>JANHMN010000003.1:17163936-17178085 GCA_030674055.1 Rhabdomys pumilio
TTTAATCCCAGCACTGGGGAGGCAGAGGCAGGGGGATCTCTGTGAGTTCCGAGTCACCCTGATCTACAGAGTGAATTCTAGACATCCAGGGCTAGACAGAGAAACCCTGTCTTGGGAAAAAACAAAAACAAAAGCAAAAAGAGAAAAACAAAACAAAACAAAACAAAAAAAGAGATCCCAGCCCTCTGGACATTAGGAACACAGGAGTCTTGATCCATGGCTCCCTTCTCATTTAAAATGTTAACAACCAGTCCTGCTTTCCTTCACCCTCCAATGCCCAGAACAACCAAGATCTTTCAACACACCATGCCCTCTCTCTTTCTTTCCCTTCTTTCTTTCTTTCTTTCTTTCTTTCTTTCTTCCTTTCTTTCTTGGGTTCGAACCCAAAGCTTGCTCAGCAAGTGCTTCTACCACTGAGCTATCATCCCTAGTCCTCTCTTTACTTTCTTTTTTGAGACAGGACTTTATTAAATTGTCCAGCTGGATTTAATCTCCATATGTACTGGCTGGCCTTGAACTTGTAATCTCCCTGCCTCAGACTTCCCTTAGATATGATAGCAGTCCTGTATGCCCAGGCTCAGCTGTCTCAGCCCCTTCTCTCTCCAGCCCCAAGAGCAGTGCAGATTGTAAATTTTGAGTGAGATTTCCCATCTCCATCCTGGGTCCTTTTCTGCCCTGGACAGCCTCTCTCCAGCCCTTGGAGCCTCCCCTCCACCTTTGCTCTCTTATCTTCCTTCCCACCAGGTCGGGAGAAGGGGCGCTGTGTGGCTTCTGAGTACTTTCTTGAACCAGAGATCAACTTGGTGACGGAAAACACGGAGAATATTCTGAGTGAGGGGGAGCATGGAAGGGACCCAGGCAACGAGAGGGTTTGGGAGGAAGGGGATGGATTAGGTAGGGAAAGGGAGGGTTCACACAAAGGGCAGGGGGTTGAAGGAAGGAGGCAGAGTGGGAGACGGGAGGTCAAATGGAAATGTCTTGGCCAAGATGAGCACCAGAAGGTGTGTCGAGTGTGGCTTGGTTGGGGGCCCAGTCAGCAGAGGACCTAGCTGATAAAGGGGTGGAGTTCCTGGGAAAGGGGAGAAGATAAAGGGAGGAAGAAGTGAAGGGAACGGAGAGCTGTCTCACTGGAGACTTGTCCCTCATACCTGCTTCTCCTTGTCCACGCCCCCAGAGACAGTGCGCACAGCAACACCCTTCCCTATGGTCAGTCTCTTCCTTGTGTTCACCGCTTTCGTCATCAGCAACATCGGCCACATCCGACCTCAGAGGACCATTCTTGCCTTCGTTTCCGGCATCTTTTTCATTTTATCAGGTGAGTCCAAGGAACTATGGGCTGGGGAGGGGAGAGACTTCCAGGAGCTAGGGAGGAATCTCTTCCACTGAGTGATTGATTTGATGTGTGGCCTAGGAGGAGGCATAGTGCCAGTGCACTAGTTGTTTAGAGGACTAAAGCATAGCTCCGTGCTTAATTAGGTACTGGGCTCTGTTGTGAAACCAGCCAATGAGGTGAGGACTATTAATAGTCCCATTTTACAGATATGGAAACAATGGCTCAGAGGGATGAAGTCATTTGCTCAGGGCCAGAAGAGTGAGGTGCAGTGTTGGGAGTCAAACTCACTAAGTTCGCCTCCAGAAGTTGTATTTTTAACCAACACAGTTATTTTAGCAATTGACAGTTTACAGAGCTTTTTATTTTGGGTGCACTGTTTTATTACTTTAAATTTTTTCCCCCTAAACAAACAGACGACAAGAGTTTTATAGTGAGCAGTCAGGGCCCATCACTTCCAGTCAGCTGACAGTCTGTTACTGGGTTTACATTTTCTTCTATCTGTACCTGTTTGTTTTTCTTTCCTTCTCTTTCATCCCATTCCCATGTCTTCCTTCCCTTCCATTTTCTTTTGCCTTTCCTCCTCTCCCCTTTCCTTCTTTTTCTTTTTTTCTTCCTTTTCCATTCTTGGAAAAGGGGTCTCAGATAGCTCAGGCTGCCTTCAAATGTAGCTGAGGATGACCTCGTACTTCTGAGATTCCTGCCTTCACCTTCCGAGCACTAGAAATATAGGCATGTGCCATCATACCCAGTTTACACGGTGCTGGGGATCAAAGCCCGGGTCTCATGCACCTAGGCAAGTACTGTACCACCTCAGTGATAGCCAAGTCCTCCATCTAAGCTTCTGTCTGTCTGTCTGTCTGTCTGTCTGTCTGTCTGTCTGTCTATCTATCTATCAATCTATCTATCCATCCATCTTCCTATCTGTCCATCCATCTATACATCTATTTACCTGTCCATCCATCCACCTATCTCTTTATCCATCCATCCACCCATCCATCCATCCATCCACCCATCCATCCATCTACCCACCCACCCATCCATCCATCCATCCATCCCTTACTACTATTTTTTAAACATTTCAAGGAGTAGTTCAGGTGTACTTCACAGTGCATGCTATCAGCTAGAGTGTAGATTTCATTTACTGCTCCTTCTGTCTTCTGAGGTGCAAGGCTCTTTATCTTTAGCATGTGTGATCTCACACTTTGAGTCCTCTAAAAAGTCTGTGGAGCGTTGTTAGCTCTCACCTGATAAAGTGAGAGATCAAAGATCCACACACCCAAGTCTCCAGCATGAACTGCTTCCAGATGATGCCAGGGTCTGGACATTCAAGTCAAGTTCTTTGGTGAGTCGTAGCCTTCCAGCTCTGTCCAATCCAATCCATTCCAGATCAGTTTACCGTAATTCCGATAGACTTCATCCAATCAATCCAGTCTATCTCTCCCTGATTGATTGTGACTTAATCCTCTAATCCAATTCAAATTAATTCACTTCTACTTAACTTAAATCAAGTCAGATCTTTACAGTTGACTGATATTTAGGTGTGAGTGTGTGGTGTGTGTGTTATGCATATGAGGTATGTTGGTCCATGTACCTGTCCATGTACATGTAAAGTCACAGCAGAATGTTGTGACCTTCAGTCACTTGCTGCATGACCGCCTTGGTAAAGGGTGTGTTACTGCCTGTGAAGCTTACCATTTCAGTTGGATTGGCGCCAATGAGGTCTATGGATCTACTTGTCTCTGCCCCAACTCCTCAGTGCTAGGGTTACAGACATGGGTAGTCAAGGCCCACTTGGTAAATGGATGCTGGAGATTCCAACTTGGGTACTCATGCTTGAATACCAAGCACATTTATTCACTGAACCATCTCCTCATATATAGATATATAATCTATCACAACCTATGGTATTTCCCCTTCACTCTGCTCTCCCACAGGCTACACATGGGTCCATCTTTATAGTTCACTGTGGAAGCAATTGCAGAAGGATGTCCCCACTCCTCCTCTAGTTCTCTTGAGGCTAAACCTTCCCCGAGCCTTCACCCTAACCTGAGAAGACCTTTTCCAAGGAAAGCAGGGTGCAGCCTCCCTGCAGACTCAAATCACAGCATTCGAGCCAGACACCGAGCTAAAATAAGACATGTTGGATATCACGATCCGAAAGTGTCAGAACAGAAAGGGCTCGTCATTTCTGAGATGGAAAAATAGTAGCCTAGAGACAGAAAGTGGGGCAAGAGTCCATCCCATGGGGACTTTTATTCAATCTACCCAGTATGTTGTATATAAAGTCCCTCTGTTTGCAGATCACAGGGATGGAACTGGTCGATTCAGCCAGTCAATGGCAGAGCTGGGCTTTGAACCAAGTGTATTCTGATTCTAAAATCCACTGTGCAAGCACTGAACCAGTAACTGCCCAAGGTCAAACTGCAGATTAATGATACCTTTGGGGCTGAGAGTCAGATTTCTGGTCTCCAAATGGGAGAGACTGATATATGTGTGTGTGTGTGTGTGTGTGTGTGTGTGTGTGTGTGTGTGTGTGTTGGTGGTGGTGTTGTGGTATGATGTGTGTGGTATTCTAGTTTGATTTCTGTTGCTGTAATAAAACATCCAGACCAAAAGTAACTTAGAAGAGTAAAGGGTTTATTTGGTTTATAATTCCAGCCCATCATTTCAGGAAAAGCAAGGCAGGAGCACAAGCAGCCTGTTATATCTCATATGCAGTCAAGAGCAGAGAGAAACGAAAGTGCCCATGCTGCCTGCCTGCTTTCTCAGCTAGTGTCATTTACTCTTATATAGCTGAGGGCCTAGCCCAGGAAATGCCTCCATCCAGAATGGGTCTTTCCACCTCAATCAATATTTGAGACAACCCTCCAATCCCCAGATGATTGACTAGGGCAACTTGATCTGGATAACTCTTCATTAACACTCCCTTCCTCGTGGGGCTGGCAGTTAAAAGCTCTGAAATCTTCTAGAAGATCTTAGTTTGGTTTCTGCACCCACATGGGGATGGTTCACAACCCTCTTTAACTCCAGCTCTGTAGGACCCAGCCTCCATGGGTGCGTGCACTCATATACACATATCTCTATACAAACACACACAAAGAAACATTTAACTTTTATTTATTTTAATTAAAAATGTGTAAAAAATATAGACTCCCTTTCCAGATAGAACTAACCAGGACAGATACACAGAGAGGAACTTAGACAAGCTCTTTCTATGTAGGCAGGAAACTCATGGCAATCCACCTACCTCAGCCTTCCTAGTGCTGGGATTATAGGCATAATCCTGTGTCCAGACTGAATCTCTTTCTTGAATTCATTTTAGAGTGAATAGATTTTAGTCTATTCACCCTATCCCAGGGTATTTGCTCATGGGCCTTCAAGCTTGTAGGTTTCAGTAGCTGAGCCACATGCTACAACCTTTGAGAGATGTGGTTTCAAATCCCCTACTACCTGGATGAGCTCATTCTGAGAGATGAGAAAACAGATTACGAGGAAGAAAGTATTACTTTGGCTCACGATTTTGGAGATTTCATTGGCTCCATTTCTGTAGGCCTGTGATGAGGTAGCAAAAGTCTGTGTTTGGGGCTGGGGAGATGGCTCAGGTGCTAAAATGCCTGCCTTGTAAGATTGAGGACCTGAATTTGGACCAATAGCACCACATTAAAAACAAACAAACATACAAAAGAACAAACGGCGGCTATGGCAATGCATACCTGTAACCCACGCACTGGGGAGGTACAGGCAGGTGGTCCTCCAAGCCTACTGACTTAGGTGAATAATGAGCTTCAGTTCAGTCAGAGAATCTGCCTCAGGGAATAAGGCAGAGAGTGACTGGTGAAGACTCCAGACCTCCCACCCAGTTCTCTCTTTGTCCCTTTTTAAAAATTTAATTTAATTTGAAGATTTATTTATTTATTTTATGTGTGTGAGCACACTGTAGCTGTCTTCCAACACACCAGAAGAGGGCATCGGATCCCAGTACAGATGGTTGTGAGCCACCATGTGGTTCTGGGAATTGAACTCAGGACCTCTGGAAGGGTAGTCAGTGCTTTTAACCACTGAGCCATCTCTCTAGCTCCCTCTCTTTGTCCTTTTACAAAATATTTTATTTTATTTTTAATTATGTGTGTCTGTGTATCCGTGTAGGGTATATGTACAGGAGTGGAGAACAGAGGAGGCTATCAGATCCCTTGGAGCTGGAGTTACAGGTGCTTGTGAGCTGCCTGGTATAGGTGCTGGGAATTGAATTTGGGTCCTCTGCAAGAGCAATACACACTCATAACTGAATTATCTTCCCATCGCCTGCATGCACATCTGACCTCACCCCCAGCCCCTTTACCACCATCATAAACAACAAATGTTGAGTTGCACAAAGTTACTAGAAAGCAGAGACAGTGAGTGAGGACCAGGCCAGGACAAAACCTATAATCAAGGACACCCTATGTGAATTGCGTTATTTCATTTTTTTTGACTATAAGCATCTCCATTTAAAGTTGTTAATATTTTACCGTCATTATCATTATCAGTGTCTGTGTGCACGCCTGTGTGTGCATGATGTCTGTGTGGTTGGAAGTGCAAAGGCGTAGATGTGGAGGCCAGAGGAAAACCTTGGTTAGTCAGTTCCTTCCTTCCACCTTTGGGGTTTCAGGGATCGAAATCTGGCTTGCACAACAGGTACTTCTGCCCACTGAGCCGTTGCTCCAGTCCCAATGTCTTCATTGGCCCCCGTGGAACCAGAAGCAGAGGTAAAGTTGGTCAGCAGTGAGTCTGGGATTCCAGACCAGGCACGGTGCCGCCCCACTAAAATCACAGCTCCCAAAACTCTTCCAGGCACGTGTGTGTCAGCTCAGCCCTCTGGAGGCCAAGGCAGGAAGACTGAGAGTTTGAGACCAGTCTGCCCAGCCTACTCAGCAAGACCCTGTTTTGAATGAACATTAAAAGCACCGGGCTTGGTGGGCTACAACTTTAATCTCAATATGCAGGAAGCAAAGGCAGGCAGATCTCTGAGTTTGAGACCAGACTAGTCAACTTAAAGAATTCCAGACACCTAGGGCTACTTAGTGAGACCTTGTCTCATGGCTACCAAACTCGTGTCATCCCAGTACTCATGAGGTGGTCGGAGTAAGAGGATCAGGTGTTCAAAGTTATCATTGGCTAGAGAGTGAGTTCAAGACCAGCCTGGGCTACCCAAGACCCTGTCTCAAAATCAAACTGAACAGAACTCCATGCATAATATCAGTACCTTAGAGCTTAAGAGTAGAATGATGTGGTCTGATTGCCGTGTTCCCGGTGCAGACAGGAGTCACTTCAGAGTTTATCACTGATAACATCAGCATTCAAAACTGGAGAAAGTGATGTTGGAGGCTCGTACAGGACAAAGAAAGGGAGTATCTGGGATATCCCTTGTCAAACATCCTTCAAGGGGTTGGAGAATAAACTGGAGAGCAAGAGACCTGATTAGTTTTTGTTTACTTGTTTGTTTTCATTGCTGAGACAAAAGACTTAATAAAAGCAACTTCAGGACAGAAGGATTTACTTGGGCTCACGGTTCCAGGGTGCAGTCTAATCTAGTGGTAAGAACGGAAGGCAGTTAATCACATTGCTTTTTGATCAGAAGCAAGGAGCCGTGAATGCTGTGCTCAAATCGCTTCTCTTTTTTATTCAGGACCCAAGTCCATGAGATGGCGCCACCCTTATTTAGGATGAGATTTCCTGCCTCAGTTTACCCAGTCTAGAAACTCCCTTGTACGTATGCCCAGAAGTTTGTCTCCCAGGTGACTGTAGAGTCCATCAAGTTGACATCACAAGGCTGAAACTGGACTGCATCTTCAGTGGTCCAGGCAACAGCAGGGGAGGTCTGGCCTGGGCTGGAGGTGTCCCCCAGCAGTGAGAGAGAAGGATATTGACAGGAATGGAATCAATAGAACGCAGTGACTGACTGACTGTTTGGAGAGGGGAGCTGGGAGGAGGCCAGGGTGGAATAGATTTTTCTCTTCTCTTCCGTTTTTTTTTTTTTTTTTTTTTTTTTGAGGCAGGGTTTCTTTATGTAGCCCTGGCTGTCCTGGGACAGACTGGCCTTGAACTCAAGATATCCATCCACCTATGCTTCCTCAGTCCTAGAATCAAAACTTTGTGTGCCACCACAGTGAGGCTTGCATAGATTTTTCTTTTGTAGGTCACAATAGACATACGCACACCCTGTATTCAGAACACCAGTTCTGAAGCAGTCTGTCTGTACATTTGATTTTTTAAAGAAAAAAAAAAAAAAAAAAAAAAAAACATTCCCCAAAAAACATTCCCCAAACCTATGCTGGAATGACCTTGTACTTGTGTAGCTGAGAGTGACCTTCCTGTTCGGATCGTCCTGTGTCTTCCCATCCTCTATCTCCCAGGGGATTAGGACCACAGCTTACGACATTGTACTTGCTTTATTTTATTCAGTTTGATGAGAGCCGAATCCTAGAGTGTCACACTAGGCAAACACTCTACCGACCAAGCAACATCCCCAGTCAATCCTGCATCTGCTTTAACCTTCATTCATCAGCTGTCCAGTATAAAGCCGGTCTTGTGAGGCTAAATCTCCTGTGAATGCCCAGACACCATGACGGGATGGCTTCACCTGCAAGTCATCCACAGCTTGTCACAAGATTTCCTGGATTCCTCCAGTGCATTTCCAGTGTGTCGGCAGACACCCACGCTGCTCACTCCGGCCTACAAGGTCTTTTAGAATCTAGCTGGTGCTCAGATCTGTGACCCACTAACACTCCCTACATTGCCGGTGGCTCTTGGCTGCCCTGAATTCAATTCATTCAATTGCTTGAGAATGCAGATCTCGTTCACCACGGGACCTCTGCACTTCATTATTGCTCCCTGCAGGGGTCTCTTCCTGACCCTCAGGCCCCTTTCAAAATTTCCTCTTCTGGCTGGACTTGCTGGTTTACCCCTGTAATTTTAAATATTTGGAGGTAGGAGGGTTGCTTTGAGTTTGAGACCAGCCTGGGCAACAATGAGGTTAAGGTAAACCCGGGATACTTGATGAGGCTCCCCTCAACTCCCCAAAAACAAGGAAAATGAGGTCTGCAGATGGCTCAGTGGATAAAAGTGCTTGCCACTAAGACCAATAGCCTGAGTTCGGTTCCCAGGACCCACATGGTAGACGGGAACAACTGATTCACCGGCTGTCCTCTGACCTCTGCATACACACAGAACACACTATGTAAATAAATGTAAAGAAATCAATCAATCAATCAATCAGTCAGTGAAGAAGACAGGCTGGCAAGCAACAAAGTGAGCAAAAGGAGTCACCCTACACTGGCAACCGTTTGTAATGTTTTACTACTACATATCTTGGTGTGTGTGTGTGTGTGTGTGTGTGTGTGTGTATGTGTGCGTATGTATGTGTATGTGTATATGTATGTTTGTGTGTATGTATGTGTGTATACATGTGTGTGCATGTATGTGTGTATACCTGTTCGTGTATATATGTGTATGTGTTTATATGTGTGTATGTATGTATGTGTACATGTGTATACGTGTGTATGTGTGTATATGTATGTGTTTGTATACATGTGTGTATGTATGTATACATGTGTATATGTATGTGTGTGTATATGTGTGTATATGTATGCGTGTTTGTATGCATGTGTGTATACATGTGTGTGTATGTGTACATGTATGTATGTATGTATATGTGTGTTTGTGTGTATGTGTGTATGCATGTGTATATTGTGTGTGTGTGTGTGTGTATGTTTTACTCATGTGAGTGTGGGTTCACACTTGCAGAGGCCAGAGCAAGCCATGGACTGGTTTTCACTGTTGCTTCCTGTGATTTTTGTCTTTTTTTTTTTTTTGGACAGGATTTTTCTGTGTAGCTTTAGCTATCCAGGAACCCACTCTGGAGACTAGGCTGGCCTTGACCTCAGAGATCCTTCTGTCTCTGTTTTCCAAGTATGAGATTAAAGGCATGCGCCACTGAACCCAGCTCTATGTTATTATCTTCAGACAGGGTTTCTGACTGACTTAGGAATTTGTCTTTTGAGTTTTACTGGATGGTCTGTGGATCTGCCTGTCCATGATCTGATGCTGGGGTTACAGGCATAGCAACCATGGTTGAGTTTTTATTTACCTTCGAAGGATTTGAACTCAGGTCCACATGCTCACAGGGCAGGTCCTTTTACCCAGGCTGGCCTGGAACTCACTGTATAACCACGTGTAACCAAAGATGACATTGAACTCCCGATCCTTCTGCCTCAACATCTTTAGTACTGAGATCACAGGCATGGGCCACCATGTCTGGTGTATATAGTGCTAAGAATTGAACGAGAGCTTGGCTCATGCTGGTTCAGCAGTCTGCCAGCTGAGCCACACCCTCACTCACGTACGTATTGCTCACACTCCTTATCATGAGTCTTGTTTCATTATTTTCAGAATATAAACTCCAAAGGACATGCACCTTCTCTTTTCCTTTCTCCTTCCTCCCCACCACCCCCTCATGTGTGCAAGTTCAGGTGTGTGCATGCATGTAGAGGCATAGGCTCGTGTCCAGAATCATTCTTGATCACTTTTCCACCTGATTCTTTGAGGCAGGGTGTCTCAGTCAAACCCAGAGCTCACTGATATGACTAGTGTCACTGGACGGCCTGCTCTAAGATCTCCTGTTTCCACCTCTCAGACTGAAGTGCAGGCAGACCTCCACGTCCACCAAGCATTTACTTGGGCTCGGGTCTTCCAATCTCGAGTTGTCACGCTTACATGGCAAACAGTTTAACTGCAGAGGCATCCCCCTAGCCCACTTGGGAACTTGTCAAATGGCTTCCACTTGTGTCTGAAGAGCCCATATGAGCTTCTAGTAGGAAGGACATGCTGAAGAATTTGGAGAGTGGATGAATGGCAGCTCTGGTACTCCCAGAAAAGAGAATAGAGTTTGTTTCCAAGCATCTATGTCTGATAACTCACAATAACTCCAACTCTGAGGGGTCTTATGGCCTCTTCTGTTTTGTTTTTGTTTTTTGTTTTTCGAGACAGGGTTTCTCTGTGTAGCCCTGGCTGTCCTGGAACTCACTCGGTAGACCAGGCTGGCCTCGAACTCAGAAATCCGCCTGCCTCTGCCTCCCAAGTGCTGGGATTAAAGGCGTGCGCCACCACCGCCCGGCTTATGGCCTCTTCTGGATGGTAACTCTGTGTCCATTTGTACATACATTCGCACAGACACTGATACATAAATAGTTAATGAAGTACATTTTTTAAAAAGTTAAGGAGATAGCTCATCTATAGAGTGCTTCTTATCTAGAATGCTTTGGGGCATGATTTAGCAGCAGAGAATCCCCTAGTGAAGGGGGCTTAATGTTAGAGCACCTGCCTAGAATCCCCCAGTGGGAGGCTAGGGGGTGTGGCTCAGTGATTGATTATTCTGGAGCCCCTAGATTCAATCTCCGTTGCTACAGGGTAACAGGGAGACTAGAGGAGCTAATAGAATCCTCCAGAAGTTCCCAGATTACTCTGCTGAGCACTGTGATAAATCCTAGGAATGCAATAAAAAAGCTGTCAAACTCATTCCCAGAATTATGGAGCATATATGGCCTCCTAGTGAGACAGAGTGAGCAATGTATAATAAAAAAAAGTAACACGGAGACACTGCAGTTGTTTAGGTAGTCGTGAGAGCTACGTTGTAAACAAATTAAGGGCCAGTGAGACAGCTCCAGCTCGGCAAGTGAAGATGGTTGCTGCCAGCCTGAAGACCTGGCTTCTATCCTTGGGACCACATGCTGGAAGGAAAGACCCAAGTCCTGCATGGTCCACCCTCATGCTCACTCCGTGGTGTGTCTCCACCCCCCCCCAGCTCACAAAATTAATCAATTAATTATTTATTAATTAATTAAATAAGGCAGACAGGATAAAATGAGAGACAAGGCATAATTTTTTCTACCTATTTGAATCATGCAGCTTTTAGATACTTCTCCACTCTTCTTTCTCCTTTCCCACACACCTGGTTCCTCGCACAAGCACATATGGGTGCAGTACCGTTAGAGGCCAGAAGAAGGCGTTAAATCCCTTGAAACTGGAGTTCCGTGTGGCTGTGAGTTGTCTGACCTGGGTGTCAGGAACTGAACTTGAGTCCTCTGGAAGGGCAGCAAGTGCACCTCACAGCTGTGTCATCTCTCCAACTTCCCTTCTTTACACACACATGCACACACACACATGCACACACACACACACACACACACATGCACACACAGAGTATGCAACACCCCCTGCCCCTCACAGCACTGGGATTGATTGGACTCAAGCAAATGCTGTACCACTGAGCTACACCGTGGCTATTTTTATATTTTTGGTGCTACTGGGGTCCTACTGTACCGCCCAGGTGTGAACCCTCGTTATAGTTCAGGCAAACCGTCCACGTGGCATCCTCCAGCCACTGCCTGCTGAGTAGCTTTGGTTAGCAATGACATTTATTTCTTTACCAGTTACAAATAAGTTCTGGAGCCAGGTATGGTGGTACACATCTGTAATCCTAGCATTCAGGAGCTGAGGTAGAGCTGGCATGGTGCTGCATACCTTTAATCCCAGTACAGGCAAGAGGATCTCTGAGTTCATGGCTAGCCTGGAGTACGGGGTGAGTTCCAGGACAGCTAGGGCTACCTACAAACAGAAATTTTGCCAACTGCCCCCACCCAAAGAGACTGAGGCTTGAGGGTTGCAGGTTCAAGGCTACTTTTGGGTGTAGACTGAGACCCTGTCTCAAAAAATCAGGAGAAAACAGTTTGCAGAAAAAAGGAAAAATTATATTTTAGGTATTGGGTCATTTGCCTGTTTTTAAGTTCAGGGGCTGGGGAGATGGCCCAGTGGGTGGAGTGTTTGCCTCACAAGCATGAGAACATAAGTTCAGATCACAGCACTCACATAAAAGTCGAGTTTGGAGCACACATTTGAAAACCCAGAACTGGGAAAGTAGGGACGAGAGGATCCTGGCAGCTCCCTGGCCAGTCCAGTTAGTCTAATTAAGGATCTCTAAGTACAGTGAGAGATCCTGTCTCAAAAAACCAAGGTGTAGAGGGATTGAGGAAGATGTCCAGTATTGACCTCTGGTACCCAGAAGCACACACACTCATATACATACATGTGTCCAAGCACGCAGAACATGTGCACACATGTATCACCCATACAGCTTTAAGGATCTTACGAGAACACATTCTTTTGCATGGATACAGTGCCATATCACACCTAAAATTTGACAATATTGTCTAACATAATTTATCTATTTTCTATTTTTTCAAAAATTACAGCTATTTATACAGTATGTATGCGTGTCCACATACATGTGTGACCTGCCACATGTGTGAAGGTCAGAGGGTATCTTTTGGGAGGAAGTGGGACCCAGGGATAGAACTTAGGTCCTCAGGCTTAGCGACAAGCACTTTTACCCACTGTTCCTTCTTGCTGGCCCAGTTTTCTCAGTCCGTTTTCTTACTGTCCCGTTTGTTTCAAGAATATGTTTTCTAGGGTTGGTGAAGTAGCTTGGGGATTGTGCGCGTGTCTCCCTGACGCTCTGGGTTCAACGGCATTGGGGAAATAATAAAAGACGAAGTCTGTTTTTTAGGTTTTCCCTCAGAGCCAGGATTTGACCTGGCCTCGTGATTTTATATTGTGAATAAGTCTTTTCTTCGGTGTACACCATGGTGCTCTGGGGCTCCTTTTCTGCCCCACTGCAATACTGACTTTTAAAATACGGGAAAAAAAAATAGTCTAAGGAAATCCTATGCGCCCTTCATTTGGCTCCTACAATTGCCAGCATATGGCGGATCTTTTTTTAGTCAAACACTGCCATGTCCCCTTTCCATACTTCTGCCTTATTTTAACGCCAGGCGTAGACATCAGCAACTTATTTTGTCCTTGTGTATTTTCGTATGTCTCCGAGTGAAAAGTACTCTTGTGTTTACACCCGCCATGCTGGCCACGGTACCACGACAAAGCCTGAATGAACAAGTTAAGAGAGTTAGCGCTTAGTGCCGTCTAATACCTACTTACTGTTCATTACCCGCGCCCCCCCGCCCCCCCCACACACACACTGGTCTCATAAATGCCTTTTTACTGTGAGCATGTTGCCAATCAGTATGTAAATTACACAGGGACATTTGGCTGATAGCTCTCCAAAGCCTCCTCTGGGCTCAGATAGTCTCTCTTTTTCTTTTTAAAAACATTATTGCTTTTATTTATCCGTGGATGTGCAGGTGTGCAGCTCGGCGCATGTCAGTGGTCAGGGGAACCAACTTGAGGAAGCTGGTTCTTTCTGTCCTCCACATGGGCTTTAGGGATTGGACTCAGGTCATCAGGCTTGGCAGCACCTGTACCTCAAGAGCCACCTCACTACCCTCTTCCTCCCTCTGTTCCTGCCTCCCTCCTCCCTTTCTTTCCTGTCATTTGTGGGGTTTTTGGGGGGCAATTTGTGGTGTAGAATCCTCTCGTTCTGTGGTTTTCTAAAGACACTCCGTGCTGTGGTTGAATACATCCATCTTTGTAAACTAGGATTTGGAAGAAGCTTGGGAAAGTCTGGGTTTGATTTCTTGCTTTGTCAAAAGCACCACTAGCTATAGTTGGGTGTACTTGGCACGCATCTGCCATCCCAGCATTTTGGAGATAGACAAAAGGGTCGGGAACTCAAAAGTCAACCTTGGCTACACTGACAGTTCAAAGCCAGGCTGGGTTATATGATAGATGAGGCTTTTAAGGTTCTATCAGGAGATGCAGTGAGTCTGGTATCTCTCTCTCCTCTCTCTCTCTCTCTCTCTCTCTCTCTCTCTCTCTCTCTCTCTCTCT
>JANHMN010000003.1:17178095-17200284 GCA_030674055.1 Rhabdomys pumilio
TCTCTCTCTCTCTCTCTCTCTCTCTCTCTCTCTCTCTCTCTCTCTCTGCCCCCTGCCTCCCTCCCCCCTGCCTCCCCTGCCATCCATGCACCAGACTCTAAATGCTTCAGGGCAGGGTTTCTGTAGAATATCCCCCGTCCTGCATTTATCAGTTTCCTTGCTGGGTATGTTTGTCTTTCCTCTCTCTTCTGTAATCTGGAAATTATGCCTGGACCTGGGGATTGAATGGCATTTGGGTTAAACACCATTGGCCAAAAAGAAGGAAAACATGCCGCTATGAGCTCTGTGGTCCTTGTCTTCTGGAAGCAGTTGCATCTTCTTAGTGTTTACGTTCACTCCTCTCGGGCAGGTGTTAACAAATGTCTATTCTCTCGAGATAGGCACCAATGAAGGGCCAAAGTAATGACTACTATAAATTCTAGCTTAGGGAACTTGTGGGTTTGTTGGGTTTATTTTCAGGAGGGTGGGTGAGGGGCTACTTGCAGGTATGTTAGTGGGGGTACTTCCTATAGGAACGTGGCTGAGGAGTTACCTGTAGAAGTATGGGTGACCCCCAAAGCAGATGTAATGAAAGTTTTCATCCCAGCATGGATTACAACGTCTGCATAAATAAAGGTTCAGCTGACTTCTCACCTTTGTACATTATCTAGCACCTTCTAAGACCTTACACAAGTGGAGCAGAACATACATACAGTTGTCAGGGAGGCACAGGAGGGAGTAGCTGAAACCTCAGTGGAGGTCAGAGGCCAGCTTGCTTGAGTCAGTTCTCTGCTTCTACCATGTGAATTTTGAGGATTGAAGTCAAGTCATCAGGCTCGGTGGCAGGCCTGCTGAGCCATTTCTGCAGCCCACTATTAATTTTGTTTTTAAGATTTAGAGTTTTAGCCGGTTGTGGTGGCGCACACTGGTAGGATTTGCTGACTGAGGCAGAGACAGGAGTTCTAGGCCAGCCTGGGCTACATATTTTAAAAAGCCAGGCAGTGGTGGCACACGCCTTTAATCCCAGCACTTGGGAGGCAGAGGTAGGCGGGTTTCTGAGTTCGAGGCCAGCCTGGTCTACAGAGTGAGTTCCAGGACAGCCAGGGCTACACAGAGAAACCCTGTCTTGAAAAACCAAAAAACCAAAAAAAAAAAAAAAAAAAAAAAAAGATTTAGAGTTTCAGAGTCTCATTCTGTAGTCCAAGATGTCTTCCAAGTAACTCACAGTAATCTGCCTGCTTCAGCCTTCTGAGTGCTGGATGAACCACCGTGTGGTTCTTCTTCCGTTTGTTGCTCCTTGCGCTGGGCTTGACTGCAGCTTGCCATGGGCAGCATCCTTTCCATCCTCTCCCTTCAGCTCAGCATCCTTCTTGTGTGGCTGCCCATCATCCACAACGTGCCAAATCCACAGCTCTCTGGGGCTCTGCAACATCACCATGACCAGGCTTTTGCTTCGATTTAGGGCAAAACTCAGAACAGAAAAGGAGGCCAAAAGAGGCTTCTTGAATAAATATGGATCCCCCAACACACCACATCCCCGAGACAGGGTTTCTCTGTGTAACAGTAATGGCTGCCCTGGAACTCACTTTGTAGACTAGGCTAGCCTCAGACTCCCAGAGGTCCTCTTGTTCTGCCTCCCAAGTGCTGGGATTAAAAGCATAAGCCACCACTGCCCAGTGAATATGGATTTTTGAACTCTAAATTTTAACTTTGGGTTTTCTATTTGTTTGTTTTCTATTTTTGTTTTCAAGACAGGGTTTCTCAGTGTAGTTCTACCTGTCCTGGAACTCACTCTACACCAGGCTGGCCTCAAATTCACAAAAATCCGCCTGCCTCTGCCTCCTAAGTGCTTGGTTTAAAGGAGTTTGCCACCACTGCACGACTTCGTTCTCACCTCTAGTTTCCTTCTCTTACCTACTGATCTACTAATTAATTCCTTTCTATTTTCTTGTTTGTTTATTTATTTTTACTTGATGTGGTAGTGCACACCTTTAATCTCATCATTCAGGAGGCAGAAGCTTTCTATTTTCATGTTTATTTATTTATTTTCTCATTACACGGGTGCCAAGGTACAAGTCATACAAGTCATAGAACAACTCCCAGCACCCAATTCTCTCCTTCAATTATGAGGGAGCGAGGACTCGAACTCAGGTTATCAACTTTGGTGGCAAGCTCTTTTAACTGGTGAGCCATCCTGTCAGCCGGTGGTTTTTGTTTTGTTGCATCCGTCTGTCTGTCCGTCCGTCCGTCTGTCTATCAATTTATTATTTTTTATTTGTTTATTTATTGTGACCCACTGTATTTTATCAGTGTTTCTACAACATCTTGAGCTATTATTTACCAGAGTGTGGGCTCCCCGTCAGTGATTATGTCACTGAAGAAAATGTTTCCTCCTCTCCCTGCCCTAGCAACTATTATCTGTGTGTAAATCCTCAGTCAGGGGCAGGTCCTCCATCCTCAGTCTCCACCACACCACCGGCAGGCATCTACTTCTGTTTCTCTTTCCTAACGTTTACAATTCCATCAGGCTTTCTATTTAGCAGACACAAACTTGTCCTTACGGGACCAGTTCTTAGAAACTTGGAAGAGCAGCAGACCAAAGGATCTGAGAATCTCCTGTGCACCCAGGAAATCTGCTCAAAGAATGCACATGAGGACCCGTTGTCTCTGGGGTTTTTTGTTGTTGTTGTTGTTATGTTGTTGTTATTATTGGTTTGTTTTGTTATTATTGTTTTGTTTGTTTTGGGTTTTTGTGCAGCATAAACATTTGGGTGTTCATCTTTCTTGGCTGCAGCCCTCTCCTGGCTGCCAGCACGTTGCTCAGCTCTTCTCCCTTACTCTCAGGACAAATGTGTATGCCCACCTTCTCCTTGAACTTGAGCACTTGTCCTTGGAAACTTTGGGCCAACTCTATGGCCCATCGCTTGTGGTGCATAGCCATACGTCTCCCGGATCATGCCCGCCGCGAACTTGGTGTGGCTGGTGAGGCTGTGCCTTAACTTGCTGGCATTCTTCATCACGTTGTGGCCTTTGTTGAAGCCCAAGGCCACGGGGCAGCACAAAGCCATGGCGACTGCTTTCATGGTGGCCACGACAGGAAAGACAGCTCCACACAGAACCCTGGGATATCGCACCTCTGATTCTCAGGGTCTGTTTGCCGGGGTTTCAATAACTTCCAGAGTGGCCTGGTGCCCTTGCACACCCCAGCCGCATCTCTGTGGAGCTCCGAGTACTCCAGTGGCTCTCTCTTCATCTTTTATAAAGTTCTGTCACATTTCTTTTACTCTTTCATGTTGATGTTTTTATTGTAGAGGGCAGCCCCACAATGTTCATCCCGGCGGATTCAGGTCACACATTTTCAGTGGGAACACCATAGGAAGGAAGTAACGCCTTACTCACTCTCTGACACCTGGCGCTGAGAGTCTGTCTGCTGGGTACCAGTGATCCTAGCTTGCTCAGAGTGGTACCTGATGGGTCAAGAAATCACAGTAAAGGGTGTGACCTTTCTTTGCTTGTTTTGAGGCAGGGTTTAATGTAGCCCAGGCTGGGCTCAAATTCACTATGCAGTTAATGGTGGCCTTGATCTTCCTGCCTCTATCGCTGCACAGTGCTAGGATGACAGACCTGTACCACCGTGCCTGGTTAATATGGTGCTGGGGGCAGGACCAAACCTTTTGTGCATTCTGGGCAATCGCTACCAATCTAACTACCTCCCTAGCTGAGGAAGATGCTTCCGATCTTTCTGTGATTAGTAGCTATTCAATGAGGAGATTCTGTTACCCTTTGATTTAATATCTGTAGGTGATTTTTAAAATACATTTATTTTATTTAATTACGTTTATCACCGTGTGTGGTTATGTGTACTTCAGAAGCCAGAAGTGTTGAATCCCTTTAGACCTGTAATTACAGATGCTGTAAGCTGCCATGTGGATGCTGGGACCCAAACAAAAGTCCTTTGAAAGAGCAGCAGGTGCTCTTGCTCCGATCCTCTGAGCAATCTCTCCAGCCCCCTTTCCAGCCCCTGTTGGTGATACTCACAACTGCTGTTACAACTGGCACTGTCAAACATGTGTAATCTTGTAACTACCTTTCCACATGCATGTGTGGACGAGTATTTTACTGAAACAACCTTTTCCTCCTATTCCTTTATTAATTTTTATTCATTCCCTTCTGTTGTTATTATTATTACTATTATTAACGTGTTTACATGAATGCAGATATGCTTTTGTCATTGAGTGTGCAGGTCAGAGAAGAGCTTTCAGAAGTCGTGTCTCTCTCTGCAGCATGGGTCTGCAGCATGGGCTTTGGTCATCAGGCTTGTCTGGCACTTTGGCCCAATGAGCCATTTCATTTGCCTAGTAAAGGAATGCATATCTGTGGCTGCGGTGCGGCTCAGTTTGCAGATGCCCGTCTAGCACTGATGAGCCTGTTTTCCCTCCCCAGCAATGCATAAAGCAAGCATGGCAGTACACGCTTGTCACCCCAGGAGGCTGAGGCAGGAGAATTAGGGAGGTTAAGGTTCTATTTAGCTACATAGCAAGTTCCACACAGTCTGGGTTAGGTGAAGACCATATTTCAAAAAAAACAAAAAAAAACAAAAAAAAAAAAAAAAAACAAAAAACAAAAAAAAACCTGTAAGAATTTGGGTTATATAAGGAGATCCGGTCCTACGTTAACTAAACAATTAGTATATATTTAGATACACATGCACAAACACACAAACATATACACACAAACTTGGGATCAAACTCAACTCAATTCTCTGAGTTTGAGGCCAGCCAGGACAACTAATTCCAGGAATGCTAGGGCTACAAAGAGAGACTCTGTCTTAAAAAAAACAACAACACAAACAAAACCCAACCAACTGGGAGTTGGCCTCTGAGTTGCCTTCTGAGTGCTGGGATTAAAGGCTTGCGCCACTACACCCAGCGGAGCCATTTGTGTTATGTTTTTCAAGACAGAGAGTCTTTGTGTAGTCCTGGCTAAAGAACTGGAGCTAGCAATGTAGACCAGGCTGGCCTCAGACTCAGAGATCCGCCTGCCTCTGACTCCCAATTGCTGGGATCAAAGGCATGCGCCACCACCTCCAGGCTGTACTTTCTTATTTTTGGACAAAAGGACACTTTTACTGTTCTTGGCTTGTGTCCTTGGCTTTAGAGAAAGTGTTTCTTCAGGGAGTCGGTTCCCTTGGGGAACGAATTCAAAAAGAAGTTGAGGCAGGTGTGGTGGGATCTGCACTCAGGAGTTGGAGGCAGGAGAGCAACAGCTTGAAGTCAGGCTGAGGGGCATAGCAAGGGAGGGCCTATCCTTTATATCAACAACAACAAAAGATGGAGGGAGAGGGGGAAGAGGGAGGGAAGGAGGAAGAAAGGGAAGCTCGAGAATGAAAAGTTACCGGGATTGTTCTCTATTGTTCTCTCCTCTTTTTATTTATTTACTTATGGTTGTTACTGTTTGTGCTTGCTTTGGTTTACTCTGCTTCTGAGGCAGTTTGCTGTGTAGCTTAGGCTGGTCTCCAGCCCCCCTCTGATTCAGCCTCCATTCTGCAAGCTTTCTGCCATCACACCTGGCTTTGGGTTTATTCCTTGAATGTATAAAATACTAACATAATTCCAGGGATCAAAATCCTGCAAACTTGAGTGCTTCCCCTCGGCTCCTGGTTCTGCCTCCTCCCTGATAACAATCAGCCTCTCTTGTTCGTCAGCTTCGCTCCTCCTGCTTATTTTTGCAAAAACAAGCAGATGCACATGGATCCTTTTTTTTTTTTTTTTTTTTCATTTCAACACTGAGGATTGAATGTAGGGCCTCATGCATGCTAGACAAGTCTCCTCCGCTTCCACATCCCCTGCCCCTTACTGGGGGATTCTAGGCAAGCATTCTACCACTGAACCACCCTCTCAGCCTTTTTTTTCCCCTCTGTTATTTTGACAACAGTCTTCCTATGTTGTTCACGCTGGCTTTGAACTCACCCGTGGATCAGGCTAGCCATGACCTTTTTAAAAAAGATTTATTGATTTTCTTTATATAAGTACACTGTAGCCGTCTTCAGACACACCGGAAGAGGGCATCTGATCCCATAAAGATGGTGTGAGCCACCGTGTGGTTGCTGGGAATTGTATTCAGGACTTCTGGAAGAGCAGTCCGTGCTCTTAACGGCTAAGACATGTCTCCAGTCCGTAGCCATGAACTTTTTATATGTGGGTCCTGTGTAAGACCAGTAAGTGCTATTAAACACTGAGCCGTCTCTTGTGCCCTCCTTCTGTAAGCTTTTTATTTTGTTTATTTTTTTTTTTAATTTTTTTTCCCCAAGGCAGGATTTCCCTGTGTAGAGCTGGCTGTCCTGGAACTTTATAGACCAGGCTGACCTCAAATTCACAGAGATCTGCCTCTACCTTCTGAGTGCTGGAATTACTGCCCAGTTCAACTGCATTCTTTCTGTGAAAACAAAACCAAAAAAGAAGTGTATGGGTGCTTTGACTGTATGTACGTCTGTGCATCATACATGTGCCTGGTGCCCACAGAAGCCAGAAGAGGTCATCATATCCCTAGGATTTGAGTTATACATAGCTGTGAGCTGCCATTGTGGTACAGAGAATTGAACCAAGGTCCTCTTGAAGAGCAGCCAGTGCTCTTAATCACTAAGCCATCCCTCCAGCCATCTTACTCTATTTTTAAGATGATCAGAGTTTGATCCTCAGAAACCACATAAAAATGGGAATTCTTCTCTTGATTCCACCAGTAAGGGGCTAGGCTTGTGACTCAGCAAGAGTGCTTGCCTAGAATCCCCTACTGAGAGGCTGTATGTGTGTGTGTTGGGGGGTGGGGAGGCTCAGCAGTAGAGCATCTGCCTAGGATCCCCCAGTGAGGGGCTGTGGGCATTATTCAGACATAGAACACTTGCATAGCATTTTGTGGAGAGTGGACTAAGGTTAGTCCTAGATAGAAGGTGGAGGGGAGAGGGAATCGCTGAGCTGTTGAGAGAGCTCCCTTCTCATGGTCCCGGCACCCTCCTCCCCTAGGCCTCTCCTTGGTGGTGGGCTTGGTTCTGTACATCTCCAGTATCAACGACGAGGTCATGAACAGGCCCAGCAGCTCTGAGCAGTACTTTCACTATCGCTACGGATGGTCGTTTGCCTTCGCTGCTTCCTCTTTCCTTCTCAAAGAGGTGATGTATCGGGCCCAGACTGCCAATTTGAAGAAGGAAGTGGAGCGCGATCGGAGTGTTGGTGGTAGCCAGGGTATTCCAGCTCCTGGGAGTCTGGAGCAGATGGGGATTTGAGGAGAGATAAGCCCTGATGTTTGGACCTTCCTAGGTCTTAGGGTGGGAGTTCTGGGTCCTGGAAAAGGAGTAGCTCTGGGGCAGGGCTCCCTGAACAGAGAGGATGGTCTGATTCGTGCTCAAGAGGAAGAATGCTGTGGGTTAGTGAGGAAGGTGGAGGGACTGTGGCTGTAATCTCTGGGTCTCGGAGAGGAAAGAGCCTAGGAGTCCTAGGCCCTGGCGGTCTTGGGTGGGGGGAAGTTAAGGAAAAGCCCATGGGTTGAGGTTTTGGAGAGAGATGGGGAAGCCCTTGTTCCTGGGAAAGGAGAGCTGAGGAACCGATCTTTCTACTTTAAAGCTGGGAGTGTTTGGTTGTGTGATTCCTGGGTCCGGAAGAAGAGGAGGCTGGGTGGGGGGTGGGGGTGTTTGTACTGGGAGGGGTGGGTTAGACTTTGGTTCTAACCCCTGAGTCCTGGAGGAGATGAGGGCTGGGCCTCTTGGGTTTTGCTGGGCCTCTTGGGGATGATATGCAGCTCTGACTCCTGGGCTCTGATAGAGAAGACGCCAGGCAGGGTGCTACCTCTGGGATTCTGACTGTGCCTTGCCACAGGGGGCCGGAGTCATGTCCGTGTACTTGTTCACCAAGCGCTACGCGGAGGAGGAGATGTATCGCCCGCACCCGGCCTTCTACAGACCGCGTCTCAGCGACTGCTCCGACTACTCGGGCCAGTTTCTGCAGCCCGAGGCGTGGCGTCGAGGCCGCAGCCCTTCAGACATCTCTAGTGACGTCTCCATCCAGATGACGCAAAATTACCCTCCGGCCATCAAGTACCCCGACCACCTCCACATCTCCACTTCGCCGTGCTGAGGCCGGAGTCCTTCCCTTTCCTCTTCCTCCCTCCCTTCTCCCGCGCCTCATCTAGGAAGCCCCAATTCCTTAAGGGACTCTTGGCTGATGGACGCTGTGCCATCTCCAAGTCCGTACCCATCATCCTCATTTCAATGGATCCACCCTTTTTCCAATCTCTCCTTATTGGTTCATTATACTTCCAAATGATTCCTTCCTCACCTCCCTTCCCCCCCCCCCTCTTGGTTCCTTCCCCTTCCAAATGTTTCCCTCCCCCCCCCCCCCCCCCCCCCCCCGTGAGCTCGCCCCCTTTCCCTTAGGTCCCTCCCCACCGATTAATTCCAACCGAGTTTACTATCTTCTGGTGGTATCTTGCACCTAGCTCCCCCGAACTCCTGCTTCCGCGCAGGGGTGCTGGGCTGGAGAGTGGGTGTGGCAGCCACTGGATTGCCCTGGAACTCCCCCTCCATTCTCTCCTAACGCACCACCAGATGCCCTGCAGGTCCTTCCTTGGTGGCGGCGGGTGGAGATAAGCTTGCTCTGCCTACAGGAATATGACTATGACTGACCATGACCTTTCCCCTTCTGTTGCCTCCGGGAGACTGTATTTCCTCTTTTTTACCTCTGGAAGGTGACCTTCTTTCTTTCTTCTAATGTATTCTCCTTTCTTTCGTTCTTTCTTCCTTCTTTCTTTCTTTCCTCCTCCTCCTCTTCTGTCTTCCCCTCCCCCCACCTCCTCTTCCCACTTATCTTTTCCTCCCTCCACCTGCTCATCCGAAGCCCCTAGGTGCATCCAGCCTCTCACACCAAACAAGGATGGGACCCCAGGGTGGAGGGAGGTTCCCTCATGCTATCTCCACACCTGTGCCCGCCTCTTCCCCCTCGAGGTTCCATCGAGGGAGGAAGGGGCAGTAGCGGGGGTTAACACCCCCCAAAACCTCTGTCTTCCATTTTCTGGTACTCCCTCTCATCCATGTCCCTCTTCCCATCTCAGATCCCCAACTCTGGCCTCTTTCGAGGGCCTGTCCGCCCCCTTGGACAGATTCGGGGGTGGGGGAGGTCGCCAGAAAAACCGCCCATCCCACTCCCTTTATTAGGGGAGGAGGGGCGAGGTAGCGCAGTGTTAACACACGGAACCAGAACGGCCCCGGGGCGGGGGGAGGGGGGCAGGGGAGGGACGGGGGCTTTTAGTTTGCATCTTAGGTGGGAGGGGGGAGGGAGATCCGCAGCAGTTATAACCTGTCTTTACGCAGCGATTTTTAATGAGTCTGGGGGAGGGGGGAGGGAAGCAATAAGGGTGGGGAACCGGTGGGGTGGGGGGCCTGGCTCTGTTATTTACCGTGTATCATATGTAAATATCGACAGAAACTTCAATAAACTTTATTTCAAACACGTCTCTGCCTAACCAAAGGGAGGGGATTGGAAGAAAGGAGCGTATGGTACTGGTTTCTTTTAAGGGTAAAATACTATTATTCTGACTAGATCTTGCCAGTTGTGATGGTGCACACCTCCAATTCTAGAACTAAGGAAGCAGAGGCCTACAGAACTCTGTGAGGTTCTCAATCAGCGAGGACTACATAGTGCTACCTACGTCTTCAAAAATACTATACACCATGACCAGGTTTGTATTTCCAGACTTGGGAGACAGAGGCAGGAGGATTGTTGCAAGTTCTAGGCAAACTTTACCACACAGAAGGAGAGAACCCACTCCTGGTGTCATCAGACCACACACATGAACACACATATGCCACACCGTGGCATGGGATGCTTGAGATCCCTGCTCTTCATCCCCAGAATAAATAAAAATAAGCTGACAGCAGTGGTACATGCCCAGCACTCAGGAGGCAGAGAAAGGCAAGCAGGTCTCAGAGTTCCAGGCTAGCCTGGTCTACAGAGTGAGTTCCAGGATGGCAAGGGCTACACAGAGAAACTGTCTTCAAAAAAAAAAAAAAAAAAAAATTAGTCAAACAAAAACTAAGGAAGGACTGGGGGGTGTAGCTAGGCTGCTGAGTGATTCCTAGCATGCTGGAGGCTCTGAGTGTCAGGCATGGTGGCGTTCAGAAGGACCAGGAGTCATCACTGGCTGTGAAGACAAATTTAAGGGCTCTCTGAAAGGGAGGTGTGTGTGAAAAATTAAGTTATTTAGGTTATTTAATTAAAGCATCAGCTCATAATTCATTCCCTGTATGAGGACAATAAATGACAAGGTTAAGGTCAATACAAAACAAACCAAAAACCAATCCAGACCTCTTGATATTCCTCTGACTGCCTTCTGCATGGTTGGTCACCATTACCCACACTTCTCGAGCGGACTTCTTCCCAGGACCCCATCATCTTTCCCAGCCTCTCTGCCAGTGAGGCGAATGACTCACGAATGCGTTCATACAAACTCACAGCCTGTGACTGCACCAAATCAGTCTGGCTCCCAAACCCTAGCCTCCTTCCTGGTTACAAGGCATCGGTGGGCTTCCTGCGGGCTTCCCCCATGCCGGGCCTTTTTGCTACCATAAGGCAGATGCCGCAGAGCTGAACATGATCCCATTAGACACCCACAGTAGTTGGTATGTAGGAATTACCACTGTCTGTACAGGTGAGGGAAGGAGCTCAAGACTGAATTTTAAGAGCTGTGTTTCCACTATACAAAGAGACTGAAAACAGCCAAGGTATCTGATAAATTTACAGGTGAGATCTCTCTGTCTCTGTCTCTCTCTCTCTCTGTCTCTCTCTCTCTCTTTCTCTGTCTCTCTCTCTTTCTCTCTCTGTCTCTGTCTCTCATCCAGGGAACCCAGAGCTTTCTGTATACAGAACTAGAACTCAGAAGCTGAGCAGCACCCCAGCCCCTGACTGGGGGATTTTGGACAGGGCTGTACCACAGGCCGCAGATCCCGCGTCCTTAATAAACTTAATTCTAAAAGATATTGGAAAGAGCCGGCGGTGGTGGCGCACGCCTTTAATCCCAGCACTTGGGAGGCAGAGGCAGGCGGATTTCTGAGTTCAAGGCCAGCCTGGTCTACGGAGGGAGTTCCAGGACAGCCAGGGCTACACAGAGAAACCCTTTCTTGAAAAACCAAAAAAAAAAAAAAAAAAAAAAAAAAAAAAGGATACTGGAAAGAAGTAGGATGCATGCCTCTTGCTCTTTGTCTCATCTGTTTACTGTCCTGAGGGAGCAATGACAACAGCCCTGCAACTATGACACCTGGGTCACAGCCACAGTCATACTGAGGGAACTTTTTTTTTTTAACTCATTGTTTTTCTTCCTGTCCTGTGAACTCAGCATTCCAATTAGCCCCATGTTACTGGTGAAGAAACTGAGGCATAGGGAGTTAAGTTTGCCCAGCTATTAACATATAACTAGCCTTATCCCCAGGGGGTTTCCTTGACTCAGTCAATTAGCTGTTTAATAATAATAATAATAATAATAATAATAATAATAATAATAATGATAAGGGGGGGGGGGAAAGTGTGCCCTAGTGCGCATGTGGAGGTCCGAGGACAGCTTTCAGGAATCTGTTCTCCCCTTCTACCATGTGGGTCCCGGTAATTGAACCCAGGTTGTCACCCTTGGTGGCAAGCTCCTTTACCTGCTGAGCCATCTTGCCGACTCCAGCTGCTACATTTTGCCACTGCAGATTTTATGCAAACTCATGCTGTGACCTTGAGTGAGTCTTTTTAATTTCTGAGGATTTGGTTTCCTTTTCTATCTTAAAAAAAAAAAAATGAGGGGGATGGCTCAGAATGATTCCAAATCCCTCTGGAATAGGGAGGGTGACCTGGAGAGAGGTTCTCAGGAAAGAACTCAGACTCAGCAGGGTCAGACTCCCTGAGGGAGAGTCATCCTGACTCACTTTCCATGATTCCAGGAATTTCTGAAGGTCAGACTTGAGATGTGCAATGGCAAATACAGTTCAGCTTCTTTGTTGAGACTAATTGATTCCTAGTGGCGGCTTGGAACAGAGTACTAGAAGGTTTCTGAACATTTATTTGCTCAGCACGAGAGAATGTCCCCGTCTACTGGTGCTGTCTGCTGAGCCTGTGGCATGGGTGGCGATGATACAAGTGCTGGCCTTTGCTGACCGCACAGAACTCAGCAACCTAACACCCTGAAATTTATGTTCTCTTAAGAAAAGTGAAGCTGGAGAGCTGTGGAGACGAGACGGCGTGTAGGAATCTCGGGTCTCAGTTTAAACTTAAAATTGAAAGAATCTCAGGTTTCGGTTTAAACTTAAAAATTAACTGCCCCAGCACACATCCCGGGAGGAGCACATTCCAAAGACTTACACACACATTCCAGGAGAAGGGCCCAAGATAAGAGGTAGTCAGGAATCGGGGGCCTTAATGTAATAAACCTGGGTAAACAGAACCCACTTAGCTAACACTCATTGTCATAAAGATAATGTACAAATCTGGGTCACCTAGAAACTGGGCCTAGGAACGGCTGTTTGAGATCAGCCTTTGTGGTTATTGTTTAAGAGGTAATTGTAAAACTGCCCTCGTAAACTCTGTGAAAATGGTATAAAAATTGCTCTTCGCTTTGGCTGGGAATTCTTCTTGCCTGCAATCGAGGGCACCCCAGTGCACTGGTTATCAATAAACCTCTTGTTATTGCATCGAATCTGCTGTCTGTGAGTGCTTCTGGGGGAGTGCGTCCCCTGGTTTGGATCTTAGAGTCCAACAGGCTCAGTGGGTAAGAGGTCTTGCTATTTAGACATGAGGACTTGAGTTCTATTTCCCAGCAAAAGCTGTGCATGACCACATGGGCCCGTAACTCCAGCATTGTGAAGGCCAGAGAGGAGGGTTACTAGAGTTTTCTGGTCTCTAGTTCAGTAAGCCAGTGGGGAGAGCCTGTTTCAAAAGGAATTCAGCAGAGACACCAATGTTCTCCCCTGGTTTCTTCTCGTGCACACAGGTATGCATATCTATACATATACACAGGGGCATATACCCCCCCCCACACACACACACATACACACCGAAGATTAAAGAAAAAGACAGGGCTGGAGAGATGGCTCAGTGGTTAAGAGCACTGACTGCTCTTCCAGAGGTCCGGAGTTCAAATCCCAGCAACCACATGGTGGCTCACAACCATCTGTAATGGGATGCCATGACCTCTTCTGGTGTGTCTGAAGACAGCTACAGTCTGGCTGGCTGGTAAGTCTGTTGGGCATTTTCTTGACTCCTGATTGCTACAGGAGGGCTCAGACCAGTGTAGTCAGTGCACTGATGAGCAGGTGGTCCTGGGCTCTATAAGAAGGAAGGCTTAACAAGCCATGGGAAGGGAGCAGGTGACCTGCATTCTTCCTTAGTTCCTGCCTCTGCTCCTCCTTCAGTTCCTGCCCTCCCCCCATTTCCTTCTTGGGCCGTGCTGCATAGCCTACGGCAAATAAACCCTTCCCTCCCTAGTTGCTTTTGGTCGCTGTGTTCATCATAGCAGTGGAGAGCTGACTATGACAGAATACGGTGGCACCATGCTGGAGTCCTGATTAGAATAAACAGGTGAAAGGCAGCCGAGCACCAGCTTCTGTCTGTCTCTGCTTCCTGACTAGGAATGTAGTGTGCCAGCTTCACCTCACACTCCTTCCCTGACCTGGTGGACTGTGCCCTCTCGAGGAGTCAAAACAAAGCTTGCCTCCTAAAGTTTCTTGTCAGGTGTTTGATCATGACAAGGGGACAAGAACTTATCCATCTAGTTTTATTTTTGCTACATTTTGAAGTTAGAGAAAAAACAAACCTTTAGTGAAAAGTAGTGTTTGAAAAACATTTGGAGCCAGGCAGTGGTGGCGCACGCCTTTAATCCCGCACTTGGGAGGCTGAGGCAGGTGGATTTCTGAGTTCAAGACCAGCCTGGTCTACAGAATGAGTTCCAGGACAGCCAGAGATACACAGAGAAGCCCTGTCTCAAAAAAAAAAAAAAAAAAAAAGTCAGGATAGAAAAACATTTATTTCTGTGTGTGCATGTGGAGGTCAGGAGGGATCAAACTTGGCTCATTAGGTTACACAGCAAGCACTTTTACCAAGAAGCGATCTCCCCCACTGGCTTAGTTAGGGTTACTATAGGGTTATTTCACTCATAGTTCCATATTACAGCTTATCATGGAACCTGGAGGCAGGAGCTGATGCAGACCCCATGGAGAAGAGGTCCTGCTTACTAGCTTGATCCGCATGGCTTACTCTGCCTGTTTGCTTTCCTTCCTTCTTTCTTTCTTTCTTTTAAAGATTTATTTATCTAATGTAACATGAGCACACTGCAGCTGTCATCAGACATACCAGAAGAGGGCATTGGATCCTATTATAGATGGTTGTGAGCCACCATGTAGTTGGTGGGAATTGAACTCAGGACTTCTGGAAGAGCAGTCAATGATCTTAACCACTGAGCCATCTCTCCAGTCCTCTTCCTGCTTTATTATAGAATGCAGGACCATCCACCCAAGTATTTATTTATTTATTTATTTATTTATTTATTTATTTTGTTTTTCGAGACAGGGTTTCTCTGTGTAGTCCTGGCTGTCCTGGAACTCACTCGGTAGACCAGGCTGGCCTCGAACTCGGAAATCCGCCTGCCTCTGCCTCCCAAGTGCTGGGATTAAAGGCGTGCACCACCACTGCCCGGCCCAAATATTTATTTTACGTATGTGATTACACTGTCACTCTCTGGGAACTGAGAACTGGGAACTGAACTTAGGACCTTGAGGTTCTAAGTGCTCTTAACTGCTGAGCCATTTGTCCAGCCCATAAAGCGTTTTCTTGATTGAGATTCCTTCCTCTCAAATGACTTTAGCTTATGTCAAGTTGACATAAAACTAGCCAGCACACCAACCATTAGCAAGAACTTTTACCGATCAAGCTATCTTCCCTACCCAGGTCTTTTGTTTTTCGTAGGAATGCTGTCAAAAGGAAATGAAGACATGCTGTTATTCAGAAGCCTCTATCTTCAAGGTACTATCAAAGTTCTGTTTGTTGCTGATTTTTTTTTTTTTTTGCGATAGTCTCATACATTTCAGACTGACCTTGGACTCATCAAGTAGCCAAGGCTGGCTTTAAACCGATCCTCTTTTCCCCACCTCCCGAGGGCTCCGTGTGCTACCACATGTGCTTAGATGACGTGGGGATTGAACCCAGGTCTTTGTGCATACTATGCAATCACTCTGCCAAACTGAGATCCATCGCCCACAGGTACATGACCTTCAGACACATCAACTGAGAAATGCTCTGTGAGGTTTTGCCGGCACAGGCATGTGTTTAGATGCACACACAGGTGGGCACAAAGCACGTATGTGTGCATTTTATATAACAGCCATCACAGAAGGCACAGAGTTCTCCACCTTCCAACTACACATGTGGAACGGAGCCAGTTTCGTATCAGTTACATAACCCTTCTTGACTGTTTTCCAAGGCTACTTAATAACAATAGTTTGCATAAATCAGTTGCATAATTTAGCAAGAGCTTCCTGTCACTGGCCACTCTGCTTTAAGTCATTTATGCCTTGTAACCCGAGGAGGTTGGCTCTTATTATCATCTCATTTTGTAAATGAGATCCTAGGGTATGGGGAGGTTAATTAACCTTCTCCTCTGCACACAGCTAGAAAATCACTGAGCTAAGATGGAATCCTTGGAGTCCCTGAGCCTGTACTACTCACCCATGACTGGGTATGCCTTCATGTACAGGGAGGCCACGTGTCTCTCTGTGACGGGTTTTCACGGTGTCCTGCATCTTGTGTTATTTACCGAGGAGGCTCACACATTAGTGGTGCTCAGATTGGGGATCTCTCGGGCCTGTTTAAAAAGCCATAAGATTCAGAATCTGGAGGCAAGGGGATGAGATTATGGGTTCAAAGACAGGAGCTGAATCTGGTGGCACACATCCATAACCCCAGTACTCAGGAAGTAGATGCTGAGGCTCAAGGAGTCCAAGGCCAGACTTATATTTGGAGTCTGAGGCTAGTTTGAGATAGAGACTCTATCTAAACAAGCAAGCAAACAAACCATGCACACATACACATTCACACACACATACACACTTATGCGCAAAAGTGCTTTGGGTGTCAGGTAAAGGATTTTGCCTCACAAGCCTAAAGGCGTGATATTAGTTCTGGGAACCCACATAGTAGGAGGGAGCTGAGTCTTGAAAGTTGCCTCCTGATCTCCACATGCCCGCCACCAGTAACAAGAGCATCAGTACAGCAATAATGATAGGAAGCAGTAATAGTATATTCAAGGGCTGAAGAACTGGCTTAGTGCCTAAGAACCATACTGCTCTTCCAGAGGACCAGAGTTCAGTTCCTGGCAGCACATCAGTCAAGCTCATAACTCCCTATAGATCCTTCTCTAGGGGGGATCTGGTGCCCCCTTCTGGACTTCTCAGGCATGGCACACACACACACACACACACACACACACACACACACACATACACACACACACACACACACACACACACACACACACACAGCCAGGTTGTGGTGGCACACACCTTTAATCCTAGTGCTTGGAAGGCAGAGGCAGGTGGATGTGTAAATTCAAGGCTTGCCTGGACTACAGAATGAGTTCCAGGACGGTCAGGGCTACACAGAGAAACTCTGTGTTGAAAAGCCAAAAGCAAAATAAAAAATATATAGAAGTTTTCAGGGTTTGAGAGAGCCTAGCAGTTAAGAGTGCACATTGCCCTTCCAGAAGACTGAGTTGGGTTCCTGGCACCCATGTTGGATGACTCACTTCACCACTTTGGGTGACCACTTAACCCTTTCCTGTAACTCCAGGGGATCTGGTGCCCTCCTCTGGCCTCTGAGGGTACTACACTTAACCTATATAAGCATATATCTAAATAATAGTAAGTTACTATAATAGTATAGCAATAAATAACTATTTATTGTTATATTAATTATATTATTTATAACAAACATTTATTAATTATATTGATTTTTGTATTGATAAGGAACTATTTAATACTACTACTACTAATTATTATTATTATTATTATTATTATTATTATTATTATTATTAAAGTTTCTTGAATCTGCTAGTGAGAAACTGAGAACATATTGAGAGGGCAGAATACCAGGACTCAGGATATGGCTCAGTGGTAGAATAACAACCAAGCATGCACAAGGTCATGAATCTGATTTCTGGTACCAAAAAATAAACGAACTAAGAAAAGATAAGGAAGATAAGCCAAATGACTTTCCTACTTTTTATTTACTTATTATTTTACTTTTTATTTATTTCCTACTTTTTTTACTCTCAGCCTCATCCCCAGACAATGTGACCATTAAGCAGTTTCTTCTTTTAGGCGAGTGACTGTCACCTTTAATGATTTTGCCTTCAGGGCACAAAAGGTGGTTTCTCTACGGGTTAAGATGGCAGACTGGTGTCAATAGGGCTCCTGCAGAAGGGTCGGGAGGCATTACCCAGAGCAAAGACTCTTCTGGCTTAGCATGTGATTATAGTGAAGCTCCAATTACTGGCTCCAGGCATTACTTGTTCACCTATAATGTTCTATTGCTTTCTAATGATATATCTATCATCTACTCATCAATTTACCTGTCTTCCATCTGTCTGCCTGTCTATCATCTATCTACTTATCTATTATCTATCTATCTAATTTTTTTTAAACAAGACTCCTATGGCCTAAACTGGTCCCAAACTCACTGTATTTTGGAAGGGTGGTTTTCAATGTCTAACCCTCTCACTTTTACTTGCCAAGTGATAGAATTCTGGGGGGACCACCGCCATGCCTGGTTTATTCTGTGATGGGGATCGAACCCAAGGCTTCATCATGCCAGGCAGTCACTCTCTACCAACTGAGCCTCTCTCTATGCCTTGCTTTATTTATTTATTTATTTATTTATTTATTTATTCATTTATTTATTAATACAGGCATTGGAGATCCCTCTGAGAATCAGATGAAAGCTACGACCATCTATGTGTAGGGAAATACCCACCCTCACAAAATTCAGTACAGAATTTCAGGAGCTTCACGAACATTCTCCCAGTTCTTCCAAAGCTCTGTGGGCGTGGGCTTTTGAATCTCAGTTGTACAGTGTCCCCTTCAGAGGGGGCTCACTCAGCAACCTCTCCCTTGTACAGATTAAGAGGTCCAGTGGGTAGGGGGTGAGGCATTGCTCTGTTGGAGAAACAGCATGTAAAATGCCAACCACCCGACTCCCAGAGCTGGGACATTTCCACTTCACCCTGAATGAGGACATTCTAGAAGCGCTGATCATCACCCTTTCTCTATGCAGTGGGAAGGAGAGCCACGCAGCCACTCTCCGTTCCTCTCCAGAAACACAAAGGCCCCAGCTGTGGCTGATGACAAACACCTGGGAAGAGGATGCAAGGGACTGGGAGGCTTCGGGTGATGAGAGGATAGAGCTGACACTACAGGGTAGAGACTACAGAGAACAGACCCTCTCACTCCCCAACTTCATTCATTCATTGATTCATTCATTCACCCACCCACCCATTCAGTGTCTCTGGACAGAGGTCTCCCATCTGTAATAGGGGACCAAAGTGAATCAAATCTATTCCTGTCTTTGGCCAGCTCCTACAGTGACAGGCAAGATAGACAATCCCCACCCTCCCCTCCAACCACCACAGTGGGATACCTATGCTCCCAGCTTGCCCTATACTGTCTCTACCAGCAATCAGGTATCTCTCTCTCTCTCTCTCTCTCTCTCTCTCCTTATTTATTTACTACGTATATAGTGTTCTGCCTACATTATATGCCTGCATACCAGAAGAGGACACCAAATCTCATTATAGATGGTTGTGAGTCACCATGTTGTTGCTGGGAATTGAACTCAGGACCTCTGGGAAAACACCCAGTGCTCTTAACCTCTGAGCCATCTCTCCAGCCTGGTGAATCTCTCTCTTTTTTATATTTTAAAAGTTCTATCTATCTACTATCCACCCATCTGTCTGAGAGGAAGTGCCCATGCTATTGCATGCCTGTGTAGGTCAGGGGTGGACAATGTGTGAGACTCAGTTCTCTTCTTTCAGTACGTGCATCCTTGGGGCTTGAACTCAGGTTGTCAGGCTTGGCACCAAGAACATTTTCCTGCTAAGCCACTTCACCGGACTTTAATTTTGTCTTGAGACAAGGACTCATGTAGCCCAGGTAGGTCTTGAACTCATGTGTAGTCAAGAATGACCTTGAATTCTTGACCCTCCTGCCTCTGTCTCTAGACTGCTGGGATTTCAGGCAATCACCCCCACACCCTGTTTTATTCAGTGTGGGGATTGAACCCAAGGCTTCATCCATGCTAGGTAAGCACTTTAACCAAATGAGCTAATTTCCAGCTCTGTTTTTTAAAAACTTATTATTATTGTTGTGTGTGTGATGTGTGTGTGTGTGTGTGTGTGTGTGTGTGTGTGTGTGTGTGTGTGTGAGAGGGGAGGGTGATTGTGCAAAAGTGCATATGTCAAAGGACAACTTTATGGAGTCCATTCTCTCCCTCCAGCTTTCCATGGGGTCTGGGGATCCAACTCAGGTTCCTAGTGTTGTATCATCAGGTGACAACTGCTTTTATTGGCTGAACCATCTCACTGGCTCCTGTTAGTTTAAAAATTTAAAGTTAGACTTGGTCATTTTATTTTATGTCTGAATATTTTGCCTGTATGTATGTATATCTGTGTACCATGTGTGTGCTTTGTTGTCATGGAGGCCAAAAGAGAGTACTGAATCCCTTAGAACTGCAATTACAGATGGTTGTGAACCACCATGTGGGTGCTGAGAATCGAACCTATGTCCACTACAAAGGCAGTTAGGTGCTCTTAACCACTGAGAAATCTCTCCATCTCCTGTCTGTTTTTGAGACATAGTCTTATATGACTCAGGTTGAGTCTGAATTTACTATTCAACCAATGCTGGCTTTAAATTCTTTGTCCTTATGCCTCACCTTCCAAAGTTCCGGGATTAAAGGTGTGTGCCACCATAGCAGCAAGAGGTTGAACCTTTCGTTTTTTTCTTTATTTGTTCCTTCATGCGTTTGTTTGTTTGTTTGTTTGTTTGTTTTGAGACAAGGTTTCTCTGTGTAGCCCTGGCTGTCCTGGAATTTACTCTATAGACCAGGCTGACCTCAAGCTCAGATGTCTATCTGTCTCTTCCTTCTGAATGCTGGAATTAAAGGCAAGGGCAACCATGCTTGGCTAAAGTTGAATCTTTTAAGAGTGGATGGAAGGGAGGCTAGAGAGATAAATCAGTGGTTAAAAGCACTTTCTGCCCTTCCTGAGGACTTGAGTTTGGTTCAAGTTTGCCTTCAGCTCCAGGAGAGTCAATGCCATCTTCTGGCCTCTGAAGAAAATGGCACTCAGAGGCGACTGCACTTACCCCACCCCCCTAAACACCTACATATAATTTTAAAAACATAATAAGTTTTGAAAGAATGATGGCAGGCCAAAGCCATGGTCCAGTGTGTCAAGGCGCTTACTGTGAAAACCACTGATTTGAGTTTGCTCCTTGGAACCCACGTAGTGGAGAACACGGACTCCTGAAAGTTGTCCTCTGACCTCCACAGTGGCAACAGGGCGTGCACACACAACACATGTGCCATTGATTAACTAATTAATCACTGCTTGAAAATGAAACAACAACAAAGAGAATGCATAGAGGCTTGTAGCGGAGCAGGATAGGTAGGCAACTGCAGTGTAAGGGTGCTGCGGAGGGGATGTCCAACATGGAGGCTGATGGTTTTGTCACACTGACTCAGCTAAAAAGCCTGAATTTTCTCCTAAGGATGACAGGGAGCCATGGAGAAGTTTAAGGTTGGGGGTGGGGGTGGGGGCGGCAGGGCCAGCTGTGATATTGCTGACAGTCTTTTGAGATCATGTAAGGAGAAGATGAGAGGCTAGTGGGATGGGCTGGCAGGAGAGCCTAAGGATGGCTGGGAAGAGGGAAGGGAATGGAGAGGAAAGGGCATCTACACAGGAGACCAAATAGGACCTACATGTGGCCTGACTGTTGGAACAGGAAACTTCAAGGCAGCTTTAAGGCAACAGTGGAAGACCAGCGTGTGTGACCCTCATAGTATGACGCTTTGTAGGCTATATTAGTCATCAGTCAAAATAGCAGAAGGTCTATAGCTTAAAACAACACATACCAATCACTTTTTAGCTTCTGCGGATCAAGGTCAAGCACGATGCATCTGGATCTACCCAGGTTCTCTCAGACCCGAAACCATGGATTGGCTTGTTCTTATCTGGAACTTGGGCTAGGAGAGATTGACAAACTCCTGAAAGCTGTACAGAATTCACTGCCTTGTAGTCAGAAGAAGTTCCTTGTTCTCTTGCTGCCAATCAAAATGCTCTATATCATGGCTCTTTATAATGTGATATATGATGTGTGTGTGTGTGTGTGTGTGTGTGTGTGTGTAGATCAGAAGGTAACTCTAAGGAGTTGTTTCTTTCCCTCTACTGTGAGTCCTGGGACTCGGCCTTTTGGTCTTCAGGCTTTTGCAGCAAGTGCTTTTACAAGCTGAGCCACCTTATTGTTGAGACAGAATCGCTTTTGTTGTGTATTCCAGGTTAACTGGCCTGTGAACTTCTGAGCAATTCTCCAGTTTCACCACAGGGGTGTTGGGATTATGAATGTGAGCCACCACATGTGACTTTTTCCATGGGTTCTGAGGATTGAACTCAGGTCATCAGTATTCCATGACAAATGTGTCTACCTGGTAAACTCTGCCCCTCTTCATTTACTTTTTCAAAAATATTAGAGGGACTGGGGATGTGGTTGAGTAGGTAGGAGTTTGTGTAATGCGTGTGCACAGAATCGTGACTTCAATCCAGGGCATCATAGGTGTGGTGGTGCACACCAGTAATGCCAACATTCAAGAGGTAGAGGCAGGAGGATCACAAGTTCAAGACTATCCTTCCCCACACAGAAAAGTTCAACGGAAGCTTAGGCTATGAGAGACTCTGTCTTTAAAAAAAAAATTAAGCCAGGTGGTAGTGGTGTAGGCCTTTAATCCCAGCACTCTGGAGATAGAGGCAGGTGAATCCAGCCTAATCTACAGAGCAAGTTCCAGGACAGCCAGAACTACACAGAGAATCCCTCTCTATATATCGTCTGTGTCTGTGTCTGTGTCTGTGTCTGTGTCTGTGTCTGTGTCTG
>JANHMN010000003.1:17208197-17225697 GCA_030674055.1 Rhabdomys pumilio
AGAGAGAGAGAGAGAGAGAGAGAGAGAGAGAGAGAGAGAGAGAGAGAGAAGGCAGGAGCACACGTGTGGGGCACTAGGCCCCGTTGCCATGGAGACACCCCCCCCATAGACAACCTTTCTCTCCAACCCCTCCTGGGAGCAGACCCAGTCCAGGGCCAGCTGGTGGGGGCGGTGGAGCCAGAGAGAGGAAACTGGGAGGCCAAGGTCACCCTGTACCAGGACCCGGGGTTTCTGGTTGCAGCCTCCCATCCTCAGAGCTTCCAGACTTTGCTACAGGGGGATTTGGGAAAGAAGTCAAGGGAAGAGGTTAGAACAGGTAAGGGAAGCGCAGAGAGGAAGAGGCGCTGTGGTGGGATCTTATAGAAGATGGAAATGAATGCACAGGAATGAGTTATCCTGAGAGTTGTAGTCTTGTAGCTGTCTTCCTTTTTTTTTTTTTTTTTTTTTAAATGGTGGGGGTTAAGTTTCTGCACAGGTGAAATTGTTATGGGGAAGGACTAGGATTGTTCTAGAGAAAGCTACCAGGCCTGCAGAGGGGCTTTTCCTACTGAAAGAGGTGCTGAAAGTTGTGGTAGGGTGAAAGAAGTGGGCAAAAGGGAAGGGGATTCTCTCTGATGTTAAAAACATGTTGGGAGGGCAGGTTCTAATATGCTGAAGAGAGTCTAGGGCAGTCACCAGAGAGCACGTAGAATCGGGGGAATCACTGAGGCTGTGGTGAGGTGTCTCTGCGGAGGGCAAGAGCCAAGACATGCTGGGCAGAGCAGGAGAGGACAATTATATTTTTGGACAGGTCAGATATTAGGACATTTCTGAATGGAAGGAAATTGGGGTCTGGAGGACGTTATTGCTGTGAGTAGGAAACCTTGTGAAGCTCACAGAGCAAATTTTTCTTAATGGAAGAGAAGAAAGCAGTGGGAAAGATGAGTTTGTGTAAGTTGTAGAGAGAGGCCAGGTTCCAAATGTTCTGAAGCAAGACAGAGTGCGGAGTTTTCTTTGAGTCGAAACCATAGCAGGCTACTGGGGTTGGAAGGGAAGTGGATGAAGATACAGGGGGACTGAGAGTCTGATGATGGAGATAGGGAGTGTAGCCTCCCAAATCTAGGGGACTTGGAAATCCAGGGAGCTTTCTAAAACCCCTAGGTGCTCTGACCACTTTTCAGACTATTAAATTGGGATTTCTCAGGTAAGAGTCCAGGCATCAGAATTTTTATTGAATCCTCTGGCACTTTGAAGATGTATCCGAGGCGCAAGACTAGTTCCTGAGACACAGAGGCTACGAGAGGAAGAGAGGCCTATACGGACAACACTATGGAAGGGTTAGGACCACTGAGCACACACTGAGCTCCTGTGAATAGTGAGAATCACTTTGGAAGGTTTTTGTTTGTTTGTTTGTTTTTGTTTTAAGTTTTAAAGGGACAGTGAGAGATTTAAATTTCCTAAGTAGAGAAAATTATAAGGAGAAATGCAGGTGTCACAGAAACTTTTGGGGAGATTGGTATCCTGCTAAGGAGGAGAAAGAAAGAAAAACCATGGCCTAAGTGAGCATTTTTGTTTTTCTTTAGATGGGCTATCAAGTAGCCCAGACGGGCGTCCAATTTACTATGTAGCCAAGGATGTCCTTGAACTGATCCTCCTGGTTCTACCTGCTGAGTGCTGACATTATAGGCATACCTCACCATGGCCCATTTATACTGCGATTGGGATCAAACCCAGGGTTTTATGCATGCTAGCCCAACACCTACCAACTATCCCCTGACTTAGTTGCTGACAGTTGCTGCTCCTAAGTTGGAGAGATATCAGAGGCAAAGTTGGAGACAGATGGACCAGCTTTTCTTGAGCAGTGGACCTACAAAGTGCAGGAGTATGTGTGTGGAGTACTATATGTGAGAAAGCTGGTAATGAGGGAACAGAGGCAGGGCCATCCTTAGGAAGAGATAGCAGTACGGTTTGAATCGAGGGTTGACTTCACAAGAGAACAGAGGTGATCACAGGGGAGGAACTGAGGGGGCTGAATTATAACTTCTGAGTATATGGCTCATAAGGGGTAAACTCTCAGTAGAATTCAGCAGGCAAGCAGTTTTGGGTAGAAAAGAAAAGAAAAGAAAAGAAAAGAAAAGAAAAGAAAAGAAAAGAAGCCATCTTCCTAACTAACTCCCTCTCTCTTTCGCCTCCACCAGCTGGAAACTATGGCTTCACTCTGACCTCCGTCTCCGCAGCCACCTGCTCGCTGCCCCCATCCCCTCTGGCCCCTCGAGGCCCTTCAGCTTCTGCCTGTGCTGTGACCCCCCCAGCCGCAGGCACGGCCCCGCCTCCGCTGCCCCGGTGGTGGCCCACGGCCCCCCGGTTGCCCGTGGTGAAACTGGAGTCATTGAAACGCTGGAATGAAGAGAGGGGTTTGTGGTGTGAAAAGGGCGTTCAGGTACTACTGACCACCGTAGGCGCCTTCGCGGCTTTTGGCCTCATGACCATAGCCATCAGCACTGACTACTGGCTCTACACAAGAGCTCTCATCTGCAACACCACCAACCTCACAGCAGGTGATGATGGACCGCCCCATCGTGGGGGCAGTGGCTCCTCAGAGAAGAAGGACCCTGGGGGCCTCACACATTCAGGCCTCTGGCGGATATGCTGCCTGGAAGGTAGGGTGCAGGAAAGGCCCTAGCTGGCCACCTCCGCTGAAGCCTGTGCCTCCAGCAAATCGACTGCTTGTGTTCTTGAGTCTCATCCTAAGGTCTTGAAGGGTGTGCTTCACTGCTGGAGGTGCTGTGATGCCATGCATCCCTCTGTCCCAGCCCTCTTCTGGGATTGTCTTTCTATTTTTGTTTTGTATTGGATTTGATGATGCGTGTGAATGTTTTGCCAGCATGGTCAACTACACACCACATGCATGTCTGGTGCCCTTTGAGGTCAGAAGAGGGTGCTGTAGCCTCTGGAACTGGAGTTACAGACGGTTGTAAGCCAGGTGGAATTACCATATATGTATTTGTACGGGTCTGTGCTTTGCACACTTGCATGTATTCATCCAAGTACCCATGGAAGCCTGAACAGGGCCTCTGACACACACAGAGTTAGTAATAAAATGCTGTTAGCTGCCTGATATGGTGCTGGGAACTGGACTCTGGTCCTGTGGAAGAGCAGGGAGTGTTCTTCACTGCTGAGCCATCTCTCCAGCCCCCTTAGAAATGTTTCTTATACTATTTAGTATGCACAAGTTCCAGCGTGAACATGGAAGTCAGAAGGCAACTCGGGGGAGTTGGTAATCTCCTTCCACCATGTGGGTCCAAGGGATGGGAACTCAGGTTGTCCCACCTAGCCACGGGTCATCTCACCAACCCATACCATGCTTAACTTGCTCCTTCCCCATGTCTTCTCTCTCCTGTTTGGCTCTGTGGCTTCTCAGAATTGAAACAAAGCTATGCCTTCTGGCCTCCTCTGGTCTCTCTCGGTCTCCTTCTTGTGGGTCTTTGCTTCTCATCTGCAACCCTCAGCTTCTCTCCCATCAGCTCACGGCCTGGTCTTTCTTATTCCCATTTCTCCCCAGCCTCATGCCTTCCTCAGCAGGCTCCTGGGACACACTTCCTTTCTTGTCTCCACTCTCCCTCCAACAGTTTTCTTTGTGATACTTCCTGGTTCAAGCCCCTCTCCTTGCCAGTCCCCTCATTCCCCAAGACGCCTGCTGTCTTTCTTTTCAGCTCCTTCTCTAGCCTACTTTCCACATCAGTAATTCTTTCACACACATTTCAGGTGTGCCACCATGCATATTGAGGCTGGGAGGCAAGACTCCGGGCACCTCTCTGTGTGACCACATCCTTCCCCTTTTCCGAGCCTCGGCACCCTGATCAGTGGCTTTAGGGAGTGGACCAGGGACGTCAAAGCATCCCCAATAGCACCAATAGGCTGAAGTTTTTTTCTATCCCCCTTGATTTGCCTTTTTATCCATCCTCTTTTCCATGGCTTCTGACCCCTCTGTCCTGACAAACCATTCACCTCATGTGAGCTTTGAAGATAAGTCTGTGGAGTGTCTCATTCGGAAAACCAAAGTCAGTTTCCAATGTGTCAAAGCAGGAAGACTGTTCCCTGAAGGTCTGACTGCTGGCTCCTGGCCAGCCATCGCAGAAGATCTGACCCCAAAGGCCCAAGGGGGTTCTGAATTTACCCCCACTTCTTCTGACTGAGTAGTGTGCACTTTTCTGGATCTGGTTATGGAGTCACTCAGATATCATAGTCACCACTGCTCACTGTCATCACATTCCCCTCCTCTTCTCTGTCACTTCCCACCGTATCCTGGGGGGCTATGTCACTCACATGCATACTCTGGCCTGGCCAGGCACGGAGTGCAGAGCCAAATACAGGAGTTTGTACCTGGACCCTCCATTCATTCATTCACTCACTCACTCACTCACTCACTCACTCACTCACTCATTTATCTGGATGCTCTTGCACCCATCAGTTTTTATTGGCTCTACACTGAGTAGCAAGGTTCTGAACCTTTTAAATTTGTGTGTGTGTGTCAGTATGAGCTGAGTGTGTCTTGGTGTGAGTGTAGAGGTCTGTTAAGAACTTGTGGGAGTCATTTCTCTTTCCACCATGTAAGCTTGTGGAGCTGAATTTAGATTGTCTGGCTTGGAAGTAAGAACCTCTACCCACCGAGCCATCGCCGTGGCCCCCAGTTTCTCTTGGTTAATTCAAGAACTGCAAGGGGTAAAAACATACAGATCTCTGACTTTAAGTATCTTCTGCTCCGGAAGGAGGGAAAAAAGAGTAATGGATATAAACAAATAGGGAAAAAAGCAGAAATGGAGAGAGGGAAGCACCAGGGCTATGCATGTGAGTCAATCAAGAAGCCTGAGAGGAGCCAGATGGTGGCGGAAGATGCCTTAATCCTAGTAGAAGCAGGTGGATCTTTGAGTTCGAGGCCAGCCTGGTCTATAGAGTGAGTTCCAGGACAGCCAAGACTACACAGAGAAGCCCTGTCTTGAAAACCAAAAAGGAAAAAGGAAAGAAAGGAAGGAAGGAAGAAGAAAAGAAAGAAAGAAAGAAAGAAAGAGAGAAAGGGAGAAAGAGAGAGAAAGCAAGCAGGCAGACTGGGAGAAGTTTCATGTAGCAGTTGACTTTGGTTGGTGGCCTGAAAGAAGCAAGGTTGGAGACACAAAGGTGTTGGACTGTGGAAACAGATATTGCAAAGGCCCTGAGGTGGGCATGAATCTGTGTTTGGCCAACAGTGGGAGGCCAGTGTGGCTGGGATACAATGGGGGTGGGGGATGTACTGTCAAGGAGGTAATTGGCTGTTGATCCCAGAGGTTCATATGCATGCCACAGAAGATTCAGCTTTTGCTTGGTGATGGGAACCACTGAAGGTTCCGGAGCAGAGAAGCCCTGTGAGCCGGCTTCGGATGGATTTTGCTGCTGTGCTCAGAAATGGCTACGGGGAGGGTGGAAAGAGAGAAGGTGGGAGCCGCGGTTTGAATGCATAGTATATTCCAAAGTTCCCCGTGGGAAGGCATTGCTGATGGAGCAATTATGGGATCTGAGAGGGAGAGCAGGGTGAGGGGTGTCTCGGAGGTGGGGCTTCTGAACCTCAGCCCTGGTGACATTTTGGGACTGAGAATTCTGTGTGGCGGGGGCTGAGCTGTGCACCGTAGGATGTTGATCTGCTTCTCTATTCTCTGTCTAGTCCCGCCCACCCCCAACAGTTGTGACAACCAAGATCGCAAATTGGTAAATTGTCTCCGTACATTATTTACATTCTGGGGTGGGGGGAGATTAAATATCACCTCAGGTGAGAACTCCCAGGTCCTGATGAAGCTCAGGCCAGAGCTCTTGGCAGTGGGGGATCTGCTCTTGAGATGAATGTGCAAGCGTTTGGTTTAAATTCCTTTATTTTCTCTTATTTAGCTCATTATGAAGGAGGGGTAGCACAGGGATGAGCATGTCTGATTTAGAGTGCTTGGTAAGAAATAATACCTGTGACGGGGGAGGCGGAGTACTGAAGGGCTTACAGCATGCAGTATAGTAATTATTTCAGGCTTTGTGGAGCACACGGGCAGTGTTAACACTAATAGTGAAAACAGCCATACTACGTGTGAGTGTGGCCGCTGTCCAGCTGAGCATCATTCATGGGCACTGGTGTTTGAATTCCTGCCCTTTGCTTTTCTCTCCCCCCTCCCCATACTTCCTCCTCTCCCTTTCTTCTTTCTTTCTTCTCCCTCCTTCATCTCTGTCTCTCCTTTCTGTATTGTTTGGGTTTTTGAGATAGGGTGTAAGTAACCTAGGCTGACTTATAATTTGCTATGCAGCCAAGGCTGGCCTTTAACTTTTTTTTTTAAAGTAGAAAGTCTATGTAGACTCTTTTATCTTTATTCTATTTAATTGTTTGTTAAGTGTGTGTATGTATCACACACACACACACACACACACACACACACACACACACACACACCATGGCTATATATGTTGAAGTCAGCAGATAACTCATGGCAGTTAATTTCTTTTCTCTTCCTACTGCATGAGTTCCATAGTGGAACTCAGCTCATCAGATTTGGCAGCAAGCACCTTAACCCAATGAGCCGTTTCATTAGCCCAGACAAGGTCCTCTTGCCTGTCTCTTAAGTGCTAGAATTGCAACATGAATTGCTACACATGGCTTAGGCTAGGTGATGTAGCTCAAACTAGCTTTGAACTCACAGCATCCTCCGCCTCAGCAGCCTTAGGCCTGAGACCACAGGCATGAGCTACCACTCCTACCTTACCCCCACATCCCAGTAGAGTGAACCCAGAGCCTCATGCATGCTAGGAAGACATTCTGGAGCCTCTGCTTTTTTTTTTTAATTTTGAGACAGAGTCTCGCTAAGTTTCCCAAGCTGGCCTTGAACTTGCAGTCCTTCTGCCTCAGTCTCCCAAGTAGATGTAATTAAAGGTCTGTGTGAAAATAGAATTTCATGCTATTTTCACATGCCAGGAGATCGCATTCTTCTTGACATTCTCCCCATCCTTTACAGATGGTGCTTGGCCCATTTGTAGCTCTTCCCTCCCCTTGTTCCAGGCTTCGAGCGACATAGCAGAAGAGGCTGAGATCAGGGAAGCAACCTGGAGAGGTCAGTGTGATGGGCATCAGTGCATGAGTGAACCAGGGTCATCTAAGAAGCAGCACAACAGAGCCACTTCATAAAGGGCCTGATCTGTAAACACAAGGACCTGAGTTCAATTCCCAGAACCCACATAAAAAGCCAGACAGGGTGGCAGATTCTTGTAATCCTAGCACTGAGGAGACAGAGACCAAAGAGCATCACTGGAGCCTGCTGGCCAGCGTGGCCTCTCGCAAAAAGCCCTGTCTCCTGTCTCAAATGAATTTGTCTTTAGAATCACACACACACACACACACACACACACACACACACACACACACGAAAAATTAATCAATCAAACAAAAAAACCTTTGAAGCCAGGCATAGTGGCCCACTCTTACAATCCAAACACTATGGAAGGCAAGGCATGGTTTTCCAGGGCAGGATCCATGCTCCAGATGGCCCTGGACTACATAGCATGGCTTTGTCTCAAAACCAAACAAAATCCAGATGGTCAAAAGGTGTTCTAAAAAGGGACCTTTTATCTTATAATTCTAAGCTGCAGTAGATTGTTGTGGGGAAATCAAGGCAGACACTTCAAAAAGCTTGTCACATCAGTCCACTGTCGAGAACAGAGAGAGATGAATGCATGAACGCTGCTTGCTTGTATGCTTGTGTTCAGCTTTCTCTCATAAACGATCCAGGACCCAAAAGCCCTGGGAATGAAGCCACCCACAGTGGGCATGTCTTGACACCTCTATTAAGGCAATTAAGACAATCCTCTACAAACATGCTCACAGTCCAATCAGATTTCACTGTCCCCCACTTAGATCTCTTGTTGACACTCTCTTCTCAAGTAACTAGATTGTGTCCAGTTAGCAAAATTAAACTGGCCATCACAAAGGGTTGAAGTATGAAAGAGACAGAGAAATGAATCACAGGAGACCTGAGAAAAGATTAGATGTTTAGTTAAAACTGGGTAAGTGGGTTTGCTGTAAGCCAAAGGAGGTTAGTGTGTCAAGAAGCTAGCTGGTAAAGGCTGACTTGACTGTTACTGTAACTACCATTCGGATAACCCTGTTAACGAGCTACTGTTACCACCCCCAAGAGAAAGCAAAGGCGCAGAGAAGCGCACTTTCTTGCCCAGGGTCACACAGTTAACACACTGTAACATCTGGATTGAAATTTAGGTCTAGGGCAAGGCAAGGAAAGCACCAGCTTCCAGTCCACTGGGGATTCAAGTGTGTGGAAGGTGGGTCTTGGAATTCTGAGACTCAATCTCTAGCTTCCTTTGTGGCATCTGAAATGGGATAGAATGTTGCCATTGAGACACAAACCCTAAACAAAACAGAAGGGGCTTGCCTTTTGTCCGCCGCCTAGAGCACTGTGACCTTGGGCTGTATGTATATTTCACCAGTCCCAGTTTCATTTTCATCATCGCAAAAGGCGGATCATAATAATGCCTTGTTCACAAGATTTAGGGGGAGTCTTTGTAGACAGGAGAAAAATACGTAGTAGGCTAGCTGACACTGCACATCCTGGTACTGTTGTTTACATATTACTGTTTTCTTCTTATTGGGATTTCAAGGGATTAAATTCAGAATCCTTCCTCCCTAGGCACTCAGCTTCTTTTCCAACAGAAATGTAAATTGTATATATAATTACTTTTTCCTAATACCTGCATTAAAATAAATACGAGGCAGGGCTGTGGGTGTGCAGTGGTAGAGCGCTTGCCTCCAATCCCCCATAGAGGGTTGGGGGTGTGGCTTAGTATACAGCACCTGCGTAGACACCCCCACTCCCACCCTGTGAGGAGTTTGGGGGCATGGTTCAGTAATAAGACACCTATGTAGACTCTACCAAGAAGGACTTGGTCGGGTGGCTCAGTGGTAGAGCACTTGCCTAGAATTCACTAGTGAGGGGTCTGGTTGGCAGGGTTCAATGGTAAGGTGTCTCCCTAGGATCTTCCAGTGAGAGGCTAGAGGTGGAGCTTGGTGGTAGGGTGAGGCACTCTGGTATTGTACTTGGGCTCCATTCCCAGACATAAAAACCAAAATGAGACGAGCTTGATATTTAAGCGAGTGTGACCAAAAGATCACATCTAATTGATGTGAACCATTACTCCTCTTCCTTTCTGCTTCCCCACTTCCTCTTATGAAGTCCACTGTCTTTCCCCCTTATAGTCCATGCCTATGGCTGCGTCGGGCTGGTGGTGCCCACACTGGACAGCTGTGTTCCAGCCTCTCTGAGGACTCTCAGCTGCGTTCCCAACAACTCTCTGGGGACCCAGCAGTCTGGACCTACAGTCCCATTTATTGCCGGTGACTCTGCAAACCCCTGTGTTCAGCACTTTGCCTGCCTTATTATCTCATTGAGTCTTTGCAATTGTGCCACAGGGAAGGTATTATTATGGCTCCCGTTTGTCAGAGCAGGAAGCTGGAGGTCTGAGAAGGGAAAGTGACTCAGGCTGGGACACCCACAATGTGAAGCATGTGAAAAACTCAGCATGCTGGACCTGTTTTTCATGTGTCCCATCCACAGCTGTGCACTGTATGTTAGGCGGGTCCAGGGCATGAGGGTTGGGGGTTGGGGGTTGGTTGTAGAGACTCGGGGCTATCTCACTACCATTTCTGAACATAAACAGCTCTTATGTATGCCAGGGTTGAAAGGATGGCTCAGCAGTTGAGTACTTGCTACTATTCCAGGAGAAAGTTCAGTTCCCAGAATGCATATCAGGTGGCTCGCGACGAACTGTAACTCCAGTGCAAAAGGGATCTGACACCCTCCTCTGGCCTTCAGGGACACCGGTACTCATGTGCACATACCCACCAATCCCCAATGAAAAATAAAATAAACCTGACTTGGGTGTGGTGGTATATACTTTTAATCCCAGAACTCGGGAAACATAGGCAGGCAGATCTCTCTGGTCTACATAGTGAGTTTCAAGACAGCCAGGGCTGTGTAGAGAGATCCTGTCTCAGAAAGAAAAAGAGGGGGAGGAGGAAGAAGAGGAGGAAGAAAAGGAAGAGAAGGAAGAAGAAATAAAATCTTTAAAAGTAAAAGTTTCTAGCCTAGTGGGCTCAGATCCTAGAAGTTGGTGGTTTCTGTAACCGTCACAGGATCTGTGTTTCAGTTTATTGGAACCTCAGCAGAACCGTCAAAAGCCACAATGTCATCTTTATTTCTCAGCGAGAAGACTGAAACTTGGGGGGGGGGGGCATTCTGTTTGCTTAGGACTGCCCTGCTGGGACTCGGCAGGTCTGGGATGGGATTCCAGAGAAGTTGGCTCAGAGCCCAAGCTCTGTATCCCCCAAAACCTGGCAGTGGGTAAACCTCCTCCATAGGATGCAGCATCTGTGTGAAACAGGGCAACTTCTTCAGCGATCCTTGCCTCAGTTTCCTCATTTAAAAAGCAGGAATCCTGTCACTGTATTCATTAGAGAGTTGTACAAAGTATTGAGTAATTTGATGACCTCCCTGTCAGATTGCCAGCAGTACGTGATTAGCCGAGAGGCTATTGAGGGTATTGTGACTGATAACAGGTTAGATTCTTTATTTTTATCTTATCCATCCATCTATTATCTATCTATCTGTCTATCTGTCTATCTGTTTATCTATCTATCTATCTATCTATCTATCTATCTATCTATCTATCTGTGTGTTTGCATGAGTGTTAAGTGTCGGGATAACTTGTTATAGGAGCCAGTTCCTTCCTTCTGAGACCTGAGTATCAAACTCGGGTCATCAGGCTTGATGGTGTCTTTACAGCAAGCCATCCTGCTCACTCTTCCCTGACCCCCCAATTGGAGGCAGAGTCTCATCTTTCTATTAGGTTTGCTTCCCATTTGCTGACACTCAACGAAGTCAACTTAAAGGGAGCAAGACTTCCTCATCTTACAATTCCAGGCTACAGCTCATCATTGTGGGGGAGTCAAGGCAGCAAGAACTTGAAGCAGCTATTCACATCATAGCCATGGTCAGGAGCAGAGAGCAACGGACGAATGCGTGCGTGCTGGTGCTCAGCATGCTCTCTCCGCTTTAATTACATCTGTCTGTCTGTGTCTGTCTGTCTGTCTGTCTGTCTGATTTGGGTGGAGAGGAATTTACACCGTGGAGCATGTTCTGAGCTTAGAGGATAAGTCGACTCTCTTCTTCCACCACAAATTAATTCCTGGTATCAAAACCAGGTCCTCAGGCTTCCCAGAAGGTACCTTTATACCTGCTGGGCCATCTCAATGTCCTGCCTTCTCTACTTTATATAGTCAGGATCTCTTGCTCAGAGATGGTAGTCGTAATCACCCACAATTAGATAGGTCTTCTCACATCAACTAATTTAATTCAGAAAACTCTTCACAGATACTCTTGAAAGCTAACCTTAATCCAGACAATCCTTCAAAGGTATGCCCAGAGGCTTGGGTCCTAGCTGCCAAGTTGATAATTAGTATTATCACAGTATCCCAGGCTGGCCTTGAACTTGGTGTGTAGCCCAGGATGGATTAAACTCTTGATCCTTCTTCTGTACGTCCTGAGTGCTGGTGTGGGTTAACATACCCAGTTTATGCAGTACTGGGGATGGTACTCGGGGCTTTATCCAAGTTAGATGAGCCCTCTGCCAACTAAACTATGTGCTGAGCCTTTAGTGTTTTAGCGATCAGTCTTGTGTGACTCTTAACCACTGTGAGGTGGGAGCCTGAGGTCATCATCTTAACTCATCGCACCACTGTGAGAATGCTGATAGCTAGAGTTTACATTTAGGGAGATGGCTCAACTGATTAAGTGCCTGCCCACAAAAATTAGGACCTGGATTCAAATCCCTGACACTCATGGGCATAACACTCTAAGCCTAGCACTGGGAAGGTAGAGAGAGATAGGGGGGTCCAGGAGAGAGAGAGAGAGAAAATGAAAATTTACGTTCAGAAGATTTTTCTTTTTCCCTTCTTTCTAAATTCGGACAAAATATACATGTAATAAATTCATTTATCATGTTACTAATTTAAAAAAAAATATTTACTTAGGGATGTAGTGGTACATGCATTCAATCCCAGCAGATGGGAGGTGGAGGCAGGTAGATCTCTGCGAGTTAAAGACCAGCCTGGTCTACACAGTGAGTCCCAGGAAACCCAGGGCATACATAGTGATGAGATCCTGTCTCCAAAAAAAAAAAAATTTTTTTTTTACGTATTTATTTGTGTGTGTGTGTGTGTGTGTGTTCTTGCTTGCTCACATACTGGAGGCATACCATGGCACATGCTTGGAAGACAGAGAATAATAACTTTCACAAATTGATTCTTTCCTGCTTTGTTGATTCGGGCTCTTTCTTGCTTCAGTCATAGTGCATAGCCTAGGCTAGCTGACCAATGAAGTGCATAGCCTAGGCTAGTTGACCAATGAACTTCTGGGCTGTTTGCCATTTCCATCTCCTAGCTCTTTATAGTGCAGGGATTACAACTGTGTGCCACTACATCTGGCTTCTTACATGGGATCTGGGGATCCAACATGTGCTGTCAGATTTACCCAGCATCTGCTTTCCCCCTTCTTCATTCAGAGAGAGCAGTGATCTGTTTTCCTATTATGGTGGTTCTTTGTTTTGAGACAGGTGAGCAAGGAGCAGGTTGAGGCTGTGGGCCTTGAACGCCTCACCTTCTTTATCACTTGTTTTTGTGCCCCCCCCCAATTGAACCCCTTCTGCATCCTTCGGGTCCTATGCTAGGCTGGCACTCTACCCACTGAGTTACATCCCAGTACCACCTTGCTCATTGCTAAGCACACAGCTCAGTTATGCTGACTGTGTTCAATGCTGTTCTAGAACTAGGCTCCAGAATGCTCCGACCCTTGCAAAAAAATCCATCAAACATTTCCCTATTCCCTCTCCTCTCACCTTGGTCACCACTGTTCTACTTCCTGTATTTGTGAATTTGGTTCCCCCAAGTCCCTCCTATAAATTTTTATTTTATTTTTTGTTACATTTAATTTTTTTCCTTAGTGTTCCTGTACATGTATGTGTATATACGTGGGTGGGTGAGTATGACTGTATCAAGGCACAGGCATGAGACAGGAAGACAACTTTCTTTTCTTTTTTTTTTTTTTTTTTTTTTTTGGTTTTTCGAGACAGGGTTTCTCTGTATAGCCCTGGCTGTCCTGGAACTCACTCTGTAGACCAGGCTGGCCTTGAACTCAGAAATCCGCCTGCCTCTGCCTCCCAAGTGCTGGGATCAAAGGCGTGCGCCACCCCTGCCCGGCTGAAGACAACTTTCTTGAGACTTTTTTTTTTCTCTTCCTACCATGTGGGTCTCAGGGATTGAACTCAGACCTTAAAGCTTGGTGGCAGTCACCCTTACAAGCTGAGCCATCTTGACAGACAAATGATACAGTTTTTGTCTCTGTGGCTGCTTTATTTCACTTAGCATTAAAGTTAAAATATGTTATAGTGAGTTTCGTAATTCTCTTTTTGAAAGTTTATTTTTATTAGCATATACTAAGGATACACAATAATGGTTTTATTGTGAAGGTTTTATATATTCTATACATTCTATTTTGTTCTGGAAATTCCCTCTTGTGGTGATTTTATTTTATTTTATTTTATTTTATTTTATTTTATTTTATTTTTTTGAGACACAGTCTCTCTATGCAACCCTGACTGTCCTGGAACTCATTATGTAGATCAGACTGGCCTCAAATTTATAGAGATCCTCCTGCCTCTGCCCTCCTCCTCCAGTACTACGATTAGAGGTCCTTTGGTGCAGTAGGCCAACACTGTATGCACTGAGCGTTTCATCATCATAACTCCTCTGTGACAGTTGAATAATATACCATTGCATGCATGTAGCGGGAAGTAGTAACAAAGAACCGCCAGGCTTCCCGCGCTACTGCCAGCACCGGCGAACCACCTGACCCCAGCTGGGTGTTCTCATCTCGGCAGACCCTCTGGTCCAGGGTCCCCGAGACATTGTCGTGGTTGCTGCCTCCGACCGCCAACTCCGCTGCCTCCACTGCTCTAGGCCCATGCAACGACTGCCCACCCCGAGGTCAGCCGCCACAACACCCGTTTACCCTGTAGAAACAAAACTCTTGAAGTTTATAATTAACCAGTCAGATTTATGTATCAACAATTCTCAAATCACAAGATGCCCACACAGTAACTCAGTAACTTCAGGGAAAATTGATAATGATACAAGCTGCCACCCTGGAATAGACAAGTTATCCCAATTATTCTAACCTTATCAGACATTCACCACTACCCGTGGCGCTCTCTCTCTCTCTCTGTCTCTCTCTGTGTCTCTCTCTCTCTCTCTCTGCCTGTCTCTCTCTCTCTGTCTCTCCCTCCCCCCCCTCCCTCCCTCTCTCTCTCTCTCTCTCTCTCTCTCTCTCTCTCTCTCTCTCTCTCTCTCTCTCTCAGTTCTTAGCTCCGTCTCCCTTTTCCATGTCCAATCACAGGCCTCCTGCTGCACTAATATTTAAGTAGATTGGTTGGACAGGGAAATTCCTGCCACGCATGGATTCATTACATTTGTTTTGTCTAGTGAATTCACTTCAGGAAAGGATTTGGATTATTATAACAAGGTAGTATATAGCTGAGAGTGGCCTTTAACTCAGTATATAGCGTAGGATGGCCTCGAACTGCTGGTCCTCCTGCATCCTCCTTTCAGGTACTCAGATTACAAGCACAGTGGTTTTTGTCCCCATTTTTTGGCTACCATGAATTGGTAGTCCAAAGAGGGTATCAGATCTACTAGAACTGGAGTTAAGGACGGTTATGAACTGCTGTGTGGGTGCCAGGAACTGGACTCAGGTCATTTGCAAGAGCACTGAGTGCTCTTAACCACCAAGCCATTTCTCCAATCCCCTATCTTTAACTTTTTAAAAAAATTTTTATTTATATGAGTACGCTGTAGCTGTCTTCAGACACACCAGAAAAGGGCATCAGATCCCATTATAAAATGGTTGTGAGCCACCATGTGATTGCTGGGAATTGAACTCAGGACCTCTGAAAGAGCAGTCAGTGCTCTTAACCTCTGAGCCATCTTTCCAGTGCTATCTTTAACTTTCTAAGGACCCTACAAACCATGCTGTGCCCCACAGTAGCCGCACTACACTTTATTCCTGCCACTGGCGCATACAAACTTGTTACCTTCTTTTCTGTCCTTTGTCATCCCAGTGGATGCAAGGTGGTATCATGGGCTGAGTGTCATGCTGCACACTTAAAACAATTAGTGATACCGAATATATGTTTTTAAATTGTAGGTGTGTGTGTGTGTGTGTGTGTGTGTGTGTGCGCGCGCGCGCGCGCGTGCGTGTGCGCACAGTACTCATGATGGCCAGAAGAGGGCGTCAGATTACCCTCTAGCTGGAGTTACAGGTGATCTTAAGCTACTAATGTGGGTGCTGGGTGGCAGAACTCAGGTCCTTTGCAAAAATATGGCATGATTTTTAACTGCTGAGCCAAATTTCTAGCCCCTAACATCTTTTAAACAAGATTCGCATCACATTTATTGATTGATTGATTGATTGATTGACTGTGTGTATACGTGCACTCATGTGCCTGTTCACTATTGAGAATGTGCACCATAGCAAACATCTGGATGTTAGAGGGTAACTCTGGGGAGTAGATTTTTTCCCTTCTATCAGTTGGGTCCTGGGGATGGCACTGAGATCACCAGTCTTGGTGGGAAGCTCCTTTATCCACCAAGCCTACCTGCTGGACCCCAAAATCTTTTTATTTGCATCTTAGCTTGTTCATCCATTCTTTCATTACAAGCTCTATGCCCCCCTCCTTTTCCTGTCCTGTAACCCAGGTCTAGCTCTAACTTGCTAAAATAACTGAATATCCTGCCTCTATCTCTCGGTGCACCACCATGTCCTGTTTATGTGGTGTTAGGAATAGAATCTCTAGGTTTGTGTATGTCAGAAAAAAACCCTCTACCAACAGGGCTACATTCCCAGCCCTCACTACAAGTGTGTAGTAAGCATGGGTGAGGCCATGTTTGGGATACTGAAAATGCACTGATGAGCATCCCAGATGCTGGCAGTCCACTGTTGTGTGTTTGAACCCTTGGGTGTGAGTTCTGCTTCCTTCGTCCATCAGTGCAGAACTGCTGAGTCTATCTGTGTCTTGCTTTCCACATCTTCACAATGGGTGTTGCCTGGAGCTTCTATTGCTGTGCTAAACCACCATGACTAAGAAGCAACTTGGGGAGGAAAAAGTTTATTTCATCTTACAGTTTGTGGTCTATCATCCAAGGAAGTCAGGGCAGGAACTCAAGGCAGGAACCGGGAGTCAGAAAATGAAGCAGAGACCATGGAGAAACACTGCCTATGGCTTGCTCCTCATGACTCTCTCAGCCTGTTTTCTTACAACAGCTGGAACCACCAGCCCAGGAGTTATACCACCAACAGTGATCTGGGCCCTCTCATGCCAATCACCGGTCAAGAAAATACACCATAGGCTTTCCCACAGGCAAATCTGGTGAGAGCGTTTTTTCTCAGTTAAGGTTTTCTCTTTCAAAATTACTCTAGCTTGTACCAAATTAACACAAAACTGGCCAAGACAGGTTGCAATAGATAACAGCACATTCGATTATGTTTTAGGCAAAGTGTGTTAAATCGCCATATCTGGATTCCATTTTCACATCAACATGAGTTAGGTCCTATTTTTTTCTTTTTGGATTTTTTTTTTTTTTTAAATATGTGAAGGCACAGATGCAATTAGTATATATGTTAACAAGGTCATAGAATAAGGATGGTACTGCCCAACAGAAAACAGTAGAGTTTTTTTTAAATTATTTTTATTTTCTGCATATATATATTCTGCCTTGATATATGTATGTACACTGTGTACATGCCCGGTGCCCACAGAAACCAGAAAGGGGCATTGGATCCCCTGGAAGCAAAGTGAGAGACAGTTGTTAGATGGCACGTTGAGTCTTAGGAACTCAATCTGGGTCCTCTGCAAGAACAACAAGTGCTTTTTTTTGTTTTTTGTTTTTTGTTTTTGTTTTTGTTTTTGGAGATAGGGTTTCTCTGTGTAGCCCTGGCTGTCCTGGAACTCACTCTGTAGACCAGGCTGGCCTCGAACTCAGAAATCCTCCTGCCTCTGCCTCCCAAGTGCTAGGATTAAAGGTGTGCGCCACCACCGCCCGGCGCAACAAGTGCTCTTAACCACTGCGCCATCTCAGTTCCCACAGTGGGATCCTCAGCTTCAAACATCTGGTCTGTACATGTTACCAACCATATCTCTGTATCTTCATTACAAGTTAATTAACTAATTAATTAATTTGGGGGACTGTTCTTTCCATCTGTGATGTGAGTCCCAGGGATCAAAGTCAGGTTGCCAGGCTTGGCTTCAAGCACCTTTGCCCACTGAACACTTGACCATCTCCTTACTGTGTGTGTGTGTTGTGTACATGTGTAATGTGTGTGTGTGTGCACGCACACATGCA
>JANHMN010000003.1:17227147-17247052 GCA_030674055.1 Rhabdomys pumilio
GTCTCTCTCTCTCTCTCTCTCTCTCTCTCTCTCTCTCTCTCTCTCTCCTTAATACAGGTGGGAAACAGATCTGAGGGTGCAAAGTTTGTCCCCACGCCAGTTGGAGACTAGGATTCCTACCTCTCAATCAGTCCCGAGAGAGGAGAGAGCGAGGGCAAGGATAGGGATCTGGGAGCGTGCATTTGAGTAGGGGAGGGTCTTCTCGAAACACTTAGGATCGTCCCTCCCCTAACTCTGAAGACCGGCCCCCCACCGTCCCCATCCCCTCTCCAGGGTTGAAAAGAGGTGTCTGCGTGAAGATCAACCACTTCCCGGAGGACACGGACTACGACCACGACAGCGCGGAGTACCTGCTCCGTACGTGGGGGGTCAAGGATCCGGGTGGGATGACTAAGGGTGCTGCGGATACGTGGAAGGAGAGGGGCGGAGGAAGGGACGGGGCGGAGCTTGAATCTCAAGCATAGATTAGTTTCCCAGCCAATCCAGGTCCAGATGCTCATCGTCACGGCCCAGAAGGGCCTAGGGTGGTGATTGGTCGGTTAGATGTCTATGGCCTGACAACTTTGTACAGTAAAGGGTTGTAGATTGGCTGTTGTAGCGGTCCGGCAATCAGCAGCCCGGACTGATACCCTTTCGGGGGAGGCTGTGGTGATTGGGCTGTTATCCTGAGAACGTGGCAAAGCCTTAATTACGATTGGTTGCTTTAACCGGACTCAGAAGTCGCAGAATCTGATTGTCGAGGCTTTCAGAGGAGAGTAGAAAAGAACGAGTGGAAAGGGAGAGAGCGGGATAAAGCAAAAAAGATCGAGGAGGGGGGATAGAGGATGAACACGCAGGGAGAGAGACAGGAATGAAAATGAAGATATAGGCGGGAGAGGACGAAGACAGAGAAAACGAGTGGGAGCGAGAAACGTGATAAAGATGCAGAGAGAAAGGAGGGGAGATGGGAAAGAAAATCAAAGAAACTTTTTTAAAAGGAGGGGAAATGAGACAAAAAAGAACCAGAGTGGCAGAATTAGCGAACTAAATTTAACTAAGCGGAGAGGGAAGCGGGCAGGAGGCGCGGTGGGCCCGGGGCGCAGCGGCCCGCCTGACCGCCCTCGCGCTTCCCTCTGGTCCCCTCTCTTTTCTTTCTTTTCCCCCTAGGAGTAGTCCGGGCCTCCAGCATCTTTCCTATCCTGAGCGCCATCCTGCTGCTGCTCGGGGGCGTGTGCGTAGCTGCCTCCCGCGTCTACAAATCCAAAAGGAACATCATCCTGGGCGCAGGGATCCTGTTCGTGGCAGCAGGTGAGAGGCAGAGGGAAGGGGAGGCGGGGCCCACCCACGAACGCGCGTGCGTGTCTACGGGTGCATGGGCGCGTGCGACTGCAAGGCTAGCCTACACCAAGCGCCCCCTGGGGACAGGAGCTTTCCTAGGCGCCTCCCGAGCTGTGCCACCTCCGCCTGGGTAAGGTAGATTTAGGTTAGTCTTTTAGCCTGCTCAGACTGTGAGTAAAGTGGGAGGCAAGAAGGGGAGTTTCCCTAGCTGTCCTAGAGACTTAACGGGAGGCGTCTGGGAAGGGGGAGGGGACCTGAGCCACGTGGAGTCTAAGAATAGGGAGATGGGGCTGGCCTTAAGAAGACAGGGACTGAAGAAAAAGAAAATGACATGGGTAGATCCTAAAAAAGGCTGGTCCTAAAAAACCCCTCTAATCTAGAGGTCACAATACTCTCGGGGGGTGGGGACAGTGAATGGCTTTTTCACAGGGATCATATTATCATATCCTGCATATCAGATATTTACATTACGATTTATAAAGGTAGCAAAATTACAGTTATGAAGTAGCAATTAAAATAATTTTATGGTTGGGGGTGACCACAACATAAGGAACTCAGCATTAGAAGATCTCAGCATTAGAAAAGTTGAAAGCTACTTCTCTAAGCCCAAGGAAAGGAAACAAAGGCTCTCTGTGGGAAAAACTAGGCTTTGCCTAATTGAGGAGGAAGTCCATTTTCTGGAAAATTCAGGAGAGAGGTTATGCAAGAAGCTAGAATGTGGAGTCAGTTACCTCAAGAGTTAGGGCCTTGGGTTGTAAATGTAACAGAGGGCACAAAGCCCTGGATTCCATCCTCAGCAAAGCATAAGCCTGATGTGGTGGTGCCTGCCTGTAATCCAGGACGATCAAAGATTCAAGATTCAGCCTTGAGTACACAGAGAGTTGGAAGAGTACCTAGGCACTGTGGGAAATTTCAAAATAAAGCCCCACCCCCCTTAAAAAAAAGAAAACTGGGCCTAGGGTAGCAGATACCCAGGATAATAAATCTTAGACCCACTCACTAATGGTAAGACTGGGGCTAGCAAGTGGGGTAGAATGCAGAAGAGTCTCCCTCCTACACAAGAGATGTAGTTTAGGCCCATGGAAAATGAGCTTGCTTAAGATTCCACAGGTTGGCTTAGACTAATGGGCACAGGATTTAGACTCCATCACCCCTGTGGAGATTAGATTAATGAAATGGGGCTTAGAATCCTAGAAGGGAGTTTAACCATTTAAATGGCAGGGTGAGTGTTGTAGAGAGGGATGGTCTAGGTTTGCGCAGGGAGGGGATTTTTAGGTCTGGGAGAGGTATGTGGCAGGGTGGAAGTCTAGCCTATACCTACAAGGCCTGGAGTTTAAAAACTGGAGGTTTGGCTTGGAGTACAATGGCGATCTATTCCAAGAAGGGCAACCGTCAGGCTAGCCAGAGTGAATTAGGCTACATACCTAGGCTAGGACTCTATAGTGCAGGGAGTTAGCTCAGCAATGGATAGGGCCTAGAGACTTAAAGTGGAATTACATCCTTAGCAGCAAAAGGAGAAGAGAGAGGAACCTAAGAAAGATGCGGGTTTATACTTTGGACAGGAGCTGGAAACCCAGCCTGAGACTACCTCAGGAAGGGTAGGTTTAAGACCAGTCAGGGTTGAGCCTAGATGTGCCAGGGCAGAGTTTAGGCCAATGGAGGCTAGACAAGAAGAGGCAGAACCTGGACTACCTGGGGGTGACACCTAGACCATGAAAAAAGAGTTAATATTATTAGGAAAGAGATGAGCCATTGCCAACCTTTGCCAGAAATCTCCTCAGAGGTAAGGTCTGTCTTCTTGGGGTCAAGGCCTTGACCACATACAGGTGCAATTTAGACCCATATAGGCGAGACTTTGGGAACTGAGCAGAGAGGGAGCTTGGGCTAGGTAAAAGTAGGGCCAGTGTTAACTGGAGAATGGAGCTAACACAGAGGGCAGAGGCCAGACCCCCAAGGGAAGTACTTAAGGCCAACGGAGGAGGGGCTTAGATTTCTGAAGATGGCTTAGGCTGATGGGAACAGACCTTGGACTTCTCTGGAAGAGTTTTTGACTCTTGGAGGCAGGGCTAAGATCCCTGAGGCAGAGTTAACAGAGTGAAGTTCAAACCAATGACAGCAGGGCTTAGAGACTCGGTGTGGAATTTAGTCCAGTAAAGGTGGAGCTTAAGTTCTTGGGTGGAGTTTAGCAAGTCGACTTAATACTGCTGGATAGGGTTTGGGCCAATGGGGCAGGGCTCAGATTGCTGGAGTAGAATTTAGCTCAGCAGAAATAGAGGTGGAGTTAACTTAATGGATATAGGATTTAAGACTCCTGGGTAGAATTTAGTCCAGTAGAGATGGCTCTTAGCCTCTTAGACTAGTGGAGTACTTAGACTCCCAATGGGGGTGGGGCTTAGACCAGGTGGGACTTAAGACTCTTGAGGTGGAGTTTAACCCAATGGGATCAAGGCTTAGACACTTGTAGTCCATGGGTCTCGGGGCTTAGACTCTTGGGGTTTAGCCAGTGGGGTACCTGGCTTGGAGTTTTGGGGCTTTAAGACAGTCGGAAGTCCTCGGGCCCTGGCGGCCTCGAGGCTCCCACATGACCGTCTCCATCCAGGCCTGAGCAACATCATCGGGGTGATCGTGTACATATCAGCCAACGCGGGCGAGCCAGGCCCCAAGAGGGACGAGGAGAAGAAAAACCACTATTCGTACGGTTGGTCCTTCTACTTCGGCGGGCTGTCCTTCATCCTGGCCGAGGTGATCGGCGTGCTGGCGGTCAACATCTACATCGAGCGCAGCCGCGAGGCACACTGCCAATCACGCTCGGACCTGCTCAAGGCCGGCGGCGGCGCGGGCGGCAGTGGCGGGAGCGGCCCCTCGGCCATCCTCCGTCTGCCCAGTTACCGCTTCCGCTACCGCCGCCGCTCCCGCTCCAGCTCCCGAGGCTCCAGCGAGGCGTCGCCATCGCGGGACGCATCACCCGGCGGCCCCGGGGGCCCGGGCTTCGCCTCCACGGACATCTCCATGTACACGCTCAGCCGCGACCCGTCCAAGGGCAGCGTGGCTGCGGGGCTGGCGAGCGCCGGGGGCGGCGGCGGCGGTACCGGCGTGGGTGCCTACGGCGGGGCGGCCGGGGCGGCCGGGGGCGGCGGTGCGGGCTCGGAGCGGGACCGCGGGAGCTCGGCGGGCTTCCTCACGCTGCACAACGCCTTCCCCAAGGAGGCGGCGTCCGGCGTCACGGTCACGGTCACCGGACCGCCCGCTGCGCCCGCGCCCGCGCCGCCTGCTCCTGCAGCGCCCGCTCCCGGGACCCTGTCCAAAGAGGCCGCCGCGTCCAACACCAACACGCTCAACAGGAAAACCACGCCCGTGTAGGGGTACGCGCCCTCGCGGGGAGCCGGGGGGCGTGTCCGGGGCGCGTGCGCGGGCGCGCGTGCAACGAGGCCGCCGGATCGGGGTGCCCCCTAGGTCTATCCCCGCGAGCGCGCTGGACACCGCTGGGCCTTCTAGCCCCTCTCCGCACCCTCTACCCGCCCCCCACCCCGGGGGCGTGGGGAACCCCGTCACGCTCCGAAGCAGGGACCCTTGGGGGAGGGGGACGGGACAGGAAAAGGGGCTCCAGCGTGGGAGCGCTGTGTTTTATTTTTGTGTTGGGAAGATTTCAGGGGAGGGAGGGAGGGCCCGTGGTGTTTTTTGCAGTTTTGAGATGTTTTCTTTTTAAATGTTTTGCTGTGTGCATGTGGGGGCGGGGCGGGGGGAGGGGAGGGAGGGACTCCCAGCCCAGCCCAGCCCAGCCCAACTCCTGGAGAGGGGCTCATAACACATGAATATAGAGTTACATCTACAACTATATATACACATGTTCTGTATAAAGAGACAGACCAGCAGAAGGCAAAGGCCAAGGGAGGGACGCGCTGACATTTAGTTCACTTTTCATTCATCTTTCGACAAGGGCTTATTAAGCACCTATTGTGTACCGGGTGATGGTACAGAAGGAGGTGCTAGGGAGGAGGGGACATAAACGCAAGGCGCATACGTTCATTCATTCCTGGAAATTTTATGTGTCTGCGCGCGTAACTGCTAGGCCTTGTACCCACCATTGGAACGCACAGAAAATAGGGTCCCTGGCGTCTTCAGAGAGTTCGAATCTTGTACTTGAGACAACCATTAGTCACAGAATCGCATACCCGGTAAACGACACTTAGAAATGTATAGGCCCGCTGGGGCTGTAGCTCAGTTTATAGAGTACTTGCCTAACACAAACCCTGGGTTCCATTCCCAGCGTTGCATACACTAGGCATTGCAGTAAACACCTGTAAATACAGCACTTGGAAGGTGAATGGACGGTCAGGCGTTCAAGACCATCTTGGGCTGTATATTTGTATATTGAAGTTGAAGCCAGTCTGAACTATGAGATTCTTGCATTAAAAAAAAAAGGCACACGTTGTGGGGTGGGGGTGAGGATCTGAAATGCTACAGAGTGTTCCAAGAAAGGGTAATTAACTTTGGGGTTTTTGGGGGGAGGGAGTAATTAACTCAGGTTTTTGTACTGACCAAAAAAAAAAAAAAAAAAAAAATGGTACTAGCCAATCAGACCTCGGGTGAGGCAGAAAATTTAACATGTCAAGGTCCTAGGGACAGGAAGACACTTCCAGGCTATAAAGTGTGTGGTTTGGTTGGGGCAAAGAGCCTAGAGACAAACTGGTTCCAGACTTAAGTGGGGACTTATAAGGTCAGCAAAAAGGGCCATGAATTGACTTTAACTGGGAATGGAGCATAAAGATGGGGACTCTGAGGTAAGAGTTAAGAAGCAGAGGTCCCTTGTTGGAGGCAAAATACCCTTACAGAATCTTAAGTATGGCATCTGGTGTTGGGGAGGCTCAGGCAGTTGGGGCATTTTTTTTATTCAGTCAGCCACTCACCCACTAACTCTTAACGACCTACTAGCATTCTGTGCTGTGTAGTTGGGATCTGAGGTGACAGATTACTGCTCTGCTTTCAGTGTCAAAATCATGCAACCCAGGCAGGCTGTCTCAGAGTCACAGTGGTCACCAGAGAACACAACTGCCAAATACATGCAGGAAGAACGAGAAGTCCTAGAGTATGTGATGTCTGGACTTACAGGACCAGTCTGGTATGTGCTGATGGAGATGAAGGCAACTTGGGCGAAAACCCAGGGAACAAATCAGCAGGATGTGCCTGGGGTAGGGCGTGGAAGACAAGGACAATGACTCTAGGATGCTGAAGTCTGAGTGCAAAGTTGAGGGGTGAGGTAGTGGATCTGTACTTCAGAGTCTGAGGTCTAGGCTGAGGGGCCTGGGCTTGCTTCTAAGGGGAGTGAGAGGAGAGCAGAGCTGAACAGAGTGAAGGCTTTGAGGTAGACACAGGAAGGGCTTGGTAGTCACTCAGTCACTTACTCCATTCATTTGTCCTGCAAATGATCCCGAGGTCTGCACACCTGTGAGGCTGGAGATTAAACATGCTTTCCTATCCACCCTGCCTCAAATGGCTTCCAAGAGGAAGACAAAAACTGTCTCAGAGGACACAAGGGAAACAGTGGCTATTAGTACCGTATTAGTACTAGTGGCAATGTGGAACAGCAGAAGTAGACGGAGGAAGGAAAGCATGAGCCTTGGGTCTGAGAGATGTGCTTTCAGGAGCCCTCATGAATGGTGCATACTTATAATCCTAGTACTTGTGAGGCTGAGGCAGGAGGACTGTACATTTGAGGCTAACCTCCGCTATTAAGCTGACTTCACAAAATGTAGAAGAAGGCCTGGGAATGTAGCTTAGTTAGGCGATGGTGTGTGCAGCATTCGCAAGGCCCTGGGTTCAATCCTTAGCATTGTATAAACTAGGCATGGTAATGAGTGCTTGTAATCCCTGCATTTGGGAGGTGCAAGCTGGAGAGCTGAAGTCCAAGACATCTTCAGCTATACAGTGAGACTGAGGCCAGCCTATGTTCACCACTGTTGGGAGGAGAGAGAGAACTGGAAGGTGGGGAGGCTGAGTCAGGAACCGTGCAGGAAATCTGTGAGGGCAGTTCAGGAAGAGATGCTGGGATGTGGGGAATGGAATATAAATTAGTGGCACGGGGGAGGGCTTACTGTAGGGAGGGTGAACTGTTCTGAGGCATGATGGGATCTGTAGTCCAAAGGTCTAACTCAAAACAAAGGAGGTAAGGGGTGGGCAGGAGGAAGAGTGAGATGGTGGGGTGAGGAGGGAGGGCAGAAGAGATCAAAATCAGGTGTGCTTCAGAAACAAAGATAAATGTAATCCTGAGAGGGAGAAGAGAAAAAAAAAACTGAGTGGCTGAAAAGCTTGTCAATCAAAGGTAAGATGTCACAAAGATGCAAAACAGGAACAGAAAACCTAAACCCCACAGAGGCAGGTAAGATTATGAGGTATGGCGGGATGGTCTATCATCGTTTTCAATTTTTATTTGAAACGGTATCTTGTATAGAACAGGCTGGCCTGGAACTCACATAGGCCTGCCTCTACCTCCTGAGAACTGGGATTAACGGTGTACCGCCACACCTTACCTTTCATTTTAATATTAAAGAAATACTGGGCTGCAGAGGTGGCTCAGTGGTTAAGGATGCTTACAGCTCTGTCAGAGGACCAGAGTTCAGATCCCAGCAGCCACACCAAGTGGCCCATAGCTCCTGATCCAGGGGATCCAACACTGCCTTATGATCTCCTCATACAAGTGCATGCGCTTTTTCTCCTCTCCTTCCACCCTCACCCCTCTCTCACACACATGGGACATGCACACATACACATAAACTTACAAAAGAAAATGTTTTTAATCTAGCCCTGGTGGTGCGGACCTCAGGAAGCTGAGGAAGGAGAATCGCCTGCTTACTGAGTTCAAGACTAGCTTGGTAAGACTATGTTTCCAAAGAAAAGGCCACACGAGGGTTGAGGATATAAATCAGTAATAGAGCAGTTGCCTAGAACTCCCCAATGAAGGGTTGGGGGCGTGGCTCAGCGGTAGACTCCTCCCCTCAGCAAGGCTCCGTGATAAGAGCAGTCCAGAGATTCAATTGCACGCATGCGTGTGCGCGTGCGTATCAGAGAGAGGAAGAAGGAGAAGTGAAGAAAAAGCAGCAGTTTGTCCTAGATCATCTGAACTGCAGAGGCTATTAACCTCATAGTATACAGGCAGCCTAGATGTTTGGGACTAGATAGCCTCCCAAGACATAACAAGTAATGTCCTTAATTAGTTCCACCCTCTAGTTTCACCTCTACCCCTGACAAACCCACCAACCGAATCCATGAAAGAATTAACTTCTTGATTGAGCCTTCAGGATCTAATCACTCCTCCAAAGCCCAGCAATCCAACACTACATTCTTAATATCCCATGTGGGGGACATTTCATATTCAAACCACAGCAAGTGGCAAGAAGACAAGGGTCTGCTGGTTTGGGGACCTCTGAAGAGAGACAAGCAGTAAATACAGGCTAAGCAAGAGGTTGGGGTGTGGCTCAGACTTTGGAGCGCTTGTTCTTTTAGCATTCACAAGGTCCTGGATTCCGTCCCCATCTAATACTGTATAAACTCTGTGTGGTGATGCCTGCACATGTGGGAACCCAGTAGTTGGGAGCTGGAGGCAGGAGGATAGAAAATTGAAGGTCAGTTTTGGCCACAAGAAATTTGAAGCGAGTCTTGGATTCATGAGATATTTTACAAAAAAAAAAAAAAAAAAAAAAAAAAAAAATACAGGGAAAACAAACAAAAGGAGAAGAAAATCAGGTGTTGGTACTGCTGGTGCATACCTAAAAACCCCAGCCCTCCTTAAGCTGAAGTAAGAATAAACAGTATTTGGGAGATGAAGGCAAGAGGAGCTTATGAGATCCTTTATCAAAAACAGAAAAAGAAATCAAAGGGGGATCGAGCATTAGGGGATTGTGTGTGAGCTAGGAATCTGAGTTGAAGTTGTACCGTTGTATACTGAATAGAAGACTTTAGATAGGAAACAGGGGTCAAGGGTTCTTTTTTGGACATGCCCAGTTGGTGATCCCTCTGGAAATCCAAGTCAGGGTATCAGGTAGCCAGTTGATTATGATGAGAATAGTGATGAGGTCAGGGCTGGAAATACAAGTTTTAGTAACATCAGCATTCAGAAGATATTTAATGACACGGAATGGGGTAACTTTGAAGGGTAATGTGGATAGGCTTATGACTCTGGTCAGGAATTTGGGAAAGTCTTAAGTCTTCTCTATGAGAGGGAGTGGCCTGGGAGTAGGCAGAAAGGCAGACCCTCTGGAAGAGCAAAAGAAGTGTTGGTTGGGTGTATGGCTCAGTGTATAGCACCTGCTTAGAGTTCCCCAGTGAGGGGCTGGGGTGTGGCTCAGGGCTAGAGCATTTGCTAGCACAAAAGAAAGGAAAGGAGGAAGGGTGGAAAGTACAGAATGTTTTAAGAAGGAGAAAGTCAGTCATCTGTGCCCAGTGCTGATGAGAGCTGGAAAAAGACCCAGAAGACTACAAGGTTTATTAACATGAACAGGGGTGACAAGCTCAATAAGAGGTGACTGCAGTCCAGTTTCAGAGGTAGACTCCTTGATTCAGCATTGGGGGGAAGGGTGTGTGGGGAGAAGAGAGAGACAGAATCCAAGCAACTATTATTTTGGTATGAAAATGATACAGAGCTGAGTGTAGTGGCCTATGCCTGTTATCCCAGAACTAAAGAAACTGAGGCAGGAGGATCACCACAGTTCAAGGCATGCCTGAGCTTGAGAGAGAGAGAGAGAGAGAGAGAGAGAGAGAGATTTTCTTTAAACAATAAAAAAAAAACCCTTCAAAGATCGTCAGTGAGATAACACTTGCTGTCAAGTCTGACAATCTGAGTTCAATCCCCACCCTGGGACCCACACGGTAGAAGGAAAGAATTGAACCTGCAAGTTGCTTCTGACCTCCACATATGCACCACACCACACATGCGCCAAGACCTCCACAAAAGAAATACTCTTTTTTTTTTTCATTTAAAAATAAAAAGGGAAAGTGACAGAGAAGGAAAACACACAGGCAAGAAGACAGCAAATGCACATGGAATTTCCACAGCTACTAAAGCAGATGGGACTGAGAACTATGGGGAGATCCAGGGTCCAGAAGAAGCAGGGAGACCAGCTCAGTAGCAGGCAGGAAAGAGGCTGGGGAGGCTGTGCTGCCCACCTTCCAGAACCTACTGATAACACTATGTATCTTGCTTAGAGAGCCCATCAAGCCCTAAGCAGATCCAGTGACATTTTCTTCAGTAATGACAACTCAGTACTCAGGAATGTCTTCTGAGGACTTGGAGATGCCAGTTCCCTGTCATTTCAGGACTGTGTCCGCCTTGTCACAGAATGGGGGAGAGAAGTAGTGTAGCCAAGTAGAAACAGAGCTAAGCATTCTGGTGGGCTTCACAGACATTGAAGAGGGAAAGCCCACATCTTTCCTAGTCTGAAGGAGGGAGCTGTACGCATGCCACCTCATTCATTCACCCATATTTCCTTCACTCATTCATGTTACCCGATTGCAGTGTTTAAGGCTTCTTCTTGAATGGCTGGCCTTGAAATGGATGCTGGAGAGGACTATGACCCGTTGGCCCAGTCTGATGGGAGAATCACATACAATCACCTCCAATTACTGGTAGTATGGATTCCAGCCAAAAAAGTCCAGAGCAGGGCCAGCAGAGGTAGCATGCCATGGTCATGGTACTTGATACACCCGGAGGAGCCATCTGGGGAAGGAAGGAGTTGGTGAAAGGTGGGTCCCACCTGGGTGGTCCACAGAGGGGCTGAGAGAGGGAGTGAGGGGTTAAGAATCAGGCCCTGCTGCCATGCCACATGGCTGACCCCCGTCTGGGTCTCTGCCCCTGGGGAAGCTGAAACTGTATGAAAGGCCCCCAGGGGGCACCCAGTCTAATAAATCCAATAAGGATAGTCGCTCTGCGTCATGTGTCCCAACACTCTAATTCCCGAGAGTCTGTCTTTTCTACTTTCTTGGGGGCTGAGGACTTGAACACTGAAACTGATCTAAGGACACCGAAGATTCTGGCTTTGGAGTAGAGCTTCAGACAACTCTAGAAGTACAAGCCCTAGCTCTCCTTTCTCAGACCCTGAGGCTCCACTCCCCCACCCCACCCCCACTCCCACTCCCCTGTCCAGACTGAAGGGTCAGGTTCCAGTCCTTCTTTCAGACCCAGAGTCCAGGCCCCAGCCTCCTCCCTCAGACCTAGGAGTCCAGACCCTAGTCCTTCTCCCTCAGGACCTTATACTGAAGCTCTCCTCCCACATACCTAGGACAGCCCTGAAAACCTGAAACTACATACCCAGGCTCTCCTCCCTCAGACTCTAAGAATCCAGACCAAGCCCACCTCCTCCAATCCCAGAAGCCCGTACTCAAGCCCTCCTTCAGACTCAAGACTCCACCCCGCCCCCACCTCCAGTACTTCCCAGCTTCTGGACCTCAGAATCCAGCAATCCAGCTAGGGAGCTTCCAGCCTGGACTGCTCAGGACAGAAACACAAGTTCTCTGTACTTCACTGGCTCTCTAAGATCCAGATTTTGAAGTATGGACTTTGCAACCCGGTCCGGGACCCTTGGGGAAACAAATCTCCCTACGTTCGGCCTGTTGAAGACCCGGCCCCCAGCCCCTCCTTCCTAGAGGCCTCCCTCCCCCGCCCCTTGTCCCCTTAAAATACCCGGATCCCTATGGCAACAGGAGCCTGCGACAGGTGCGAGTGTTATTTACGGGTCGAGCCCGAAATAGCCAGTGGGGTGAGGGGGTGGGCGGATGGGGCGAGGCAGGGAGCGAGCGCAGCAGGTCCGGAGGGCTGACAGGGTGGAGGCGAGCAAAGCCGGACGCTTCGGAGGCATCGCGGAGCTGGGGCCGGCGCGGCGCAGAGGCAGGAGAGCTCAAGGGGCCCGTGCCCGGGAGACCCGGGTGGGAAGCCCAAAGGGAGCGAGGGACCCCGAGCTGAGTCTGGAGCCATCCTGGCCGAGCAGGCCTTGGGAGCCCGGGGGAGGGGGAGCCGAGTGACTGCAGACAGACTGACTGAGAGTCCCTTTCCAAGTCCTGTGTGCCTCATGGTATTTTGCCTTGGTTTTCTGAGCCAGAGTGTGGACCACAGTGCCTTGGTCTGAGCCCTGTCTTGAATACAGGTTTTTCTCCTGGGCCCTCGGAGAGTCCTCCAGGCTCTTTTTCTGGACCTCACTATGATTCTCAGCCACCGTGGGAGACCTGGGCTCTTTTCTGAGTAGTCCCTGCCTCACCCATACCCCTCACAAATTCCAGTGGGGTCTCAGATTTGCTGTGAATACTGGAGGCTACCCCTTCCCTCTCTGAGACTTGGAGGGATTTCTAACTTTACCAGTGAAATCCCAATTCTAACTCTTGTATAGCCCAAAAGTGTTCTGATTCCTCCTTTTTCAAATTTTGAGCCCGAAGAAACCTAAACTATCTCTCAAACACACAAAAGACCTCAGTTTCCTTCTTTGGGAAAACTCTGAGGTTTATGGGAGACCCCATCAGCAGCCTTTAGCGACTTGGCAAGTTTTCCCCCTTGGGCTCCTCCCTCAGTCTTCCTCTTGGGTAGGTAAACCTCAGAGTAGCCTAACTTTTCTTCTAGGCCTCACCTGTGCCAATTTCATGTACACAAGCCCTGGTGGCATCCTTAGGCCAAGAATATAGTTTGTTTCTCTTCTTAGGGGTAGAGGCCTCCATTCTTGCATTTGGAGCTCAGCTTTTTCTCATTCCCAATCTAGTTGACACTGAGCGCACTACCTCCTTTGAAAGTCCAGGTCCTGTTGCCTGCCCCTTAGGCCCCTCCACACAGGTCTTTCTGACTCCTTGAAGCTTGCCTGGGCTCCAGACGACCCCATCATCATGATGTGGTCTAATTTCTTCATGCAAGAGGAAGACCGTCGCCGGACGGCTGTGGGCAGGCGTCGTGCCCAAGAACAGCAGAATCTCGGCTTGACTCCGGAGCGAGAGGGCAAGATCAAGCTGGGGTTGTTGGTGGCTATCGTGGGTGCCACTCTGGCTGTGCTGGCTGTGGGCACCGAGTTCTGGGTGGAACTCAATACATACAAGACCAATGGCAGCGCCGTCTGTGAGGCCGCCCATTTGGGGCTGTGGAAGGTGTGCATCAAGCGACTGTGGCAGGCGGACGTGCCCGCGGGCAGGGAGACCTGTGGCCCAGCTGAGCTGCCAGGAGGTGAGAGGCTGTGTTCTGAGCCCAGGCCTGTGTCCCACAGTCAGGGAGAAAGAAACTTTCGTCTGGGGAAACCTTGTTCTAGGAAAAAGAAAGTCTTATCCCCAAGAATGTTTGTGCCAGAATCAACCTGTGCTCACAGAAACGGGAGAGAAAGGGGGTGGAGAGAGTGAGAGATGTTCAGGCATAGCTCATATCCCTAATTAGCATATCCCCTAAAGAAACTGTTTCTTAAAGTTTATCTTCTAGCTGTGTATGGCCTGTGCCCCAGACCAGCCTGTACCCCTAGAGACAGCCTGTGCTTCCAGACCCAGCTGGTACCCTCAGAACAGCCTGTATACGCCCCCGCCAACCCGTATCCCCTAGAACTGCCTGAATTCCCCACCAGACAGCCATGCACCCACAGACAGCCTGTGCCCTTAGCTAGAAGCCTGGAGACATCCCACATTCCCACTCTGTGTGCCTCTGTGAAGACAGACCACCCTACGCCCACCCGGAAGTAAAAAAAAAAAAGATCTGTGCTGATTCCCTGTTTTCGGATACAGTCAAATGAAGTTCTTACCAGGTGCCTCTCGCAGTTCTGAGGGCACTTTGTACCTCCTTAGAAATGTTTATTTCCAGTCCCTCTCACTTTGACATGGTCGGGGCAAACATTACAGCCCTTCTCCCCTACTCTACAGACACTCCATACCCTTTATTACCCTACATGGAGGTTCCTTTGCTCTCAGCTGTGCCTCTCACTCTCTGACAAAACATGCTATGCCCTTTGCTTAGTGGGATATTCTACACTCCCCTGGGAACTGGATATGTGTTTATTTTACCTCTTTTGACTCAAGGACAATTTTCAACACCAGTCAAATCCAGTTTGATGAGATCTTTGTCATGTCGCTCCCCAGCATGTACCCAGTACTCTTAGGACCCCTCAAGGAATATCCTTCATCCCCTCTGGGCTCTGATGGATTTCTTTATCCCCCAATCCCTAATTTTTCAGATGTGACATGGAACCCAAAGTAAGATGGTCTAAGCCTTTGATAGCTAAGTGGAATGCCAGACACTGTCTATGGCTTGAACTGCCTGTCTGTCCTGATCAGCTATCTTAAACAGTTCCCTTCTGCAGTTTCTCACTCTTTGGGACTTCAATCAAGATGATCCCAAACTTTTGCAAAGTGAGATAATGAAAACAAATACAGGATGCTAGCTGGGCCTGGTGGTACAATTCTGTAACCACAGGTACTCAGGAGGCCGAGGCAGGAGGGTTGTGAGTTCAAGGGCAGCCTGGGATGCAGAGGGAGTTCAGAGACAGCCTGGGCAACTCTGGGAGATCCTCTCTCAAAACCAGAGCTGGGGACATATCTCAGTAGTAGAGTACCTGCCTAAAATCCCTCAGAGAGGGGCTGAGGTGTGGCTCTGTGGTAGAGCACCTGCCTAGAGCCTCCCATTAAGGGGCTGGGAGTGTGGCTCAGAGCACCTGTCTAGAATTCCCCAGTGAGGGAATTCTAGCTTAGTGATGGATTACCTCCATACCTGTTCTAGGGTTGGGGGGGGCGAGAAATAAGGAGGGAGAACTCTTAGCTCCCAATCTATGCCTCAGGCTAGCACTATGGGGTCTGACTCTTAGGTGTCTCTGTTCCTAAGACCTGTGCTTCACTGCATGTCACTAGTGCTTAAGAAGGTCTCAGTGGTCCTCTACTTGTCAGAAAGGACTTTACCACTGAACATGATGGCACACACCAGCACTCAGAAGGCAGGAAGACAGGAGCACAAAGCCAGCTGGGCTACATAATGAGTTCTAGGACAGCCTAGGCTACATAATACCCTGTATCAGGGTATTATGGAAAAAAAAAAAAGAAAGCAAAAAAACCCAAGAGGACCTCACCTTTCTTCCAAGGCCATTACCAGCTCCCTCTAATTCTGCATTATCAGAAGACCTATCCTGGGCTCCACTGTCTCAAAGAAATAACTCCCTTTAAGAATTAAAAGACAGCCATTATATCCTTTGGCTGTCAGAGAAAGACTCACCCTGTTGTTCCCCAAGTGAGTTTGCCCTATCCTCCGGGGCACACGGACATAAAATCCTGTTGCTAGTAGCCAACTGAGATGCCAGACACCACACCCAGTCCCAGAAGGGACTCCGTAGTTCTCTCATGGGAATAGACTGTATCCTTTACTCAAGTGGCTGCCAAGAGCATCTTTCTTCAACAGGAAGTGCCCTTTGCCTCTTGGTGCTGTAGAATAGACTGACAGCTCTGTCCACTTGAAGCTGCTCTGGCCTAGAAGCTGCAAACCCTTTCCTGAGCTGGCATCGGGCACGCCCCATACCTTCACTTGACATCGATGTAGCTATTTCCATGTCTCCAGACTGTCTGGCTCCTCTTCCAGTGTTCTTTACCCACTGTGGTTATGCACCCTTCTTTTTTATTCTTTCTCTCTCTTTCTCTTTCTTGCTTTTTTTTTTTTTATCTCAGAATAAAAAAATAAGGCAGCGTAGAATACACATTAGGAGTCAGGATGTAGGTAATCGGCAGAGTGCTTGCGCTAAGCCTGATCCCAGCACCACATAAAGCAGACATGGTGGTGCACACCTGTAGTCCTTGCACTTGGGAGATGGAGGCAGGAGTGTCAGAAGTTCAAGGCTATCCTTAGCTTCATAGCAAGTTCAAAGTCAGTTTAGGATAAAGTCTTAGGAAGTTAGAACATTCTGTTTGCTAGCTTCAAGCTTTCTCTAAGTCAGCAAAGGTTTTTAGTGACTCTTACATATGTTTACCAAAAGAATATTGCTTGCTTCTGCCAGGTCCTTCTTATGCTCTGTCTTTAAATTTTTTCTTTTTAAAGACAAAGTCTCACGTAGCCTCTACTAGTACCACATCTCCCTATTTTAAAAAATTATTTCCCAGTGGATGCATGGTGGTACATACTTTTAGTCCCAGCACTTGGGAAGCAGAAGCTGGAAGATCTCAGTGAATTTGAGGCCAGGACAGCCAGGGCTACATGGGGAGACCCTGTCTCCAAACAAACAAACTAACTGACTAACAAAAAACAAAAACAACAACAAAAAACCCTTAGCTAATTCAATCCTCTAATGTGTTTGACATTGTATGCATGCACAAAAGTTTTGACTTGAAAATATATATATAGAGAGTTTGAGTTTATTATATATGTGTGTGTTTTGATTTGAAAAAAAAATGTATCACGTGAACTTATACTATTTTCAATGCAATTTTTCCTGCTCAGCATTGTGATTTCCAAGTTTCCTTCATTTTCTTCATGCTTTTGTAGTTTATGCTGTAAAGATGTCCATTAGAGTATCTGTCTCAACTGTCTATTGCCCAAGAGATGGACACAAGATTAACTCCTACTCCAGTTCTGTAAGCAGCTCCACAGAGAACAGCCATATCTATCTATAGTCCTGTCTGTGTTTCTTTTTCTTCTTGGAATCTCCAGAAGTAAAATTATTGTGTCATAGGGCACAGACACACAGACATGTGTCACTTAGTGGTAGAGATACGTTCTGAGGACAGTTCATCTTGAGAATCAAAGTGTGTACTTATGTAGATAGATTGTAATGGCTGCTATGTGACAAAGCCTTGGCTTATTTGATTTCTACTTTTGAATTATGTGTATATGTGGGGACGGTGTGTTCAGGTATCCACAAAGTACAGAAAAGGCCATTAGATTCTCTAGTACTGAGCTGCTGTTGTAAGCCCCCTCATATGGGTAACAGGATCCTAACTCAGGTTCTCGGCAGGGGTGGTGTGTGTGCTCATAACCAATGAGCCATCTCCCCAGCTGCAAGGTGACATATTCTTATGTCACCCACTGCTGACTGAGCCGTTATTGCCAGCTTCACACCTGTACTTCATTTCCTAAGCGTGTCAGAGTCCTTCACAAATAGACTAGTGACAGTTTACACTCCCAGCGGCTTCCTCTTACCCCTGACACTGCCTTTTCAATATTTGCCCATCTAATTGATCTGAAGTGGCATCTCCCTGCTGGTTCAAGTTGTGCTTCTCTGACTCCTGCTGCAGCAGAGTCTCTCTTCATGTACTTGTGAACTATCCAGACTTGCCCTCCTGTGAATAACTATTCATATCCTTTGCCCGAGTTTCAATAGGGTTACTTCTCTTCCCCCCTTGCTAATCTGCAGGAGCCCTTTGTGTATGTAGCATAGGAGAGGAATCTTTCCTGAGTCTCTTAGCCTCTTGGTACCTGCATCTTGATGTTCTTGGTGAATAAAATGATAGCTCACTTTCAGTCCACTTGCTCCTCAGACTCTCATGAAAGAGCCAGGAGAGAGATTATCAACTCATTTAAAGAGGAAGAATCGGAGGGCCAGAGAGGTTAATGGTTCCCTTGTGTCAAAGACTTAGGTCAAAGGGCTTGACGTGGCAAGTGTATTTATACCTCAATGTCATTTCCCACCTTTGTGCATTTAATTTATTCCACTCTCACAATGTGTGTGTGTGTGTGTGTGTGTGTGTGTGTGTGTGTGAGAGAGAGAGAGAGAGAGAGAGAGAGAGAGAGAGAGGAAAACCCACAGGAGTCTTCTACCATGTGGATTCCAAGGATTGACCTCAGGTCACCAGGCTTAGCAACAAACGTCTTTATATGCGGAACCACCTTACCAGCCCGATTTTTCTCCTCTCCTCTATGTGTCAGCCATACTAATGCTTTATTTTTAGTTCCCTGTTGTGTCTGGGAAATATCCAGCCTTGAGCTTACACAAAACTTCATGTCATCACCTCCTCCTGTTTTTTTCCCCTGCACCCCACAGAAGCAAACTGCACCTACTTCAAATTCTTCACCACGGGGGAAAACGCACGAATCTTCCAGAGAACCACCGAGAAAGGTGAGGACATCCCGTTTTGTGACAAGGGAGGGCTGCGGGTAGGATGGCTGCTCTGAAGGATTGACGGACAGCGTTGTGCTCAGGATGGGCTCAGCTTCTGTGGGTGTCCCGTATTTGGAAGGTGATGGTGGGTTAAAAATGTGGACAACGATCATCAGAGCTTGTGTGTAGCCCACTGGCCATGAACTCTGCCTGTGCTGTGTGGCTTGGGCAAATCAGACTTTCTCTCTGTAGCGAGCATTATAAGGACATTTTATATGCTAAGCCCAGCACCTGGCACCCAAAGTTTGTTAGCATGGCTCTAGCCCTTGCTATAAGCCAGCAAAGCTTGGATTTCAGCTTCATCATTCAGGAGAGAAAACAAATCAGAAATGGGTGAATTACTTTTCTTTTCCCACAAAAGGACAGAGGCAAGATCCCAACCCAAATAAGTCTGAATCTACAAAATTGTATGTGAAAAATAAAAATGTTACATGTATACATTGGTCCATATGGTGGCCTCCAGCCACATGTGACAGCCTAGTACACAGAAGGTGGCTGGTGTAATGGGAAGACATGCATTTTTAATTTTAGCTTAAGTGAACTTAAAATGATGTCTGGTAGACACTACTGTACTCAGTACTGCAACTCTGAGGACTTTGTCCTTTTTGCCCTAAGTTCGGCTTCTTGACCATCACTCCAGTGCCCCAGTGTCTCCACAAAGAAACTGGAATCATCCCATGTCTCTCAGTCTTTGTTTCTATTGTTTTAAAAATGAGGATTTGATGAGGCAAAGCAGCTAAGCATGAGTCCAGGTGCACACTAGTGCTCCTTACCTTTTACATTCTTTTCTCGTGTGAGCTGGGTCAGGTCACTGTGTACCTTTGGTAAAATCATATCGACCACCTACTATGTGCGAGCACCACACTGGGCACTTCTAATCCTGATTTTCCAGAACTTAAGATTGACAGGGGTGTAGGACCTTACCAGGATTTTCCAGCTGGGGAGTAGTTGGGGGAGAATTACAACCTAGATGTTTGCAAGATAATCACGTTTACCTCTGTTCCCTCAACTTCATCATCTGTAATCTAGTGATGACCAAAGGATAAGTAGTAGCTGGTTATCCCAGTATCCATGACCTGGCCTTGTCCCCTTCGTGCTCTAACCTGAGCCCAGGAACTAACTGACCCATCCAGGTCTCCATTCCTTCAACAATGTAACACACTCTCAGGAGGACTTTGAAGTTTTCCATCTTTCTGGTTTTTATGGAGGAGTGCTGTCTATTCTAGTATTCCCATGTTCTCCACCTCTTCCTTGGCCCCTCCTTGCAGAGGTAAACCTGGCAGCTGCCGTGATAGCTGTGCTGGGCCTGACGGCCATGGCCTTGGGCTGCCTCTGTGTCATCATGGTGCTCAGTAAAGGTGCAGAGTTCCTGCTCCGCTTGGGAGCTGTCTGCTTTGGCCTCTCAGGTGAGGGTTGAGTGTGTGGAGGCCAAGGACATTGCATGCTGGGAGGTGAGGTCGCTACACACTGCTGCATGCTGGGAGGTGAGGTCGCTACACACTGCTGCATGCTGGGA
>JANHMN010000003.1:17259777-17286647 GCA_030674055.1 Rhabdomys pumilio
GGAATAAAAGCACACAGTACTGTGCCCTAATATTGCCTACCACTGTTTTTATGTGGGTGCAGGGCATTGAACTCAGGCTCTCATGCTTGTGTAGCAAGCACTTGACCCACTGAGCCATCTGAGGAAGTGCTCTTGCCCTGGCATCTGTGCTCTCCGCTCCTCTGAGTTTGCAGGCAGCTGCTTTTTGTGAGTGTTTCTTTCCATCCTGTAATCTGTCTGTCTGGGTCGACTATACCCTTTTTAGTGCTTGTGGGTCTGACTCTAAGGGCTTGTGAGATGTCTCTGTGACACGTAAGCTCATGCCTGAGCTTGTGTTCCAGGGAACTATGAAAAGGTCTGTCTAACATTTGAAAAGCAGAGACATTGATAAAGCAAAGAAGAGAAGTAGTGAAGCTTGTGCTGAGGAAAAAGGAGGAACGGCCCTGACGCCATGCAAGAGCCACTTCCTAGCTGTGTGGTCTTGCTCAAGTTGTTGAATCTCTATCTCAGTTTCATCCTCTGTCTGTGTCTAATTATCCCTCACTCTGGATGATAGTATTATCTACTTTATAGGATTGTTGGCAGGGCTAGTGAGTACATTTTTTAAAAAGAAGCCTCTCATATCATATACACCTAATAAATGTTACCTGGCTGGGCAGTTGGTGGCACATTCCTTTAATCCCAGCGCTCAGGAGGCAGAAGCAGGTGGATCTCTATGAGTTCAAGGCTAGCCTGATCTACAGCGTGAGTTCCAGGACAGCCAAGGTTACAAAGAAAAACCATGTCTCAAAAAATTATTATAAATAAAATATAATTTTATATTATATAAAAATAACATCCTAGTACTGCTATACTATATTATATATTAGTCTATTAAATATATAAATAAAATATAAAATTATAAATACAATAACATTACCTTTTGACTGTGGTTATAGTACACAGAGCTGAATACAGTTGATAAAGTGGTGGCTATCTTTGTGTTATGGTTTCTCATTTGATCGTTCTGTCTTCACTTTGGCCTTTGAGGATTTTGACTTTTGTCAATTTTAGACAGAGTTCCAGGGCTTTCAAATGAGAGTAAGGACTGGAGCAGCGGATTGCCTGGCAACAGATGTGTTAGGACACACAATACCAATTTCCTGTGTGGGGCTGGACCCAGAGAGGAAACAGGAGGGAATGAGGGATGCTCAGATCTTCACTCTTGAGAATTCCTCATTCCTGCTCCCCAAATCCTCCAAACTCATCCTTCTGACAACCTTCTCCCTCCTTCCCTCCTCTTCCGCACTCCCTCCTCCTTTACTTATTCTAAAAATACACACACCGACACACGCGTGTATTTGCAGTTCTGAAATATTTTGTTGGTTTTTCAATTTACCTTTTTATTTATTTAACTATTTTCTTTTGGTAGGGGTAGGGGTGGCGCACATGTACCATGACGTGCATATGGGGTGGGGGGGCCCACTTAGGAGGAGGCAGTTCTTTCTCAACAACAAGTGTGTTTTGGGGATTGAACTCAGGTCATTGGGCTTGGTAGCAAGTTTTCTCTAGCCCCTGAGCAACCCTGTTGTTTTGGAGACAGAGTCTCGTGTAGCCTAGGCTTGAACTCACTACACGGCTGAGGTATGATCTTTTCCTGTTTCTGCCTCCAGAATGCTGGGATTAGAAGTTTCCACACCACACAATGTATATGTGGTGCGGAGGACTGAACCCAGAACTTTTTGTATACTAGACAAGTGCTCTACTGAGCTATATTCCACCTATTTTTCTGAAAGCATAATTTAAGCAGGCATCTTGTACTTTCATGTTAAGTCTGGTCATTCGATTTGGGAAGGCTCCCTGCATCTGCTGCACCGATACCAGAATGCTACAGTGGGAGACGATGAATGCAGAGAGGTTGCATAGAAAAGATTCAGAGGGGCTGAAGAGATGGCTCAATGGATATGGGCACTCACTGTTCATCCAGAGGACTCAGGTTCAAATCCCAGCACCCACATCAGTTCACAAACGTTTGTAACTCCAAGATCTGACACTCTCACATAGACATGCATGCAGGCAAAGCACCAATGGACATAAAATAAGGGTAAATACTTAAGAAACAAAAGAAAAGAAAAGATTTAGAGTTGGAGCCAGATATAATGGTTCATGCCTTTAATGAGAACACTCAGGAGGCAGATGCAGGTGGACCTCTGAGTTCAAAGCCAGCCTGGTCTACGGAGTGAGTTCCAGGACAACCAGGCCTTTACACTGAAACTGTCTAAAAAACCCCAAAATAAAAAAAGATTCAAGGTGCAGCAGAGCCCTTTGCCTCCTCCTGGCCCCTCCTCTTGCCTTCACTAAGTCGCACAGTTTCCTTTGTGTCTCTGGGTGTAGAAGTAAGAGTCTAGCAGAGTCTGACAGCGTCAGCTCCAGAAATGATTCATCGTTTAGTGTGCAGGAGAAAACAAGAGATGCTAAAATGTGAGGTGTGAGAAGCCACAGGATATGGGGACAGAGGAAGGCATTGGTCTCTCTCATCAGTGCTTTTAAAAATTATAATTATTATTGCGTTTGGGGCCTAGAGAGATAGCTCGGTGGTTAAGAGCACAGGCTGCTCATCCAGAGGACCATCTTTCCATTCCCAGCACTTACATAGTCGCTCACAACTAGCTGTCATTCCTGTTTCAGGGCATCCAACGCCCTCATCTGGACTCCATGGACACTGAATACACAAACATGCTGCCCAGACATACAGGCAGGCAAAACATCCATACACATAAAATTATTATTACATTTTAGTGTGTGTGTGTGTGTGTGTGTGTGCGCACACACACACATACACTATAAGAGTTCATTCTCTTCTACCAATTTCTACCTTCTACCACATGGGCTCCGGATGAACTCAGGCGGTCAGCAGACTTGTCAGCAATAACCCATAGATTTAATAATAATCAATAGCCCATTTTATTGTCCCATTTTTCAGTGTTTTGAAGGTACGTTGAATTCCATTTTCACTTAAAGATGCAAGCATCAACCTGAGATGCATCAGAATAAATGCCAGCCACATAGCATGAGGATATGAGTTCAATTCCCAGCGCTCCCATTTTGAAATGCTGGATTAATGATCTGAGGAGGTAGCTCAGGGGTAAAGTACTCACTTCGTAAGTGTGAGCACTGGAGGTTAAGTCCCCAGCAGCAAGAAAATATCAGGCGGACCTGGTGGAGCCTGTAATGCCAGTGCTTCCGAGGAAATGTCACAGGTGGTTTCTGGAGCAAGCTGGCCAGCTTGTCTCGCTCATCCCAGTGAGCTCTGTACTCAATTGAGAGACCCTGACTCAACAAATAGAGTGAAGAGCATTAGAAAGGACTCCTGATGTCAATCTTGGGCCTCCACGAGCATACACACATGCACACTCATTTGTGTACACGCACACGCATGTAAAGATAGGGGAGGAAAAAATATAAGTTTAAGACGTTTTGAGTGTTTATGAATTTGAGGTACAATCTTTTTTGGGGGGGAGGAATTTGAGACAGGGCTTCTCTGGGTAGCCCTTGAAGTTTTTCTAAAAATATTTATTTATTTATTTATTTATTTATTTATTTATTTATTTATTTATTTAATGTATATGAGCACACTGTCCTTGAAACACCATAGGAGGGCATCAGATCCAATTACAGATGGTTGTGAGCCACCATGTGGTTGCTGGGAATTGAACTCAGGACCTTTGGAAGAGCAGCCAGTGCTCTTAACTGTTGAGCCATCTCTCCAGCCCCCTCGCAGTTTTTGAACTCACTTTGTAGATCAGACTGGCCTGGAATTCACAGAGATCTACCCACCTCTGCCTCCCAAGTGCTTGAATTAAAGGTATGTATCATCACTGCTCCATATTCGGTACAATTTTCAGTACTTACAAACACTCAATAATGTCTCCACTCTATTTGGCTTTTTTTTTTTTAGGCTGGCCTCAAACACCCCATGCAGCTAACTACTGATCCTCCTGCTACCGTCTCCCAAGTGATTGGATTAGAAGCATGCACCACCATTTCTCTGGTGTAAGCAAGGCCGGGGATTGGATCTAGGGCACTGTACATGCTAGGCAACCACTCCATTTACACTGAGACACACGGGCCACATTTTGTCTAACCACTCATCTATACACAGGCATTCGGTTGCTTCAGCCTCCTGGTGAATGTAAAAACTTATGCTTCAAACATGAATGCATATTTGTTTGAGCACTAGCAAGATGGCTCTGGATCAAAGTTACTTGTCAAGCCTGACCATATGAGCTCAATTCCAGGGATCCACGTCGTTAGCTGAGAACCTATTCCCGTAAGTTGTCCTCTGACCTCCATCCACTCAGATGACATGGCGAGCACACACCCACAAGAACACACACACCACTGAATAAATGCAATTAAAATGGAGATATCTGAATCCTGATGTCGATTATTTTGGGTCTTCACTCAGACTTTGAGCTGTTGAATCATGTGGTATGTCTATTTTGGGTTAGAATTTGAAGTATGAACTTCCACCGACTCAGTCAGTGACTCACACAGAGGAAAGCCCAGTGGGGAGCAGCTTTTCAGGGCCTGATGTTGGCTACCATGGAGAGCAATGCATTGTATTCTCTAAATTGAGAAGAGTAGATTTGAAGTGTGCTCCTCACAAGAAAATGACGAATAGGTGAGGTTTTTCCATACTCACCAGCTTGATTTAGTCATTCCCAAAATGTCAAGTATTTCAAAATGTCATGTTACGCACCATACAGTTTTTTACTTGTCAATTAAAAATCAGCTGACTAAAGTTGAGTATGGAGTATGCACCAGTAATTCCATCACTGGGGAGCAGAGGAAAGAGGACTGCATGGGGCAAGCCTGGTCTACATAGTGAGTTCTGGGCTGGAGCTAGATAGCAAGACCTTGACTCACTGTCTCAAAATAGATAGATGCCAGATGATTGGTAGATGAATAGATAGAAACAGATAGATGATGGAATGATAGATAGAAAGATGATAAATAGATTATAGGTATAGATGGATATAAAGATAGGTAGATAGTAAGTAAGTATAAATGAAGATAATAGCTAATAATAAATGGATAGATTAGATAGATGATGAATAGATAAGTGGTAGAAATAAATAATAGAGATAGATGATTGATACAGATGATAGATGATAGATTAGATAAGTAGGTGATAGATAATATATGGATAGAAAGATGGATAGAATAAATAGAAGATAAGTGATAATTAGTGGATAGAGATGATAGGTAGATGATAGTTAGATACTCACATCTATATGATACATAGCTATAATCCCAGCACTTGAGAGGTGGAGGTAGAAGGACCTGAAGCTGGGCAAGCAAGGTGGCTCAGCCAGTTAGCTCCATGACCCACACGGCAGGAGAGAACCGACTCCTGCGAGCTATCCTCTGACTTCCACACATGTACCACGGTAGACGCCCTCAGTCCCCAATAAATAAAGTTTAACAAAAATTCAAAATGAGAGAAGTTCAAGGTCTTGGCTACATAATTAGTTCAAGTCTAGCCTGGGCTACAAAAAAAAAAAAAATCTGCCAAAGGAAAAAAAGGGAAAAGGAAGGAAGAAATAAGAAAGATGAATATTACAAAATCAACAATGCTTTTTAAAAATTTTAATATTGTTGGCCCAAAACAAAGACAGGACGATGGCACGTGCCTTTGCCAGCTGAGCCATCTTGTTGGCCTGATTTTGACTTTCTGGTTCTCTTGCCTCCACCTCCCCTATGCTGGAATTACAGGTGTGCATTAATCACACCCAATTTTCAATTTAAAAAAACAAAAACCGTAGTGAGTTTGGGGTCTCCCTTTGTAGCTATACCTCACTTCCCAAAGGATAAGACAAAACGATTCCACAGAACACAAGAGTGGAGAGTAGCGCAAGAACCTCACAACTTCCCTCTCCAGTGAGGCTACAGACCCAGAGTTGCCGAAGGACAGAAGGACGCCATGTTTCCTGACCTTTCTGGGCTTGGGGACAAGGCTTGACGTTCAGAGAGAGTACTGGTGTGGAGAGATGCAAAGCAAAGCTGCATTTCTCCAAGATAAGATTTTGATACTAGCTTTAAGTCTCCTTGTACTGGGGTGCCGGAGAAGGTAATGGCTGACTCTAGGAGCCCCGCTTCTGCTGCAAACGATCGTTGGCGCCACCTAGCGTCAGGATAGGTGGCGGCGACCCAGGAGCTTTGTGGGATGAAGTAATGGCTATCACCACTTCCGCCCATCTAATTGAGCATGCTGCTTCTTTTTGATGCAGAGTCTCTCTTGTAGTCATTTATGGACGTATACACAATCACCTTCTCCCCAACAACTATCCTTTGTATCAATTCAGATTCCGTGAGTCAGGGATTTGAACAGATGTCACCTGGCTGTGTCAAAGTGTTTAGCCTCAGATGCTGGAGTTATCTAGAATCATCTAGAAGCTTCTCTGCTCATTGGTGCTGTTCTGAGCTGAGATGATTCCAAAGCTGAGCTCACTCATGCTAAACAGGTACTCTACCACACTGGCCTACATTGCTAGTCTTAAAATACACACACACACACACACACACACGTATATTTTATGTACATAATATATATACACACACACACATATGTGTGCATATATTATATGTGTGTTGCGTGAAATATAAAATAAAAGCAATCCACGCTACTGCGAGCGAGGCACTAGCGGACAGGCTGGCCTGTTCTCAGCTCGGCAGACTCTCTGACGCAGAGCTCTGAAATCTCTCCACTCAGCTTGCTAAGTTCCCATGGCAGTCTGTGCCACACATGCCTCACCCTTCCAAATTCCCGTGCCTGGTTGGGGTGCCCTGCCACTGAACCTTTCATGGGGACCCAGCTGAGTCACCGCATGAAGGAAAACACCACACAATCTTAGTTTAGAATCAACAGGTAACTCAGTCGTTGGGCGCAGCAACTAGCATCCTAATTTGTAAGCTATTCTAAGTTATAAATCCTCCGGTAGCAGATCAGTCACCTGAACCAGGAGTCACTCACTACCTACATGGCGTCCTCCATGATCTCTCCCATCCAACAAGAGGTGTTCTTTCTCCTGCCGCCCTTTTCCTCTCCCTCATCAGGAAGTCCTGCCTACTCCTCGCCCAGTGATTGGTTCCTTGAAATCTTTATTCATTAGGGGAAGGTTCTGCCACATAGGGGAAGGTTCTGCCACATATATGCACTTGCTGTCCTTCCAGAGGACCCAGGTACAGTTTCCAGCACACACATGACAATTCATAACCACGTGTAACTCCAGTTCCAAGAGATCCGACACTGCTTTTGGCTTCTATGAGTACCATACTCATTGTTGGATTCACACGCACGCAGGCAAAATGCTCTTCACAAAATAAAAATAAATCTTCTCTTTAAAATTACATTTTAATGCCAGACAGTGGTAGCACATGGCTTTGATCTCAGTACTCCGGAGGCGGAGGCAGGCAGATCTTTGGGAGTTCAAGACCAGCCTGGTACAGCCAAGGCTAAAAAAGAAACCCTGTCTGGGGATGTGTGTGTGTGTGTGTGTGTGTGTGTGTGTGTGTGTGTGTGTGTGTGTGAAACTGGACTCAACCTAGCCTGTTCTAACATAGCCCTCCTCTCTCTCTCATATTCAAATATATATCTATCTATATATAGAGATAGATATATACAAATATATATTCAAATATATATAGTATTATTGTATATAGGCTCCACTAAGTTTGAGGAACACCCCACCCTTGCACAGTGGGGGTTCTTTCTGACCTCAGGTTAGGCATAAATCACACTCAAACACCCGCTTTCAGAGAGGTTCTTTATTAAGCAGGGAAAAAAAATTAATATGGCTGCTTTCTGACTCAGGCAGAAAAACAGCAGCAAATGGCCTTGCAGGTATAACTTTTAAGAAAAGAAAAAGGAGAGAGAGGGCTGTGTCCCAACAGGCTAGGTTGAGGTTGTATATTTTGATTGAGTATGTTAATTAGGTGAACCAAAGGGGGCTTGTGATTGTTGGACTTCAGTACTTTGATAGCTGAACCTAGATAGTCAATCTCAGGAGGAGGAAGTGGTCAAAAGGGGAAACAGACTTTTGGGGGCTAGCGTTAAGAATATAATCTAATGGTTTTTTAGCAAGGCAAAGGAGTGGACAGAGAGAAGAGCAAAGCCTGCCAGAGCCACGCTCACCGCACTTGAACTAGCCAGAGTCCTTCAAAGTTCCCTGGGTGCTTTTAAAAATCGTGTGTGCATGTATGTCTGTTATAGTTTGAGTAATGCATGCAGCATCCTCAGATAGCAGAAGCTCTCAGGTGTAGAGTTAGAGTCACGGGTGGTCATGGGCTCCCTGATAAGGGTGCTGGGAACTGAACTCAGTCGTCTGTATAAGGAGTACTTATGCTTAAATACTCTGACATTTCTCCATCAGCCTCCACCTCCCCATCTCATCCCAGGCTGGTCTTAAACTTATAATTCTCCTGCCTCCTCCTCCCAATGGCTTAGATCACAGATGTGCACTCTCATGCCCAAGTGCTGATAGTGATTGTCAAGGGTACAATATGGTGTTGTTGTTATCATAACCGCAGCCACTATGTTGTACAGTGAAATATAATTCAGCTTTTTAAAAAGAAGGAAACCCTGTCACTTCGACAACACAGATGCTCCCTGGATGGTGTTGTGTTATGGGAAATGAAGCAGGCACAGAAAAAGAAATACCACATGATGTCATCCAAATGTAGAATCTAAAAACAGTCAAACTCATGGTAGCAGAGAGTAGAATGGATATTCCAAGAAGGTGGGGGCAGGAGTTGGGAGCTATGCAGTGCAAAGGCTTGAGCTTGGCATTTGGGGGACATTGAGATGGGTCATCTTTTTGAGTAAGAGGTTTATAAAATTATTAGCCCCATGGGCAGACATATGGCAGAATTCGAGGGTGGTGGTGGTGGTGGTGAGTTGCCTCGGAGAATTTGGGCTTAAGAGGCAGAGTTAAGGGTGTTGCTTCTTATAGATTTCAGAGAAGCCTGGAGAGAAGCTTTTTCTCTGAATCGCCAGCAGGCAGCAGGGGAGTAGATGGAAGGGAGCCACGGTTGCCCCTTTGATGTCTGAGTCTAACAACAGCACTTGGAGAAGTGAGAAATCCAGGGAGCTTTGAGTCCTTGCAAAGCTGGGAAAGAGAGGGAGTGGGAGGCTGCTGTTGGTATGATGACCTGGCTTACAGTCAGGCACTGGTCAAAATGATTAAGTCACAGTGACAACTGGGCAGTGACTGTATACTCTGAAGTATAAGAACATACACACAGAAGGGGGGAGGGAGGGGGAGAGGAGGACAGAGGAGGAGAGCTCCACTGGTTTTGTTAGAGTAGGAAAAACTCCTGGTCAAGCTGGTGGAGACTTAGCATTTCAGTTGGGCTGGTTCAGACCTTTGGTTAAGAGACCACTCTTAGGAAAGTGGGCTCATCTTAAGCCAGACCAAAGAGACGGGAAGAATAGTGAGATGCTGTAGTTTTCCTTCCCAGAATCCTCTCAAATGCTGTAGCCTGTAAGGCTCTTCAGCCTCCCTGGTTTCCTTACTCAGCCTCCCTCCCCACCCTGTGGCCGCTTGACTACCACCTGTCAGACCCTGTCAGACGCCACATCAGATTAAATGGCTGGCCTTTTCTCATCTCTCCGCCACTCTCCAGGCAGCTCCTGAAGTTTACAGTTGGCCTGTGCTAAGGGTTTTCTCTTAATCTCTAATAAAGTTGTCCGTAAGCTTCCATTTGTGTCCATTCTTAAATCCATTCTTCATAGTTGTTAGCATTTCTTCTAGGCCACACCCAACAGTTACCTAGCAACAGCCAGGTAGGAGCCTGGCTTGATAGAAAAGGACTGTTTGGCCTCCCTCTCTCTTTGACCTTACTCTCTCTGTCCTCTCTCTTTATTTCTGCACCCCCACCCCCACCCCAGTCCTCTCTCCCCCACTTTCTCCACGTTCTCTCAGCTGGCCTCTTTTCTTCTTTCTCTCTCTTTCTGTCCCCTTCCTTTCTACCAACGCATTACAAAACATATCAATAGTGTGCTCCCCTCTTCACCCCTGCCCCAGGGTTTCTCCATGTGGCTCTGGCTGTCCTGAAATGTGCTCTGTAGAGCAGGCTGGCCTTGAACTCACAGATAGGCCTGCCTCTGCCTCTCGAAGGCTGGAATTAAAGGTGCACACCACCACTGCCAGCCTCTTAAGTTCTTTTATTAATGTGACAAAGGGCCCAAAGGGGGATCCCTGGTCTCCTCTGTATTTGTTTGTTTGCTCTGAGTTAACTTTCAATCTAGACGTTACCAAAGCCTCAGGACCTTGATGTTTGTGAACCCTCCCCCTGCTCCAGAGAGGCAAGGATAAGGAAAAAGCACCAAGTCCATACATCTCAGAGACAAGACTGACCACTTGACCAGAGGGGCAAGAGGAAACTTTGGAACGACTGACTGACTGACTGACTGACTGCCTTTGTTGCCCTTCCCTGTATGTATAAGATGTTAGTTAAAGATGGCATGAAAGAGGCTGGAGAGATGGGTCAGTGGTTAAGAGTACTGACTGCTCTTCCAGAGGACCTGAGTTCAATTCCCAGCAACCACATGGTGGCTCACAACCATCAGTAACGAGATTGGATACTCTCTTCTGGTGTGTCTGAAGACAACTACAGTGTACAGTGTACTCATATACATTAAAAAAAAAAAAAAAAAAAAAAAAGGCCGGGCAGTAGTGGCACACGCCCACCACTTGGGAGGCAGAGGTAGGTGGATTTCTGAGTTCGAGGCCAGCTTGGTCTACAGAATGAGTTCCAGGACAGCCAGGGCTACACAAAGAAACTCTGTAAAAAAAAAAAAGAAAAAGAAAAAGAAAAAGAAACAAAACCCAACAACAACAAAAAAGATGGCATGAAAGGCAGATCTTTAATGCGCTAACCCCACTATCTTGTCAGATGGCTGGCCTCTCTGGATAAAAGGCAGCTTAGAGGTTAAGTTTCTGGTTTTGTGTATATAGTGGGCTGATTAAAGGAAAATTCCAGGGGGAAGGAGAAATAAATGCAAGGGACCTATTGACTCTGCTGTTTCAGGACATCACATAGCTTCTGAGTCAATCCACATTGAGATGACCCACATTCTGGCCTTCAGTCAGGTGAGGGGATAAACCCCTCTCTTGTTTTAATGACTTTAAATGTATGTATGTGTATATATATACACACACACACATATATATGTATATATATGTAAACTGGGGTGTATGTGTGTGTTTACGTGTGCACAGGGCGACTAGCAGCTATCTTTACTAACTGTCCACCTTATTTATTTATTTGTTTGTTTAAAAAACAACACTGACATTATGAAAGGGGGATTTTACACAGATTTAAGCCCAGCAGTAAGCTGAAAGAGGTTCTCAGAGAAAGAGTAAGACACACCCAAGAGCGTGGGCGTGAGGTAAGCCTCCGCAGTCCATGGGGAAAGAAAGCTTTTCAGTTGTTTCCATTCTGCCCCTTCCAGTGTCTGTGAGATAACATCACAGTTCTCATTGATGATTACTTCACAAGTTTAGTGGCTGGCCACGTATAACCTCACACTTAGTTTTGGATTGTTTGTGGTGTGTGTTCACAACAACAGATGGTTTGTTTGCCTGTGTTCCTCAGTAGAATTTAAAAAGGTGAATTTGTAACGGATTCAGCAGAAGGATCTAGCTGACTTCCATCAGTGGTCTGCGGATCAAGCAGCACCTCACCCCTAAACCTGAAAGTGAGCTGCGAAAGGGAGGCAGGTCAGAGGGAGGCGAGCTTTACAGGCAGCAGAAGTGTGAAGATAGAGAGAAGAAAACGGGAGAGCAGTTCACCAACCCCGGCATCCAGTGAAGGCACGGGGGATTTTTCCGTACAGTGCTGGCCCAAGTGGACTGGAAATGTTCTGGTTTTGGAACTAAACATTATAAAGTTCCGTTAGATGCTGTGGCCCTTAACAGGGGATGCTGTTCGGTGGTCTCTGTATCAGTCTCCGTCTCTTCTGGTCTCTTGGGGCCTGGTGAAGGAAACCAGCAGCACACAAAAGTCTCTGGTAAAACCGGTTTAATTAGTAGTGGACACTTTCTCTGACCCTGGTGGTGCTATCAGAGAGGTTGAGGCAGGAAGAGAAGGGGAAGGGGAAAAACAAACAGGAAGGAGTTGGAAGAGGAGGAGGAGGAAAGGGGAGGGCTCTAACTCAGTAGAGCGCTTGCTCAGCATACACAAAGCCAGTACCACGCCTGGAATTCCATCGCTCAAGAAGCAGGAGGATTAGAAGTTCAAGAACAACCTCAACTCTATAAAGAATCTGAGGCAAGCTTACTGAGATGGGGTGCAGGGAAGAGGGGAATGGTCAGGGAACGGGGAGAGAGAGAACCCCGTTTTTAATAACTTTTGCACTAGCGCCACCTGGAGGCGTGTAATGGGATTGCAGAGAGAATCTGGAAATCTACAGAAGGATCCCTTGAGGTTTCAGGTGTCCTTAGGTGACTGACAGGAGGAGATGCATTCCCAATACAGAAGTTGCAGATGAGAGGCTTGCATCCTTGTGGGAGAGCAGGAGAGGATTAGAAGGTCCAGATGGGGAATAAAGAAATAGCTGAATGTTCTAACTCTGCAGCTGCAAGCAGCCTGCCAAAGCATTTCAATTACTGAGCTGACACTATTCTTTTTCTTCTTGCATCTGACTAATATAAAAAAGTGACTGGAAGTCTTCATGACCTAAGATGCCTATGAAGGTCATTAGACGCACCTTCTATGGTGCTCAAAGTCACAGGCAAAGATTTAGATCAAGATTGTTGGGCGTGGTGGTCCATGCTTTTAATCTAAGCACTTGAGAGGCAGACACACACAGACCTCTGTGAGTTTGAGGACAGCCTGCTCTACATAGAGAGTTCCAGAACATCTAGAACTACACACAAAATCAAAACTAAACAAACAAACAGATTTGTACCCAAATGTGGTACAAATGGAGACAGTGGAGAGAACTGATAGAATGATCACACCAATGTCTTTATTAGCTTAAAAAGGTGTGTGTGTGTGTGTGTGTGTGTGTGTGTGTGTGTGCATGCATGCGCACATGTACCTGGGTGTATGTATTTGCACAGAGGCCAGAAGAGGTGTCAGATTCCCTGAAGCTGTAATTACAGGCCATTCTGAGCCTCATAATTTTGGTGCTGGAAACCAGCTCATGTCTTCTGCAATGGCAGGCTAGCAGTGTCGGATATGGGTCCCATCTCAAGGAGTGGGCCTTAAATATAATTCTCAAAAAGTGATTGTTTACTCCCATAATATTTGTGTCATGATTGCACCGGTATGTTTTACAGGCAGGTAACCATTGTAGGATAAAAGGCTTGTAGCTGTGCAGTACTGATGTGAGAGACTTTGGACCGTTCAGGCCTAAATGGGATATCTTCGTCAAACTCCTCCCACAAGGCTCAAGGACCTATTTGGAAGAAGGAGAGGAAAGACTGCAAAACCCAAAGGTACTGGATAACTCTAACACAGTGTCTTCCAGACAGGGGAAAAACCCTGACACACATACAGACTCACAGAGACCTTGACAGCATACACAACACCTGCTGTGCAGGCTCAAGCCAGACAAAATCCCAGCACTGAAAGAGGAAAGTGGATGAGAAGTTATGTTCTATTTTTTTGTTTAGTTTCAAGACAGGGTCTCACCGTGTAGCCCTGGCTGGCCTCGAGCTCCTTATGTAGACCAGGCTAGCCTCAAACTCAGAGTTCCACCTACTTCTGCCTCCTGAGTATGGGGATTAAAGGTAGCAGCATCCAGCCAGCCACTGATGTCTGACTGTGTTTATAGTACCAGACATGAATTTCCTCCTGTGGGACGGGCCTCAAGTCCAATCAGAAAGCTATTAGCCAACCAATGCAGACTTGCCATTACAACAGTACATGTGTGGCTGTTGGGTAGTGTTCACACAGGGTTCCCAGCTGAATAATGCGTTGGTGACAATTCTCCCCTAGCATTCTGAAGGGCAAGCACTTTCTGGCAAGATAAGGTCTAACCAGCAGGGAAGAAGCTTCTAGTCCAATCCCATCTTGATTTCTCTGTCTTGTAAATAAGATGTGTCTTATGGGATGGTATCAGTATTACTCTCCCCCTTCTCTCTCTTTCCTTTTCCTTTTCCTCTCTCTCTCTTTCTTTCTTTCTTTCTTTCTTTCTTTCTTTCTTTCTTTCTTTTTGAGATAGGCTCCGTGCTGCCCTTTATTTGGCTATGTAACCAAAGATGACCTCCTGATCCTCTTGCCTCCACCTCCTAAGTGTTGGGATTACAGGAATGCACCACTATATCCAGATATGCCTGAGACTGGACCATGGGTTTCATGAATATACGTGTATATGATGTCAGCTGTGCTTCATACACCCCAGCCCTTGTTGTGACATCGTATACATGTATGTCACTGCAGCTTGTTCAGAGTCATCCTCTGCCATTTCTTGTCCTCCACCTCTTCCCACTGTTCTCCTTTCTCCTCCCTTCATTTTAACTACATGTATGTAAATCTAGATTCTGCTAATGAGAGAGAGCACACAGTATTTTCCTCTGAGTCTTCAGCTCCATCCATTACTCTCCTGAAAATAACATAATTCCATTTTTCTTTTATGTCTAAATGAAACTATCTTGCATATTTATTATATTTTGAAATAGTATCTTAAAGATGTTTTTCATTATGCGTATCTACGTGTGGCTATGTCACGAGAGTATGTCATATCCCCTGGAGCTGATGTTATGGATGCTTCTGAACAACTCCCAACCCGAGTGCAGGTTCTGACAACCTGACTCAGGTCCTCGGGAGGACTAGCAAATGTTCTTAACTGCTGAGCCATCCTTCAGCCCTTTAAAATAGTATTTTAATGAATTCCTTGAAAATTTCACAGAATGTATTTTGATCGTATTTACCACCCACCCTCAACTCCTCCCAGATCCACCGCCTTCTCTCCCTACTCAATTTCAAGTCGTCTTTTTTCTTTTTAAATTCATTGCTGCCTAAATACTCAGATGTAGGACCACCCCATGGAACGTGATCAACCCACCAGGGGCCACACCCTTAAGAAAAACTGACTCTCCCTCTCCCAGAAGCTATCGATAGCTCTTCCTCGTTGAGCGTGTTGCACTTTGAGTTTGCACAGGTCTTGTGCTCTTTGTCCTAACATCTGTGACTTTGTAACATAGTTACATCTGTAACATAGTTACATCTGTGACTTTATATATGCAGCTAGCTGCCCTGCTGTGTCCACACAACTGTCTTGGTGTAATTATTTATCACCTGTGACTCTTCAATCTGTCTACACTCCTGTTTTCCTTTTTTGAGACAGTATCTCTCTACATAGCCCTGGTTGTCTGTCCTGGAACTTACTGTGTAAACCAGTCTGGTCTTGACCTCATAGAGATAGATGCACCACCTTCTGCCTCCCAATCACTATGTTCAAAAGTGTGCACCACTATGCAGGCTCCACCCTCTCCTTTTCTATTAGCTCTCAGCTCTGTGAAGATGGGATATGATATTGGGTTAAGTACTCTTTTTATTTATTTATTTTTTTTTTGGTTTTTTGAGGCAGGGTTTCTCTGTGTAGTCCTGGCTGTCCTAGAACTCACTCTGAAGACCAGGCTGGCCTCGAACTCAGAAATCCGCCTACCTCTGCCTCCCAAGTGCTGGGATTAAAGGCGTGCACCACCATTGCCTGGCACGGGCTAAGTACTCCTAAGTCTCTTATTCTCTTCTGTGCATTTGTACCGTGTTATCTTTATTCCTTCCTTGGTTGTTGGACATTATTGGTTTCCAATCTTGGCTGTTGTGAACAGTATTGCAATAAGTATGTACCTGCAAGTGTCTCTGTGCTGTATTGACTTAGGTGCCTTTGTGTGTATGCCCAGAATACATAGGCTAATTCTTTTTCTTTTTTCTTTTTTGAGGAACCTCCATCCTGGTTTCCATAGTGGCTGCATCAGCTTACAGTTCTAGCAGAGACGAATAAAGGGTTCATTTCAGCTCCTTCTCTCCAGCGTTTTGTCTCTGATTTCCTGGATGATAGCCATGTTGAGCGGGGTGAAGTGGAATCTCAATGTAGACTTGATTTGCATTTCCCTGATGACTAAAGATGTGGAATGCGATTTCATGTATTTCTTGGCTCTTTGTTTCTTCTTTTGAGAACTGTGTGTTCCTTCCATTGGCCCATTTATCGAGTGGATGATGTATTGTTTGGCATGCCTACATCTTGACAACCTCTGTGCTCACAGCTAGGGTGACCACCTCATCTCAATGTATGCAATGTATTATGGACAAATTCGCCTCCATTAACTGTGTGTGTGTGTGTGTGTGTGTGTGTGTGTGTGTGTGTGTGCAGGCAGCCACAACTGCTATATGTCCTGAGAAATCTTTCCTTCCCTACTCTTTTAAGAACACAGATGCCAACACATTGAGATCCCCTCACCCCCACAGAGCATTCTCGTGAAGTCAGGGACAGCTGGCCTCACCACTAACAGGAACCTCGCTGGAGATCTTTTGTTCACAGTGAGAAAGGAAATTATCCATCTTCACTCAGCCCAACCTTTTATCCAAAGCTGCAAGCAAAAGAGTTTTAGTCCCATAATAATTCTCAGCTTCTTCTCCAGCTTGTCCCTCAGGGATAGACCAGATGACAAAACAAAACAGGACAAATTCATTTTTCTCACAGTCTGGAGGCTGAAAGTTGGGGATCAAATGTCAGTAGTTCTCCAAGGAGGTTTGTTTTTTTTTTTTTTCCTTGTTCAAGAACAATGAAATTACAAAAGCTGCTGTCCTTGGCTGGCAGATGGCAGCCTTCCCACTGTGACCTCACATTTCTTCCTTTCTTCTCCTAACATTATTTTTTATATATGTAATATAGATTTATTTGTGTGCGTGCACATGCACGCGCATGTGTGTGTTCATGTGCGCGCACGTGTGTGCATATGTATACTTGTGTGTGCACGTTAGTGCGTGCGTGCGTGTGTGTGTGTGTGTGTGTGTGTGTGTGTGTGTGTGTGCAGGTGGACTCACCTATGTGCATGTGCAGAGGTCAGAAGGGAGGGTATCAGGTGGCTCCCTTGGTCACTTTTGTCCCAGTTAGTTTTAATTGTCAACTTGACACAGCCTAGAGCCATCTGACAAGAGAATCTCAATTGAGGGAGTGCTGAGACCATATTGGCCCTTGGCATTTCCACAAGGAACTGTCTTGTGCTAATCAATGCAGGATCACCTAGTCCACTGCAGGTGGCACCATCCCTAGGCAAGATGAGACTGTGCTGTATAAGAAAGCTGGCTATGTAAAAACTGGTCTCTGGGAACAAACTCTGTAGCAATCTTGCAGCAGGGTCCCGGGCAGGCTTTCCACACCACGGGGTCCCACATACACACAGCCTCGGTGGACCGATGGCTGGGTCAGGAAGTCCTCCACGCTGGCCACATGTCCGGTTCCAAAGGCTGAAAACCTGGCGGCAGGCCCCAGAAGACATGTGGAGTCCAAGAGTTCAAAGCTTTATTGTTCATAGTGAATGCTGATGGGTCTGGATGGTGCGCGCCCCCCACGCCCCCTAAAAGCCAGGGGGAGCTGGCTTAAATAGGGAGGGGGAAAGAGGAGGAACTTAATTGAGCTAGCCCCCCCCCCCCGGCCTTTAGATAACTTACGAATATGAAAATCTTGAGGCAGAGGCCTGTTAGTCATGCCCTCTACCTGTATCCTACGCGACTGCAGGTTAATGAGAGACGTGGACAGCTTGTAGGAGCCTGGATTCTGGGGGCGTGACCGAACGCCTGCCGTTTCTCCCTAGGAGTCTCAGGGTTCCAGGCCCATGTCCACCACCCATGCTGGTGAGGTGGCAAAAGGGATCAATCATTGGTTTTTGCTGTACTTCTCTGGCTGCAGAGTAAACACCTTGATTGCATCAAATCAAGCATACTTGCCTTAGGTTCCTGCCTTGAACTTTTGCTTCGACTTCCCTCAGTGATGGACTGTGACCCAGAAGTGTAAGCCGTGTTGCTTTTAGCTAGCACATTTTATCACAGCAGCAGACGGGAAAGTAGAGGGAGGCTGGTGAGATGGCTCACAGTTAAGAGCTCTCGTTGCTCTTAAAAAGGACCCAGGTTCAATTCCCAGCACCCACATGGGAGTTCACAACTGTTTTTAACTCCTGTTCCAGGGATCTGACATCCTTGTACAGACGCATGCAGGCATACCCCAGTGACCTCTTTTTATATCCCTAGTCATCTTCCCTCTAACTCTGTGTCCTTCTCTTACCTCCTGATTCCACATATGAGGGAAAATAAATGAGACTTGGCTGTGAGAGTCTGTTTTATTTCACTTAACATGATGACCCCCAGTTCATTTTCCTGAAAAAGGTAGAATTCCATTTTTTTATTTCGTTTTCGACTGAATAAGACTCTCACATGGTGTATGTACCAGATTTTCTTTATCCATTCATCTGTTGATGGACAGCTAGACTAATTCCATGCTCTGGTTGTTGTGGCTAGTATTACGATAAACATGGATTTGCAAAGACTTTTTCTTTTTGTTTGAGTCAAGAATATAGGCTGGGCTGGGCAAGGTAGCTCAATCAATAACCTTTTTTTTTTTTTTTCCCAGTTTTTACTTTTTTTTTGTTTGTTTGTTTTTTTGTTTTTCGAGACAGGGTTTCTCTGTGTAGCCCTGGCTGTCCTGGAACTCACTCTGTAGACCAAGCTGGCCTCGAACTCAGAAATCTGCCTGCCTCTGCCTCCCAAGTGCTGGGATTAAAGGCGTGCGCCACCACTGCCCAGCAGTTTTTACAATTTTTAAAAATACTTTATCATATATGTAAGAGTACCTTATCCACATGTATGAATGTACATCACATGTACATGCATGCTTAGTGCCCAAGAAGGTCAGAAGGGGTATCGGGTATTCTGATACCGAAAGTGCAGATGGTACATGAACCACTGTCTAGGTGCAGAAGATCAAACTTGAGTCTTCTGCACGAACAACATATACTCTTAATCACTCAGCCATGTCTGCAGCCTTAGGACCTGATTCTTTCCCCAGAATGCACGAGGAAAAACTAGACATGGTGATAGCATGTCATATAATATCAATGTAGTGTTTTGAATATGCTTGGCCCAAGGAATGGCACTATTTGGAGGTGTGGCCTTGTTGGAGTGGGTGTGGCCTTGCTGGAGGAAGTACGTCACTGTGGGGGTGGGCTTTGAGAGTTTCCTCCTTGCTACCTGAGGATGCCAGTCTTCTTCTGATTCCCTTCAGAACAAGATGTAGAACTCTTAGCTCCTCCTCCAGCGCCACGCCTGCCTGGATGCTGCCCTGCTCCTGCCTCGATGATACTGAACTGGACCTCTGAATTTGTAAGCCAGCACAATTAAATGTTGTCCTTATAAGAGTTGCCTTGGTCATGATGTCTGTTCATAGCAGCAAAACCCTAACTAACACACCCAGTGTTGCAGAAGTGGAGACAGGAAGATGCCTGAGGCTTGTTGGTCAGTCAGCCTAGCTTAATCAACAAGCTCCAGGCCAAGTGAGAGGCCCTGTCTCACAATATAATGTTAATGACCCCTGAGGGACAACACCCAAGGTTGTCTTCTATCTTCTACTTGCACAAGCACCCTCACCCACATGTGCACCTAAACACACGTGTGTGGGCACACACACACAAAGAGAGACAGAGATAGAGAGACAGAGAGATTGACAGACTGAGTGAGCTTCAGAGAGCAGAGGAATGCTGAGTTTGGAAGCAATTAGAATCACGAGAACGAAGCTGAAGGCATCACCACTCACCCCCGGTTCCTGGATGTTTTGAATCATCTTTCTTATTTCTTGTTAAAGACCAGCTTCCTCCACATGGCAGGGACAGATGGTCCTGAGGGCTCCCAAGTTTTAAAGAGCGTGACTGTAAGTAAGAGGGGAGCTGCGGATGCTCCTCCCTCACCACCTGCTGCTCCTGAGGAAGCTTGAGCCCTCTGTCACAGGGAGGCTGTGGGGCGAGAAGAGATGGGGCCAGGATGGATGGAAAAGGCTCCTTTAAGAGCCACATTCCTGAAACTTCTGCAGTAGAGGAGTTGCCTCCATCAGACTGGCCTGTGAGCATGTTTGTGGGGCGTTTCCTTGACTGAGAGTTGATGTGGTGTGGTGCCACCCTGGACAGGTTGTCCTGGGTTCTGTAAGAAAACATGCTGAGCAAGCCAGTAAGAAGCATTCCTCAGCGGTCTCTGCTTCAGTTCCTGCCTCCAGATTCCTGCTCGAAATCCTGACCCGATTTCCCCCAGTGAGGGACGGTAACATGGAAGTGTAAGCCAAAATAAACCCCTTTCCCTCTAAGTTGTTTTTTTGGTCACGGTGTTTTATCACAGCAAATGTAATTTCCAACGTGAACTGGGACCCCTGGGAGGCAATGGATCAGCACCTTTATAAGAGGCCCAGGGTCTTTCACCATGCAAGGACACAGGTGTGAAGCAGGTATGCTAACTCGTGTCTGTAGTTGCAGCTTTGGAAAGCTGAGGCAAGAGGATTGCCATGAGTTCCAGACCTCATCTCAGTGTGTGTGCGAGTGTGTGTGTGAGTGTGTGTATGTGTGTGTGTGTGTGTGTGTGCAGGTTCAGTGTCTGTTGCCAAGCCTGACAACTTGTGTCTAATTCCCAAGACCTACAAAGTAGAGAGAGCTGAACACCCCTCCCTGAGGCTCTACAGGGAGTTGACTGTTGTTCATAGACATTTCCTTCAGTACTGTAGCCTTATAGCATGACTTTCTTGGCCTGCCAGCTCCTGGATAATGACATGGATACTTTATTAATTATAAATGCTTAAGGCCTTTGTTTAGGCTTATTCCTAACTAGCTCTTATAACTTAAATTAACCTATTTATATTAATCTATGTTCTGGATACTGGCGCCTGCTTTTTCCTCTGAGTCTGGCTGGTGAATCTTCCAGAGCCCAATTCTTTCCCAGAATCCTCTCTCCTGCCTATCCTCTGTTGGCTGTTCAGCTCTTTATTAAGCCAATTAGACACTGTCGGAGGGAGTGTTTACAAGATATGGTGCATTCATATGAATAACGATAGTATCAAAATCTGATCTGCATTCAAAACTCTGTTGGCACAGAAATAAGCATTTGAAAAATACAAAGACAATCTTTACACGGTGCACAATAATGTTATTCCACCACAGTCTCTGGTAAATTGTCCATTCTGTTGTAATAACTTCTCATCCATATTCCTGTAAGTAACTCTGATGCCAGTCACTGGTTCATATGCCCTGCTCCTTAAAGAAATAATTGAAGTATCCAAATGAATGCCATTTATACTACCACTTAGAAATAAAAACATCTCAAGTTACTTAGAGATAAAGCTGACAAAAAATGTATAAGACACACGCGTGCGCACACACACACACACACACACACACACACACACCCCACACCATAAACAGAAAATGAAATAGGGGATGAAGAGATTGCTCCGTAGGCAAGAGTGCTTGCCGTGCAATCATGAGGACCTGAGTTCAAATCCCAGCACCCACTCAAAAGTGGACGATGAGAACTAACTTACAAAACTGTCATCTGACCTGTGTTCATGTACCGTAGCACATGCACACATGCACACATATATGCAAAGCAATAATTTTTTTAAAAAAATGAACAGAAATTTTAAAGAGTGAGTCAAAAATAAAACAGAGTGAATCATTATTGAGAAAAGCAAAAAAGTACAAATTAATGGAGTGATATTCCTCCTTCATGTGTTGAAAGAATATTAAGATATTAAGGTGTTCAAATATGAACAAAAAAATGAAAAAAAGTTGTTACTTCTCAGATCTATAAATGCAACTTCAGTTAAAAAAATATTGGTTTTCCTTTTTTAAGAAGTAGATTTGTTTTTATTGTGTATACATAGAGGCCAGAATTCCTGGAGCTAGAGTTACAGAGAGTTATGAGCTATCAGATGTGCGTGTTGGAAATCAAATTCTGGTCTTCTGTCTGAAATCGCAAGTGCTCTTAACCACGGAGTCATCTCTTTAGTCCCACTTTAAATTTCTTTAAAATTGCATTTATTTATTTATTTATTTATTTATTTATTTATTTATTTATTTATGTGTGTGCACATCCGCATGAGTGTGTGTGCAAGTATCTGCACATGAAGGTCAGAGGACAACTCGTGGAAGTAAAAGTTTTCTCCTTATAACACGCACTTCTTGAGGATATAACTCAACTCATTAGACTTGGCAGTAAGCACCTTTCATACCTTTTACATAAGGTGTCTCAAAGGCCCTGCCCCACCCCCATCAAAAAAAAAAGTAGCAGCACAAAGAAGCCATTTATAAGGAACTGAGCCATTTGTAAGGAACTGAGCCATTTGTAAGGAACTGCGCCCTTAGCAGACAATGGATCTGTCAGACCTCTCTGTCAGACCTCCATCTCAGACGGCAGCCTCCAGAACATGAGCGTTTTGTTATTTATAATTCTTGCAGTGTATGGTGCTGTGTTACAGCAATCTGGATGACAGGAAACATCCTCTCCTTGCCCTGGACTGTAATCAGGTACAGGCATGCAGAGGGTGATGGTCTAGACTTACAGCCTAGGCACTCAGACTTAGCTGTCCTCTGATTTTAGAACCCTTGAGTTGGGGAAAATAGGAGTGCATGTGTGTGTGTGTGTGTGTGTGTGTGTGTGTGTGTGTGTGTGTGTATACATGTATGTCCTGTGTTTCTGTGTTTGTGTGACTCTGTGTAAGTTTTTCTCTATGGTTCTGATATGCTAGTGGCTCTCTGTAAGAACATAGGCTTACCTATGGGTAACTGTGTGTAGCAGTCACCTTGGGTCTCTGCACAGTACAGCACGTTCATCTGGCTTCCATCTCTGCATTTAGAGCGGTAATGACTCGGGCCGTAAAGGGGAGAGCAAAACCAAGCTGTTGAGCTTGCTCAGGCTCTTCCCAAAGCACTGTGGGCTTTAGCCTTCTCACAGGACATACCACACCCACTATAAAACAGGTGAGCCCTAGTTTGTCAAATATGAGAAGGTCCTGAGAAGCCCCATCGTGAGATTTAAAAAAGAAAGTCTTTCTTGATATCCTAGAACACATAATTCTGTCTCTCTAATGCTGGAAATTCTTTCAGATTCACACAATGCATTTGTCTAGAATGAGAGCTGGCAAACTGTGGTTCCCTACCTGTTTTGGTATATAAACCTTTATCTGAATATAGACACCCATGCTTGTTTACATATCAGTTATGGATGCTGAAATATTATAGCTATTAAGCTGAAATTGCTATTGCTTGCTCCTTTTCAGAAAAAAAAAGTCTGTCTGTCTTCTAAGGATCTAGGACTTCAGAAATCTAGGATTTTGCTCTGAATCTTTATGACTTTGGAAATATAAATGCTTTTTTTTTTTTTTTCTGAGACAGAGTTTTTCTGTGTCGCCCTGGCTATTCTGGAACTCACTCTGTAGACCAAGCTGCCTTGAACTCAGAGATCTGCCTACCTCTGCCTCCAGAGTGCTGGGATTAAAGGAGTGTGCCACCACCGCCCCGTGGAAATATATAGTTTTGATTATGAAGACTTTGGGTCTTTCATTCATCACTGTGGAAGTGACAATGATGACGACCTCATATCCCTTCCATCTTTGCTCTGGATCTTCACAAGCCTCTGATCCTACGTTGATGTTTCAGAAAGGCAGACACTGAGACAGGACATCTGTAATTATTCTTGATGATGTGGGTTTGCTCTATTCAGAGATAGGATTTGGACTGCGTTCTCCTTATGAATTCATTAATGTAATAAGATAACAGTTCTTTCTTATAACTATTGCTTGTCTCTGATGATAAGCTAAAAAAAATCAGGCAATACATGCTTGATTTTTATGCTTTATTTAAGAATTATTGTTATGTGCATGCATGTGTGTCTGTGTGTGCCCAGGAGTCCAGTTGTCCAAAGGGACTGGAAGAGGGCATCATATCACCTGGAACTGGATCCAACCAATGTAAGTCCTGGGAGTCCAAGTTTTCTGTCAGATCAGTGTGCGTTCTTAACTGCTCAGCTATCTCTCTAGCCTCCCTCCTTTTGCAATATAATGCCATGTGTCCCACGTTGGCTTGGAACTCACTAAGAAACCAAAGATGACCCTGAACTTCCAGATCCTCCCCTCCCCACCTCCTGAGTGCTGAGGTTACAGCTTTCCACAAAGTTTATGTGGTACTGGAGATGGAATCCAAGGCTTGGGGTATGCTCGGCACTCACTCTACCAACTGAATCTCAATGTTTGATTTTTTTTTTTAACTTCATATTCAACACTTCAAGGAGTTAAGTTTTCTAGCCTCTTCTGAAGGGAGTCAATAACTTTTTTTTTTTTTATCCTAACAGATCCAGGAAATAAGATCCCCCAACCCCTCCCTTTTCTCCTTGGCTAAAAGTCTGTGAGTCTGTAAGCCTGGAATTGTCATTATCAGTCATAGACTCATAGGAACAGCTGGTCTGAATAATAATAACACAAAAATAGAAATGGAGATGAGAGGCAAAGGAAGGGAAGCTGACATGGTTTTCATTATGTGGATGTAGGCATCTGAGGATGTCTCTACAGTTCAGTTTTTACTTCAGTTTGCTTACATAACCTACCTCCCTTCCTTCCTCCCTCCCTTCCTTCCTTCCTTCTCTCTAAGGTTTTCTTACTCGGATTTTTTTTCTCCTTTTTTCACTTCTACCCAAAAGGCTAAACTAAGATAATGTTGAGAAGGTTACACATAAACTATAAGTTAACGTATAGAAACATTAGCACTCCTACTCAGACCCAGACTCAAATCTACAGCTTAAAGCAATTCCAAGGCAGGCATGATAGATGGCACACCACTTTAATTCCAGCACTTGAGGTAGAGGCAGGGGATCTGTGAGTCTGAAATCAGTTGGTTTACAGAGCGAGTTCTACAACAGTCAGACTTGTACAGAGTAAACTTTGTCTTGAAAACAACAATAACAAGAAATCAATTTCAAATGGGGCCAAGAGATGGCTCAGTGGGTAAAGGTGTTTGCAGACAAGCCTGATTACAAAGTTTTCATCCCTGGGACTCACACGGTGGAAGGAGAGAACCAACTTCTACAAGTTATCCTTTGACCTCCACAGACGTGCACTCACTCACACACATGAAATAAGAGTAATAATAATAAAAAATTTAAAAGCACCTTAAAAAGTTTCAAGTGTACCAGATATTGCCAAGGTTTTCTTAAAAAGTGACTTTGTATGCATTTATGCATTTTTTAATAGCATAAATATTACCATACATTGACTAGTTAATAAAAATATGCTTACTTAATAAAAGTATGGAAAAAATACACAAGAATGAAGCCAGACCTATAATACTACCACTTGGGAGATGGAGGCAGGAAGATCAGGAATTCAAGGCTATCTTCAGGCTAGTTTTAGACTAGCCTGGGCTGCTTGAGACCTTGTTGGTTTTTTTTTTTTTTGTTTTTGTTTTTTTGTTTGTTTGTTTGTTTGTTTGTTTGTTTTTTGAGACAGGGTTTCTCTGTGTAGCCCTGGCTGTCCTGGCACTCACTCTGTAGACCAGGCTGGCCTAGAACTCAGAAATCCGCCTGCCTCTGCCTCCCAAGTGCTGGGATTAAAGGCGTGCGCCACCAGAAGCCTTGTCTTGAACAAAAATAAATAAAACGAACAAACAAGCGTGGAAGAGGTACAAACTGCCTTACATAGTGTCTGCCTATGGGTGTCTGGGAGGGGGGGAAGGAAAATAAATTAAAGGTAGATATGGATGGGGGATATATCTCAGCGGGAGCGTGCATGCCTAACATGTGAAGCCCTGAGTTCAAATCTCAATACTGCAAAAAATAAAAATTTAAAACTAAAAAGAGGAGGAGGAGGGGGAGAGGAGAAAGAGGAGGAGGAAGAGGAGGAGGAAGAGGAAGAAGAGGAGGAGAAAGTAAAATATCACTGTCTAGACAATGTCAGGTTATGTATTTCAATTTTATTATTTACTTTTTTTCATTATGATTGAATTATTTTGAAATTAAAAAAAATACAGCCAAGCAAAATAGTACATTGCCTTTTAAAATCACAGTATTTGGCAGGCAGAGATAGGTGGATCTCTGAGAGTTCAAGACCAGCCTAGTCTACCCATAAGTTCCAGGCCAGCAGGAGCTACATAATGACACTTTGTCTCAAGAAATGAAAAAACAACAAAGATAGAGAAAAAAACCCCAAACACCAAATATCATACAAATAGAAAATTATCCAAAATCTGCTCATGAGCTAAGATGATCCAAATGTTCCCCCTGTCATGCCTTCCTGTATTAAACAGTGCCTGCAAACCTGAGTGACAGAATTTAGGGAGCAACGATTGTGTGTGTATCTGTGTGTCTGTGTGTCTGTGTGTGTGTGTGTGTGTGTGTGTGTATCAATGTCTCTGTGTGTCTGTGTGTATGGATCTGTGTCTCTGTGTATATGTCTCTGTGACTCTGTCTATATGTCTGTGTATATATCTGTGTCTCTGTATGTCAGTTTGTGTGTCTTTGTATGTATGTATTTATATACATGTGTGTCTCTGTTTCTCTCTGTGTATGTGTGTGTTTCTGTGTGTGTGTACCTGTGTCTCTGTCTGAGTCTCTGTCTATGTGTCTGTGTGTATGTATCTCTTTCTCTCTCTCACTCTGTGTGTGTGTGTGTGTGTGTATTGGATATGCTCTTCTTATGCAGCTCAGGTTGACTTCAAATCCAGTCTTCTGCTTCAGCCTGAGTGCTGGCTTCCAGATGTCACTCACCAAGGCTGGCTTCATGTTCATGCTTACACACATGATCACTCAGTGTCACTGAAACAAAGAAGCCCATGCTAGAGAAACATTACAATGATGCATTTAAATAATCAAATTGT
>JANHMN010000003.1:17292284-17322674 GCA_030674055.1 Rhabdomys pumilio
TCTCTCTCTCTCTCTCTCTCTCTCTCTCTCTCTCTCTCTCTCTCTCTCTCTCTCACACACACACACACACACACACACACACATGTTATGTACACATAAAAAGATTTTTAAAAATTCAAGGACCTGGAGGGTTGGCTCAATGGGTGAAGGTTTTTGCTGTTAAATATAACCACCCAAATTTGATCCCCAGACCCACACAGTGAAAGAGAAAAGCCAGTGCCACAAATTTTCCTCTGACCTCTTGACACATGCTTGTGACATGCATGTGTACACATGGACACACATGATAAGTAAATAACTATAATTTTAAAACATACAAGGAGCAGGTCTGAGGCTGCTCTGCTCACCTGTGACCACCAGCTCTAAGTGCTGACTCTGTCCTGACCACTTGAGGGAGGCTGCTGTTCTATAGGTACAGAAATAGCCCCCAGCATCTTCAGACTGCAGGTTAGTGAGGTGGAACTCAGCTTCCTTTCCCAGTGACTTCTTCTGTTGCTGATACTGAGAGTTGTGCAACCTTCCCAGAGTGACGGTAACGTTCTGGAAATGAGTCCCGCATCGGAGAGTGACGTTACTCTTGCACTTGACCACAGAGCTGGGCCAGGCACTGAGGGAAGGCCTGGGAAGTTCTTCTGAAAAGAATTCAGAGTTAATTGATTCTTCATCTCAGTGCACCCCTTCTAGGATTCTGAGGATTAGAGGTGTGATAGTTAATCTCAATTAGAGCTCTAATGGAATCTATAATTAACAGGGAGACAGGCTTTTTGTCTGTGAGAGACTATGTTGACTAGTTTAATTGACATGGAAAAAACCATCCACTGTGGGTGGAAACATTCCCTAGGCTGTGGTCTTCAATTGCATAAAATGAAGAGGGTTAGTAGGAGAGCTCAGCAGATAAAAGTGTTCACTGTCAAACCTGACAATCTGAGTTTGATACCCCAAACTCACATTTGTGAGAGGATAAAAACTGACTCAAAATCCTCTGAACTCCATATACATGCTATGACATGTCCACATCTCACAAATCCATATAAATGCAAGGATATTTTTAAGAAGAAAGTGATCTGCGCATAAGGAGTCATTGGTCTCTCATTTTTTGTTTTTTTGGTTTTTCGAGACAGGGTTTCTCTGCATAGCCCTGGCTGTCCTGGAACTTACTCTGTAGACCAGGCTGGCCTCGAACTCAGAAATCCGCCTGCCTCTGCCTCCCAAGTGCTGGGATTAAATGGTCTCTCATTCTTAAACTATCCTTTCTTAAGGCTGGAGAAATGGCTTTATGGCTAAGAACATTCCAGAGGACCCATCAGGCATGCTTAATAACCTATAACTCAAGCTCCAGGGCATCTGACACCTCTGGCTTACAAAGGCACCTGCATTCATGTACACAAACACATATGCATAAACAATTTAAAATATTTAAAATTATTTTATTCTTGTTGTTTAATTTTAGGGATGGAGAGATTGGTCAAGGTTAACAGCACTGACTGACTGCTCTTGCAGAGAACCAGGTTGGGTTCCAACACCCAAGTAACAGTTCACAACTGCCTGTAACTCCAGCTCCAGGGGATCTTATGCCCTCTTCTGGATCCTTTTGGTATTGCACACACATGGTACATCCACATAAATTCAACAAAATACTCATATACATAAATAAAATAAAATTTTAGTGCGTGTGTGTGCGTGTGCATGCATTTGTGTGAGATACGCGTGTGCTACAATGTGTATACAGATGTCAGAAGACAACTTTTGGGAGTTGATTCTCTCCTTCTATTGTGTGGGTTCCAGGTTGTCAGTCTTGGCAGCAACTGCCTTTATTCAGTGAACCATCTCATCTGACCATTCTCTAATACTTGACAATTGATGGAGTGTGATCCATTGCCTCAAGCTCCTGTGGCTGTGACTTCCCCACCAGGACTGGCTGCAACTTCAAACAGTAAAACAAAACAAACCCTTTCTCCCTGAAGTTGCTTTGTCTCGGCTCACCTCAAATTCAGAACTTGAAATCCCCACCCTGGACAATTCTGTCCCCCAAGAAACCCTATATAAGGTCTACGTCCCACTCAGTTTTCTGATGCTTCTCACCTGAGCAGAGGCAGCCACACTCTTGTGTCTGTCCCAATAAATCTCTCGTATGAGGTTTGCTGTGCAGTGTGACTCTGTGATGTTCCTTGGTTCCCGACTGCCAGGATACCTTTCCCTTCAGAGCTGTAACATTTTACAGCTGCTACAGAAGGAGAAGATTATGGACAGTGGCACACGAGAACACTCAGAGGTCACGTGGGAGGAAACTCACCCTTCGCATCCTCATCTCGGTAGCACAGACACATCCCTGCAAGAGAAACCTCAGTGAGACACTGCTCAGTGTCTGTTTCCTCTGACTTGAAACACTGCCCCACCTCTGAGAAGGAGAGTATAAAACTGGGGAGTGAACGAAACTCACAAGACTCAGGAAGTAAACAAAACCTGCAAGGCTCCGGAAGGTTTCCAAGCTCAGGATATTCACAAGACCTTCCCCGGGGGGACAGTTAGAAAGGCAATCACTATTGCTGTAAGAAGAGACTCTTCAGTTCACAGAATTTGCAGGCAGTTCAAGGAATGCAATGCAGTTTTTAGGAGTTGTGGCTTATGCTGGGGTCAGCTTTTTCATGACGTGGCTGACTAGTTAGCCTAGTTCTTATCCTCCTAGTAAAATTCACTGGTTTACCAAGACAGAGTTGGGTGGAATTCAGGTAGGAAAGTTGTAGATAGTTGAGCAACACAAGATGCCACTTGGCTAGAATAATATACACACTGTTTTTCATACAATACATATGAAATGGGTCAAGAGGTTTGGGGTGCATATGAAGTAAGTCAAAATATGTCCTTTGAATAAGCATTTAGGTGGAAAGTCCTGTAATTTAGCAATATTAATTACTAATTAAAATAATAGTAATATTATACCAGCATATGACTAAAATCAGGTGCATCATGGATAAAGACATGTGCAGTGAACAAAGGCTTACATATCCAAACCGATCAATCAAATCCAAAAGGCCACCTACATCCTGGGCCCTAGCAACCAGCTCCTCCTTCTAGACTCGCAAAGGAAAGCTGCAGGAGGTGACCATGGGTTCTTGAGCCCTCTAGGTCAAGTAGCCTGCTGTGCTCTTCCAGTGTATCTGACCTGTTTTCTCTTTGCTTCTGAACAAAACCCCTTGCTACTTTATCATTTGTTTATATGTCTCTAGTGATTTGAACAAAACACCTCAAACCTGGAAATACCTGGTCCAGACAGACCTCCAGTAACAGAATCATTTCTTTGACCTCTTGTCAGTGTCCTATCTGGAGTGATAGCTATTTGTTTGAGTTCTAGCCTGTTCCAGTTTCATTCTGTTGCTGTGGTAAAAAGACTCCTGTCGAAAGCAGTTTGGAGAAGAAAGGGTTCATTTAGCTTACAGTCTATCACTGAGGGAAAAGAGGGAGGGAACTTAGAGGCAGAAACCACTGAGGGATTGCTTGCTGGCTCACTCACTCACCCAGGTTCATACTCAGCTGGCTGTTTTATATAACCCAGGCCCACCTGACTAGGAATGGTGCCACCTACAGTGGACTAGGCCCTCCTGCATAAATTAATAATGAAGACAATCCTTCACAGATATGCCCAAATTTACCAAGGCAGTTCCTTAGTGGAGCTTTCCTCTCAGGTGACTCTAAGGTGTCTCAAATTGGTAATTAACACTAACGAAGACAGACCTTGATCCAGGGCTAGGGAATCTAAGTCAGTTGGTACTGTGTTCACCTGGCATACACAAAACACTAGATTCTACCCCAGGCTCCACATAGAGTGGGCATTAGTTTGTGCTGTGATCTCTGCCCTTGGAAAGTAGAGGAAGGAGAATGAACTGGGGGAAAAAACATGCTAACTAAAAGCAAGTGACCAAGGATTACACATTGTGTCATTTTTGTTTCATACCTTATCCAGAATATGCAAATCCAGAGACAGAAAGCTTGTTAGTAGATGCCAGGAGCAGGAGGTGTGGGGTGCTTAGTGAGCAGGATGTTTCTGTGGGGGTGATGGCAAGATCTGGGAACTAGAAAGACGTGGTGGTTGCACAACACTGTGAATATACCAACTGTCCCTGCTGTGTAGACTTTCAAGTGGCTGGTTTAATGTTCTGTGACGCTCACCTCAGTAACTGTTTAAAAATCAATGTAACTTGGGTATTTTTACCCTCTCTCACATGGAGAGTTGTCTGAATCTACAACAGTGGTCAACACAGGACCAAGCCACTTAAAACTCCAGCACCTTTGCTAGGCAATGCTGGCACGTACCTTTAATCTCAGCACTTGGGAGGTAGAGACAGGCAGATCTCTGAGTTCAAGGCCGGCCTGGTCTACAGAGTGAGTTCCAGGACAGCTGGGGCGACGACATAGAGAAACCCTGTCTCAATATATACACACACACACACACATACATATATACATATGCATATATATATATATATATATATATATACACACACACACACACACACACATATATATATCACACCAATGTTTATATTTCAATATCAAAAGTTTACCAGAAATAAGATGAAGCCCAAAGCTGGAGAACTCAGGTTCTGAAAGCAGGGCTCTGTCTGGGCCACTGTAGTTCTACAGTTTTGAAAGCTCATTCACTGTGGTGGTTTGAACAAGAATGGACTCCATAGGCTCATATATTCAAATACTTAGTCTCTAGCTGGTGGAACTATGTGGGAAGGATTAAGAGGTGTGCCTTGCTGGAGAAGTTACTGATCTGGACTTAGAGACAGGAGCCACCATATGGCTGTTGGGATTAGATCCCTGGTCCTCTGGAAAGGCAGTCAGTAGTTTTAACATGAGCTATCTCTCCATACCCACATATATTTATATAAATATTTATTCCTTGACATTTCACACACACATACAATATATCTTTTTTTGAGGGGGGGAGGTTCTAAACAGAGTTTCTCTGTGTAGCCCTGGCTGTCCTGGAATTCACTCTGTAGACCAGGCTGACCTCAAACTCAGAAATCCACCTGCCTCTACCTCCCAAGTGCTGGGATTAAAAGCATGTGCCACCCACTGCCCGGCTATATACAATATATCTTAAAATCATTTACCCCCATTCTTCCCTTTAACTCCCTCCTAGACCTACATCTATTTATCTATCTTTCTTTCTCTTTCTTTTTAAAAAAATATATTTGTAAAGACTTTATGTATGTGAGTACACTGTCACTGTCTTCAGACACACCAGAAGAGGGCATTGGATCTCATTACAGATGGTTGTGAGCCACTATGTAGTTGCTGGGAATTGAACTCAGGACTCTAGAAGAGCAAGCAGTGCTCTTAACCACTGAACCATCTCTCCAGTCCCCCCTTTCTCTTTCTTAACACAGGGTCATCCAGTGAGACATAGAAAACCTACTCTGGTTGCACCTCTAAACCAAACTGGTGCTCCTTCCCTAAGCAGTAATTAGCTTTTCAGCTAGAGGTGGAACCTCAGGAGTCCCTCACCCTTCCATTCAGGAATCCCCCAAACACCAGACAGGGTTTCCTGGTTGTCCTGGAACTCACTCTGTAGACTAGGCTGGCCTTGAACTCACAGAGATCTGCCTGCCTCTGCTTTCCACATGCTTGGCTTAAAGGCATTCATTACCACCATCCAGCTTTATCATGTACTAGTGTGTGTATGATGTATGTATGTTCTTGTGAGAGCATCCAAGTCCAGACGTTCCATGGCATCCGTGTAGATATCAGCTTGCAGGATTTGATTCTCCTCCATCATGAGACTAATGTTCAGGGATTAAACTCTGTAGTTAGACTTGAATGTCAAGTGCTTTTGCCCACTAAGCCATCTTTCTGGCCTTATTTTTCTCATTTAAAATTCATAGAGAGAGAGAGAGCCAGGCAGTAGTGGTATATGCCTTTAATCCCAGAACTCAGGAGGTAGAAGCAGGCAGGTCTCTGAATTTGAGGCCAGCCTGGTCTACAGACTGAGTTCCAGAATAGCTAGTGCTACACAGAGAAACTATGTCTATAAACAAACAAACAAACGACCATCCATGTACACTTTAAAATGTGTATGACTATTTGACTTGCATGAATGTCTGTGTACTGAATTATCAGATTACTGTGTAATCTGAATGCTTAGTGCCCACAAAGATCAGAAGAAATCTGTGAAATTTCCCAGACTAGAAATGTATCTCGGCTGGTAGAGTGCTTGCCTGGCATGCACAGGGCCTGGGTCCGAGTCCCAGAATTGCCTAAACCAGGTTTGGTGGCAAATACCAGCACTTTGGTGGTGAAAGCAAGAGGATCCAGAGTTCAAGATCATCCTTTCCTCCATGGCAAGGTCAAGGGCAGCCTGCGATACTGAGGTTGTCTGAAGGAAGGGAGAGAGAAGCCTGCCAACAGAGTTGGACTAACCCGTCTTACATCACAGCTCCGTACCTGGAACAGCTATAGCCATGGGGGAATGACAGTATTAAGGGCTGATTTGTGCTCTCATCACTTAAATCATGTACACAGAGCTGGATGGCTCAGCCATTAAGAGCGCTGACTGCTCTTGAAGAGGACTAGGGATCGATATCCAACACCCACGGGGCAGCTCACAACCAACTGGAACATCAGTTCTAAGGCACTCAATGCCCTCTTCTAACCTCCAAAGGCGCTGCGTACCTATGGTGCACAGATGCACATATAGACAAAACAACCATACATAAAACTAAATAAATAATATAGAAATAAGTCAATAAATCACATTTATTAGGGAGTAGTCATGTTTAGCTTTTGCAATTGTAGCTAGGCTAAGATAAAGCTATCCTGGACTAAACTGGTATCACTCAGAAGAGAACAAGAGATACAGACAGGGAAAGCATAAACATTTTGGTAGGGTTATATCCATAGATGGAAGAATGTCCACAAAGCTGGGCATGGTGACACAGGCCTGTAATCCCAGCCCTTCAGAGACTGAGTTAGGGGACTGTCTAATATTTGAAGACAACCGGGTCTACATAGCAAGTTGCAGGCCAGACAGGACCAGATTTAAAAAAAAAATTGTATAAAAACAAAACAAACAAAAACAGGGAGCTGGAGGGACGGCTCAGAGGTTAAGAACACTGATTGTCCTGCGTTCAATTCCTAACAACCACAGGATGGCTCACAACCGTCTGTAATGGGATCTGATGTTCTCTTCTGGTCTGTCTGAAGACACCAACGGTATACTCATATGCATAAAATAAATAATTCTTTTTAAAAACAAACAAACAAAAACAACAACCGTGGGGCTAATGAGATGGCCTAGCAGGTGAGTGTGATTGTCACCAAGACTGGAGACATGCGTTCAGTAACACAAACCTACATGATGAGAGGAGAGAATCGATTCCAGAAAGTTGTCCTCTGCTTGTGGCTTGTATGTGCCCACTTATAGACACAAAATAAATAAATAAAAGTTGCTGGGTGTGGTGATACTTCCCTTTTATCCCAGTACTCAGGAGGTAGAGGCAGGTGGATCTCTGTAGATTCCAGGCCAGCCCCATTTACTTGGTGAAATCCTGTGTAGTGGTTTGAATGAAAATGGTCCCCACAGGCTCTTAGGGAGTGGCCTTATTTGAAAGGATTAGGACTTGTGGCCTTGTTGGAGAAACTGTGCCACTTGGAGTGAGCTTTGACAGTTCAAATGCTCAAGCCAGGCCTCTTCTCCCACCCCATCTTTCTTTCTTCCTGCTGCCTGCTGATCCAGATGTAGAACTCTCAGCTACCTCTCCTGCACCATGTCTGCCTGTCTGCTCCCATGTTTCCTGCCTTTATGACAATGGACTAAGCCTCTGGACCTGCAAGCCAATAAAATTCCAATAGTTTTTTTAATAAGAGTTGCTGTGTTGGCTGGGCGGTGGTGGCGCACACCTTTAATCCCGAGCACTTGAGAGGCAGAGGCAGGCGGATTTCTGAGTTCGAAGCCAGCCTGGTCTACCGAGTGAGTTCCAGGACAGACAGAGCTATACAGAGAAACCCTGTCTCAAAAAACCAAAAAAAAAAAAAAAAAAGAAAAAAACAAACAAACAAAAAAAGAGTTGCTGTGAGCCTGGCAGTGGTGGCACACGCCTTTAATCCCAGCACTTGGGAGGCAGAGGTAGGCTTCAAAGCCAGCCTGGTCTACAGAGAGAGTCCCAGGACAGCCAGGGCTACACAGAGAAACCCTGTCTAGAAAAACCAATTTGAAAAAAAAAAAAAAAGAAGAAAACTAACAGAGTTGCTGTGGTTATGGTGTTTCTTCAGTGCAATATAAGCCCTTACAAGACATCCTGTCTTTTAAAAATATAATTTAAAAATGTAAAACAGTAGCAACAACAAGCAATGCCCCCAAACACATTGCCAGTTGCCACCAGAAGCTACAAGAGACACTTGGAGCAGGATCTCCCTTCCAAAGGAATCAATGGTATCTACATCTTGATTTCTGCGGCTCATGTAACACAGAAAATCATTTTCCTTTATTTTAAACCAACAGGTTGGTGGCACTTGGGTACAGCAGCCCCAGTAAAGCAACGCAGAGTGTATGAGGGTATTTCCTGGAGGAGCTGTTTACCCTGTCCTGTGGCTGGAGGTTTGGAGGTGCTGTGGATGGAGACTCTCCCTATAAGGCATACCCAGAGAGGAGAGCACTGGCCTAAGGGGAAGGCGGTGAGTAGAAAATGAGGAAGGAACAGGGCAGTGCGGCTTTTTGATTGTCACCCGGCCACACACACCCTACTCTTGCATCAGGTAGGAACTAGAGGTCTGATATAACCAAACCAACAATCCTACCTTCCTCTTCAGGTTCTGAGGCCAGTTCCAAGAGGTTAGGTTCAAACCCAGGGAGTTAAAATTAACTCAAGGATGTGGATGGTTGGAAAAATCTGCATCTATCCTATCCCTCAGCTCTGTGGTTGGCAGTTCCTATGCCTCAACCACTTTCTAATCTAGCCGCATGACTAAGCAAGATTGTGGGGCCCAGAAAGGAGATGCAGAGACTCCATGGAACTTGTACTTCTTGCAGTTAGCAGGGTCTTTTAGGTGTGGCACTGGTACTGAAGTACTTGGGATGTCCCTCCCGCCCCTTCCCACCTCACCCCTGCCTCTCACACCCACACAAAGACTCATTTGTGCATTTCCATAGTCACTACCCTGACCCCCCACTGTGAGGTTTTCTCACATAGCCAAACAATTGTCACAGCCTTAGAGACTCACCCAGGCAAAGCAGGTATATGAAATCTATGTCCATTGCTGCTCTTATCCCCAAGTCAAGATCCAGTCTTCCGCTCTCAGGAAGAAGAGGCAGAAGTCTACCACAGTTCTCTCCTGGCCCCACTTTGTCCCTGGAACCTGCAGGCTGAAGCTTTGAGCCGACACTAGGGTTGCCTGCATAGCTGTTTGCACAATTTCCTTTCTGAACTGACCCAGGACGCAAGAAGCCACAAATGATAACATCTCCCTCAGTCCATGGGAAGCCCTCTTCACCTTGGGACCTAACCTCCTTAACTGAAATCTCACCTGAGATGTTTTCCATTTTAGTTAGTTTGTCTTGGACAATTTCATGCTTGCATATGGTATCCTGTGGTCATGCTCCCCCCTACTTTCTACTCCACTAGCCCCCTCTTTCCAAACTAGCCTCTTCCCCCCACACCCCCGCATTCACACTCCTCCTATCCACCCCTCCTGCCCTTCCTTCCTTTTTCTCTTTCTTTTTCTGGTGTTACACTTTTATTATCATTCTCTTCTGGTTATTTTAGTCTGCTTATTCTACAACAGTCCCGTCCCTTAAGCAGATTATTTTCTATCTTTCTGAAATTTGTTCTCTTTGAACATTTCACCAACGTATACAATGTATCTTGATCATATAACATAGCCTCTCAAATTCCTTATCTCTCCCCCTTAACTTCTTGTCTTCCTTTTAAGATTATTCACTTTAACAGCTGGAGAGCTGGCTCAGTGGTTAAGAACACGCGTCTCTCTTCCAAAGAACCTGAGTTCCAGTCCCAGCACCCAAGTCAGGTGGCTTACAACTGCCTGTAACTCCAGCTTTAGGGGCCTAACATCTCTGTCTTTGAGTACTTGCTCTCCCATGCACCTACCCACACACGAATACACATACACACATGTAATTATACATATATAAAATTAATTACATACATATAATTAAACAGCAAAAATAAAATATTAAAAATAAACTTTATTTATTTTATTTTATTTTATTTTTTATTTTTTGGTTTTTCAAGACAGGGTTCCTTCATGTAGCACTGGTTGCCTGGAACTCACTCTGTAGACCAGGCTGGCCTCAAACTGACATATGAGGAAGTGGACCTAATCAGCAATAGTTCTTTGGGGGCGAGTGTGATCTTCTTTCTCAACAGTTCAGTCCCGTAGCAAACACCAAATACGACTCAGCAGCTGCAGACCAATCCTTTTGGCAGACACCAGGCATGAACCAGCAGTTGCAGTTCAATCCTGAAGAAACCACCAGGCTCGCCAGCCAACCTAAGGCAAGGCAGTGGAAGCTGCCAGATGCTGCAGGACCTCATGAGCAGTTCTTGGGCAAGTTTCTCTCAATGGCGGCGTTATCTGCAAGTTGAGCTTAACAACACTTTGTAAGGAAAACCAATACATGTGTGTCTTCAGCGAAGAACAGAGAGGCAGAGCAAACCAAGGCTCAGTGCTCGTCTTCCACTGTCTGTGGGATAATATTTATACCACTTTATTAAGAGTCCTTTCACGTGTTTACTATATTCAAAAATCCTTCCACCTGTGTGCCCCAGCAAACCATCATTTGACATAACTTTCCAAAGAAACCGCAGTTTCCACTTCACAGAACCTGGAGTAACAGGCAGTTGCTGCCACGATGTGGGTGCTGGGAACCAAATGCCACTCCTCTGTCAAAGCAACCCGTGTGCTTAACCACTGACACATCTTTCTAGCTCCTGTTTCTTTTTTAAGATTTATTTATTTCATTTATATGACTACACTGTCGCCGTCCTCAGACACACCAGAAGAGGGCATCAGATCCCATTACAGATGGTTGTGAGCCACCATGTGCTTGCTGGGAACTGAACTCAGGACCTCTAGGAAGAAGAGTCAGTGCTCTTAACCACTGAGCCATCTCTCCAGCCCCTAACCCCTGTTTCTAATCACTACCCTATGGTGAAAAGAATCTTCCTGTGTGCTGGGCGGTGGTGGCACACGCCTTTAATCCCAGCACTTGGGAGGCAGAGGCAGGCAGATTTCTGAGTTCGAGGCCAGCCTGGTCTACCGAGTGAGTTCCAGGACAGCCAGGGCAACACAGAGAAACCCTGTCTCAAACCCCCCCCCAAAAAAATCTTCCTGTGTGTCTATGTGGAGACACCTGTGACACCACTAGGTGGGACCTGTTTTTTAGATGAACTCATATTGATTTAGGGTACAGCATAGTATTCTATAACTATAAGTTATAGTTGGACAAATTGGTTATAGTTGGGTAAATTGGACACTTAAAGTTTGCCACAAAAGTACCTCTGTATTGGTAGGTAGGTTTGATAGCTGCTTTGTGGCAGCCATTTCATGACTGATGAAATTCCTTATTCAGTACATAATTGATTACTTAATTATTTTTTTCTAGGGTGACTGAAGTATAATTGACACATAAAAGCTGGAAAGATGACTCAATGGTTAAAAGTACTGGATATTCATGTAGAGGACCCTGGTTCCAGTCCCAGAACCCACATGGTGGTTCACAATCATCTGTGAATCCAACACCCTCTTTCTGCCCTCAAAGGCATCAGGCGTGCACATTGGTGCAGACATACATCTGGTACACAGACATACATTCAGGCAAACACACATAGACATTGATTTTTAAATTAAATATGTCAAGATCTTACTTTGTTCATAGTAAATACACTCAATTTGTACTGCCAATTATACCTTTGTCAATTGGAGAAGAGTCATAATTACACAACAGTCAAATTACATTTTAAAAGGGAGTGTTCGCTGGCTCTGGTGGTGTATGCCTTTAATTCCATGACTCTGGAGGCAGAGGCAGAAAGAACTCTTGCACTCTGTGAGTTCAAGGCCAGCTTGGTCTACAAAGCAAGTCCAGGACAACCAGGGCTGGTTACACTAAGAAATCCTGTCTCAAAAGGAGGACCAGTGATAGGCCCAAACTGGGATCCAGCTCAAGGCCTGACACTATTACTGATCCTATGGTGTGCTTACAAACAGGAGCCTAGCATAGCGGCCCTCCAACAAGCAGCTGAAAGAGCCAGATGTAGATACTTACACCCAAGCAATAGACAGAAGCTGGGGAACCCTGTGGTTGAATTAGGGAAAGGCTGGAAGAAGCTGAGGAAGAGGGTGACCTCATAGGAACACCAGCAGTCTCAACTAACCTGGACCCCTGAGATCTCTCAGACATTGACCTACCAACCAGGCAGCATACACCAGCTGCTCTGAGGCCCTGACACATATACAGCAGAGGACTGCAGGGTCTGTCCTCAGTGAGAAAAGATGCACCTAACTCTCAAGAGACTTGAGGCCCTGAAAGACCCCCTCTACGAAGGGAGGACCTCCCTCAAGCCTCAGGAATTTGCGGCCACCCCAATAACTCACAAGACACCATTCTTGCTGCAACAGCATAAGGTATATTTCAGAATAAGTCGACTGGTGGTCAATTTGTATCCCACGTAGGGGCAGAGGAATTGACAAGACCACCTGGTCAGGAGCATCTTATATAGGAACTCACAAAGGGGGTGTGTGTGAAGGGGTAACCAAGGAAACATAACATCATGAGGTAGAAACAATGGAAAGTCTGAGAGAGACTCAACCCAGATTCATGTGGTTAAACACTCTGTGCTTTTATTCTTCTCAAGAATGTGGTCCTGGTCCTGTCCTTTCATTCTCTAGTTAACGATTTCTAGGTAGCCCTGACCACGGCCCTGTCTTATCATCGTAGTCATCAGCTCCCTGGTTCCACCTAGACGGCTTCTATTCTTTGTAGTTAGCAGGTACTTGAAACTGGCTGGCTCACACTCTTGGCTTGTTTCAGAGAAAATTTTCCATGCCCTTTAAAGAAAAGCCTAAAGGAAAGCCTGTATATATTTTATTAACTATTTTTATAATTTTTCATTCTTCAGCCCCAGGAAGTGGGGAGGTCTGGGGTGGAGGGGTGGGGACATCCTCTTGGAGACAGGGAGGAGGAATGGGATGAGAAACTATCAGAGGGTGGACCAGGAGGAGGATAATGACTGGACTATAAAAAAAAAGATTAAAGAATAAGAAGAAGAAGAAGAAAGAGTTCAAACACAATAAAGGAAAGAAAAAAAAACCCTCTGTCTTAAAAAACCAAAAACAAACAAGCAAAAAGGAGTGTTTGGTTCTTTTACCAGGGTCTATTTGGAGACATCTGCTCACTATGCCAGGCTTCAGTCAGAAAGCCTCCCATTCTCAGCACGATTACAGCAGCCACAACAACCCAGATGAGGTTACCCATGGTGTAGCCTTCTGTCATGGTATCTGGGGACTCTGGAAGGGAGAAGATGATTATCATGAGCCACAGAGGGCATCCCTCCTTCACAGAGAGATGGACCAAATCTAACTCCCATAAGTCTGGCTTGCATCCTGGCCTGTGTTCTCTAAAGATTTAACTATGAGTTGAAATGGGTATTCCTTTACCTTCTTTGTGTTCAGCTCTGCCTCAGCTTTTCCCCCTTTGCTTGGCTTTACCTCATTTCTGCCTCTGCTCTCTTCCCTTTCTCCTCTCCCTGGATGTATTAGGAGTTAATCTTAGGCACAACACATAGACCTAAGGAGAAAGATCTACACATAGATCTACAGAACACAGCAATCAGTGGCAGGTCAGCATGTGTCCTCAGACCACAACATGCTGTGCTGGCAGTGAGCTTCAGAGAATTTGAACCTAACAGAGGGAAGTCTGCTTCGCTCTGTATATCCCCTTCACTCAAGGGGAGCTGTTGAATTATGTGTAAAACACAAGGGAAATGGCTAGGTGGGTAAAGTGCCTCAACCCCAGAACCCACATAAAGCTGAATACAGTAATGTGCATCTAAAACCCATATAAACTTCAGTGAGATAAGAGGAGATTCCAAGGAAACTTGTGGGCCAGTTAGCTTGGCATCTCCAGCTGTGAACTGCAAGAGAGCCTTGTCTCCAGACAGAAAGCAAGAATACTAGCCAAGGTTGTCTTCTGACCTTGACACATGAACGTTGGCGTGAGTGCTTGCACTTATACACATGAACACACACACACACACACACACACACACACACACACACACACACTAAAAGCAGAAGTAAGAGGAGGGAAAAAGAAAAGAGTAGGAAGAAGGAGGAGAGGAGGAATAGGTGCTGATGTAATGCTTAGCATTGATCTGTCCTTAAAGGAGCCAGCACATGAATCACCTCATCTCAAAGATGCATTCATAATGAAACGCATCAACAACAAGGTTATCTGCAGGCAAGACTGTGGAGAGCTTTTGGGGTCACTTGGCAGGAATCTGACATTGGGCCATGACAGGGAAGTAAGTTCAGGCAGGAATCTCATTTTAGGCTAAAACAGAAAAGTAATTTCAGTCAGGAATCTAAGTCTTAGACTAGAACAAAGAAGTAGGCCTCAGGCATGAATATGACTGCGAGCTATGACTGGGAAGTAGGCTCAGATATTTTCGTCATCCTGATGAGCCCTTAGAAACAGTGATCATGAGAGTGATCACAGAATTTTGTTTATTGCCATGTTTGTTTCTTGACTATTTGCATTTATTTTATTGCTGGCTCCTCAACGTAGAACTGACCTAAATACTTGCATGTAATTAAAATGGTTTGAAAGAAAATTGAGAAAAAATGAAAAGAAAAAATTCTCAGCCTTCAGCCTCAGAACTGGCTGAGGTCATGCTGCAATATTGTCTAATTGTCTTTTTTCTTTTCTTTTTTTTTTTTTAAGATTTTTTTTTATATATACAGTGTTCTGCTTGCATATATACTTACAGGCCAGAAGAGGGCACCAGATCTTGTTATAGATGGTTATGAGCCGCCATGTGGTTGCTGGGAATTGAACTCAGGACCTCTGGAAGGGCAACCAGTGCTCTTAACCTCTGAGCCATCTCTCCAGCCTGTGTCTTTTTTCTTTTTAATCCTCACTGCTGTGCTGGAGAACCTGCTGTCTGACTGAGCTGGCTTGGTCACAGGATCCCAGAGCAAGGCAGGTAACATCACTGCTATTTAGGAGAGTCATTCTTCACCACTCAATACTGACCACAGACTTTCTTACCTAACAGAAAGTCCCAAGGGCAAAAAGGAGAATTTACAAGCAAGGTGTGTGGCATTTAATGGGGCAACATTTTCGAAAGAAACTTTGGATAGTTTTGGAGACTTAAAACCTTAAAGAAACAATAAAGAGAAAACCCACTTATAATTGTTTACATGTCTATGTATATGTATACGAATAGGTGTCGGAGATCAAACGCCTCCACAGAGAAAACATTAAGATACCAAAGACAGAAGACACTAGAGGATGAAAAGACCTCCCCTGCTCATGGACAGGCAGAATTCCTATTGTTAAAATGGCTAGATTACCTAAAGCAATCCACAGATTTGATGCAATCTTTATTAAAATCTTAATGACATTCTTCACAGTACTAGGAGAAACAATGCTAAGACTCATATGAGAGCACACAAGACTTAGAATAGCAAAACCAATCCTTAGCAGAAAAGGCCATGTTGGAAGCATCATGATACCCAATCTCAAATGATATCACAGTCATGGCAACAGCAACAAGCCCACAAAACCCAGAATGGCACTAATGTAAAGACAGGCATGTAGAGCAGTCAAATAGAATAGAAGTCAGCACATGTGGTGTGATTCACCTAATTCTTACAGAGTGGTCAAAAACACACATTGCAAGGTCTGGAGAGATGGCTCAGTGATTAAGTTAAGCACACTGACTGCTCTTCCAAAGAATCCAAGTTCAAATCCCAGCACCCACATGGCAGATCACAACTGCCTGTAACTCCAGGTCCAGGGGAATTTGACGCCCCAACACAGACATACATACAGGTAAAACACAGGTACACATAGAATAAGAATAAATAAATAAAGCATTTAAAAAAACCATACATTGCAGCCAGGCATGGTGGTACACATTTTTAATCCCAGTGCTCTAAGGGCAGAGGCAGGCAGATCTCTGTGGCTTCTGGGCCAGCCTGGGCTACAGAGTGAAACCTTGTCTCAAAAACAAACAAACGAACAAACCAGTAAACAAAAATTATAGAAAAGATACCGTCTTTAACGAGTCTCTCTGGGAACACTGAAGTCTGCATGTTGAAGACAAAAGTAGATCCACAGCTCTACCTGTGCAAAAATCAATTCTAAATACATTAAAGACCTTAGACCAGACGCTTTGACACTGCTAGACAGAAAACACTTCAGGATAATAGACATAGGCAAGGACCCACTGAAAAACTCTTGGATAGCACATTAAATGATCCAAAGAACTAATAAGCAGGAGTACATAAAACTAAAACCTTCTTTTCTACGAAAAAGGGAACACTCTACAGTGTGAAGAGACATCATGCAGAATGGGGAAAAACCTTGTGCGATTATACAACAAACAGAGGATTAATATACAGAATATATAAAGAACTCTGAAAATTAAACAACAAAAATCATCCAAACAGTATATGAGCTAATAAACTGAATAGGCAGTTCTCAGAGCCAGAAACACAAATGGCTGTTAAACAGAAGAAAAGGTGTTCAGAGAAATGCTAACTCAACCAACCTCCGATGAGACTGGGCATGGTGGTGCAGTCAGATATCATAGTCAGTGGACATTGGCCAATACTCCTTTCCTAATAGGGGTGATCTGCTTCTCCTTACTGAGGAAGAGTGACAGGGCCCAGACAGTTTCTCTTTTTCACTTTCATTTTATTTTGCTGGATCTCATGTAGCCCAAGGCAGCCTCAAAATCAACTCGTAACTGAAAATGACCTTGAACTTCTGGTCTTCCTGTTTCCACCTCCAGAAGGGGATTATGGGCATGTGTCACCTCATATGTATGTTTTAGGTAGTGCTGGGAATTGAACCCTGGACTTTGTGTTTGCTAGACAAGCACTCTACCAACAAAGCCACAGCCACAGACTCCGCCCCCCCCAATGTATTTCAAGTTCAAGCTACATAAGTGAGCATTAGTCATGTTGGCATTTGCCTTTGATTTTTGTTTTAGTATGAGAGTTTAGTTTAGTTTTTGTTTGTTTTGTTTTGAGACTAGGTCTCCAGGCTGGCCTCAAATTTACCATTGGTGAGGATAGTTTTTAACTTTTTGTTTTCTTTTATCTTCTTTTTTTTTTGTTTTTTGTTTTTTGTTTTTTGTATTTTGTTTTTTTGAGACAGAGTTTCTCTGTGTAGCCCGGGCTGTCCTTGTCCTGGAACTCACTCTGTAGACCAGGCTGGACTTGAACTGAGAGATCTGCCTGCCTCTGCCTCCCAAGTGCTGGGATTAAAGGCATGCGCCACCACCGCCCGGCCTGGTCTTTAACTTCTTATCCTCAAGCTTCAATCTCCTGGGTACTGGGGACAGAATTTTTCAGTCACGGACGCTGCTGAACACATGAGGATGATCGTGGCAAGACCAGGCCCATGCATGGCTCAGAAGTGCAGTGCGTGAGTCACTAAGTTTAAACCCCAGTGCCATCACCAACACCAACTCCAAAAAGGAATGATTGTGATAGCATTATCCATAAAAGATCAGATTAGAAGGAGCCCCTTGAGAATGACAATCATGTTATAATCATAAAAGAGAATGATCTCAAGCTTCTGCAAGAATAAATAAATAAAATTCATGTAAGACCATGAAGTCTCAGAAGCAGCATGTATGAAAGAACCTGGACGCCAAGAATGCGTGTGGTCCAACTCTAGCTCTACGGGGCAACTGCAGGCAAAACGCAGTCACAGAAAAATCCAGAATAGATTATCTAAGAGGAAGCAGAAACTGACTGGAGAGAGGAGGGCCAAGAGAAGTTTAGGAATGCTAGAAGAGTCTAGTTTTTATCTACACAATGTGAACACCAAGGTGGGAGGAAAAGATCTGATAAATAATAGAGAGGCATGGCAGATGATAGCTACTAGACGGATGATGAGAAACAAATAGAAGGATAGATAGATAGGTAGATAGATAGATGGATGAATGGATGGATGGATGGATGGGTGGGTAGGTGGATAGATAGATAGATAGATAGATAGATAGATAGATAGATAGATAGATAGATAGATAGATGGATAAATAGACAGACAGACAGACAATGTCATAGTTTGGACTCGGTATGGCTATTTTCAGCTTAAGAGATCAGGCAACTTTAAAAGGTGGGGCCTAATAAGGTCTTGAATCTCTGGAAGTGTGCCTATGAAGACGCTAGTAATATCCTAGCTTTTTTCTGTTTCCTCTCTTCACAAGAAAACTGGCTTTTCTTCGCCATCTAATTCTGCCATGATAAGCTGTCTCGACAGAGGCCCCAAACAGTGGTACCAACCAATCAAACTGAAACCTCAGAAACCATGAGCGAAAATGAAACTTTCCTTTTTATAAGTTGATTTATCCTGAGTATTTATTACAGAAACAAAAAGCCAACTGCCATACAGATCTAGGTAGAGAGCTATAATGTCTGTAAAATGTGTCCTAAGATTTGTAGTTTACTTTGTTAATGATACCACTCATTAAAGAAAATTAGGATGCAGACATAGGTGAGAACTTACAGTGCTTGCTTAGAAAGCACAGTCCCTGGGTTTGATTCCCAACACTGCATAAAGTGAGCATGGTAGTAATCGCAGAATGTGGGAGATGGAGAGAGAGGGATTAGATGTTCAGGGTTAAGGCTGTAGGGATTGATCAGCCATAAAGAACATTCAGGGGACTGAAGGGATGGCTCAGAGTTTGAGAGCACTGACTGCTCTTCTAGAGGTCCTAAGTTTAATTCCCAGCAATCACATGGTGGCTCACAGCCACAGTCTATGGTGGGATCTGGTGCCCTCTTCTGGCATGCAGGTATATGTGCAGGCAGAACACTGTGTATATGATAAATACATGTTCTTTTTTTTTTTTTTTTAATTTCCCCCACCCATCTCCGGCTAAAACAAGAAAGGGTTTGGGTAGGACCTTCCCCTTTAAACTGAGAGCTGAACATTAAACTTTGAGCCTTGATCAGAGAACTTTGTCTTGGCTTCATCTCTTCTTGCCCTCCGTCCCTTTCCTCATTTCCAGCTCCCCTTTCAGGTGAACCCAGTCGATCCCTGGCCGCAGGCAGCTACAGATAGTGGTATTTGAGTTCATAAGATAGTCCTGTACAACACACATACTTAAAAATAAGGGTCTTTCTTGAAAGATAGGTAAGTAAATAAATATTTTTTTACAAGAAGGAAAAAAGTCTTCGTTGGAAATTTCAAGAAAGGGAACCCCAATGTGGCCTCTGGTCCACCCCTGTTTCCTCATCTGATGCCTTCCCCCAAGCTTTAGCAATTCCTGTGTTTCTGCAGAACTGAGCACACGCAAGCATCATGAGGCTGCCTGGTCTGACTGTAAGGCATCTCACTCACGGCTCAGGCATCCATCTGAGCATTAGTCACTCCAGGCTGCTTCAGTTCTTGAGCCCTGTGGTTCTTCCTCTTGAAGATAAGCAGATGGCAGTATCAAGTCCAGAGAGAGTATCTGACTGTGAATATTCAAGATGCATGATGATACCAGAATTGGAGATCAAGATGGAACACCAACAGGGGCTGGCCCAGTGGTTAGGAGCACTGGCTGTTCTTCCAGAGGGTCTGAGTTCAATTCCCAGCAACCACATGGTGGCTCACAACCATTTATATTTGGATCTAATGCCCTCTTCTGGCATGCAGGTGTACATAGAGACAGAGCACTAATATACATAAAATCAATTAACTAATTAACTAAACACACACATACACACACACAAAGATGTGACACACATAAAAAGATGGGGCACAGGCAAATCAAGGAAGTGGGGGTATCAAAGATGTAATGGAAGGAGGGCTCTCAAATGCTGCCCTCTGGATGAGGCATGGCCTGTTACCCATGCACATCAACTCAGAGCAACTGTGGCTACCTGCACAAGATCAAGGCACTACATGTATGTGTGTATATCATGGGTATGCCTGGTACCTGTGGATATCAAAAGAGATTGTTAGATCTCCTGGAACTGGAGTGCTAGATGGTTCTGAGCCACCATGTGGTTACTGGAAACTGAACCTGGGTCCTCTAAAAGAGCAATGAGTACTCTAGCAAGTGAACCATCTCCCTAGTCCCTACACTTGGTTTTCTGCTAGGTGAGATGGACAGCCCTCCTGTTTAAGGCAATAATTTCAACGGATAGGATATAAAAGTTGGTTTTAATTCTTCTTTTACATATTTTTAGTAAGTGTGTGTCCATGCACACATGTAAGAGGTGTGCAGAGGGGGAAACAACAACTTGTAAGAGTCAATTATCTCTTTCCAGGCATCAAACTCCAATCACTGGGCTTGATGGTAAGTGCCTTTACTTGATTGGTCATGTCACTAGCCCCCAAAAGTGTTAGCCTTTAAAGAAAAGGCATCTTTGACTGTTGGTATTTACCACAGTTCAAACTTCTTAGCATTAAAAAGACATCATAAAGAAGACAAACTTTATATTCCTATATCTCAAAGCAAAAACAAAACAAAAAAAGGCAAATAAAATAACTGAAATGGGCCTGGAAGATGGCAGAGCCAGCAAAATGTGGGCTGTACAACCACGGGGATCCGGGTTCTTTGTTTATTATTATTATTATTATTATTATTATTATTATTATTATTGTATTCTTTTTTAATAGAATATATCTCGACCACAAGATCCCCTTCCTTTACTCCTCCCAGTTCTCTCCCACCTCTCCTTTCCCCCAGATCCACACCACTTACTCCTCTTCTCCCAGAAAAGAACAGCCTTCCCAGGGATGTCAACTGACCCAGCACAAGATACTATAAAAGTAGGCACAGACCCTCCTGTCAAGGTTGGGAAACACAACAGGAGGAAAAGGATCCCAGGATCAGGCAAAAGAGACAGAGACACCTCCATTCCCACTGCCAGGAGTCTGCCCAAAATACCAAACCAATAATAACACATACACAGGACCTAGTGCAGACTCATGTAGACTCCAAGATTTCTGCTTCAGTCTCTGTGAACCCCTGAGAATCCTGCTTAGTTGATCCCACAGACCTTGTGTTCTCCTGGTGTCCTTGATCCCTCAGGCTCCCACAATCCTTCCTCCACCTCTTCCACTGAGTTCCCAGAGCTTCAAGGGAAAGGGCCCAGTGGAGACTTCCAAGAACTCTCTCTCCACATAATGTTTGCCTGTGGAGAGGACCTGAGTTTTTATCCCCAGTGTCCACATAAGCAGTCAGATGTTCCAACTGCCCTTGTAATCCCTTACTGGGCAGAAGGAGACAGGAGGATGTCTGGGGCTTCTTGTTCAGCCAGTCTTGGCAAATCAGTGGCTCCAGGTTCAGTGAGAGACCCTGCCTCAAAAAATAGGATGGAGAGAGAGAGAGAGAGAGAGAGAGAGAGAGAGAGAGAGAGAGAGAGAGAAGAGGTGGATTAATGATTAAGAGCACTTGCTGCTCTTCCAGAGGACCTGGGGTCAGTTCCCAGCATTCATTGTCAGATAGCTCACAACTGCCTGTAACTCCAGCTCCAGGGGGTCTAATGACCTTTTCTGACTTCAGTGGGTACCTTCACACATCTCACACACACACACACACACACACACACACACACACACACACACACACACACACACAAAATGGACAAAGCATCAGCATCAACCCAATAATTTATCAAAACCATTACAATTAATTGTATATTAGATACATGTAATATATATACTGCATAAAAGTACCTAATTTGCATACTATATGCATAGTGCCAAGGATATCCAGGAAGGCACAAAAATACATTCTAAAAGAAATTGTAAAATAAAGCCTTATAGATCATACTAACATAATTACAAACACAGACACAGATCCATAGTACCCAGGCTTTGGTTTGTGCTCTAGGCAGCATGCCCTGTCTATAGGGAAAAAAGTAGAGTTGTTTTCAGTGTAGCAATTGTAAGAGAGTGAAGTGTCTGGTGAACATCTATGCCCAGTTCTGTCCTCTGTGACGTATAAGGAATGAAGAGACGGAGCTGTCATCCCATCCCAGGATAGCTTTCAAAGAGTGGGCAGTGCAGGCTTCATAGAAAACTGAAGAGTAACTTGTTGACTTTGACCGATGATTCATGGTAGCCCCGGGGTGCTGTAGGGCCTGTGGGTAAAGAAGATTAGACCTGAATTTGGTTGAGAAGTATTAACTCTGTTGTTATATTTTACTTATTTCAAGTGCATATGTGCATGTATATGTGTGCCAGTATGTGAGTGCTACATTATATGTGTGGAGGCCAGGGAATCATGTATGGGAACTGGTTCTCTCTTTCTATGCATGGATCCTGGGGATCAAACCAGGTCGTCAGGTCCAGCAACAAGTGCTTTTACCCACTAAGCCATGCCAACTACTTGAAAAATATTAAATTTATAAGGTCTCCAAACATAAATTCTTGTCTATGGGGTCCCTACCCCCACTTCCCATTCTCTCCAACTTGAGATATTTGAAAGCTACAGTAGGTAGAAGGTGCTTTAAAAACAGCTTTTTAGCTGCTCAGTAGTGTTACATGCCTTTAATCCCAGCACTCAAGGGGCAGAGGAAGATGAGTCTTGGTGATGTCCTGGTCAGTCTGGTCTACAAAGTGAGTTCCAGGACAACCAGAGCTACACAAAGAAACCCTGTATGTGGGGGATGGCAGATATGTGCGTGCTGGGGTGGGGAGCTGCAGAGGCCAAAAGAGAATATTACATCCCCTGGGGCTGGAGTTACAGGTGCTTTTGAGCAATATTTCCTGTATTCTTCTTTTAATTAATTTATTTTTATTTTATGTGCATTGGTGTTTTGCCTGTGTGTGAGGGTGTCAGGTCTTGCTTGGAGTTATAGACAGTTGTGAGCTGTCATGTGGATACTGGGAATTGAACCTGGGACCTCTGGAAGAGTAGTCAATGCTTTTAACCCCTGAACCATCTCTCCAGCCCCATGGGTAATTTCTTATTTCACAAATTTGAAGCCTCAGCTGACCTTTAGTGAGAAAGGACATTGTACTGCTTAGTAATCTAGATATGTTAAATATATCAATGCCTAAAACAAACAGGATAATGCAACATGGTAAAATATGCTACAAAAAATGATATGGGTGCCCATGTGAAAAACCATGAGAAGTCTCCCCGGTAAACCCGAATGTTTGGATAACTCCCTATAATGACCAAAAGTACAGTGCAGTGACAGTAATGAATAATGAAAATTTTCTATAAAAGTAAATCCTCATAAGTAGGTTCATGAGCTGCTTTGTGGTGATCATATAATTATTAGTGTAACTACTTAATATACAATTAACTACTTAATTCTTTTTCCCATGTTGATGAATGTGCAATTAACAAAAACTTAATTATATCATAGCAGAATGTGTTATTTCTTCTTTACTGTTTTTGTTTTATGTTTTGTTTTGACAGGGTCCTACAGTGTAGCTTTAAATGGTCTGGAACTCAGTCTGTAGACCAGGCTAATTCGGAACTCATAGCAATTCACCTGTCTCTGCCTTCTGAGTGCTTGGTTGTGCAACACCACACCTGACAATTTTTTATTTCTCAATGATAGCTCCATTAATTTGGTGGTCAAAAATTCCTCATAACCACTCAACAGTCAGTGACACAGGGAAAAATTTGTTATTTTACCTGGGCCTGCTTAGTGACACCCTCCGACTGTTCCAGGCTTCAGCCAGGAACACTGCCATAAACACCACAAACATGGCGGATATTCCCAGACGGATGATGTTGCGCTTGGTATAACATCTTGATACGGCACTGGGGGAAACTGAAAGAGAGAAGATGACCCACGGCCTTTGTAAGGAGCAGCTTTACTCACCAAAAAGACCAACCAGATCTGACTTCCTTCCATCCACTTGCCAGTGGGCAGCTGTCCATTCTTTGCTGTTTTAAGCCTTCTTCACAAAATGTAGGGTTTTATGAGAGTTGAAATGAATGGAGGTTTTCTGTATATACATTCTGTCTAATCTACTTTGTTTTCTGTTGCCATGATAAAAACATTCTGACCAAAAGCAGCCTGCAGGAGGAAAGGGTTTATCTCGTCATGTAAGTTACAATCCTCCATCAAGGGAAGTCAGGGCAGGAACGAAAGGTAGAAACCATGGAGAAGGGCTGGAGAGATAGCTTAGTGGTTCAGAGCATTAGCTGCTGTTCCAGAGGACCTGGGTTCAATTCCCAGCACCCACATGTAACATACAACCTTCTATAACTCCAGTTACAGGACCTTCAGCATCCTTTTCTCACCTCCCTGGGTACCTAGCATGGATGTGGTATATACACACATATATACAAATAAAATACTCACACACATAAAATAAATCTTTAAAAGGAAAAAAAAAAACACTCTAAATTCCAGCTTGCTCTCTGGCTCACTCTGCCTCATGCTTAGCTGATTTTTTTTTAATACAGTTCCAGACCACCTGCCTGAGGACTGGTGTCATCCAGAGTGAGCTGAGTCTTCCTACATCAATAAATAATTAGGACAATCCCTCACAGACATGCCCACAAACCAATCTGATTTAAGAAATTCCTCAACTGAGGCCTCTCAGAAATATGATGACTCTAAGCTGAATCAAGTTGAAAATCAAGGCAACTAGGATACTGCCTGTCTTGGCTAGGGTTTCTAATATTGTATAAGACACCGTGATCAAGGTAACTCATAAAAGAAAGTATTTAATTTGGGGCTCACAGTATGGGATGGTTAGAGTTCATGACTGTCATAGTGGGGAGAATGATAACTTGGCACCCAAGTGGTAGCTGAGAGCTCACATCTTGACCCAAAAGCATGAGGCAGAGAGAGCTGACTAGAAATGGCTTAGGATTTTTGAAACCTCAAAGTTCATCTTCCATGACATACCTTCTCCAACAAAGCCACACCTCCTGATCCTTACCAAACACTTCCACAAACTGGAGACTAAGCATTCCAATGCATGATCCTATACGGGCCATTCTCATTCAAACAACCGTCTGCCTTAGCGCGTCTCCTTTATTTATTTTGTTACTTTATTTTATTATTTTCCTTTATTTTATCTCATTTCTATACCTTCCCTGATTTCCTTTCCCCTCATCTCCCTTGATACATTAGGAGTTAGTTTTTATGAGCAAAACGTAGACCAAAAGATATTCACAGAATACCAAAATCCGTGGCAGATCAGCATCTCTCCTCAGACTACAAAAATGCCACATTGAGCACAGCAGAACTTTCACCTGACATCTGAGCCCCTGGAACACTGTGAATCTCTGCTTCACTCAAGAAGAGCTATTGCAGCCAGGCGGTGGTGGCTCATGCCTTTAATCCCAGCACTTGGGAGGCAGAGGCAGGCGGATTTCTGAGTTCGAGGCCAGCCTGCTCTACAGAGTGAGTTCCAGGATAGCCAGGACTACACAGATAAACCCTGTCAAAAAAAACCAAACCAAAAAAAAAAAAAAAAAAAAAGAGCTATTGCAATATGGTAATAGAATAAAACAGACACAAAGAACAATGGAACACAATAGATAACTCAGCTATAAACCCACACAGCTGCAGTATCCCCTCCTTTTTTTGACAAAGATGCCAAAAATTCACATTAAAGAAAAGGTACCCTCTTCACCAAGAGCTGAAAAACCTGGAACCCCACGTACAGAAGGAAACCAAATCCCTATGTGTCACCCCACACAAAATTAACTCCAAATAAATTAAAGACCTGAATGTAAGAACTGAAACTGAAAATATTGGCGGAAAATATTTAAATATATAGGCCTGGGGGAAAACATTTAAATATATAGGCCTGGGGGAAAACATTTAAATATATAGGCCTGAGGGAAAACATTTAAATATATAGGCCTGAGGGAAAACATTTAGATATATAGGCCTTGGCAAAGATCTGATTTCAGTTCCCAGCACCCATATCAGGTAACTCAAAACCACCTGTAACTCAAGTTCCAGGGAAGCCAATGCCCTGTCCTGCCCTCATTCACATGCTTATACCCACACACAGACATACACATAATTTTCAAAAATAAAATAGATCTTTTTTAAAAGAGAGAACAAAGAGTACAAGTGATGAAGCAATTAAATTATGGAATAAACTATAATAATAATGTATTATATTATAACATAAATTATATTATATATTATATATACTTATTACTATACACAATTATATAATATATATCTTTAATGTATAATATGGTTATACATATATATAGTTATATTTGTATTATAATGTAATTATGTATAATGTATACAAATATATAATTTGTATTACATATAATTTATGTCATGTATAATAAATTATATTGTTTATATTATAATCTATATAATTATAATATATAATATGTAATATATAACATAATATAATATTGACAACATATAATATGTAACATATAATATTGTATATTATATAATGTGACTGTTATATAATTATATAATAGAATACATATTATATAAATGTATTATAATAATAATATGATAATAAATTATTAGGAAATAAATCCTCTTGCCATGATAAAATCCGTACTTGCCACTGAGATTGCAAGATAGTCGCTTGGATGCGAGGCTCTGAAAGGGGGTTCTGTCTGAAGGTACACACAACTGTACCTTCCTGTGTCATTGACTGTCACATTCTGAAGGGTGAAATCCACTGTGTCGCTTTCTGAGTCCTGAAACTGTATGGGCGATGAAGTTCCCTCCTTTAGCAGAGCGAACATTTTATAGTCTGTCAAATTGTATGGCTTCTGACACTGTAGGTTCACCTTTTCTCCCGTGATTATCAGGCCCGAGTGGTAGACTCGGAGGGAAGGCTTATACAAGTATCCTGTAAGAGAAACAAAGTCCAAGGACAAGGGGTGAAGCCTGGAGTCCTATATTCATTTTTCTTGTCCTGCAAGGGTCCTGCTGATGCTTAATCTTTCTAGCAGTCTATCTTGACTCTTAACAGACATATGCTTATTAATTAAATTTGTTTTAGACAGTTTTGTACATGTACACATTACATACTGACCATTTCCACCAACCCCAATGCCTTCTTCATCCCCATAAATCTCTCTTGTGCTCATTCATTTCAATTCATTTTGCTTGAGGACCCACCAAGAGTAACCAGAGCCACTTGTGTGACTATTGGTTTGTAGCGATATGCTGGAAACTGGTGGGCTCAGCAGAGGGTACTCCCTCTCTGAGTCTACCCATAGCCAATAGTTTAGTCATAGAGAGTATGACCCTGTAAGCCTTTTCCTTCCCTTGACTTTATTGTTGATAGAATCATTCTTGTGTGGGATCAGTGCAGAACACAGATTATATTTTCTCCTACAGATCTCAGGAAAACTGGGATATTCGATTTCATCCTCTTAAACTCATGTCCTCCTCAACTCCCCAACTCTTCAGATGACACCTCTTTTAAAATTACTATTTTATTTACTTATTGGGAAGGTGACATACCAGAGCATGAAAGCAAAAGTCTCAGGACAATCTGTGGGTGTGTCTCTCCCTCCACCTTGTGGGTTACATTGGGTTGTCAGATGTGGTAGCCAAAGCTTCTACCAGCCGAGTCCTCTCACCAGCCCTAAACGACGCTCCTACCTACATTCCCTTGGTTCCTTGCTCGCCCTTTTCTGAAAAATCACTGTATGTCATTCTGAGGCAGCCTCTCCTCACCTGTGACCAATAGTAAGAGACTGTCACTGGAAGATGAGATTTTATCAGGGGACTCCTTTAGATAGTATTCACAAGTATAATATCCAGCGTCCGACTGCCGTAGGTTAGTCAGACGAAACTCAGCTGTCCCCTGTGTCAAATGATGTGGAAGTCTGGAATCCAAAATAACATTTCCCTTTCTGAGAGCAAGCTGTATGCCCAGGGTGGAACTCACACACTGCAGGGTCACGTTGCTATTCTCTGAGGCTACTGAGTTGGGCCAAGCACTGAGGCTGGGTTTGGGAAGGGAATCTGGAAGGAAGCAAAAATCAGTCTGGATCTGACACATCCACCTGCTCCCAGGAAGCCCGGGAAGGAAACAGAACGTTTGGGATGAAAGCTCAGAGTGGGCGTGTTGAGTCACTTACCGTTTCTCTTTGCGTCTGTTTGGCCAACATTTGGATCTGCAAAACAGTCATGAATGAGGTACAGGTGTCTGCTGAGAGGCACCTCGTTACCAACCTTGGTTCTGAGGAACACCCCAGAGGTTCTGGCTGAGCTCAGACCCTGAGTTAGTAGGTTCAGGGTCTACAAGCTCCCACAGCTAGACTCTGGCTTTAGGCCAACTTAGCAACCCCTTTGTTGCCTGCGACTCTTCTCTGCCACCTCTCTGCTTCCACTTCTAATACTTCAATGCTTCTTGGGTCTCCAAAATTCCACAAATCCTTCTAATCTCAATCTCACATTCATTCTATCCCCAATTTTTACTTATTCTCACCACTTCTGTTAGAGCAGGGTGTGCATTCCAACCTCCACTCCAGGAATGAACAGAAGCTATGCAAGACACTGGGGAATTCCTATGGATTTGGGTATAAGACTGGCTTCTTCCTAGTGGCAGAAACACCTTTCATATGCTGGTGGGGGGGTGTCCCCTGAAAGTCTCTTGGAACAGGGTAACCCTTATAGTAATGGCTCGCTGGTGCTTTAGGTAACATGACTTTAGGACATCTATTCCTAAGCTATGGATGAGTGATTGGGTGTGTGATACCTGAAATAAGAAGAGTCAGACATCAATGAATCACCTCTATCTCAAAATGAAAAAAGAGGAAGAGCACTAGAAATCATGCAGGTCCCCCAACAACTGAAGCAGGGGCTGTCCCTGACTGTTGCCGCCTGTGGATCCTAGTCTCCTAACTGGGCCACCTTGTCTGGCCTTAGAAGGAGACGATGTGTTTAGTCCTGCAGTGACTTGATGTGCCCAGGGTGGGTTGGTATCCAGGGGTCCTCCATTTTCTCAGAGGAGAGGGGGAGGAAGATAAGGGGAGGAGTGTGAAGGGAAGGAGAGGGCACCACAATTGAGATATAAAGTGAAGAAAGAAAGAAAGAAAGAAAGAAAGAAAGAAAGAAAGAAAGAAAGAAAGAAAGGGAGAAAGGAGGGAGGGGGGAGGGAGAAGGGGGGAGAGGAGAAGAGGAGAGAAGGGGAAGACAGAGGGGGAAAGAAATCACAAAAAATGAGCTGGAGAGTCAGCTCAGGATTTACGAGCACCAGCTGCTCTTCCAGAGGACCCAGGTACCTACATGGTGGCCAACAACCAGTTTCAGGGGCAAGGAATGTGACCTCCCTTTCTGGCATCTACACGCACCAGGTATTCAATTGGCGTACAGACATATGAAGAGGCAAGACAGCCATACCCATAAAGCAAAAGGAAAGTAGAAATTATTAAAGAGTATATGTGAAACATTGATCAGAGAAGCTTTATTTCACAGTAGGCAGCAGTGTATCAGAGGGCTGAGAGTAACAGCCTAAAAGGGACATCTGTATCACTACCACCACCTCTGCCACTGCTGCCACCGCCGCTGCCACCGCAGTCACCACCACCACTACTACCAGCAGCAGCAGCAGCAGCAGCAGCAGCAGCAGCAGCAGCAGCAGCAGCAGCAGCAAAGCTCAGAGAACATCATAGAAGAAGTAGGAAGAATGAAAGAGCTCAAGGATGGGAAGGAGAGCTGTGAAAGGCTGTCTACTGAGCATAACTTAGGAACTTACAACAGCTATGGCTACCTGGACTAGACCTGCACAAGATCAAGCCAGCCAAAACCTTGGCACAAACAGATAGAAGATCTCCAGGCCCCATCCTTTACTGACCAGCTAGTGGAGGCTGATAGTTGCCAGGAGTAGGGGGAGCCACTCTTTTTGGAGAACATGACCACTTGCAGATTTCCCATGTTGCAATGGATGGCACAACATTCGTGCACACAGAGGCAGCACTCAGTGGATTTAGTGGGTCATATCAAAAATGCAAAAACAAAATAACAAAACAAAAAAACCACAGGGGCTAGGGCAATATCTCAGTGGTTCAGAGCTTGTACTGCTCTTTCAGAAGACCTGAGTTTGATTTCCAAGGCCCATGTTAAATATCTTAGAACCACCTGTAATTGCAGCTCCATGTGATCTGATGCCCCTTCTGGTCTTTATGGATATACACAGACACACACGCACACACAGACACACACACACACACACACACACACACACACACACACACACACACA
>JANHMN010000003.1:17323171-17328171 GCA_030674055.1 Rhabdomys pumilio
AAAAAAATAAATGTCCAAACACCAGGTTATAAATAGACATACAAGAGCCTGTCCATGACGAATCACAGTTAAAATACTAAGACAGCACAGCAAAGAAATAATATTAAAATTTGAAAGAGGAAAAATTATGAAGTCACAAAAACTAACACCAGTCCTCTCAGAAAAAAAAAAAACCCACAGATGGATGGAATTGTATTCTTCAATCCCTGAAAGTGAATAGCTTCTAACCAAGGTTATTATATACTGGTTATAATCAGTAACTAGAAAAGAACTGATCATGTTCACCTCAGTAAAACAGCAAATCCCAAACATGAATGGGGCAGAAAGAAGAAACATGATTCATGTCAATCACGAAAACAACCAACATAATTATAGAAACTGGGAAATCTATCTCAGGAACTGCAACAAGATCTGCAGAGAGGCTCAGCATTTTGAAGGCGAAGGATCAGAGCTCAGTTTCCAGCACTCACAACAGGAGGTTGACAGCCACCTCTACCTCCAGATCCAAGAGACTGCATGCCATCTTTTGGCCTCAGAAGGAGCTGCACTCATGTGCACAGACACACAGTTTAAAAAAAAACACATAAGTCAGCTGGGCAGTGGTGGTGTACGCCTTTAATCCCAGCTCAGAAGGCTGAAGCAGGCAAATTTCTGAATTTAAGGCCAGCCTAGTCTATAGAGCAAGTCCTAGGACAGCGAGGGCTTATATACTAAAAAACACTGTCAAAAGAAAGAAAGAAAAAGAGAGAGGGAGAGGGGGAGGGAGAGAGGGAGGGAGAGAGGGAGGAAGGCAGGAGAAAAAAATGCCTTTAATCTCAGCACTTCAATGCCAGGCAGAAGCAGGCCAATGTCTGTGAGTTCGAGCCCAGCCTGGTGTACAAAGTGTGTTCCAGAACAGCCAGGAAAATACAAAGAAAACCTGTTTTGAAAAACCAAATAAATATATAAAACAAAAAGATAAACACAAAATTAAAAAAAAAAAAGAATTGCCATAAATATAATGGTGTTTCCTCTCTATTCAAAAGACAAAGTTTAATTTGATAGGGTTTTAAAAGCAAGATTCAACTGTGTCCCTTCTGTGAGAAATACACCTTCCTTTGTAAACACAGACACACACACACACACACACACACACACACACACACACACAGAGAGAGAGAGAGAGAGAGAGAGAGAGAGAGAGAGAGGATGGAAAATTATATATCAAGTAAATAACAGCCCCCAAAACAGCAAAGTAGCTATACTTAAATCTCACAAAGTAGAGGTCAAGTCAAAATTAGTTTCAGGGTCCAGGCATGGTGGAGCACACCTTTAATCCAAGCACCTGGAAGGCAGAGGCAAGAACATCTCTGTGAGTTCAAAGCCAATCTGGACTGTATAGTGAGTTCCAGGTCAGGCAGAGCTACATAGTGAGAGCCTGTCTCAAGAAATAAATAAATAAATAAATAGCCGGGCGGTTGTGGCGCACGCCTTTAATCCCAGCACTTGGGAGGCAGAGGCAGGCAGATTTCTGAGTTCGAGGCCAGCCTGGTCTACCGAGTGAATTCCAGGACAGCCAGGGCTACACAGAAAAATCTTGTTTCAAAAAACAAACAAACAAACAAACAAACAATAAATAAATAAATAAATAATAATAATTAGTGAAAGAATACAAAGATTGTTCTGCCTGTGAGATATCTCAGGTAAAGGCACTCACCACCGAGATTTAATGATGATGACCTGATGAGTTCAATGGAATCCCCACATAGAAGAAGGAGACAACTGACTGTGTCACATTGTCCTTTGAACTGCACATGCATGCTATGGCATGTGTATGGCCACACATATATGTGCTTGTATGTCCACAATAAATAAATGTAAAAAGAGAAGAAAAAGGTTTAATGATCAAGTTGGGCATAGTGAGTGACTCATGGCTTCAATCTTAGCACTCGAAGGCAGACACAGGGAGGCTGTGAGTTCAAGCCAGCCTAGACTAGGTAGAAAAAAAAAAAATATATATATATATATAATGCCGATATGCCCCCCGATGTGCCCATTTTCATAAAAGTAATACTAACAGATATAAAAAGACAAACAGGTCCAGATACAAGAATAATAGGTACATACCACTGTCATCAATAGATACAGCATCCAGACAAAATATCAAAAAACTAACCTCAGAATTGACTTGCACCACAAATAAAGTGAACCTAACAGACATTTAAATGATATTCTATCCAACAGGACTGAAATAAATACACATCCTTCACAATTTTCACCAAAATAGACCACGTAGAGGCCATTGTTGTAAGGCACTTTCATCCAAAGTGAAACATTTCGTCAGGAAGGAGGAGGAGGCTTGTAAGAGATGGAAGATTCTTTAAAAAGTCATATAAAAAAGAAGAATCATCAGTCTGGAGAGATGGTTCAGCGGTTAAGAGCACTGACTGCTCTTCCAGAGGTCTTGAGTTCAATTGCCAGCAACATGGTGGCTCACAACCATTTGCAATGGGATCCAATGCCCTCTTCTGGCATGCAGGCATACATGCAAATTGAATATACATAAACAAAAACCTTTAAAAAACATTTTAAAAAATGACTATCCCTCTGGGCAGCGGTGGTGCACGCCTTTAATCCCAGCACTTGGGAGGCAGAGGCAGGCTGATTTCTGAGTTCGAGGCCAGCCTGGTCTACAGAGTATGTTCCAGGACACAGCCTGGGCTATATAGAGAAACCCTGTCTCGAAAAACAAAAAAAACAAAAAAACAAAAAAAAAATGACCATCCCAACCACAGAGAGAAGGAAATTCTTAGACTGTCGAACTGCCTACAAGCTGTGCAAAGCTCCAGTGCTGGAGCCTTCATGAGTTGTCAGTCAGCCCTGCTGGAGCGGGCTTTTTGCTGATGCAGCTGTTCTTGCATTTCAACTCCATATAAGAAGCCCTCACCCATATTCCTATTAGTAACTCCAATAATAACTCACTGCTTCATAAACTTGGACATTTAGTGCAATTATTTTCTATGTTCTTTTGAACTCTAGTCATTGAATGACTGGGTCCTGTACCCTGGTCATGATATGGCCAGAACTAGAGACTACAGCCCTCTGGCATTAAATAAAGTGTGTACTAGCTATTCGAGGTCGTGTAAATTTTCATCTTTTATTTCTTCCTCCAAACTTAATTATTTTTTTTATCCTAATACTACCCAGGCATGAGGACCAGAGTTGGATCCCCCTTAAGCTACTTAATTTCTAGGTGAGTGGCTTACCTGGAACTAACTCCAACTTCAGAAGACCGAGAGAAAGGATTCCCCCAGAGCTATCTGGCTAACAAAAGTAATCATACCCGGGAGCTATGGTTTAGTGGTGAGATTCCACCTTGGTGAATATGGTGGAAGAACACTTAATCACTTTCGAGTTTCACATGCATACACACATATGTGCACGCATACCCCGCCCCCAGCCACAGGCATCCACACACATGCAGACTTGCATCCACACACACGCACAACACACACATACAAAAATGAAAACAGTAACTAAAAGTACTCGTTTCCATCACTACTGCCCCCTGCCCACCCCAACCGCTCTGAAGACGGATCACTTTGACAGATTGACAAGTGTCATTCTAAGGAAGCCCCTCCTCACCTGTGACCAATAATAGGATCTCAGCACTGAACATCTCATCAGGGTTCTCACTGTCATAGCACTCACAGGTGTAGTATCCAGCACCGCTCTGCTCTAACTCTGTGAGATGGAATTCAAATGTCCTCGGCCATTCCCTAGGGAGACTTAATTGAAAGTCCCAGTCTGTCACACCAATGGGTGTCTTGAGATCCAAAGTAGTACCTTCTTTTTCAATAACACACTTTGTATTTTGTAAAAAAGTTATACATTGCAGGGTCGCATTGCCCCGGGTGGGAACTATAGTGCTGGGCCAGACATGGAAGATGAGCTTGTGTAAGGACCCTGGAAAAAAGTAAAACTTAAGAGTTGTATATGACAATATCGTCCTGCTCTGTGGGAACCATTTAAATAAAGAGATGGATCCATTTAAACACTTGGGATGAAGGATCAAGGGGGACTTGATTGAAGAGATACTTACCGGACGCACTTATGTCTGTATGCCCAGGCCATATCCCTGCAAAAGAATGACTTGTGAAACACAGTCCCTGCCTGGAGCTCCTGAATCACCCTTCCTGGTCTCAGGAGTTCACTGCTGAGCTCAGGCTCCACTTAACCAAGAGTTTCTGTGTTCCCCACACTGGACTCCGGCATGTTTCTTACTTGCCAACAGCCCATCTCCTCCATGAGAATATATTTGGCATCAATATCTACTTGCAAGTCCATTTTATAGGGATACTGTAACAAACTAATAGGTGCCTCACGGTATATAATGTGTAAATTCACTCTCTTACCATCTATCTTGCAAGTCAGTTCTCTGCTTTCATTTCATGCCCTGGAACTCACTCTGTAGACCAGGCTGGCCTCGAACTCAGAAATCCACCTGCCTCTGCCTCCCAAGTGCTGGGATTAAAGGCGTGCGCCACCACTGCCCAGCTTAGGCTGGATGTTCTTTTCTAGACTTTCAAGGACAAGATCTATTGTGTTACTTAGAAGATCTTAAAGACTCTACCAGAAGAGTTCTTCTATCTGCTAACTTACAGCAGGGCCAGAGAGACGGCTCTCTTAGTAAAGGCACGTGCTGTCAAGATTGATGATCTGAGTTCAGTCCTTAAAACACACATGGTGGAAGGAGAGAGTCAATTCCTGAAAGTTGTCTTCTGACCTCCACAGGTGTGGTGTGGTACGTGTGTGTGTGTGTGTGTGTGTGTGTGTGTGTGTGTGTGTGTTACATAAATCTGGCAACCACAGTTATATCCCAGGAACATAGATACACACACACACACACACACACACACACACACACACACACACAGTGAGAGAGAGAGAGAGAGAGAGAGAGAGAGAGAGAGAGAGAGAGATTTATATATGAATACATTTATACAGCCTTGCCGTGATGG
>JANHMN010000003.1:17330671-17348588 GCA_030674055.1 Rhabdomys pumilio
TCAGGTCTGGTCTCCTGACTTGTGTTTGAAGATTGTCATGGAGTCAGCCTGTCTTAGTCATCCCATGGGTAGTGCCACCCACTGAGCTGGTGGTCCTGGGTTCATGAGGAGCAAGCCAGTAAGCATCTCCTGCCTTCAAGTACTGCCTGGTTTCAGTTACTGCTTTGGTATCCCTCAGTGAACTGTGGCTCCAGATGTCAGCCAAATAAACCCTTTCCTCCTCAAGGTGCTTTTGCTTATGGTGTTTCATCACAGCAATAGTGACCCTGTAAGACCCCCACGAAGGGAGGACCTCACCCAAGCCTCAGGAATTCTCGGCCACCCAATAACTCACAGTTGCTGGCTTCATCAGGGCATCCAAGAGATCTAATATTTCTTCTGATGTGAGCAGTCCTCTCTCTTGGTATATAGCCCTGTGGACATGGGCTGTGGCAAAGGCATACCTGCTGTCCATGTAGATGTTGATTTTCTTGTTGGCCCCAAGTTCCAAGGTTGTTATTTGCACCGACGAGCCCCGGGGGTGGGGAGTCAGCCCAGATGGCATTTGTGTCATCCACCACAGTAGCACCGGCTTGTCTCTGACTAGCCTGGAGAAAACTGCCCCCATCTGTAAAGTAGGTTGTGAGGAGCGGGTGCGGCGTGGACAGCTAAAATGGTGCCTGGGCCAAATCTTATGAATGGCACCTATCAAATCTTATGAATGGCTCTTGAGCGCCGCTTCTTGGTGGTTTGTGCGCCTTTCCCTAACTGAGCCACAACCACAGAACTACTGCGCAGACTCGATGCCACGAGAATCGGGCTGTTTGAGGTGCACCAATGAGGCATGGCCACGAGGCGGTGCTGATTGGGACAGGCAGGGGTATAAAAGGACGGCCGTTAAGGGGCTGAGGAGAAGGGCTTCCAGAGAGGAGATTGTAAAGGATCCTGAATAAACTGCGTTGAGAAGAACTCCAACTTGCGTCGTTCCTGTCTGCTGGTCAGATAGAGAAGCGACAGTAGGTTGCTTCGGCTCCTGGCAGGGGTCAGTAGGAGAAGCCTTACCTCTACCTGTGAGTTCTTGCCAGTTAGTTGCAGCCCGTTGGGTAGGAAGTGTATCTGGGCCCCCATCCTGGGGAGTAAATCTCGACTCAACAGAGGGTAGGAACAGTCAGGAATGACCATAAGTGAATGGGATACCTAGCCCATCTCTTGGTCCACCATATTTCGGGTAGTCCATGAATATATTTTGATCCACCGGCTTGGAGGAGGATCGAGTGTTGTGTCCCTGTGTCCACCAAGAACTGGGTGGGGTCCAAGCCCCATCTACCCCAATCGCTGTCTGTCTTCACTCAGAGCTAATACCTTTGCCATTTGGGGGTGTTTTTCTCAAGGCCTGGGATTTCCTGACCCAGCTTCTATTTGCTAGGGCACTCTCAGGCTTGGCAGCTGGCTCCTTTATTTGCAATGTGCACACTGGTCTTTTTCAAAGAGTTTTCTATCTCTCTTTGATTGGAGTCTTTCTTTTCTGCTTTTTCTTAACTACTATAGCCAAGCTTTTTTGTAAATTCCTTTCCTGTCACCTTTCTTTTTCATCTCTCTTTTATCTTCTTTTTTCTCTTTTTCTGTTCTTTTTCTCCCTGATATGGTAGACTTCCTCAGCAACTTACACTAAACCTTTTAATGACTTATCTTGTAGTCCCTCTAGCCTCTGAAGCTTTTTTTTTTTTTTTTATCTAATAGCCTTGCCTATACTGACAGAATAGAATGTCTCTGTGAGCTATTTTAGAAAGGTGTGGGTAACTCATCTGATCCCTGCTTAACCTCATGTGCCTTGGTCAAAATTAGTGGGGTCTCATGTAGCACTCTCAAGACCTGCCAATGGAATCTGGCATGGGCTTTCAGGTGTCCCTTACCTTCTGCCACATGAAGGTCTCAGTCAGATCTGGTCAGAAGCAAACCACTGTTGACCACGGCCTGATCAATTGATGGTATCCCCATGTCTGAGGGAACATTCTTTCTTCTCGGTATCTTCTCTTGCTCTTTAGTCCCGAAGAGCGCTCCTGATGGCCAGAATCTACAAGGGTCTTGGGGAAGAAAGGCTTTTATTGGGGATGGGAGGGAAGGGTGTTCCTCTACTAGATTCATCTAGGTGACTATATTGGGCACTTGGTCTGGGTGCCCGAGGGATAAGGATTCTTTCTTCTATTGTTTTGATCACTTGTACAAAGAAAGGTCCCTATAGGTGGCTACCCTAAGCAGAGTGTAACTAACTTACTCTTTTTTACTATAAATTTGTATCTGCTTTATAACAGGTGACTTGCCCCACCTGCCTGGAAGCAGTTTCGTTGGTTCAGAGTTTCTAAGCTGGAGTCATGTCACGTGACTCATCTCAGCACTACTTACTCACTTTTTTCTTTAAATAAAAAAATATATAACTATAACTCTCAGGTGAATAATCTTGTTGGGCTGTTTTGTCCGACTGCCACGGCTCAGGGAAGTTGTCCTTCCCCTCCGCCAGGTTCTTTTTTTCTTTTTTTTTTTTTTTCAAGACAGGGTTTCTCTGTATAGCCTTGGCTGTCCTAGAACTCACTCTGTAGACCAGGCTGGCCTCGAGCTCAGAAATCCACCTGCCTCTGCCTCCCAAGTGCTGGGATTAAAGGCATGCGCCACCACCGCCCCGGCCTCCCCCAGGTTCTTAATCACCTGGGCCCTACCTATCTTTTTGTATATGTCCTCAGATTCCTCAGCAACAGCCACAGAGAGTGGGGAGCAAGAGCTGCAGTCACTGTGTTCTTCCCCTCTTCTGTGGCCACTAGAAGGGACCAGAGGCCAAGGTCCCCACAGGTGGCAGGCAGGAAGCTGCCAAGCTGCTACAGCAGTGACTCCAAGGTCCCCAGCCCAGCCACACACACCAAACTAGGCAGCTGCCCCACCACCACCTCTGCTGACAGCAGACGGACAGAGCTTTTCTCTTGGCTGCCAACTTGTATGGCCAGGTGGTTCAAGGGTGCTGCGCTAGGGGAGCTGCGAGCTGTCAGCCACTGAGTGAGGATTGGGCGAGGGCGTCCTCCATGCAGTGCTACCTGGAGAACACCCTATGTGTGGTGGGCGGGCTGCCTGAACCGCAGTGCCCCTCGCCAAAGGACCTGCCTGCCTCTCTGCTTTGTAGCAGCTCTCTTGTACCGGCAGCTCTATCTCCTCTACCGGTGGCCATGTTGCCTCTTTTTAACTCAGGATATTTAACATAGTAGATTCAGTCAAAATAGCATCAGTCCAAGTCCAAGAACACATAGAACAACAACCAACACACAGTTCGCCAAGAAAACAGAGAAAAACAGGCAGCTCATGTGAGAATAAAATTTGAAAGCAGCTTGAAACAAATAACAAAAATTCATGGTCAGTAAAGACCACTGATAACTTGGTAAATATAGCCATAATAAAAATATTAAGTACCTCCAGGGGCAGGGTGACCAAAAAATGAAAAGGCATGCAAAGATGAGCCCAGACAAGTCCAAACAAGCCCAAGTGAGTAATGGGCTATCTGGGGTTTACTTTTCTCTCTCCCCTTCTGGGAGGGCCAAGGTTTCATGGTCAAAAAATAACTAGTCATCCTGCCAGCTCAAATGATTGCTTACGCAAATTGCTGATGTTTAAAATATCCAATCACATGTAACCGTGCCAAATTTTCCCACTCTCCCCAACCTCTATCTATAAATATCCCAAACTTCCTGGGGTCTTCGTCGAATCCTCTGTCTCCTGCGTGAGATACGTTTCAACCCAAGGGCCCTTGCCATTAAACTACCTTTTGCTATTGCATCAAGAAGGTCTCTTGTGTGTCCTTGGGTGCGAGCTAATCTGGATTTGAGTGAAGGTCCCCCTTTGGAGGTCTTTCACTCACCCCTATCATGGGCGGCACATAAACCAGGTAATACAGACAGTTCTCGCTCCTGTCACAGGCACAGAGACCAAGTTACACAATCAGGACATAGAAAGATTGCTGGTGGAAGACTCCAATAACCAGACAACGTGGCCAGCCTTCACTGGACCTAATTTAACAGATTCAGACGACTTGGTCAGCATATGCTGGATCAAATCCAACAGATTCAGATGACTTTGTAAGCCTACACTGGACCAAATCTAACAGGTTTCTAATACCACCATCGATGAACAACACAAACAGAATTAGACACGGACACACTGCCACAAGAGCACAGCAAACGCCGCCCCAGGTGGCGGTGGCCAAAGACCACCTTCAAACGGAGTAGGGTCATTCCTGACCTTTTCTCCCATCATTCTCTCCTAGTTGAGGGGGTTGTCACAGTCTGTCCCATAGTCACAAGTAACACGAAATACAGATAGAATAAACACACAAAGAGACTAACAAAAACCCATCTCAATTGTGAGTGCCAGCCAGGAGGGATTTCACATCCTCCCTGGCACCCAGATGGGAACCTACCAGGCATACTTGGGGTCCCAGTCTTCCTGGGACGTCTCCCAGGGTGCAGCAGCCAGTCTCCTCCCGAGACAGAAACGGCTGCCAAACCAAACCAAAAATGCACTTTTCAGAAACCAGACAACTCAGACAGACGGGCACACAGCAACCAGAGAGAAAACCGTGGGTGAAATCTTACCTCCAAGTGGGTTCTTGGAGATTAGGATTGTCACAATTTCCTGGCCAACGCACCAAGATGTAAGACCCCCACAAAGGGAGGACCTCACCCAAGCCTTGTCGGTAGCCGATCCGAAGATGGCGCTGGCTTCCTGCCTGTCTCGTCAGACTTTTCTGGTAAACAAGTACTCTGTGCACCTGTCAGCACGATTCTGGTGTGTACCCCTCCAGAGTGGGTATATGCTAATGAGGTATTGAGGCCTTAGCCAATCCTTGCATGGCAACCCCTGCTCCTGTATATAAGCAGCGCTCTCCGGCTGCTCGAGGTCCCTGTAGAATGCATCAATAGTTCCTGCAATAAAGGCTGTTGAGAAGAATCCAACCGTGTTGCGTCTGTTTGCTGGTCAGGTGGTCGCAACAAAGCCTCAGGAATTCAAGGCCACCCAATAACTCACAAGACACCGATTTTGATGTGATCAGCAAGAGGTATATTTCGGGATCAACCGGCTGATAGTCAACTCATAACTCACGCAGGAGCAGAGGAATTGACAAAACAGCCTGGTTAGGGGAAGTCTTATATAGGGGAACCCATAATCTGGGGAGGGGGGGAAGGGGTAACTAAGGAAACATAATGTAAAAACAGTGGAAAGTCCCCAAAAGTTCTGACTCATAATTCAGTCAGGGTCATGTGGAAAACATCTTTTATACTCATCTTTTGCAAGAATGTAACCTTGCCCAACCATCTGTGCTTTAGGCCTTCCCCACCCACAGATGGGTTCTCTTCCCTGAGGTCTGAGAACTGTTAATCAGCCTCTCCCTTCCTCTCCTGAATGTTAATCTAGCAAGTGTCCTCTGACTCAGGAATAATGTACTTCTCCTGGAATGTAGAATGTATCCCGGGGCAGTGAATTCTAAGACCTAAAAATCTCACATTTTGTTCTGCTTTCTTTGTGGAACTAATGAACCAACCGGCTGGCCTACATTTTTTGCTCAGGTCTAGGAGTCATAAAAACTTTCTATACTTTTCATAAGTTTTCTATATCTTTCAACCCTAAGACACCCACTGAGTCCAATTGGTGCTAATTATTGGAATGTTGAGTAATCCTGTGGGTTTGATTTTGTCAAATAGCCACAGCTGCAGCAAGTTCACAGAAAATGAAGCAACGTCACATCCTGAAGGTCATAGCACACCCATCTGTCCTCAGACTCTTACATTTTGTCTCTCCTCTCCTCTGGTGTTCCTCAAACCTTGGTTGGGGCGGGAGTGATATAAATGTCCCATTTAGGGCACTCAATGGTCATTTAATCTCAGCATCTCTACATTGATTGCTGACTACTTCTGAGAAGTTTCCCTGGCCAAGGTTGAGAATAGCACTATTAAACATAATTACCAAAAAGGCAGTTTAATAATACATTCCTGAGATCCCTTTCTTACTTCATCCTAAACTTGTTTGTTTGTTTTTCAAGACAGGGTTTCTCTGTGTAGAGTTTCTCTGGCTATCCTGGAACTGGCTCTGTATGGCCCAGGCTAGCCTGGAACTCAGAGATCTGTTTGTCTCCTGAGCACTGAGGTTAAAGGCCTGTTCCACCACCAGCCAGTTTATAAATAAAGCTCCTATCCTTCTCTCAACCTAGAAGAATATTGGAGTTTTTTCTTTTAAGGTATACTGGTCTAGAGAAAATACTAGGTTCTTCTCTGGGAAAACGGAAACAGATGATTCATAATGAAAAGAGGAGGACTGTAACTGTGTGTTCCAGACAGTACAAACAGCTCTCCCTTCCAACCCCAGCTTCAGAAGTGCTCCAACAGTGCCACCTCCTTGCAGGAGACAATAGGAACCTCAAAGGAAGAGACTCAGACATCAGCCTTTGCTCCTTTCCCCTGGAGAAACCAGCTGTCACCTTACACAATCCCCATCCAAGTTCCTGTAACCTGTGACAAAAATTTTATGATTTTTATTATTTTAATCGGGAATTGACAACCAGAGGATATCTTGATAATGGTGAAAAGTCTCAGCTACAAAAGTGGGTGCTGGGAAGATGGCTCAGGGGTTAACAGCACTGGCTGCTGTTGCAGAGCACCCAGATTCAGTCAACAGCACCTACAGCTAACAGCCATCCATAACTCCAGTTCCAGAGGAATCAGATGCTCTCTTCTGACCTTGTGCACAAGGCACACATGTGATGCACAGAAAGGGGGAGTCAGATACGGCACAGGCACTGCAGTCGTGAACTCACGGCAGCTCTGGATACCTACTCAAGATCAAGCCAGTCAAAACTCAAGAATGGATAGGGAAGGAGTTGAGGTCCTGCTTCTAACTATGGAACTATTTATTAGCCATTCATAGCTGCTGGGAAAAAAGGGAATTGCTCTTTTTTTTTATATTTTGTAAGATTTGTTTAACCAGGCCTTGGCGGCACATGCCTTTCATCCCAACACACAGGAGGCAGAGGCAAATGGATCTCTGTGAGTTCAAGGCCAGCCTGGTCTACAATGTCCAGAACAGCCAGGACTACACAGAAACTCTGTCTCAAAAAAACAGAAAACAAGATAAAAAAACATTATTTTATTTCTTTGTATGAGTGTTTTGCTACATGTAGCCCATGTGTGTGCCCAGTGCTCTGGGAGATCAGAGGAGGGCTTTAGATCCCCTGTAACTGGGGTTACAGATGATTGTGGGAACAGAACCCTGGTCCTCTGCAAGAGCAACAAGGGCTCTTCACCACTCTTCAGCTCTGGAGAATCATTTATTATTATTATTATTATTATTATTATTATTATTATTATTATTATTATTATTTATATGAGTACACTGCAGGTGTCTTCAGACACACTGAAAGACCCCCAAGAAGGGAGACCCTCACTCAAGTCTCAGGAGATCACCGCCACCCAATACTCACAAGACACTGATTTTGATACAACCAGCAAGGGGTTTATTTTGGGATCAGCCAGCTGATGGTCAACTCATAACTCACGCAGGAGCAGAGGAATTGACAAAGTGGCCCGGGGAGAGGAGGGCATTTAAAAGAAAAAAACACAAACCAGGGGGGTGAGGGGGCAATCAAGGGAACATATCATAAAAATAGTGGAAAGTCCCAGCCCATAATTCAGTCGGTCATGTGGGAAACATCCTGTACACACATTTTTCTCAAGAATGCAATCTTGCTCAACCATTCATCTTGTGGTCAGCTAGTTCCTGGAACCACCCAGATGACTTGCATTTTTCTTTGTGGTCAGATAGTTCCTGGAACCAGCTGGCCTACATTTTTGGCTCAGCTCTAGGGAACATAGAGAAAACTTTCCATACCTTTTAAAGAATTTTCTATACTTTTCAACATACTAGAAGAGTGCATCAAATCACATTACAGATGGTTGTGAGCCACCATGTGATTGCTGGGAATTGAACTCAGGACTTCTGGCAGAGCAGTCAATGCCCTTAACCACTGAGCCATCTCTCCAGCCTGAGAATCATTCTTTTAGTAGGTATGGAGACTGGTAGATTGCTCATGCTTGTAGAGATTTTTAATCCTGATCTGAGGTTTCTACCTCATCTTTGACTATTTAGTTCCCGAATAAAAGACACATACCACCTTAAATTTACAATAAGCCTTAATTGACACGAGAGCCGGGCAGTTATCTACCTTTTATGCTATTAAAATCTATTTTCTTTTCTTTTTTTTGGGGGGGGGGGTTTCGAGACAGGGTTTCTCTGTGTAGCCCTGGCTGTCCTGGAACTCACTCTGTAGACTAGGCTGGCCTCGAACTCAGAAATCCGCCTGCCTCTACCTCCCAAGTGCTGGGATTAAAGGCGTGTGCTACCACGCCCGGCTAAAATCTATTTTTTATCAACAATCCTGAATTATTACTTACTATGATTCATCTGGGCTGCTCTTAACTCCAATTGACCAACTCTCAGGGCCATGTTTTCTTGACTCATAACCCATGGTGTCTTTACCTTTCTCCTTGCCTCTCTCCCTCATGGTTCTCCTCAGACCCCCCAAGCCTGGGAACCCTGCCTATGTCTCTTCTGCCCAGCTATTGGCTGTTTGCATCTTTATTCACCAATTAGAAATAAGTTGGGGACAAGGTCACATAGTGTCACTTGGGTCCATGTGCGGATTCTCTCGTCTCTGGGGCAACCAGGCTTTGAGGAACCAATGTTAGGATTAGTATACAAGCAGCATCAGGTCAAGCCAGTAAAATGTTTCACTGAATGACCACATAGGCATATGGGCAGCACTAATTTGATATAGTCGGTATGGTGGTTTGAATATGTATGGTCTTGTCTTAGTCAGTGTTCTAGTGCTTGAAAGAGACACCATGACCACTGAAACTCTTATAAAAGAAAGCATCTAACTGGAGCCTTGATTTCCATTTTAAAGGTTTAGTCCATTGTCATCATGGCAGGAAGCAGGCATGGCAGACATGATGCTGGAAAAGTAATTGAGATCTATACAGTGATCTGTAAGCAGCAGGTAGGGAAAGAAATACAGAGCCTGGCTTGGGTCTTTTGAAACTTCAAGGCCCATCTTCAGTGACACACTGTTTCCCACAAGGCCTTACCTACCTCAACAAGATCACACACATTTCCTAATCCTTCCCAGGTAATAGCACTTCCTGACGACTAAGCATTCAAATCCATGGGGGTCATTCTTATTCAGACCGTCACAGGCCCCATAGGTTCATAGTTTGAATGCTTAGCCACCAGGGAATGGAACCCTTTGCAAGAATTAGAAGGATTTGGAGGTATGGCTTTTTGAAAGAACTATGTCTCTGGGGTTGGGTTTTGAGGTTTCAAAAGCCCACACCAGGAGTTCTCTCTCTCTCTCTCTCTCTCTCTCTCTCTCTCTCTCTCTCTCTCTCTCTCTCTCTCTTTCTCTCTCTCTCTCTCTCTCCCTCCCTCCCTCCCTCCCTCCCTCTCTCTTTCCTCCTCCTCCCTCCTTGCTGCCTACAGATCAGGGTGTAGCTCTCAACAACTTCCTCAGCATCATGTCTCTCAAGCTTGCTGCCACGCTCCCTGTCATGATGATAAGATGATAGCAGACTAAACCTCTAAAACTGTAATCAAGCTAATTAAATCAATCTTCCTCCTCTTCTTCCCCTCCTCCTCCTTGTCTTCCTCCTCCTCTTTCTCTTCCTCCTCCTCCTCCTCTTCCTCTTCCTCCTCCTTGTTTTTATTAGCTGAGCAGTACTCCATTGCGTAATTGAACCACATTTTCTTTATCCATTCTTTGGCTGAGGGATATCTGTGTTGTTTCCAGTTTCTTACTATTACAAATAAAACTATGAACATAGCTGAGCAAATGTCCATGTCTTGCTATGCCTAGGAATGGTATAGTTAGGTCTTTTATTCTGGTGTGTTTAATTGGCAAACATACCCTGCTGGTCTGGCACTGAAGCACAGCAATTAACAACTGAGAATACAAGAGCACACCTTCATAGCCAGTTGATAGAATATGTGTGGGGGTAGATTACCCCAACAGGGTGGGTTTCTGGAAGAATGCAAAAAATGTCTAGAGCGGTTTTGCAGTATGACTCAGGAGTGGACAGTAACCAAGCTTTGCAGTGTTCAGGATGGAGGGACATGGGTTAGCGCAGCTTATTCTGAAGTTATGAAAGAAGTAATTACAGGGCTAGAAGTGTGGGTAAAGTGCTTACCCAGCATGCATAACAAAAGCCCCAGATAAAACCCACCCTGGTGGCACATGTCTGTAATACCAGCACTGGGCGGGTAGAGGCAGGAGGATCAGCAGATTGAGTTCATCTTTGGCTAGAGAGCAGTTTTGAGGCCAGCCTGGGAAACATAAACCCTGTCAAGCCAAACCAAACAAGCAATGGTAACAAGAAAACTCTTCCATTTTATGGATGAATTCCCTGTTGCAGACTCATCTCTATAATCCCCAAATATTTCAGTGCATGGCTATCTTTATCAGACAAGAACTACTTTTGAAAGTAACCTAACTACCATTGACATCATTACATCAGGAGAAGTCACACCTTCCTCAACACCAGCCCATATCCAGTCAGCCTTCAGATTTGCTAGGTTGTCACGAAAATGTGTTTTTATCATTTTCTAACATGGGGAGCCAAAGCTGGGGATGTAAGTTAGTTGGTAGTGTGTCTACCTAACATGCATAAAACCCTGGGTTCAATCCCTAGCACCATATAAACAACCTTTGTGGTCTGATGGTGTACATCTGCAATCCTAGTCCCAGAACTTGGGAGATGAAACTAAGGTAATTAAGTAGTTTAAGGTAATCTTCAGCTATGCAGAGTTCCAGTCCAGTCTGAGCCACTGGAGACCCTGGCTCAAAAGAAAAGGAGGAAAAAGGAGAGGAGGAGAAGGAGAAGGATTTTTGAGGAAGAGGAGGGAGAGAAGGAAAAGGAGGAGGAGGAAGTTAAAAGTACTTAAGAAAAGGAGGAGGAAGTGTTGTAAAGTATAATATATATGGGGGTATACCTGGAAGGCCCATGCCAAGGTATCTCCCTGAGAAGTCATTCTATGCAACAGACCTGGTATAAAGGAGGTTTATTGGGGGGGGGCACGGAATGGGAGCCTGGAGAAAGGGTCGAGGCAGACAGATAAGAGCACAGCCATGAGGGCAGAGAAGGGGAACCGAGAATGACAAAAAGGTCAAGAAAGTGGAGAGAGAGAGAGACCAGCAGAGAACATGTGAGAATAGAGAGAGAGCTGGGGTGACAAGGCAGTCCTTTTATATGCCACCCACACCTGGTGGTATAAGCCATTGCTAGGTCCCTGGGTAGAGCCTAGCAGAACTGCCTGTAATCCAACAGGAAGAACACCCATCTCCCACATCAGGAAGTTTAAAACTGCCTCTAACTCCAGTTGTGGGAGATGCTTGCAACAATCTCTCTCTGTCTCTGTCTCTCTCTCTCTCTTTCTCTCTCTTTCTCTGTGTGTGTGTGTATGTGTGTGTGTCTCTCTGTCTCTGTTTGTCTCTGTCTCTGTCTGTCTCTATCTCTGTCTCTGTCTGTCTCTGTCTCTCTCTCTGTCTCTCTCTCTCTGTGTCTCTGTCTCTGTCTGTCTCTCTCTACACACACACACTCAATTTTAAAAATAAGAATAAATCTTTTTAAAAAAATTAACTAAAGCCATGTCTGGTCATGCATACCTTTTAACCATACCAGTACTTGAAAGGCAGAAGCAGTTAGGCAGTCAGATTTCTGCGAGTTCAAGGCTAGCCTGTCTACATAGTAAGTTCCAGGAAAGCCAGGGCTACATGAGACTGTGGAAATTCGAATGAGAATGGTCTCCATAGCTTCCTGTGTTTGAATGCTTGATCCTCAGTTGAAGGAATTGTTTGGGATTATAAGATATGGCATTTTTGGAGAAGGTGTGTCACAGTGTGTGTGTGTGTGTGTGTGTGTGTGTGTGTGTGTGTGTGTGTAAAACTATCTTTTATTCACCTAATGTAATTGCTATCTCCAAGGCTCACTACCTCCATCTGCTAAAGTAGGCTCAGTATTGGAAGCTTCTAGCCTCTGTACAATCTAATCTAGGCCTAGAATGTTTTCAGCCTCTGAGACTTGCTGCTGAGTAAGCTTCACCCCTTCACAGCTCTTTCTGAACTCTGACTGGCTCGTCAGCTCAACTGTTCTGGCTCAAACTCCTCTCCAAGCTGATTGATTCAGCCTGGCTTCTCTCAGTTTACTACTGAATTACTCTGCTTGGCCTCACACTAACGCTAGCAATCCCTTCTAATCTTCTACTGGCTTCTTCTCATTATCTAGCTCATTCTTTCTTTACCTGTGTCTACTTTGTTCTCCCTGTTGTGTTTCATAAAACGGTCATATAGCCAGGCAGTGGTGGCGCACGCCTTTAATCCCAGCACTTGGGAGGCAGAGGCAGGCGGATTTCTGAGTTCGAGGCCAGCCTGGTCTACAGAGTGAGTTCCAGGACAGCCAGGGCTATACAGAGAAACCCTGTCTCGAAAAACCAAATAAATAAATAAAATAAAATAAAATAAAATAAAATAAAATGGTCATATATAATGTGACAGTAGGGAACACCTCAGCATATCGGGCCAGGTGTACCCCTGATGAATCACCACCATGCAACAGGCCTAGTACAAAAGGGAATTTATTGGAGGAAGGAAAGGGGACCTGGAAAGCGGGTAGAGGCAGAGACAGGAGGGGGACAGGGAAGGACAGAAAGAGGGGGAGAGAGGAAGAGAGGACAAGGGCCGTTGGGCACACATGGGGAACAGAGAGGAAGACTAGGAGATGAATAGAGAGACAGGGAGGGAGGGAGGGAAGAAGGGAGGGAGGGAGGGAGGGGGAGAGAAAGAGAGAGGAATTGGGGTAGCTGAGAGTTCTTATATGCCAAGCTGGCATGAACCTGGTAGGCTGCTATGCAAGTTGTTGCTAGGTAGCTTTTGGGCAGAGCCTAGAGGAATTACCAGCACTCTTCAACCTGTCTCTGTAAAACTCCTCCATTAAAACTGCCTCCTCCTCTGCACTGCTCTCTCTAGTAGCTTCTCTTTTCTCGTGGGAGGTTTATTACAGAGGGAGTATAGAGAGGCTGCCCCTGGGTGAGGGTGGAGGGAAGAAGAGAGCAGGGAGAGGAGGATGGAAGGATCTGAGACTCATGGACAGTGGAAAATATACCACATCTTGGCAGTTAGTGATAACGGATCCTGCTGTCGCTAGATTCCTGGGACAGGCAGTGAAGATGCCTGGTTGCTAACACCACGTGTATAAACCAATGACATGACCAGTCCATGGTATCATTAAAGGGAAGGTTTTTATTGTAGAGATGAGGGAACGGACAGCCAGAGTCATCTGGAAGAGTCCAGAGTGGAGAGAGAAAGGGAGTAGACTGAACATGGCCAGAAGACTGGCCCTGGATATGAGAGAAGCAGGAGCAGAGCAGAGAGCTGAGGAGAGAGAAAGTAGGAGAGAGGTGAGGAGCTCGGGGAAGAGAGTGAATACAAAGCTGAGATAGCAGAATAGGTAAAGGCAGACAGGAGTGGGAAGAAAACTCCTGAGCTGGGAGAAGTTTAGGAGGTCAGGGCAGAAGAGCTGAGGAGAGATAGAATGAACTCTAAAATGGGTAGCAGGTTTTACTGAGGGAGCCTGGAGGCCAGCACACACTTTGGTATGCTAATAGGCTCCATGGACAGCCCTTTGTCCCTTCTGCTAGTGTAAGAGGAATGGCTCCCTTAGGCAGAAGGGAACTGGCTTTACAAGTTCCTGGGGAATGCAGGCTTTTGCCTGACAGAATTTGGGGAAATAGATTTTCCTTTGAACGTGACACTGATGGTGAGCATGTACTGTGAGCCCCAAATTAAATACTTTCTTCTATAAACTGCCTTAGACAGTGTCGTGCCACAACAATCAAAAAGTAACTGAGTTTCTGTCTTTAAAAAAAAAAAAAGATTAGCTGTGGGCTGGAGAGATGGCTCAGCAGTGAAGAGCACTTGTTCTTGCAAAGGACAGAAGCTCAGTTACTGGTGTTGGGATTCAGACCCAGACAAATGGTTGAAATGCATATTTTATATACCAAAGCGGAGCTGCCTCCAGGTTCTCCCAGCATCCCTCAGCCCCTACCTGTTACAGGGCATGGCTGGCATACCCCGCCCTCTGTCCTGAAATTGTCATTCCAGGAGTTAGGCCTCCCCTACCCAGAAGCTCTTTCCATATAATCCAAACATTTTGGTTTCTCTCTCTCTTTCTACATTTTCTCTCTCTCTGCATGAGTATAATCTCTCTCTTCCCCCTCCCTTTTGACTTCCTCCCCACACCAGCTTCCCTGGCCTTGTTCCTTGGGACCAGTGAACCCACCTGAGAGCAACTTCCCAATCACCCAGCACCCACAAGGTGGCCCCAGTTCCAGGAGGTCTAATGCCTTCTGACCACTTCTGGCACTAGGCGTGGACACAGTATACATACATACGTGCAGGCAGAACGTGCACACACATAGTATAAATAAAAATAAATCTAGAATAAGCTATAACACATGAATAAAATGGACATTCAAGTAAATGTTACAAATTTCTCTGAAGAAATATGCTGATTTAAGGCAAGGTTGTTGTGGATCAAACTCAGGGCCTCGAGTATGCAGTGCAAGCACTTTACCAATTGAGTTATGTGCAAGCCCAGATATGCTAATTCAAAAGAAAACAATCCCCAGGCTTCTTGTTAAAATAAGAAATCAAGTGAGTCATAGATTTTAATTGCTTTTTTTCCTAGCTTGTATCGGGAAGAAGAGAAAAATGCCCCTCAGGGTCTTTTGCCTTGATGGAGCTGAATCCTCTTACTTCTCTGGGATACAGAAAAAAAAAAAAAAATCAGCAAAGCAAAGAATTATCAGAGAATAAAACCAATTATAACTACAGGTGTTTCTTTGAAAGTCATTTTCATAAGATGAGGCAGTAATCTTTAAAGGCCTGACACACCCACAAGACCCTTGTGTTCAACGTGTCTGTGTATAGATTTAATCAACTGAGAAAGAAGTGATTTAGCAACGTCATGAATATTCATGTCGTTCTCCATATTGTACCAAAAAACCAAGATTGATATTCTTGGGAATGTTCTCAACTCAACACCTTATCAAATCAATTCCTTAAATTAGCTTTATGACTCAGAAAAACAGTCTTTCTCCTTGATGCAGTAATAAGAAAAAATATGTCATTTTTATTTTATTTAAGTTTTTTGAGACAGGGTTTCTCTGTGTAGCCCTGGCTATCCTGGAACCCACTGTATAGACCAGGCTGGCTTTGAACTCAGAAATTCACTTGCCTCTGCCTCCCAAAAGTGTATTGCTTCTTAACATTTCTTTTGCCTCTGCCTCTGCCTCTGTCTCTGTCTCTCTGTCTCTCTCTCTCTTTATCTCTGTTTCTCTATGTCTCTCTCTCTCTTTCTCCCTGTCTTTGTGTGTGTGTGTGTGTGTGTGTGTGTGTGTGTGTGTGTGTGTGTGCTCTCATGTCTCTCAGGTGTGTGCGCACCCAAGTGCAATCATATATATAATCATATATATAATTGCCAGCACGCACCTATGGAAATCAGTGAGTGATCTAATATATTGAACTTTATCTTCTTCAACCTTGTGGGGTTTTTTTTTTAAGGTTCATTTTTATTTACATACATTTGAATGTATACTACATATGTGCAGGTGACCACAGAGGCTGTAAGAGAGTGTCACGTTCCCTGGATCTGGAGTTACATGCAAGAGTGAACCACCTGGTATGGGTGCTGGGCTGCACTCAGGTCGTCTGAGCAGCAAGCACTCTTAACAACTGAACCATCTCTTGGCCCCGCCTTCTACCTTATTAAAGGCAGGATCTCAAGTCCATGAGCTTCCGTCTTGCTGCGGGAGCACTAGGACTACAGGCATGCATCTTACCTGTGGCTGGCTTTATTTAAGTGCTGTTAATCTTGTCCTTTGTACACTGTATACAAGAGGGACATATAGGTGTGTTTAGCACCAGGACATGGTGAGAAGGAACAGGAAAAATACATAGGGCCATTTTTTCATTCTATAAGGGCACACTTGTACTTCATATCTTGGCAGTCAGATTCACTGGATCATCTAAGAGAAAAGCTGCTGGGCACATGTAAAAGAGATTTTTTTTTGACCAGGTATTTGAAGTAGAAAGATTCACTCCAAATGTGAGTGATAACTTCACTTGGCAGATTTTTTAAAAGGTACAAGGAAACTCTTTTTTTTTTTTTTTTTTTTTTTTTTTTTTTTTTTGATGTATATGAGTAAACTGTAGTGTTTTCAGACACACCAGAAGAGGGCATCAGATCCCATTACAGATGGTTGTGAGCCACTTTGTGGTTACTGGGAATTGAACTCAGGATCTCTGGAAGAGCAGTCAGTACCTTAACTGCTGAACCATTTCTCTCTAGCCCAACTCTTTTTATTTTACTTTTTTTACTGGCTTGCCTTCATATCCTTTTAAAGAATTTTAGTTATGTATATGTGTATGCATGTGGATGTGGGTATGTGCATGTGAGTGCAGTGCCTATGGAGCCCAGGAGAGGGCGCTAGATTCTTCCATTGCTAGAATAACATGCAGTTGGCTCCTCTGTAAGAACAGAAAGCTCTCCTCTCTCTCTCTCTCTCTCTCTCCCTCTCTCTCTCTCTCTCTAATTATCTTTAATCTTTTTTACAGTTGAGTTATAATCCCCACTCCCAGTCTGTCCTCCAACACTTCCTCATGCCACTCTTCCTCCCCTGTCTCCAAGAGGATGTCCCCACCCCACCCTACCTCACCCCACACAACCAGGTCTTACTGCCTTTCTGAACTATTCTTCACAACAGCTACAACAAAGGGTAACTCTCTTCAGCTTGGTATGGTCATTGGTTCTCTCACTAAATTGAAACACACTAGGGCTGAGGGTTGAGCACAGTGTGAGAGCATTTGACTAGCATGCATGAGGCCCTTAGTTCAATTCCCACAATGGAAAGCAGAAAGGGAAAAGAGTCTGGCATTGTCTTGAGTCTTTTAATCTTTCCACATCATAAGTGTGGGAGGAAAAACAACATGGTGTGCTAATGAGTGCCTTCAGACCTGACAGAAGTGTTTTTACCAGACTTTATGGTGCTTGGGAATTCAAAGATGTCAATTATAACATAGTTACCGGGGCAACAGAGGATCAAGGGAGACCACCATGTCTAATGCTTTTGAATGCCTGCAAGGTTATTTTGTGGGAATTATACTTTAAATGACAGAGCCATGGAACCGAAGAAGGTAATGCATTGACAACCATAATTAACATCCATGCTCTCCACACTGCGTGGGATTACCAAACACATTTATAGTCTTTTGAATATTTTCAGTTTAACATTTTATCAAATTGGACTAGAGCTATACGTCCACGGCTTGAGATTCTATTTCTTTATCCTCAGCCCTCTCCTCCTTTCTCCTCCTCTGCCCTCTCTTTCTCTGCTCCCCTCTCCTCTTCTTTCATCCTCCCTCCCCTTAGTTGGAGAACTGAGGGAGGAGAGATAGCATAGAAGGGAGAGGCCTTTGGTGCCAAGTCTGATGGCCTGAGTTTGAGCTTCTCGGCCCACTTGGTGGAAGGAGAGAAATAACACTCGAAGGTTGTCCTCTGAACTATCACACAGGCGCGTGTGTGCACAGACACACACACACAGACACACACACACACACACACAGACAGAGAGAGAGAGAGAGAGAGAGAGAGAGAGAGACACCATAAACATAATTTTAATAAATTTCAATTTCTTCTTACTCTCTTCCTTATGCTTTATTTTTATTAATAGTATTACATTTGTTTAGTACAGACATAAGAGAGAGAGAGAGAGAGAGAGAGAGAGAGAGAGAGAGAGAGAGAGA
>JANHMN010000003.1:17348598-17383299 GCA_030674055.1 Rhabdomys pumilio
AGAGAGAGAGAGAGAGAGAGAGAGAGAGAGAGAGAGAGAGAGAGAGAAGAGGTCTGAAAACAATTTATAGGCTCTGGTTCTCTCTTTCTACCACATGGTTCCTGGAACTCAAGCTCAGGTCATCAGACTTGACAGAAGCAACTTCCCAATGAGCCATCTCCCTAGCTCACGTCCCTTGACCTAATTACAGCTAGATACAAAGACTTGAAAAGAGCCAGGTGATGGTGGCACACACCTTTAAACCCGGGAGTTGGGAGGCAGAGGCAGACTGATTTTTGAGTTCAAAGTCAGCCTGCTCTACAGATGAGTTCAGGATAGCCAGAGCCACACAGAGAAATCCTGTCTCCCAGGCAGACCTTGAGATTGTCCTGCCTCCACTTCCCAAGAGGTTACAGACATATGCTACCATACCAGGCATAGAGATTTGAACTTTTTGGAAACTAGGGCCTGTGTATGCGAGACAAGTGCTCTTCTATCACTGAACCACACCCCCAGCCCCCAAATGACTCTTTTAGCCCTAAATGGGATATAATGTAGACCCAGAGAGCAAACAGAAGAGCAAGTCAAGGCTGTCAGCTCCCTGTTAGTCCCGCCTCACAATAATACACCATGAAATGGAAGCCATAGGCAGAGAGGCAGGGAGATCTCTGTGAGTCTGAGATGAGCCTGGTCTACATAGTGAATTCAAGGACAGCCTGGAACAGCCAGGATAGTCAGAGCTAAATAGAGCTAAATAGAGACCCTGTCTCAAAAATAAATAAATAAAAAAACCCCGCAAACACAGCCAGGCAATGATGGCATACTTCTTTAAACCCAGCACTCAGGAGGCAGAAGCAGGTAGATCTCTCTGAGTTTGAGAGCTGCCTCATTACAGAATAAGTTCCAAGACAGCCAGGGTTGCACACAGAGAAACCCTGTCTCAAAAAAACCACCATTAGCACCACAAACTGCAACAAAAGAAACAAACAACACACACACACACACACACACACACACACACACACACACACACACAGAGCCCAGTGTCTACAGCCCACTTTGTAGGCCTCACTGCCAAAGTGCTTTATCTAGATGACATTTCTACATTCTTGCAGCTCCCGTGTGCAATAAATCAGAAACAGGAAGCATGGGATGGCCTTGTGACAGCCTTGTGGGTAGTAGGAAGGGCAAGGAAAACTGTTTCTCTAACCACAGTGACTCTGACACTAAATGTGCAACATTCACCTCTCAAGATCAAGAGAGACTCTAGTTCTCTGTAGGCACTGACTTGTGTCCAAAAATTAGACTTGGTTCTAACACTAGCTCCCTGGACTCGGTGCAGACCCACCAGTTGAGGGCGCTGTCCCCCAGGCCTGTAACTAATGGCAGTCATAAGTGGTGAATCTCCCTGTTATCCACGCTTCTGCATAACTTGACTACAGATCCCACAACCCCTTGTCATCTTAGGGTTAGGGTTAGGAAACCTCAAGAAAACACTCTCCTTACTATTATAGTTTAGTATAGAAAATAAACTCCGGGGTTCTGTGGGAATGGCAGGGTGATGAGGGAAGGTATGGGGTGGGGATGGGGTGATAGAGGGCAACAATGACTAAAATACATTATATACAAGTACATCTGTGGTGGTTTGAATATGCTTGGAGTGGTATTGTTAGGAGATGTGGCTTTGCTGGAGGAAATGTGTCCCTGTGGGGGTGGGATTTGGAGGTCTCCTCTTATGCTCCAGCTCCACCCATTGCAGAAGAAGGTTTCTTCCTGCTGCCTGAGGATGTCAAGTCTCTCCTGGTTGCCCTCTGATCAAGATGCAGAACTCTCAGCACCTTCTCCAGCACTATGTCTGCCTGCATGCTGCCATGCTTCCTGCTATGACAATAATGGACTGAACTGTAATGGTCTGAAACTGTAAGCCAGCCCCGATTAAATGTTCGCCTTTATAAGAGTTGTCTTGGTTATGGTGTCTCTTCATAACAATGGAAACCCCAACGAAGACAATGACATTGCCAGGGTCTAGACTAAATATACAAGGATAAGTCAGCCTGGTGGTTCATGCCTGTAAGTGCAGGAGGTTAAGGCAGAAGCATGCATATTCAAGGCTCACCCAGGGTACAAAGTGAATTCAGTGCCACCCAAAAAAAATTTAGGGAAACTCTGTCTCAAAATAAAACTGTTTAAAATGGTTGGGGATGTAATTCGGAAGTAGAGTATTTGCCTAGTATAAGACCCTAGGTTCTGGAGCTGGAGAAATGGATCAAAGGTAAAGGCACTTGACACCAAGTCTAATGACCTAAGTTTGATGCCTAAACCCACATGGTGGAAGGAAAGAACCAACTTTCACATGTGCTCCCACACATACACATACATGCACACTAATAAATAAAAAGTAAGTAAATAAATAAGTCTGTTTTTTTTAAACCCCTGGGTACTAGGGCTGGAAACATGCCTCAGTGGTTAAAAGTCCTTATTGCTCTCACAGGGCATGAGAGTTCAGTTCCCAGCACATATTTGGGTGACTCACAACTGTCTGTAACTCTAGCTCCAGGGGGATCCAGTGCCTCTGGTCTCCTGGGCACTGAATTATTTCTAGAGCCCTGGTTTTTTGTTTGTTTGTTTGCTTGCTTTTAAGATAAAATGTTAGACAGTCCAAGCTGGCCTTGAATTTTATATATACTCTAGAATTACCTGAATTCCTGATTCTCTTGCTTCTATCTCCCAAATGCTGGGATTACAGGCATATGCCACAAAACACAATTTTATGAGATGCCAGGGATCCAACCCAGGGCTTTCATCAAACTGGGCATGAACTTTATTAACTGAGCTATAACCTCAGTAACATCCTAACATATGTGAAACTTGGTCTCAAAAAAATAGAAGAAAGATGGATGTGTTTATAAAAAAAGTAAAGAGAGGCCAGCGGTGGTGGCGCACACCTTTAATCCCAGCACTTGGGAGGCAGAGGCAGATGGATTTCTGAGTTCGAGGCCAGCCTGGTCTACAGAGTGAGTTCCAGGACAGCCAGGACCACACAGAGAAACCCTGTCTCAAAAAACCAAAAGAAAAAAAAAAGTAAAAAAAAAAAAAAAGTAAAGAGAGAAGAAATATGTTCTATGGAGGTGTGGTGAGATGTGGGGGGAAGGGAGTGCCTCAGTGGACCCATGCCATGGCATTTCTTCCCCCTGAGGGACCAGCCAGCCACATGGTATAGTATAGAATAGAGTTTATTCAGGGCATGGGGATGGAAATTAAGAGGGTAGTAGAGGCAGAGAAAGGCAGAGAGAGAGAGAGAAGTAGAGGAATAGAGGCCAGCCATGAGCACATGGAGAAAGAGGGGGAAAAGGAATGGGGAGAGAGGGGGTAAGGATTTGTGGGGATAGAGCAGGAGCAAGAAGACAAAAGGGCAAGAGAATGAGGAGGGGGCAAGCAGTCCCTTTTATAGTGGGTCAGGCCTCCCTGACTGTTGCTAGGTAACTGTGGGGCGGAGCTTAGGCAGAATGCTAACAAAGATACTCTCTCCCTCTCTATCCTTTCTATAAGAAGGCAGCCAGCCACCTACAAAGGAAGAATAGCCCTCACCAGAACTCCATGATGCCAGACAGATACCCAGACCTCGGACCACTGTCTATGATGCATATGGCAGACAGGGATGAACGCACAAATGCAAAAATAATAATATTATTTAACTGCTAGGAAGAAGACTTGAGCCCTGCAGAAGTGAGAGTCTGTATACTATGAAAATCCCTTCCCTGGGGGAGATATGAACAGTGTCCACTACTCTTTCCCAAAGATCCCAGCAACAAGCCAAAATACAATTTCTCCAAAGACGATCTGGGAAACCACTGAATTATTATGCTTTTTAACAAGGCACAAGTGAGTGGGTGCAGGCAAGGACGATGCAGAAGCAGCAGCACTGAAAGGTCTGCACCTAGCCTAGATGATGGCTCCTTCGTGGCTGCGAAGATGGAGCACACCCCATTCTATATAGCCTCTCCATGAGACACCCACCCCAGTCCGCCACATCAGTTATGGCAGAATTGCATACCAAATGCCTGGTAGGAGCAAATAAATACTCAAGTGAGGGGTCAATGACCCTCTCCTTCCATGAGGGAATGTCAGTGATCCATGGGCCTGATTGTGATTGACACAAGTAAACAGCAGATCTAATGATGATGCTGATTGTTCTCCTCAGAGGACCTGAGATCACTAACAGGACACTGTACCCTTTCGCATTCAGACACACACAGATGATAGACTTACCACTGCTTCTAGCACTGCCTGACACCATACCCATACTCATACCTGGGGCCTGGGACAGCTGGCGTGGAAGGTTTTGAACTAGATGCTCTATTGTGAGAACGGTATCACCACCCATCACAACCCGTAGTCCAGAATAGACAGCCAGCAACTAGAGTCCTAATCTCATGCATGTGATGGCCTGGAGTCTAGAAATCAGCCACCAGGTGGCAGTAGCATGCTGACAGTTTAACGTGCATGCAGTTTTGACAGATTTGTGCAGAAGCTGCTCTTGGTTGGAGGAAGCAGGCAAGTGAGGAACCAATCTAAGGAATCAGTCAAAGGGTCAAAGACTCTTTCCTGTTACCATCAGGGTAAGCTAGGACATTTCAGCCAAGAGTTGACTGACTCCCTCAAGTTTACCTCTGTTCTCTACGTGAGAGTTATGACATGCATGTAAACACGGGTGCATGCACACAACCCCAATAAAGAAGTAAATACATAAATACACAAATAAATATAAAACACAGAGAAAAAAGAAGCCAGATACTGGGGGACCAGTAACAGAGCTAAGTGGCTAAGGGTGCTTGCTCCGCAAACCTGGCAGCCCGAGTCTTATCCTTAGATCTCATGTAAAGAAAGGAGAAAACGGATTCACACAGTTGTCCTCTGACTTCCACATGTGATTTGGCATGTGCATGTACACATGCACACGCACATGCACACGCACACACACACACACACACACACACACACACACACACTGATAATAAATAATAAATATTCCCTAAATTTTAAAAAAAAGTTGAGCTGGGCAGTGGTGGTGCACGCTTTTAATCCCAGCACTTGGGAGGCAGAGGCAGGTGGATTTCTGAGTTCGAGGCCAACCTGGTCTACAGAGTGAGTTCCAGGACAGCCAAGGCTATACAGAGAAACCCTGTCTCGAAAAACCAAAATAAATAAATAAATAAATAAATAAATAAATAAATAAATAAATAAATAAATATCTGACACGCAGATGGCCTTGGGTGAGCCCTGTGAAAGGGTCGAGACCCACAGGTTGAGAACCACTGCCTTAGATGTCCTAGGAACATTTATCTTGCTAAGCTATTAAACCTGGTGAGACACGGCTGACCTCCCAGCACTCACACAGCCTCACAGCCGTGACTGTCCTCCTGGGTCAGAGCATGACGTCTTACGCGCCTCACCAGGTCCTCAATTTTCTGAATGATCGGAAGGATCTTCCACTGGGTCTCAGATAACAGAGTTCCCAGCACTTACAGTGAAGCCAAGCCAAACTTTAAATTCTGTTGACTGTTCTATGCCAGTCTCCTGCTACCTGAAACATTTCCTCCCAGGAGAGGGGTGAGGAGTGTGGAGTGGGGGGTTGGGTTTCGGGGGCGTGGTGGGTAGCTGTTACACCGTGCAACAGACCTGGTATGAAAGGGGTTTATCGGAGAAGACAGGAAGAGTAAGGACCTGGAATGGATACAGACGAGAGCAGAGCCATAAGGGCAGAGAAAAGGTGGGCAGAGAGGGGGATGGGAGCACTGAGGACAGAGAGAAAGACAGAAAACGCCCTGGAGCAGAGAATGGGGGCTGGGGTGATCCGTCCGGAAGCACACACCCACTAAACCTGGCTGCCGGCGAGTCATGATGTAAGCAATTGCTAGGTCCCTGAGGTCAGGCCACTGAAATCACCACTAAACTGCTCCCCCACTCCCAACCCTCCCCCGCACTCCCACCCCCGTTTGCCCAGCCAGAGGCTGCCTGGTTCACAGATGATGTAGTTTATGAAGGCAGATAGGAGCTCTCGGAGTAAGTGGCAGTAAGCCACACAGAGGTCAAAAGATCCGAGGCCCCTTATGGATAGTTTCACATCAGCTCCCAAAGCAGAATTAGCTGCTTTCACTGTGGCTCTCCAGCTGGAGACAGGTTGAGATTCATCCTCTACATTGTACTCAATTTATGGTTTCCGTGTGACGCACACCCATCCTTCCATCTGAAGAGAAAGAAGTCCGTGAAAAACGAATAGGCCAAGCCAGGTGTGGTGATGCATTACCTTTAGTCCCAGCAGAAGCAGGCTATCTCTGTGAGCTCATCGTCCACCTGGTCTGCATAGTGAGTTCCAGGAGAGTCAGAACTATAAAGAGATACTCTGTCTTAAGACAAAAAGAAAAATCACCTTACAGCCCATCATAAATTACCTAAACATGAGCTGGATAGTTTTTGTTTGTTTGTTTTTAAGATTTATTTATTTTTATGAGTACCCTGTCACTGTCTTCAGACACACCAGAAGAGGGCATACAGATCCTCTTACAAATGGTTGTCAGCCACCATGATGGTTGACTGGGAATTGAACTCAGGATCTCTGTAAGAGCAGCCAGTGCTCTTAAGCGCTGAGTTATCTCTCCAGCCCTGAGCTGGCTAGTTTTATATCAACTTGACATGAACTAAAGTTATTTGAAAGGAGCAAACCTCAATTAAGAAAATGTCTCCATTAGGTCAGGCTGTAGGCAAGTCTGCAGAGCATTGGTTTGGTTTGATTTGGCTTTGGTTTTCTTATTTTTGTTTTAATTTTTATTTTTTTGTTTTTTTGTTTTTCAGGACAAGCTTTGTCTATACAGCTCTGGCTGTCCTGGAACTTGATCTCTAGTCCAGGCTGGCCTCCAAGGCATCGATCCACCTGCCTCTGCCTCCCAGCTGGAGGACATTCTGTTAATTAGTGACTAATGGGCAAAGGCCCGGCTCATTGTGGTGGTGTTATACCTGGGCTGGTGGTCCCGCGTTCTATAAGAAAGTAGGCTGAGACAATGTTAGACCTAAGAAGGAAACATTTCGACAGCTGTCTAACTTAGCAAGCTTTATTTAAAGTGGTAAGCTGGCTGCTTCTCCCAACGCGGTGATTTCATAAAGCAGCCCTCACTGGCTTTTGAGGCCTCCATTGTGAGGAAGGGCTGGGGCTGGTAGAAAAGAGCTGACATAATTAGATGCTAGTACTTGGACAGAAGAGTCAGGGACTTGGAGCTCAAGGCTGCCTGTGGGATAAATAAATGCAAGAATACATCATGTGGAAGGGGAGTCATCAAGGTAACTGGGAAAACACATTTTCATTAGGCAGAAGGGTAATCACATACCATGGGTGTTCAGGAGTTCAGCAAGGCAAAGGGTGGGTGTTGGGAGCCGACTTTTAACAGAAAGCGGCTAGAAAGCAGCTATCCATGCCTGTAAGGTGCTAGCCACGCCTCCAAGGCTTACGTTATATCCACGCCCCTACAAGGGGTGTGGCAAAAGTGTATAAATACCCCAGATTTCCCTTCAAAAAAAGAGTAGACTTGAGACTGGATCAGAACCTCTGTCTTGTCTCCACTCCTAGCGTCTTTTCCCCTTATCCCCATTTCTCTTTCCCTCTAGACCCTGACCGGAAGACTGGAGCAAGCTGCCACATTTTTTGTTAAGTCTTTTGTCTCAAGCCAGGTAGAGCGGAGCCGTTGCAACAGGTGGGTCCACATCATGGGGTGACAAGTTCAGCACAGGCTGAGAAACATGGCTTGCAGGATACATTAGGCATAGGAGACAGAAATTTATCCTTGTAAGGTATGGACACTTAGTAACAATGTGGCTTCTGTTCTGATTTTCACACAGGCCATGAGGAGCAAACCAATAAGCCTCTGCATCCGCTCCTGCCTCCAGGTTCCTTCCCTGCATGAGTTCCTGCCCTTATTGCCTGTGGTGATAAACTGTTATATGGTGTTAGTGAAATGAATACTTTTCTTCCCAAATTGTTTCTGGTCATGATGTTTCACTGCAGCAATAGAAACTGTAACTAAGACAAAGAACACAACTGTGAAATTTGTGGCTCTACTCTCTGGCTTCTTACCCACTGCAACAGGCTCACAAAAGGACCATCCTGGGGCCTTGCAAAATGGCTCGGCGAGGGTAAATGTTCTGTGTTAGTTTAAATAAAAATGTACACCACAGGCTCATATATTTGAATGATTAGTCGCCTGGGAGTGGAACTATTTGAGAAGGATTAGGATTAGGTGTGGCCTTGTTGGAGTAGGGGTGATTTTTGTTGGAGGAAGTGTATCTCCTGGGCCTAGGCTTGGAGATTTCACAAAGCTCAGACCAGGCCCAGTGTTTCACTCTGTCTGGATGTAGCTTTTGACTACTGCTCCAGCTCCATGTACACTGCCGTTCTCCCCACCATGCTGATTGTCTGGGAGGAACCCTAGGTTCATCTCCTGTATAACTAAGAAACCCTGTTTGCTCTTCTTCTTCTCCCAACCCCGCTTGCAAGAAAACTCCAGGCTAACATATCATCTCTACTTGTCTCCTCATTTCCAGCAACCCACCCACGAGTGTATTCCCAGGGTCTCAGCTTTTTTGCCTTATACAGTAATATTCGCTAGGTGTACAAACCCAGCTCACACATCATCACCCCATGCCCAAGACCCATAACCCCCCTTGCTTTAGCTCAGGCTTTTAAACTCTGTTGACCTTTATCTATGAGATTGGTTAACTCACCCAAGAGCTGCCTCTCAATAAACCTGGCTTTATACACTTGATTTGGCTTGAGCTGGCTCATTTTGTCATCAGAAAAACATATTAATGATAATAGACTAATACTCTGAAATTGTAAGCAAACCAAAGTGCTTTCTTTCATAAGATTTGCTATGGTCATGGTGTCTCTTCACAATAGAACAGTAACTAAGACAGGTGCTTGCCACCAACATCAACAACATGAAGTCTGTGGAATCTACTTAGTTGATGGAGAAAAATCAACTCCCCAAAGTTCTCTGACCTCCACACAAACATGCTTTGGTGTGATAGTGAAGAATGGAATCTACCACTAGGTGGAGACTTGACATCATCTCTCCCTTAAGAGGCACTCTAGTTCAGCAAGCTAATCACTCAGACCAAGGGTCCACCCCTGAGGAAGGTGGGTCCACCTTAAAGGAATAGGGATAATGATTAACCCTTTAAGGCGATTGTTCACTTTGCCTTCCCAGAATTCTTGTTCCAACAGAGTCCCTATAAGCTACTCTGAGGTTCAGCTGGGTCTGCTCACCCCTCTGAATGCCTGACTCTTTTTACTCTGTCTTTTTTCTTAAACCGGCACTTAAGTATGCTTTCCCTGGTACCTTGGGCTTTCTTGCTTCACCTCTAAAGCTCCCCTTCCCACTGTATAGCCAACCTCCATGATGACATAATTCAAACAGCATGGCCTGGTTTCTCTTCTCTTCTCCATTTTCCTCTGAGCAGCTGCAAAGATTTATAGCTTGCCTGTTCTGGGGTTTTTTTTCTTTTCAATTCTAGTAAATTTTTTTTGAGCTAGAGTTACAGGCAGTTGTGAGCTACCATGAATGGGCGCCTAGACTGAACTTGGGTCCTCTGTAAGAGCAGTTTGTGCTCTTTCACGGAGTGAGCCATTCTCCAGTCCCACGAGTAGCATTTTAAATAAGATAAACCATGCTGTACAAGCATGTACAACTAAACTTTAGATCATAAAACATGAACATATTCATTATATACTTATATATGTATGTATGTATGTATGCATACTCCTTGGTTTTACACACACACACAGTATATGAGATTTGTGTTTTTAAGGGAACTAACCTTGAATTCTTTGCAAATATGGTACCAGTAATTAACCCTAGAGACATCTCTTCAGTCCCCATATGTAGAACTTTGTATATTGGGTTGTGATATAAACTTTGTCCTTACTCTGTCCCTGTCCAAAAATAAATATTAAAATTTTTTAAATGAAAGAAGGAATGAAGGGAGCAGGAATGGGGAGGAAGGAAGAAAGGAGTTAGTTCAAGGCCAGCCTGGTCTACAGAGTGAGTGCTAGGACAGCCAGGGTTACACAAAGAAATTCTGTCTCGAAAAAGTAAACCAAATAAACAACCTTCACAAATCTGAATCTTCATTAAGTAGAAAGAGAAGAGGAGGAGGCAGAGAATCATAAAAGCAGGATCAGGTATGCACTCCACCAGAATTGAAACAGAAGTCAGCAGGAATGTCAAGTGGTAGGAACTGCTTCCAGATTTGTGTGTCTAATAATGGCCAAGCATTGTTTAGTCAGATAAAAGAGAAGAGGTAAATTAATAAAGTCATGAGATACTGGAAGGCAGCCATGCTTTGGTAGGTAAGCGACATAACAAGTTGGGAAAACAGGCTGCAAGAATGGTTTGTGTTATTTTTACAACAGTGAGGGCAGCCAAGAGCCTAGTGGGAAACTGACCAAGCTAGCTGGTTTCCAGGTCAAAGTTCTACTACGTGAGGTCTGCTTACTGTTGTCCTGGCAACAGATCCCCATTGGAGGGAATGTAATGATGATCTAGTAGAGCTTGTAAATATGCCTGTAGTTGAGGTGGGAGCGCGTTGGTCTCTGTCTGGTCTGCTTTGGGGTAAGGTCGGGGGAGGAGTTAGAAAGGGTTTGGTTGGCAATCAAGGCAGACATCATGAAGGAAATGATGGAGCTTCTGCTTCCTGCCTGTCACGAAGAAGCTTCTCCGCCATGTGGTTCTACTTCATGGTCTGCCCAGAAACATGGAGCCAAGTGACTAGGGACAGAATCTTCTGAAACCAGAGCCCCAGATGAACAGTTCTTGCTTTCTTCTGTCAGGTGTGGGACTGAAGTCACACAAAAGTGATGCATCTTCACTTCTGGAGATTCTCACTGTCCAGACAGTGTCTGGTCAGGGCTGGACCGACAAAGGCCCTTGCTCCCTAATCCAGGGTTAGAGTATTATGTGCATAACAAACACGTACAACCTCAATGTAAACTCCAGTATAGTATACACCCTTCAAAAAAAAAAAAAAAAGAGATTTCCAGCTGAGTACCACGGCCCATACCTGTAATTCTGGTATCTGAGGCAGGAACATTTATTCAAGTCATCTTAAATTACAAAATAATACTGTTTTCAAAAACACACAAAAAAAATTATTTTTAAAAAATTACCAGGAAGAAGGTGTTGAAGCATCAACATGGGGTAAAGTATTTGCCTAGCATGTAAAAGGACATGGGTTCAATACCTTGCACTAAAAAACAAACAAAAAGCCAGGCAGTGGTGGCGCACGCCTTTAATCCCAGCACTTGGGAGGCAGAGGCAGGCGGATTTCTGAGTTCGAGGCCAGCCTGGTCTACAGAGTGAGTTCCAGGACAGCCAAGGCTACACAGAGAAACCCTGTCTCGAGAAACAAACAACAACAAAAAAAAAACCCAACAACAACAAAGAAATACACAAACTATTGGGAGAGAAGAGAGATTGAGTACTTTAATCCTTTAGATTTGAGGGCCTGGACAGATGATTTAGCAGTTAAGAGTACTGGCTACTCTTCCAGAGGACCTTGGTTGGAGCTCCTGCCACCACATGGTGGCTCACACCCATCTGTAACTCTAATTCCAAGAGATCAGATGCCTTCTTCTGACTTCCTTGGAGCCTGCAAGTGACACCATGCATACAGGCAAAACACTCATATATGTAAAATAAATAAATTACCAGGAGCCAGCCAGATGACTCAGTGGGTAAAGTTCTTGTGGCTAAGCCTGACAGCCTGAGTTCAAACCCTGGGACTTACAGGAAGGACAGAGAAAATCAATTCCTGAAAGTTGTCTTTTCACCTCTATACACATGTTGAGGCATTCGTATCACCCCTTAAAATATGTAATTATAAATGTTCGCTAGGTGTAGTAGAGTGAACCTATGATCCCAACATAGCCAGAAAGAAAGAGAAAGGAGAGGTTGGGGGGACAGGAAATAAGACATAGAGGTCTTCAGGGGAGGATAAAGTCTCTAACATTAAGTGAGCATCATTTACCACAGGCCAGTCACTTCCTTTAATCCTTCAACAAGCCTAACAATGTGGTGAAGGATGATTAATCCAGTGGAGTCTGGAGGCCTAGAGTGTTCCAGAGGGGCTGGTCACCAAGGATTCCAACTTCTCTGTCCATCTCCAGGTAGTCTCTTCTCATCCCACAGGCCTATACCCGGTTTTGCTGGGGCAGGAGACCATCAGAAGCAGAGCTCCTGCCGTGCCAGTCGAAAGTAACTATGATGCCCAAGCAGATGAGGACCAGTCCTGCCAGCCCCAAACGGATGAGGTTTCCCTGGGTATAGTCCAAGGAGGCAGAACCTGCGAGCCAAAGAGAGGGAGTCAGGGTGTTTGTTGGTCCCGTATCCCAGAGACTTGGTGCTCTTCTGTGTTTCTGACACACAGATGAAGTTATTTCTAAGTTAAATAGAGTTGATGTCCCCAGATCCCCTGGGTCTGAAGGAGGAGAGCCAGAGCATCTTACCTTCGTAACTGATGACCAGTGGCTGGCTGCGCTGTGATAGCACATAGGGGGCGGAGGGTGTGTGGTAATAGCAACAGTAGGTGCCAGGTGCTTGCGTGCCGATCAGAAGGAAGTCGGCCCAGGGCTGCACAGAGTCGATGTACTGCAAAGGGGTTGCCACACCCACTCGGTACAGCGCAAAACTCATGCCTGGTATGCGGCCTGCACAGCGCAGGCTTACATTGGTTCCTGAGGCCACAACAGGCCCAGGCATTGCCACCAGTGATGGTCTGGGTAGCTGATCTGTAATACACAGGCAAGGTCTTAGATAGGCTGGCCTATCTGTCTCTAACCATCCCCCCTCTCCTCCTCCTTTCTCTTCTGCCTCCCTTCCCATCCCCCAAACTCACCTTCCTCTTACTCAGTAAGTTTAAGAATCTCACAATCTACCTCCCTATTGCCTCTCTCCTTGTGTTCCTTTTCTACTCTCTCCTACCCTCTGTCTTTATCTCACTCCTCTGCCCTTCTCCCGTTTCTTCCTGGGCCTCACCTGTTACCAGTAATTCCAGAACATTACTGGGCTGAGACCAGACACCCGGCCCCCAGTCTGTCTTGCGGTAGCGGCAGTGATAACTGCCCTCCTGGGCGGGAGTCACCTCTTCCAGGAAGAACTCAGCCAGCTCAATGGATACATCCCGGAGGAGCAGAGGGGTGACAAGGCCAGTTTTGAAGAGTGCAAACCGCCAGGCAGGTTGGGGTGCATGGCAAATCAAGGTTACGTTGATTCCAGGAGTCACAACTGCAGCAGGGTGAGCCCTCAGCAGTGGCTCGGGGTATGAGGCTAGGGGCGCTTAATAAAGAAGAGTGCTTAGGTCCTTAGGACCCTCCAACCCAGAAGCCCCAGGAGCCCAAGCAGAAGTCGGACACCATGAATCTCTATAAAGAAGGGGAGGGCCTGGAATACAATCAGCTGGCCCAAATTAGCTGACAATCACAGGAGTGTGCTCTTTTAACTTTGAGTTTTCCTCATAGTTATTTGTGCTAAGGATTGAATCTAGGCCTTATGCATTGTGGGTAATCACTCACTCTACCACTAAGATATAGACTCAATCTCCTCTGTTTTGTTGTTATTGTTGTTTTGTTTGGGGTTGTTTGTTTGTTTGTTTGTTTTGAGACAAGGTCTTGTGTACCCTTGACCAGCCTTGAACTTGCTGTGTCATGAAATACGACTTTGGATTCTGATTATAAGCCAGTGGTGCTACCTGATCCTCCTGGATTATAAACCTGTGCTACCATCAAGACCACCACTTCTCCCTCCCATCGATGCTGAACTGGGGCCTACTAGGCAACCAATCTACCGAGCTACATCCCCAACCCCTTCTCCACAATTTTAAGGCAGAGTTTCAAAATGTCATACCAGAAATTGTTCTGCCTGCATGTATGCTTGAAGGCCAGAAGAGGGCACCAGATCTCATTATAGATGGCTACAAGCCACCATGTGGCTGTTGGGAATTGAACTCAGGACTTCAGGAAGAGCAGCCAGTGCTCTTAACCACTGAGCCATCTCTCCAGCCCTGGTTACTTTGTTTTAACATGCTGTTAACGGTTTTGTTTTTGAAGCAAAGCTTCACTATGTAATTCATTTTGTCCTCAAGCCCATTAATGGTGCAGGCTGGCTTCAGACTTGTAGTTCTTCTTTCTGCCTTAGCTTTCCAAGAGCTGAGACGACAGATCTGTAGCACACACCTTGATAGAAGCAGTTATAGTTTGCAACATGTCAATAAGTATTGCTATGATTAGAACAAGCTCTTCAACTTAATTTTTAATATAGCAATGTTGAAAGGTGGGTCCCTAACAGATAAGAGAATAGGGGTAGGGTGGGGCTGAAGATGACTTTACAGTTAAGAATATTTCCTGCTTTTGCTGAGGACCTAGGTTTGGCTTCTAGCACCCATATTGGCAACTCATAACTACTTGTAATTTCAGTTCCAGGGGGATCTTTATACCTCTGACCTCTACAGGCGCCTGCACCCATGTCCGTCTACTTCTACACAGACACAAAGTTATGGAACAGAATACCAGGTGTAGTGATGTACCTGTAATCATCCCCAGTGAGGGGCTGGGGTGTGCCTCAGTGGTATTGCACCTGCCTAGAATCTGCCAGTGATGGGCTGGGGTGAGCTTAGTGGTAGAGCACTTGCCTACAATGCCTCAGTGGGGAACTGGAGGTGTTGCTCAGGGAGAGCACTAGCCCACTCTGCACACAACCATTGTTTCAACCCATGCCTAGTACACAGCCAAACAGCAAAACCATAACAGTCAATTACCCACTACTTCCACGGCTTCACAACGGGCAAGATCTTGTTTGTTTGATTGTTTGTTGTTTTGTTTGTTTTTTGAGACAGGGTTTCTCTATATAGTCCTGATTGTCTTGGAACTTGCTCTGTAGACCAGGCTGGCCTTGGACTCAGTGATCCATTTGTGCCCGCCTCACTAGTACTAGAATTAAAGGCATGCACACCACTGTTTGGCTGTTGTTTTGGGTTGTGTTTGTTTGTTTGTTTTTGAGGCAAGGTCTCATTATGTAGATCAGGCTGGCCTTGAACTCTAGAAAATCTTCTTGCCTCTGTCTTCCTAATGCTGGGATTAATGGTATGTCCCATCACTGCCTAACACCATAGGCAATTCTAATTTGTAAATAAATTTAAAAAGGAAAACTAACTATTTAACAATTGGGAAATATCTCTAAGACAGAAAGAACATAAGTTTAACACTTGAGACCCAGAACGGAATGAATCATGAAATACTAATTTTGACCTGGTAAGAAAAGAGGAAGTGTGTAAATGTGTGATGTGTCTGACTGCTTGGAAAGCTTTGGGAAGAATTCAGGAACTTGGGAGGGGGAAGAGAAGACTGTTGCATCTTATAAAGAGTCTTTATAACCTTGAGTGCCTACTGCTTTATCATTTAAATAGATTTAAAATTAAGGTGCTGGAGAAATGGCTTAGCAGATAAGAGTACTTGTTGTCTTTGCAAAAGATTGGGGTAGGGTTCTCAGCACCACATGGTAGCTCACAACCAACTGTAACTCCAGTTTCAGAGGATCCTCCTGCCATCTGCACTCTGCAAGCACTGGAATGCATGTGGTGTGCATATACGCATGCAGGCAAAACACATAAAATTAAATTAACTGACAACTCAGGTATGAATGGCTTCCCAGTGATTCTTACTGGAAATTGAAGTATAGTGGGAGAAAGTTGAAGAGAAAAGAAATATCTCCTCCATCAGAAAACCCAGGAAGAAACCATCTTGGGGTAGGGTAACCTTTTGTGGAAAGCGGGCCCAGTAAGAGAAGCTGGTATATTTGGCCTTGAGGAATTCCTATGTCTGGAGCCCTGAAATATGCCAGGATCTGAGCCTATAGTTTACCTATGTTTTACCTATAGTTTACCTATGTATAATTACATGAAGTCCTCACTGCAGCCAATTTTCCTAAGGAAATGGAGGCATCAAGACCCCTGGTTTGTTCAAGATCATGTAAAGGTCTCCTTAACATCCACATTCACGGTCTTCTCTACTCACCTATAACAGTTACTAAAGAGATGAGGGACAAACGGAAGGGAGAAGAGAGGAATGGGTGGGGGGCAAGGAGGAGGGAATGGAGGAGGGAGGAAAGGAAGGGTATGGAAGTGAGGGGAAGGGAAGGAGACAGGAGAAGGAAAAGAAGCAAGGTATGCAGGGGAGGAAGGGATGGAAGAAAAGAGGAAGAGAGAGGAATGAGGGAATCTGAGGTGAAGTTAGGCATCAAAATAAAATGAGTTGTTGGAGGCGAGGCGTGAGCAGTATAGAAGAGCGTTTGGAGTGTACCACTCACCTCTGGATGTGAAGTCGGCATGACACACAGGCCCTGCAGAAGGTGAGGAGCCGGCTTTTACAAAACTTTTAGTGACTATCAGTCTCCCTTCCTTGGGAGCCCTACACTCTGATTACATTGTTTCTTTTTCCTCTGAAAAATAATAATCCTGCCCCTGTGGTCTTTAGGATCAAGCAAAACTCCAGACTTCCCTTCCCCATACTTAAGAAGCCTGCTGTCTGACCCAAGAGGACAGGCCTCTCTGTTCTCCAACTTTCCCATGACCAATACTTGGCTCCCTGGGGTTTCTCTGCCTTGGGATTTGGATGGCTAGATGCCCTCCTCCCTCCAGCACATTAGTTCTACCCATTTGTCATGAGAACTGAGTACATTCTTTGACCCCCAGATATTCCTTATTCTCCTCTGCCTGGAGATCCAGAGAAACCTATGCTCAACCCAGACCCAGCAATCTCTCTTCCCCCATTTAGAATTCAGGTATCTGGTACCAGTCCTGCTTCCTTTTTCTAAATTGGATGTTGAATTCCAGATGATCAGATATAGCCCTCAGCCCAGGCAAGGACCCACACACAGGGGAGGGACAGCTCACAGAGAGTCGACAGCTGGAGTATCAGTGACAGGACCATGGCAGGCACTCTCCTTGGAGCTGGGGAAAAGGCTGACCCTGCCTTTTACTGTCTGAAGAAATGAAGCAACACCAGATAGCCATGTGAGAGTCCTGTTTAGGGAACAGAGGAGTCAGGTGGAGGCTCCTGGGTAACTGTGTCATAGTGTCATTGTCTTGGAAAAAGTTGCAAGACGGGACAGTCATAGCCTCTGATGTTCTCTAACTCAATTTAAAAGTAGGGGAGGAGGGCTGAGGATGTTGTAGCTAGGTGGGAGACTGCTTGTCCAGTGTGTTCTAGCCTCAGCACTGAGGAGAGAAAGAAAAGGAGCAGTAGGAAGGGAGGGAAATGGAAGAGAAGAAACGACAAAAACCAAAACAAAAAGGCAGAAAGGGAAAAAGAAGCTTTGTGTACAATATGTACTATACTGACAACAAAGAGAAGGCTCAGACTCCATTACTGCTCTCATTGTCCAGTCCAGATATTTTAATTTTTAAGTGATGTTCACGGTCTTGGAGGCTCAGGCTTGTAATCCCACCTGCTTAGAAAACCAAGGCAAGAGGATGCCAAGTTCAAAGATTGCAGGGCCAACCTGAGCCATTTAATGCCCTGTCTCAAAGTAAAAGTAGTGAAAGGGCTGAAAAAAAAAATATGTGGCTCAACAGTAAAAAATAAATATGCCTAGAATCCCCCAGCCGGGGCCTGGGGTTGTAGAATCTACCAGCAAGAGGTTGGAGCAGTGGCTCAGTCGTAGATGAGTAGCCTAGCCTGTCCTGGTTTTAGTTTTCAGCACTGAGGGGCGGAGGGGGGAAAAGCCATGATCTGCATGCAAGTAACATAAAGCACAAGACGTCCTTAATCTCTTTGGGATCAATTTAGAACTTCCAGAATGAGCTCATGTCTAGATGAGATCTCAGTGTAAAGCTGACTTTCCTGCAGAAAAACCTGATGTTACTTCTCCGATGCATTTTCTAAGCTATAAGAAAAAGGTGAGGCCAGCAGGTGTGCTAAGGTGGTTTAAATCTTTCAGGTCTCCTATGCCTCACTCCAGAACTACAACTCCCGAAAGACACCAGGTCCTTGTCCAAGGGGCGGGACCACGTGAAAGGAAAAGAACCACAACTCCCAGACAGCTCCGCGCCCTTGTCGCCGCCTAGACCAAGATGGCCGGGAGTAAGTACAGGTTTTGGGGGCGCGGGGATCAAGTAGTTCCAGAAACCCATGGGCTGACCCGTGGCTGAGGCTCAGTGGAGCCTTGGGGAGCAGTATGAGCCATCCTAGAAGAGGGGCGCGGAGGATGCAGAGCAGGGGCGATACGAGAATGTTAGAGGTCACCGCAGCAGTCCCCAAGGGTGACTGTTTTTCCACCTTTAGGAATCTCCACCTTCCTCAAGAATGCCTGGGCGAAGGAGCCGGTGCTGGTGGTGTCCTTCACTGTCTGGGGACTCGGTGAGTACCCCCATCTCCCAGCGCGAACGTGCATCCTCCACCCTGAAGTCATCAGCATTCCACAGTTCACCTCGAATCCCCTTGCCAGCCACATCCTGACATTACTGTCGCTCTTCCCTCACCACATACACCTACAGAAGAGGCGCACATTCAACCCAGCTTGTACTTTGTAGTACAGAACCCATCGGCGAAGTCTGATTTACACAAATCCCTCAGCAAGCCTCCCTGGTGAAGAACTTGCAGTGGGACAGGGCTATTCACAGTTCTGGTGCATTGAAGCCTTGGGACATGGGGGTGACCCGTTAATCAGATTTTAATTCTGAAAGTCTGGGTTGTGGCCTTGGATTTGGCAGTCATCATAGTCCCAAAGTTGTCAGCATTGCTGGCCCGGAGTGTGACAGTGAAGTTCCAAAACCCACCATCAGCTATCTACCACCCTGACTTTCAAAGACCTAGAATGCTCTAATTAATGTATGTGGGTTTTTTTTTTTTAAAGATTTTTTTTGTTTGTTTGTTTTTGTTTTTCGAGACAGGGTTTCTCTGTGTAGTCCTGGCTGTCCTGGAACTCACTCTGTAGACCAGGCTGGCCTCAAACTCAGAAATCCTCCTGCCTCTGCCTCCCAAGTGCTGGAATTAAAGGCATGCGCCACCACTGCCCGGCCTGTATGTGGTTTTAATTGATTGTATGTTGTATATGTCAAAATAATGATTTAAAGTATACTCGGTTCACTTCTTAAAGTTAAAATTACATTTTTTTTTACAGATGTGTGTTTATGTGTGTTTGCTACCAATTGGTTTTTTTTTTTGGGGGGGGGGGGGGGGGTCAGAGGACAACTTACTGGAGTCAGTGTTCACCTTCCATTCATTCTGAGTTCTAGTGATTGAACAGCCTTGGCAGCAGGTAATTTTAACTACCGAGCCTTCTCACAACTCTAAGGTTAAATACTTCCTTGAACTGACTTTATTTTTACCATTTCAGTTTTTTTTTTTTTTAAATAGAGAATACAATTTACTTAGCTCAAGTGGGCCTCAAACTCACAGCAGTCTGCCTTGGGTTCTCATGTGTTGATATTACAGGCCTGAGCCACCACCCCCGCTGTGCATGTGTGCATGTGTGTGTGCTGTGCCTATGGAGGCATGAAGAGGACATGGGTCCTTTTCCTTTGGAGCCGGAGATATAGGCATTTATGAGCTGTCTGACATGGCTGCTGGGAATTGAATTCAAGTCTTCTGGAAGATTAGCAAGTACTCTTACCTGAAAGGCCATCTCCCAGCCCCCTCAGCTTTTGCAAATAAATTTATGTATGTGTGTTTCTGTGTCCACATACGTGGGAATGCTCACAAAAGCCAGATGAGTCTTTTGGATGCTGTGGAGCTGGAATTAAAGTTACAGGAAGTTGTGAGCCATTCAACCTAGGTGCTAGGAGCAAACTCTGCAAAGCAGCAAGTGTTCTTAACTACTGGGCCTTCTCTAGCCCCTTAGCATGTGTAGTTGAAATGTGAAATTAACATGAGGCTATTAGCTTATATCAGCAACACTAGCCTATTACACCCCTCCTCCACTCCTGAAGACTCTTGGCTATAGTCCACATGGGCTAATCTAAAAGCTGTCAGTCTGTGACCAGCCTCGGGGCCTCATGTGTTCCTGAGTGCTTGTCTCCAACCTCTATGCTACTCCCCACTCTCAGGATTTACACTGGCCTATGTTGAGTGGGGATGGTGGAGAGCTAAGGACCCAACAAGGGGCCCTGCTGGTTGTGCTGGCCTTTTCCCACTCCCTTTTGCCAGGGCTGTTTCTACCCCTTCCCCACCCCTGGACAGCTTCTTCATCATGGGGTCTTATGTTTGTCTTTCTCCACAGCTGTAACTATGCCCATGATTAGCCCCTACACCAAGTATGCTGGCATGATCAACAAGGCCACACCCTACAACTACCCAGGTGAGCAGGGACCTGTGTTGGGGGGAGGGGCAGACATATCTGTGTAGGAGAGTCCTTGATGCATTGAAATGTTCGTTGTCCACACGTTTGCCATAACATGCTTTGAGTTTCTCTCCAGATTTCTGTTCTTCTCCAGGTTCCTCTCTCCCTGTTGGAGATATCTCCCTCATTTCCCTGTGTCTTTGCCTCTGCTCAATCTCTGGCCCTCACTTTCCTTTCTCACCTGGAATATAGAGAAAAAACCAGCTGTTTTCTACAGGACCCTGGAGATCTGCTGGTCTTAGTGGCTCATCCTTCTGTTTTGCAGTACCTCTGAGAGATGATGGGAACATGCCTGATGTGCCCAGCCACCCACAGGATCCCCAGGGTCCAAGCTTGGAGTGGCTGAAGAACTTGTGAATGGTTATGCTGATGGAAGAGGCCCCTTCCCTGTTGCTCTCCAATAAAAGTGTAAAAACTAATAACCCTACAATCTTTACCTAAAGATTTACTTATTTATATGAGTACATAGTCACTATCTTCAGACACACCAGAAGAGGGCATCAGATCGAATTATGTGGTTGCTGGCAACTGAACTCAGGACCTTTGGAAGAGCAGACGGTGTTCTTAACCACTGAGCCATCTCTCCAGCCCCAGGTTTCTTTTGTCGTTGAGACAAAGAAGGCTCATATATGTAGCATAGGCTGACCTGGAATTCAGTGTATAGTCAGGGTGGCCTCCAACCCTGGAACTTGAGTATGATCAGAGGTGGGAGCAATAGACAGTGACCTAGACAAGTGTACATGGAGAATCAGTCTGTTTATTGGGGAGAGAGGGTTAGTCAAAGGGTGGGCTGGCTAGGGTAGGGTAGGGTAGCAATTTGTCTGGCCCTCGGGAAACCCAACTCGAATCCAAGGCCTCATCTGCTTCAAAGCCAAAGTCTTCCTCAACCTTAATCTGAAAAGACAAGGAACAAGATGTGAGTGGATATGGAGACCTAGGAGACATACTGCCCCCCAAACACACACACCAATCAGCCTATGGGCACCAGTTTTCCAGGTTATACACTTCCCACAGTCAGGCAACTCTGATAACCATCCCTCAGCTGACTTCTGTTTTCTTCTTCAAGCACTAGCCTGATCTTCCAACTCCTCTATCCTATCTGATATCAACCCATTGTTGCCAGTCTGCCCAGTCCTCCCCAGTCCCAGATCCCCCCAAAGCCCAGCCCAGGATTCTCACCACGCCTTGGCCCCAGCCCTCGGCTCCCACCTGCACTGGGGCCAGTTCTGGAGTCAATGAAGCCCCCACCCGAGGTGCCCGCCGCCTCTTCCGACCACTGGGCCCTTCTCCAGGGGCTGGGCTGCTGGGGTCTAAGGTTGCAGTTGTCCTTTGGGGTGGGGAAAGTCCCTCTTTCTCTGGAGGTTCATTCTCAGCATTGCCTGGGGTAGGCACATCTGTGCCTTGGCTGCCATCATCCTGGAAAGATGCAATATGCTGGTGGTTAAAGACTCCTGGATTCCCCATTCTCCCAACCTGCTTGGAGACCAGAGCTCACCTCCAACACAATGGTGAACTGGCTATCCCGGTAGTCATCACCATAGGAGTCCAGGACCCTCATGAGGAACCTATGTGGACAGAGATGCAGGCACTGAAAATCTTACCTTCTGGAGGAGTAAAGTAAAGATCATAAAGTCCAGGTCTCTTCAATCTAAAGTGACCTGAACTAGAAAGATTTAGACCTCCGTAGCCTGAGATCCCAGCCTGGGAACCAGTTTGACCCCAAGGCTCCTTCCTACACAGTGAAGGATAGGTGACATCCTTTACTGGGCTAGGTGCTGTGAAGGTACATTCCATAGACTATTCTGTAAAGTACGCAGTGTGACTGTCAGCATCTGGTAAACATTCAAATCCTAATGTTGGCAGTGAAGACTGAACATGCTTGAACATGCTTCCCAAGTACTGTACCACTGAGCTAGAGCCCCACGCTACAGCTGCTACTACTACTCCTCCTGCTCCTCCTCTTTCTGAAACAGGGTTCTTTGTGTAATAGCCTTGGTTGTCTGGAAAGTCAGTTTTTAGACCAGACTGGCCTCAAACACCCAGGTAATGGTCTGCCTCCATTCCCAACTCCAAACTTTGTTTTGTGACAGTGTCTCACTATACAGCCCTGGCTAGCCTTGAACTCACAGGGATATACCTCTACTTCCCGAGTGTTTGGATTAAAGGATTTTATTTTTGAGACACTGTAATACTCAGCACCAAATAAACAGCATTGTAGCCAACACCTGTAATCCCAGCAAGGATTGCAGTCAGGTAGGAGGATCATAAATTGAAGGTTAGTTTGAGACCTGGGGCTACAGGAGACCCTGCCTGGGATGAGGAATGTGAGGTGTTGGAAAACTAACTGAACAGAGGGTGTGGCAGCAGAAAACTTGTGAGAGCAGGAGCCCCTGTAGAGGCCCTGAAGTGCTCTAGGATGTTGATTTCCACATAAAGCAAGGAGGCAAGGCAACCCAAGTCGGGCCTCACTGGCTGTCATGAAGGATGAAGGTACTCACTTTTACTGTGCCAGTAAGGGAAGAGTAGAGTCTACGATCAGAGGGACAGGCTGGTGTGTGTGTGTGTGTGTGTGTGTGTGTGTGTGAGTGTGTATTAGTGCAGGTGTGCGCACTGGCGCTTTTGTATGCTTTTCAAGTCAGGGTTTCTCTGTGTACTCCTAGTTGTCTTGGAACTTGCTCTGTAGACCAGCTTGCCTCAAACTCAGAGAACGGCCTGCCATAAATGCTAGGATTAAAGGTGCCCACTACCACATCCTGGCTTGTCTGTCTGGGGTGGGGCTGGGAATCTGAGCTGGTAACAAGACCCCTGGTGGTAGAGTGTGACGCTTGGTCTAGAGGCCCCATGAGAACGCAGCTGTGAGAGCTCAAAGGCATCATCAGTCTTACTGAATTGTCAGAGAAGTTCATTCAGATTGGGTGGCTAATTTCTCAACTTCCTGTTCTATCTATGAAGGCCAATCACCCCCTATAGTCCCCTGATCCTACTGTATAGGTGGCCAGGGGAATGAGTATCCCTATAATCCCAGCATTCAGGAGGAAACAAAAGAGGACTGTCAGACTGAGGCCAGCCTGCAATACACAGGGGAGCCATTCTCTCAAGCCAAAAAAAAAAAAAAAAGGTCTGGAGAGATAGCCTAGCTGTTAAGAGCACTTGCTGCTCCATCAGATCCCGGTACCCACACTAGATGGTTCACAAATTCTTTTAACTTCAGCTTCAAGGCTCTTGTGTGGTCTCCACAAGTACCCACCCACATATGCACACACAAACAATCACACATAGAAACAAATAATCTCTTAAACGTAAACCAGTTAAAAGCAAACAAACAGCTATGCATGGTGGCACATGCCTTTAATCCCAGCACTCTGGAGGCAGAGATGGGTGGGTGGATCTCCGAGTTCGAGGCCAGCTTGGTTATAGATCAAGTTCCAGGACAGCCAGGGCTACACAGAGAAACCTTGTCTTGACAACTAAAAAACAAAAAACAAAAAAAGAAAGAAAACAAGAGCTGGAGGATGGGTGGGTGCTGCTCTTCCCAAAGACCTGAGTTCTGTTCCCAGCACCCTCACTGAGTGATTCACAATGACCTGTTTAACTCCAGCTCCAGCACATGTGACGGCGTCTTCCGGCATCTGTATGCACATGTACACGTGGACATGAACACATAAGTAAGAAATAAAGCCTTAAGAACAAGAAAAACCTAGAGATGCGCCTCAGTTAGTGGAGAATTTGTCTAGCATGCAGGGAACCTTGGTTCAATCCCCAGTATCACATAAAACTGAACACAGAGGAACATGTCTAAATTCAAGCACTGTGGAGGAGAAAGAAAAGATCTCAAGCTCAGGGGCAGCCTGGGGATCCGTGAAATACCTACCAACCAACCAACCAACCAACCAACCAACCAACCAACCAACCAACCAACCAACCAAGCTGGCAAAATGTCTCAGGGGGTAAAAGTGGTTGTCATGGAAACCTGACAATCTACGTATAATCTTCAGAACTCACGGAGGAAGGCGAGAACAGACTTTCAGAAGCTGTCCTCTAACCTTTACATGTACACTGTGATATACACACCCATATTCAACCCTTTCTTCCCAATGTGTATGAGACCCATGCTATCAAACAGAGCAGGCACGGCTGGCTGCCTCTGGCACACTGTGAAGGTGACTTTTAATTCAATTATTAAAATAACTGCTCAATGGCAATTATTTTAAACTAGTCACCCCCCTGTAGCTGCTAAGCACATGCAGTGTGGTCAGTACAACTCAAGAAATGGAAATTTTTAGAAGATATTTATTTTTATTTATATGGATGTGTGTATGTCATGCAGAGCTGTGCCTGAGAGGCCAGAAGAAGATGGCAGATTCTCTGGAGTGGGAATTACAGGAGGCTGTGAGCTGCCTGATAAGGGCGCTGGGAACTAAACTCTGGAAGAGCAGCAAGGGCTCTAACCAGTGATCCACCGCTCCAGTCCCACAGTTTCCTTTCACAATACTCGAGATTGAACCCAGGGGCTAGAGGGATGACTCGGCTGTCAGAGCATGGGATGCCCTTCCAGGTTTGAGACCTGGCACCCAAATGGCAGCTTACAACCTTCTGTAACCCAGGGGATCCAATGCTTCCTTCTGACCTCCTTGTCTACCTCACTAGTGTGGTGCACAGGCACACAGGCACCCATATACAATAAAAGGTTTAAAAGAATAGAGATTGAACTCGGGGCCTTGCGGATGCTAGGCAAATGCTCTACTGCTGGGCCACATGTCCAGTACTTCCTGGGGAACTCTAGGCAGGTGATCTACTAAGGAGCCGCTCCAGGCCCTCGTTGGAGGATTCTACGGAAGCATCTTATCACCTCTGAACTATACACTCAGCTCTCCCTTTTTTTTTTTTTTTAAATTTAAACTTGACTTAGTTTTATGTGTATAGATATTTGCATATGAATACATACGCACACCATGCACATGCCTGATGCCCACAGAGGCCAGAAGAGGGGGGTTGGATCCCCTAGACTGGCGATATAGACAGTTGTGAGCTGCCACGTGAGGTGTGGAAATTGAACCTGGGCCCTCTGTAAGAACAGTAAGCACTCCTCACCACCAATTCACCTCTCCAGTTTCTAAATTTCAATTTTAATTTACCAAATGTAAGCAAAGTTAACTGTCTATAGGTAGCAGCTTCCACACCCGACAATGAATCCCGGGGAACTGACTACTGGGTAAGGATGGGGGAGCATGAAGACTGATTAGCAGAGATACCTGAGAGGGAACAGCCTAGGAGGACCAAGACACTAGGAAAGTGTTCTAAGGGAGGGCCCACAGGCTCAGATGTACCAGCTATAGAGCCGAGGTGAGAAGAGCTGGGTGGACTTGGCCTCACATACTCGGAATCATGAGTGTGTTCCCGGATTAGTGAGACACAGCAGGGGGCATCAGGCTACAGAGCTCACACCCCTTCCGGTCATGGTGAGACCAGTGGCTGCTGCTATTCTTGGTGTTGGAGGACGCAGCTCCAAGACGCAGCAAGTAAGGGCTGTGCTGCTTCCTTCTGGATGTCCTCTCTACTTACAGTGGACAAACTTCAGTTTTGTCCCTGTGCTTTGTGAAGGCCGGGAAGATGAGATATAATGGCACAGTGGGTGAAAGGTGGTGGAAACATGTGGGGGCAAAGGGGCTGGGCCCACAGAGTGTGCAGAACGATACCTGCGCTCCTGCTGGAGTCTCCGAGTTATCCTTTGCACTTGATGGAGCCTGTTCAAGACTCGCTCATTCACCTGCAGGAAGGCAGAAGAAACGGCAATGGTTTGGATGGCTCTGGCATCCAAAGGCTCCGGCATTGGAATACTTGGCTCCCAGTGATTCTGGGGACATCTAGGGGGTATGAAGTACATCACTGGGGCAGGCTCTGAGGTTTCAAGAGCCTCACACTCTGCCCAGAGATAAGAGCTCTTGGCTTCCTAATGCCTCTGCTCCATCATTATGGACTTGAATGCTCTGGAACCCTAAGTCAAAATAAACTCTTTCTGAAGCCAAAACTCTTGTCTTGGCCATGTATTTTCTGACAGCAACAGAAAAGTAACTAATATAAAGCCCAGGACAGCTGGACTTCACCCACTCTCCTATCCATTCATTCATGGTTTCTAATGGCATGCTTTCCATGTACCTGGCTCTATGGAGACATTCTAGGGCCCAAGGCCCTACTTAATTTACTCCTTTCTCCTGCCCATCAAGTGTAGTAATATGTATAGTAAAGCCTTTATGTCTGTCTTTGAGTGAAATGTTTCAGCAAAGCCTTTGCTCTGCTTGGGCCAATCAGTAGAGGCTGAGGAATTGTTCTGCAACTGCTTGAACCTTGAAGAAATGCTGTCTCTCTGGAAGGTCTGCACTTGGTGCTACGTGAGAGCTTGCAGCCGCATGAATTCTATGACACTCCTGGCAAACCTGGAGTTCTTACTTTTGATTATGGGTAGCCGAGGTCTAAAGGGACTGAGATTTGAGTGGGTTGTCTGCTCTCATGAGCAGCAAAGGGCAAGATAACTTTGGTAGACAGGACATTTCTCAGCCCCAATTAACCTTGTATAATGTTTGAATAAAGTAACTGCAGGGAAAAGCTGAGTGTCAATCTTCCCCAAGAGGTAGTACCCCTCTGCTCCTTTGGAAAATGAAGGCATAGGTGAGCTTCTCTCTGCACTGTGGCACCTAACATAACCCAAGGCAGCTGTGGTTGACCTGGAACTCAGAGCTCTGCCTCCCCTTTCTTTTTCTTAACACTCACATCTTCTTTACTTGGTTTGCTGACCACCTACCCACCCACAACACAAGTTCTTCAGTGACAGCAATGTGTCTGTGTCCCCCAGGCCGTAGCCCAGCCTGCCTGGTAATGCCTCAGTCAAACCATGCTGAACGAAAGATTACACAACTTCTCACTTTCAATCTGAAGTCTCCCTCTTTCTTAGTTACTGTTCTATTGCTGTGAAGAGACACCATGAATGACCAAGGCAAATCTTATCAAAGAAAGCATTTAACTAGGGGCTTGCTACCAGTTTTAAAGGGTTATTCCATAGTCATTGTGGTGGGAAACAGACAGAGCAGTAGCTGAGAGCTCTACATCCCAACCCACAGGTAGCAGGCAGAGAGAGAGACTGGGCCTGGCAATGGCTTTTGAAACCTCAAACTGTGTCCAAAGAGACACCAACTCTAATAAGGTCACAAATCAAAATCCTTCCCAAATAGATCACCAACTGGAGATTAAGCATTCCAACATCGAGGTTATGAGGGCTGTTCTCATTCAACCACCTCATAGCCTCAAGTTTTCAAAGTGTGGCCCTTGGCTGTTGGTAGGATGCTTGGGAAAGTTCAGGAATTGGTGTCCGCCTAGCAGAAGTCAATTACTAGGGCTGGTTATGCCTGATCTGTGGTTCCTGCCTCCCCCTCTGCTTCCTAGTACATGATGGTGTAAAAAGCCCCTTTCACACGTTCCGGCCGGCACAGAAGGAGCCGTTCCACCAAGCATCCTCGACACCATAGGCTGAAACCATGAACTGAAATAAGTCTTCCCTCTCTTAAGTTGCTTTTGTTGGGTGCTGGGATCACAGCAATGTAAATACAAGCACCAAAGTGTTTGGCAGACACAAGCAGTCTGTGTGTCAAGTAGACCAGAAGATGGCCACTGAAATTAGGGCCATCAGAAGATCTTTAAGCCAACACCTGAGTGATATGCAAGAGATGAATGAGAAGCAAGTCAGGAAGAGAACATTCTAGAATCAGGGAATAGCCCTTGAAGTTTCTGAAGGCCCTAGCCTAGACATGGAAAGGAAAGGACAGGACTCAGGCAAACAGTGCCTAGGGCACAGACTAAAGTATATGTTCTTTCTAATCAAAGAGACCTGCATTTTCCAGGCTCTGCTGTGTGGATTCTTGCAAGTTACTCAACTGAACTTTGGGTTTCTGCATGTAGAATTTGATCTTAGTGGGGCGGATTAAGACTGGAAGCTTAGGGGATGGAGCAACAGTTCAGCAGTTAGGAATGCTTGCTTTGGGGGATTTTTGGTGCTGGAGAGATGGCTCATCCATAAAGACCACTGGTTGCTCTTCCAGAGGACCCAGATTCAATTCACAGTACCCACGCAGTGGCTAACAACCAACTGTAACTATAATTCCAGGGGGTCTAATGCAGTAGTCCAGGCTCTGGGTCAAGCATGCTCATGGTACACAGACATACATGCAGGTAACTTCTCATAAACATAAAATGTGTCTGTGTGCCTGTGTTTGTGTGTGTGTGTATGTATGTATGCATGTATGTATACTGTATATACACACATATATACAAACACATATGTGTACACATAAATAAACACATATCATGTCTGGAGAGGAGAGAGCTTGTTGCTCTCTCAGAAGACCAGATTTCAGACCTCAGCATCCATACTCGGTAGCTTACAAACACCTGTAACTCCAGCTCTAAAAGATCCAATGCCCCTTTCTGAACTCTGTTCGTACACACTTTGTACCCACTTGCTAAACGTGTTTACAGTCTCTTCTCGATCTCCTCATCCCGAGCTTCTCCTTTTCCAGGACTTGTACACACTTTGTTACAGGATGTCACCCCCAGAAACCCATAAAGATCGGTTGAATCCTAACCCAGTACTTCAGAAAGTGAGTATCTTGAAAACAGAGTTATCCCAGAAGCAGCCACAGTTCAACAGAGGTCATCGGTGCATTGTTCAAATAAAGTCATTGGACCTTTGTCCTCATGAAAAGGAGAAACAGACACTGACACCCTCTCCCACCACAGAATCTGTGAGAAGATGAAGACACGAAATGGAATAGCACCTCTGCACACCGAAGACTTCTGGCAACTGCAGAAGCTTGGAAAAAAGCCTGGACTGCTTTTCCGTCAGTGTTCATAAGCCCTGCTGACACCTTAACCACGTCTCTCAAACTGACAGGGAGTGAATATCTTGTTCACCTACCAGTTTGTGATCCTTTGTCACAGTAGCCAGGGCGCACTGGGCACAATCATTTGCAGAGACTTTCAAGTGTTCAGACCTGCCTCTGTCCCCCTGCAGGTGCGGTGTGTCTCATCATCTCCCCTCCACCTCCCATGTGTGTGCACTAGTTTCAAACTCCTTGCCAGCTCCCATTCATTCAAAGGGCAAATTCCAAACTTCTTGCCTGGTGTTCCTGCCTTACTAAAACCTACATTCTGCCCACTGCTCCTTCCTCCTTCTTACTAGGGAGGTGAAGTTAAGACTCATGTGATGAGTTAATCTGAGAAAAGAAGGACCCAAGTGAGGTTCAAGAGGGAGAGCAGGTGAACCTAGGGGTGCCTTAGGTGAGAGGCTTGGTGAGTGAAGTATCTGACAGTCACCTGTGACATACCAGATCAGAGCCAAGTATCTGATGCTGTGATGGTTATTACTGATTTCTCAACTTGTCAGGATGTAAACATCACCTAAGAGACAAGACCCTGTGCCTGTCTGTGGGGGTTTCCAGATTGGTTAAACTGAGGTAGGAAGATCTACTCTAAATGTGGACAGCATCATATCATGGGCTGGAATCTGGAACTGAATAAGGAAAAGTCAAACTTAGTACCAGTATTCATCTATCCACCTCTTGCTGCTTCTTGCCAGTGGATGCAACATAACCAACTGTCTCATGCTCTTGACACTGTGTCTTCTCTGTCATGATGGATCCTTAAACGCTAAGCCAAAGTAAGCCTTTCCCCTAAGATGCTTTTCCCAGGTATTTTGTAATAACAAGAAAAGTAATGAATACAGATATTCTGGAAGAGAACACTTAGGGTGCCTGGCACAGAATTAGACTCACATGGATCTGTTCATTTGTTCAAATACAAGAGAAAATGGGAAAAGGAGGGGGTAAAAAGGAAGAGGAAGACAAAAAAGGAGGAGGAAGAGGAGGAGGAGAAGAATAAGGAGGAGGAGGAGGAGGAGAAGGAGGAGAAGGAGGAGAAGGAGGAGAAGGAGAAGGAGAAGAAGGAGAAGGAGGAGAAGGAGGAGAAGGAGAAGAAGGAGAAGAAGGAGAAGAAGGAGAAGAAGGAGGAGAAGAAGAAAGCGGCGCGCCGGTGGCGGAATGGAAGTTCAGACCAGAGGACCCCCAAGCGGGAATCCACACTTACCTACCTGCTCGATCTCTCGGCAGCGCCGACCTAGTGCCTGGTACTTTCTTCGATTTAGTTCTCGTTGGCGACGCCTGCGACCCCGTGCGGCCTCTTCCTCTTCATCCCGCTCCCGGAGTTCTGAATCGCCCAGACCACCGGACACAAATTCCACTTCTGTCTCTAGCTCACTTTCTAGGATGTGGCCACCAAACAGGGGAGGCAGAGCCAGCTCTGAGCCTGGTGGAGCTGAGAACTCTTCAAAGCCCACGGCTGCCATGGTCCTGTAGGGCCAAGAAGTTTCAGGAACCTACATTCTGGCTCTCCGAGTCCCTCCCCAGACGCTCAGGTCCAGGCCCTAGCCTGGAGCCCAGCCCTCTCCATCATACCCAGCAGCCTAGACTCTAGTTCTCCTCTCTAACACCAAGGAGCTCAGACCCTAACACTCCTCCGTCACTGCCAGGTATAAGACCCAGGAATCAGACCGTAGCCTTCTCTCTCAGACCTTGGAGCCCACACTTCAATCTCCTTGCTCTCAGATCCATGAGAACACCAAATTCCTAATCTCCCCTAGGATGCTCCAGTACTGCTTCCGGTACCCCCATAGATCCTAAAAGAAAGCAACTGCACGAACTTCAATCCCCACCGTCCCTGGGAGTACTAAGGTCGATCGTTGCTGTTTTTGGAGTCCTCGTTTACACAAAGCTCAGCTACTCACCCCTCTCTCTGTTCCAACTCCATTTCTCTGGTCTGGAGACACCTCAAGCCTCAGAGAGGTGGAGCCGTGTGCAAAACTACCTGTCCCATCAGGCCTTGCGACACAGGAAACCTGGGAATTATAGTTTCCTATCCTGCCTTCGTTTGCACTCGATTCCAAATTGCAGCTTGAAGTCTTTAGTTTAGCGCCTCCAGCGATCTTCTACGTTGTCACCGTCTTTATTCCTGTCTTGTCGCAGTGTCGACGAGCCAAAGAGATTCTCCGTTTCGCAGGCTCAATCCACGGCGGCTTGTCAGTTCTCCTAGCCCTACACTCCAGCTCTCCCTGTCGCCGTCCCGCGAGGCCGCTACTAATAAAGTTGTTGACCAAACGCTGCCGGAAATGTCGTGGAGCGCCCAATCAAAATGCAGATTTATCGGCGGCAAGTAAAAACGTCATCAAAGAGCGCCGAAAGCTCTGGAGGAGCGGATTTCTTAGAAACGATCGTGAGAGGATCGAAGCGGTGAGTATGATGGAGAAGGGAGAGTGGGAAGCTAAGCTACTGGGTCCGGAGGAGAAAGTGTAGTGGGCGACTTAAATCATAATCTAAGTAATAATAAAACGTATGAAGCTTCTTAGAACTAATATTTAAGTCGTGCGTGGATCACCACATAACTTACTTTAGGCTGGAATAGGGCATGTGGCCCAGACGGGTGGAATGAGAAAACTGAAGGCAGAGTGAGGGAAAGAGCCGCATTAGGCAAAGGTAAATTGGTTACACAAAGACCCAGAGGTGTGGAGAAAAGTTGCCAGGTCAAGTGGTACCTGGGGGGATGTGCTGTGTTCTGTGTGGGTAGAAACAGGAGACAACCTCCATGAACTAAGCAAGCTGTGGAGCCTACATGCTCCTACCGGAGCTGATGAAGGGAAAACTTCAGGGGATCAGGGAGAAAGTGCACCTTGTGGTGATATGACTGGACAGAGTCAAGATGCAGTATTAGGGAGCCCCATTCTCACTTTCCTATAGGCCTTGGGATGTCTCTGGCAGATGAGCTCTTGGCTGACCTTGAGGAGGCAGCAGAAGAAGAGGAAGGAGGAAGCTATGGAGAAGAAGAGGAGGAGCCAGCAATTGAAGATGTACAGGAGGAGACACAACTGGATCTTTCTGGAGATTCAGTCAAGAGCATTGCCAAGCTATGGGATAGCAAGATGGTGAGGTGGTACCCTTTAAGTCAGTGTTTGGAGGAGGAGGAGGAGGGGCAGGAAGATCAATTCTTATTTCGAGAGTCCTAGTTTCTGACTGTGCTCTCCTTCCTCATCAGTTTGCTGAGATCATGATGAAGATTGAGGAGTATATCAGCAAGCAGGCCAAAGCTTCAGAAGGTACCTCCTCAGCCTCACTTTCCTCTGTCCATTCTTCTGACCCCGTGACTTTTGCTCCTCATGGTTTTTAACACCGAATGTCTCTCCCTTTTCGGCTTTCCTCAGAGCACTCACTCTCTTTTTTTTTTTATTCAGTTACCCAGTTACTGACCCCTGAAAACATACTGTATTATTCCCAGGCATGATGTGTGCTTATATCTCACCACTTGGGAGGCTGAGGCAGCAGGTGCATGAATGAGGTCAGAGTCAGCCTGGGCAAAACCCTATCTCAGAAATATGTATATTCATGGAGCTGGAGAGATGGTTAAGAGTATTTGCTGTTCTTCCAGAGATCTTTGGTTTGCTCATTAGCATCCACTTGGGTCACAAGCAAGTATCTGTAACTCCAGTTCTTAGGGATCTGACACGTTCTGGTCTCCATGGGCATCATATATACATTATGCACATCAGGCAAAATACACATAAACTTTTTTAGAAGAAAGTGAAACAACACTTATGTAAAAAAAAAAAAAAAAAAGGAAGGCCGGGCAGTGATGGTGCACGCCTTTAATCCCAGCACTTGGGAGGCAGAGGCAGGCAGATTTCTGAGTTCAAGGCCAGCCTGGTCTACAGAGTGAGTTCCTGGACAGCCAGGACTACACAGAGAAACCCTATCTTGAAAAACCAAAAAAAGGAAAAAAAGAAAAAGAAAGAAAGAAAAATAAATATACATATTGTACTATAAAACTGATGCTAAAGCCCTTTGTGTTTTCTAGTTGTGAGAGGACTATCTCTGGGTTCCCTGATCTATAGGGCTTTTACTAGGTAGCCTATAGTGGCCTTGAACTCTCCGCAAACATCCTTTTTCAGCCTCCTGAGTGTGAGGTAGAAGCAACCATGCCCACTCTGTAACCCCTACAGAAGGGACTGACTGACTATGCATTGGGTCAGGGAAAAAGTGCCTCCTGTTGGAATTTGAGTACTTGTGCTAACCCTGGGGAAGGAGCAAGAGCTGTCCCAAGTCACTGAGTGCTGGGATTCTCCCAGCCCGCTTCTACAGGAATTTCAAGTGGCAGGCTGAGAAGCTTCTTGTTCCATAAAGCCAAAGAAGGTCACAGAAAATGACATTTCCTGATGACAGGTCTGATGAATCTGGGCGAAGTGAACACAAAGCATGTCTAGCACAGGTGGCTCAAGTCATACAGAGAGAGTCACCCTTCTCAAGGGGGTGGGAGGAGGTGTCCTTACTGCCCTCTGAGTTTTAATGACCTAAAGGGACATTTAAGGCCACATTACTCAATGCGGATATAATTGTCTATGCATAAAGTGTGGTTTCTAGAAACAGAGTTAAGGAAGGAATGTTCCAGGGGGATGGAACAGCACGCGTGAAGGCCAGGAGAAGTGAAATAGCCTCGAGTGCTGGGTGGCTGAGAGAATGAAGCAGAAAAGCAGAAGGGATAATGCTGTATGAGTCAGCGGATCTCACTGAGGGGCCTCCTGTGCTGTGTGCACCAAGGGTGCAGGTGTGGGGAACATGGACCTCCATCTGTATGCGAGACCTTGAATGCCAGTCTGAGGATCTTGCTAGCTAGTCTCAAGTCTTTAGAGAGCCATAGGAAGGTTTAGTTTTGGAACAAGATGAGGTTAAGACCAGATTGGCCCAGAGGATAGACTGTAGGAGAAAGATGAGAGGTAGGAATAAGGCCCCAGGGGAGTATTACAAGCCTCAGTGAATGCTTCAGCCCCTTATGTAGCCCTTCAGCTCCTCCTTTCTGATTGCATCCAGCCTCCGCCCCAGTCCCCAGCTCTATCCCTCCCCAGTCCGCACCTTTTCTTCTTTGTAGTGATGGGACCAGTGGAAGCAGCCCCCGAGTACCGAGTCATTGTGGATGCTAACAACCTGACTGTGGAGATAGAAAACGAGCTGAGTGAGTGATGGGAAGGGCCACGGAGATGCCCTTATCCTGTGCTCTTCACTCTTGATGACCCAAAGGGAGGAACAGCCATGAACTGAGCCTGGACCTCTTTTGTTTGCCTTTCTTGGGCAAAAATACTCCCCTGATTAGGTTCATAAAGAGAAATTTCATTCTCCTCCTTCATAGAAGTCTGAATAAG
>JANHMN010000003.1:17383309-17431243 GCA_030674055.1 Rhabdomys pumilio
CAGTTGCATGCTCCAGGATGGTTCCCCACACCCCTACCAGTTGCATGCTCCAGGATGGTTCCCCACACCCCTACCAGTTGCATGCTCCAGGATGGTTCCCCACACCCCTACCAGTTGCATGCTCCAGGATGGTTCCCCACATCCATCCCTGCCAGCAAGTGTGGAGGGAAGATGGGGTATGGTTGTTTCCTTAAGGCCATGATCTGGAAGTTGAAAATTGTCACTTCAGTTCATGTTTTGTAGACCTTTGTAGAACAGACGCCACCTGCACATAGCACTGGGGACAGCTAGGAAATGTAGGCTTCATGCTGGCATCCATGTACCCACGCATGATTTGGGGTTGGTTATTAGAGAGGTGGAAGTGGGTGTTGGGGATAGCAGCAGAGCCTGCCTCCCCTCAGTGGACACCTGCCCTCGATGTCCCATTTAGACATTATCCATAAGTTCATCCGGGATAAATACTCGAAGAGATTTCCTGAGCTAGAATCCTTGGTGCCCAACGCTCTGGATTACATCCGCACAGTCAAGGTCAGTGGCGAGAGTTTGGCTTGGGAAGAACTGGGGCCACTAGACCAGGAGGCCTCAAGTCTAGCAGTAATGGAGAGTCGTGACTGGGGCTCAGTGGTGAGGGACAGATACTGGAATGGATGTGTCATACTCATCCCTTGCTTCCCTCCTCCCCTTGTGTTGTGAGAGCATAACCACTGACCTGGCCGTTACCTCTGGCTGCGGCTTGAGCTGGCAGAGGCCACAGCTGGATAAGAGCTAAGACCCTGAGTGGGAGCACGCAAAGATGAGGTCAGAAGGGGCAGGGAGGGAAGTCTGGACGGGTCAGGAAGGTCAGAGGCCTCCTCTAGAAGTGATGGGAGAGGGTGGAGGTGAAAGAGCAGGGGTCCTGCCTCTGTCCGAGAGATGAGGATGGTGGCAGAGGCAGTCTGTCCGTGGAAGAAAGTGTGCTTTTGAAGGCCTCCTTAGTGTAGCATGTCCTCCTTGGTGACTGCTCTGCCCAGGCTCTCCTGCATCAGCAGAGCACAGCAGCACTGATGCTTTACGCAGTCATGTCGTAAACTAAAAGGCAAGAGAGGTCTCCAGTGTATAGACCTTAGCTTTCCCAGCTTCCTCAAGGGGAGACCTTTCTTAGTGTTGTAGGAAAAGAGCTTCTAGGGTCTTTTGGGGATTACAATTTCTCTCTCCCCTTCCTACCCCAGGAGCTGGGCAACAGCCTGGATAAGTGCAAGAACAATGAAAACCTCCAGCAGATCCTGACCAATGCTACCATCATGGTTGTTAGTGTCACTGCCTCTACGACCCAGGGGTATGTATGCCATATTGTAAGGTGCTGCAAGCCTACCACAGGACAGTTAACAGGAGAGACAGAAAAGGCAGAATGGGGGTCATGGTCAGGGTAGTGCTGAGAATTATCTGTAGGTAGGCCGCTAGATGGATGGAATTTGGGATAGTCCCAGAGCTACACAAACACACATGCATATACAGCTGAGAGGGTAGGTGGGGCTGAACATGAGTTAGAAATATACCTAGCAAAACTGGGGCCTGCCCCCAACCCTCACCTGCTTTACCATGCAGGCAGCAGCTGTCGGATGAGGAGCTAGAGCGGCTAGAGGAGGCCTGTGACATGGCACTGGAGCTGAATGCCTCCAAGCACCGCATCTATGAGTATGTGGAGTCACGAATGTCCTTCATTGCACCCAACTTGTCCATCATCATTGGAGCATCCACGGCTGCCAAGATCATGGGTAAGCTCCCAGCTGGGTCCCTTCGGTGGAGTCTGCTGATAGGTTAGGTTGCTTTGGGGAAGTGGGGTTTGGCCTTAGAAGCTCTATTGTGTTGTCCCCTGAAGACTAAGGTCAGTCAGCTTGGCACACACATACATTAGAAACATAGCAACCCCCTTCGAGGTTGAGCTGCCTGGCTCAGTCATGTTGCACAAATGGCAGGCTAGCCTCTTCCTGCCAATAGGCCCATTTTAGACCCTGGAGCAGCACAGAGTACTGAAGTCAGCTCAGGCTTTCCTACTGGATGGGGCAGCAGATCCTGCCATGTGCTGTGCTCTTCCTCCTGGAAGCTCCTGTAGCAGAGTCCCTCCCTCCCTCCCTTGCAGAGAGATGCTTGCAAAGGGAATATGGGAAAAACCACCATCTTTGCTCACTTAGCTTCAGTCTTGAGTCCCACAGGGCAGGATGCTTATACTCCTGAGGCTGCTTTTCAGAGCTGGCAATTTTGAGACCAGGGTGCTGTGAGACCTTTCCAGAGGCCTCTGCTTGGCTCAGACATGTCTTCTGTGTCTTCACGTAGCCACACCACTTGTATCTGTATCCTTCTCTCCTTTTCTTACAAGAACATGAGTCGGATAAAGTCAGGATCCATATGACCTCATTTTACCCTAGCTATCTCCTTAAAGATCCTGTGTCCTGATGGATGCAGTGGCTCATACTAGTAACTCTAGTATTTGGAAGGCTGAGGCTGGAGGGATGCTTTGAGTTTGAGGCCAGCCTCCGCTACAGAGTGAAATACTCTATCAAACCAGCCAACAAATGAAGGTGCAAAGTTGTCTTAGTCACTGTTCTATTGCTGTGAAGAGACAACTATGTGCTTATTTACATTTCTAGAGGCTTAAGCCATTATTATCATGGCAGGGAACACAGCAGCAGGCAGGCATAGTGCTGGAGATGTGGCTAAGAGCTATATCCTGATCTGAAAACAGAGGGAGAGACAGACAGACAGACAGACAGACAGACAGACAGACAGACAGAGACAGAGACAGAGACAGAGACAGAGACACAGAGACATAGAGACAGACACAGACAGACATTGGACCTGGCATGGGCTTTTGAAATCTCAAAGCCCATGCCCAGTGGCACACTTCTTCCAACAAGGCCATGCTTTCATCCTTCTAATCTATTCAATGAGTCTCACTTCCTGGTGACTGTATGAGCCTATGGGACACATTCTTACTCAGACCACAAAGGTGGACATGAGCTTCCGGATGTGAGCTGTTTTCTGACCTCACCTCTTGTTACAGGTGTGGCTGGAGGGCTGACCAACCTCTCTAAGATGCCTGCCTGCAACATCATGCTGTTGGGAGCCCAGCGCAAGACGCTATCTGGCTTCTCTTCTACCTCCGTGCTGCCTCATACTGGCTACATCTACCACAGTGACATTGTGCAGTCTCTACCCCCAGTGAGCCTTCCACCTTGTTCCCTGCCCCCAGCCTCCAGGCCTTATCTGGCTTGGCTGGCAATAGCCCTCAGGCTCCTGGAGGATGAGGCAACATGGGTTAGAAGAGTGAGGGTACCATCCTGGGGCCACCACTTGACAGTGAGGATGATTGGGTGGCTACAAACCAGGGGCAGCTAGAGCATAGTCCTTAAGAGGAGGAGTCGGGTGTGGCTGGCCCTAGATGAGAAGTGACTATTGGGGTGACCATTGTTACCTTCACTTCCAGAGGTTCAGTTTCCTTTCCCCTTCCCATTGCTCCAGGATCTCCGGCGGAAGGCAGCCCGCCTAGTGGCTGCCAAGTGTACACTGGCAGCTCGTGTGGACAGCTTCCATGAGAGCACAGAAGGGAAGGTGAGGAGAGGACAGGCATCTGTCCCTGATGCTTGGGGTCTTTTCATGGGAAGATGCTACTTCAGAGAGCTCTCCAGACTAGCAGATGGATGTGTGTGTCTGCAACCCCCACTGAGGTCATCACATTCTCAGCTCTGTGTATCAGTTATAGAACAGCTATGACAACTCACTATACATGGAGTGGCTTCATATAAAAGTTTGCTAGGCCTGCTAGCTCATATCTTTAACATCAGTACTTGGTAGGCAGAGGTGGGAAGATAACTAGTTTGAGGCAGTCTGGGTTATATAAGTTTCAGGCCAGACTAGACTGCATAGTGAGATTCTGTCTTTGAAAAAGAAAAAAGCACAGGGCTGGAGAGGTGGCTCTATCACTTAAGTTCCTGCATGCAAGCATGAAGACTTGAGTTCAGTTCCTAACACTCATGTTAAAACAAACAAACAAAACAAAAAAATAAATAAACCAGGCACAGTAGTACATGCCAGTAACTGTAACCCCAGTGTGGAGGGTAGAGGCAGAAGGGCATTTGGGGCTTGTGGGCCTGTCAACCAAATCAGTAAGCTCCAGATTCAGTGAGAGACCTGTCTCAGGAAATAAGGTGAGGGGCTGGAGAGGTGGCTTAGCAGTTAAGAGCACTGACTGATCTTCCAAAGCACCCAGGTTCAATTCCCAGCACCCATGTGGCAGCTCACAACTGTCTGTAACTCCATGGATCCAATACCTTCACACAAACATACAGGCAGACAAAAACATGCACATACAACAAAAATAAATTTAAAAAAAAAAAAAAAGAAATAAGGTGAGGAGTTAGTATAGAAGCCATGATACCAAGTCTCTGGCCTTTTGTGCACATGTGTGCATGTGAGCACACACAGTTTTGTGCACATGTGTGCATGTGAGCACACACAGTTTCACTGGATTAACATCAGGGAGTTAGATGGGCAGTTCCCGTTTGTAGGCTCCTGGGAAGAAATGTCCCTGCCCCTGTCAGTACCAGAGGCCACCAGGCAAGGCAGAATCTCTAGCCTCTGACTCTGCTGGTTTGGAGTCCCTCGTAGGACATTGAGCTCATTGACAATACAAAGTACTGTCACATCTCAGGTCTCAACCTAATCACACCTGCAGAGATCCTCTGCCATGTGAGCTGTAGTCACAGATCCTAGAGACCAGGACACCTGACACCAAGGTGGAGCCCTGTGTTACAGGGGACAGTGTTTTGCCCACCACAGTAGGACCTATCCTGTGCTAGCAGAGACATGGGTAGGCTTAAGATATAAATACTGAGTGCTCTGTGCATTTCCCTGCTGGAAATTACATCATAGCCCAGGTCAGGGGTTCAGTCTCTCTTTTTGCCTTTTGCCACTTGCCAAATAAGGCAGTACTGCAGGTGATTACATAGATGTCAGAGTCTGCCTCCATGTTTTTTGTCTGTGTGTGTGGTGGGTATTATTAGAATTTAACCTAGGACTCTACACATACCAGACAACTGATCTACCCCTGAACTACATCCTCAGCTCACCCCCACCCCTTTTTGAGACAGGTCTTATTTCTAGTCCAGGAAAGTCTTGAAGGATTTTTGATCCTCCTGCCCCAGCTTCCCTGGTAGCTAAGATTGGAGGTTGGTGTGTCACACAGCATTTATGTTCTAGCTGGGATGAAAACAACTAGGCGGTAGTCCTGAAAAGTCTATAGTGGGTCCAGTAGTGGTGTGTACCAGGGACAATAAAGGGAATTGTGGGGTGAGGAAGCTTAGAATCTGAGTGTCATAGGATGTGAAGAGCTTTGAGAACGCTTTAGTATGGGCCTGAGTGAAGTTACAGTCAGTCGTGTGGATACTTGTGCTATATCCACCTGGAAGCGTGTTCCAGAGTGAATAGTGAGTACAAAGAACTTGAGGCCAGAGTTCGGTGAACCCAGCAGGGAGAGGAGCCTGCTGTACCTAGGAGCAGATAATATACAACCTCTGAGGGGCTCTGGCTGCTGTGGAGGCACTGAAAAGCAAGTGAGCTGCGATCTGTTGTAAGAGGCCAGGGCAGTCTGTGGTGTCGGAGTAAGACAGGGAAGATGACATGCTGTCTGTTGACTGGGCAATACAGGGATTCTGTCTGGCCCATTTATGTTTAAAGAACTCCAGACAGGCAGTTATCCAGAGGGTGCAGAGCTTAGATGTGAAGGCTGAACCTGAGCTACAAGTTCAAGGGGCACTAGGCGCTGGAACCCACAAAACACCATCCCTGGACAAAGGGGAAGAACATGTCTTGGGGAGGGCACACTGTCAGGTGGTCAGATGCACAGTAGATGGGTTGACAGAACATAGATGTGTGGCTAAGGGGACAGTGTACATGGCTGGCCACAGCTTCTCAACTCCCTGCTAGGTGGGCTATGAACTGAAGGATGAGATTGAGCGCAAGTTTGACAAGTGGCAGGAGCCACCACCCGTAAAGCAAGTGAAGCCCCTGCCCGCGCCCCTTGATGGGCAGCGGAAGAAGCGAGGGGGCCGAAGGTAAGGAGTTCTGGTGGGACTAGCTGTTTGGAAGTAGGGAAGGGAAGCTGCTTCCCAGGCAGCTCCTACATCCTGTTGACTCCCACTTGCTCTAGGTACCGCAAGATGAAGGAGCGGCTAGGACTGACGGAGATCCGGAAGCAGGCAAACCGCATGAGCTTTGGAGAGGTCAGGCTCGATCCACAGCACCACTAGGACCTTGTAGGGTCTTCTCTCCGCACATCCTGTTGCCATCCCTCCTCCCCACCCTGTAATCCGAGAGAAGATCTGAGGCTACCACAGCCTCCTCCCTCCTGACTAGCCTCTCTTCTCAAACTACCTTCTCCACCGTGATGTTTGCAGCTCTGAGCTGGCTGCCTTCCCATGCAGTTCCCCAGGCTACACCTATATCTGACGATCATCTAGGCAGTCCTGAAAGAATCCACTTAGGCGCCACCTCAGTAGTGCAGCGCATCCCAGTTCTTGGCAACCTAATCTCAGTGTAGAGGAACAAATGACTACTCAGCTCAGGAACCAGTTCTTCCCAGGGTTCCTAGCTATACCCAAGCAGAGTTGGGGTAGGCTCTTAGAAGGTCACTTAGTGTGGCCGGTCCCCTGGCTGATCAGGTAGTGTCCATGAGACTGGCTGATTGGAGAATCTGGGGGTTCTCAGTGGACTGACCCAGGGAACTGGTTGAATGGACCCAGCTTCTTAACAGCAGGTTACTCCCATCTCACCAGATTGAGGAGGATGCCTATCAAGAAGACCTAGGCTTTAGCCTGGGCCATTTGGGCAAGTCCGGCAGTGGGCGTGTACGGCAGACACAGGTGAATGAGGCCACCAAGGCCAGGATCTCCAAGACATTGCAGGTATGGACTGGGCCCATGAAGATGGGAGGCAAGTGGGACATGAAGGTCAGAAAGCCTGGACCACAACCTCTCCTTTTCCTACAGCGGACCTTACAGAAACAGAGCGTTGTGTATGGTGGGAAGTCAACAATTCGTGACCGCTCCTCAGGGACTGCCTCCAGTGTGGCCTTCACTCCCCTCCAGGTACCATACCCTTTTCTACCAGGCATGAGATAAGGCTGCAGTGGAGGTCTGTTGAGCTAGCACATGAGCTTAAGTCCACAGTCGCACAGTGATAGTTGTGACAAGCCCAGACCAACTTTGGAACCAGGCCTAGGACTCTGCCCATGTAATCCAGATACTCTCTGAGCTTCCCAGTCTTTGCTTTAAGATAGCCCCATTGTCAGGGTGACATCAGGGTGGGCTTGAGTTTCATCACACCAGCCCAGTAGCACTGAGCAGTGTGAAGCAGCATGGGCTCAGGTTACTTACCACAGAGATAGACAAGTATGTCCCATAATGTCACAAGGAACTAAAGAGCTCCCTAGCTTGCCAGGAGTGCCTCCTGAGTACCTGCCTACCACGTTCCAGGCTTCAGGTATAGAGACAAAAGAGACAAGCTTTGCATTTGTGTGGAGAGGGGTGTCGTAGGCTGGAGAGGACAGATGATTGAGTCTGATACACAATGTATTAGAAGGCATGGGTGCCAGGAAGAAGCAGGAGTGAAGAAGAAGGTGATGGGGCCAGGGAAAACCCAGCCAAGAGGATTGGAAACGTTCAATGTAGTGCCGGCATTGTCATCACTGTCATGGTGTGGGATTTGCTTAAAACTGGCTGGCCACAACCCTCTGAGATTCAGTTTCCTTATCCAGAACCAGAAAGGAGTAGTGATTTTTAACATCACCTGAGGAGGTTAACAGTCCTGAGATCCAAGACCTGCCCCTACACCCACTGGGTCAAAAATCTCCCAAACGGAGAGAGACTTTAGGGACCGTAAATGGTTCCATGTCCACAAGAGTGGGAGACTTTGATATGTCTGATTCTCACACTAGAGGGGAGCCTGAGCTTCCTCATTTCACCCTCTTCCTTTCACCTCTTCCTGTCACCCTCTTCCTTTCCAACACAGGGTCTGGAGATTGTGAACCCACAAGCAGCCGAGAAGAAGGTGGCAGAGGCTAACCAGAAGTATTTTTCTAGCATGGCCGAGTTCCTCAAGGTCAAGGGTGAGAAAAGTGGCACCATGTCTACCTGAAGGGGCCCACACCCCAGGTGGCCATCCACTGAAAGGACATAAAGGACTGGAGTGACAGATTTCCAGCCAGGAAGTTGTGGTGTAGTGGAGGCAGCCTTCCATGCTCTGTCCTTGGCCCAAGGCTACAGCATCCAAGGAAAAGGATGAAGCACCTTAGCCTGCCTCCCCCGGCACCCATACTGCTGCCGCCCCAAATGGGCAGAGAGTTCTTCTCACACTCAGCCTTTTTACTTACTGGGGAAAGGAAGTGCTTTTCTAGAATGAGTACAATTAAATGCATAGTATCAGGCTCTGAACAGAGGGTGTGATTGTTTATGAAAGAACCAGAGGACTCAGCGCTGGGGCTTCCAGTGTGAGTAGCATGGACCCAGCTCTCTTCTGCTCTTGTCCTGGAGTCTAAGAAAAACCATGTCTGTCTTTAACACCACTACCTGCCCCATGAGAACCATCAGCATCATGGACAAACAGTATGGCCACCACAAACTCCAGGACCCAGTAAGACCCACAGGATTATTGTCCCTCAGGCTAGAAACCTCCTTGGTCCAAGATACACCCACACAAAATGAAGCACCTAAAAGGCTTGGGAAGTGTGACAGAAAGCACCCACTCAATTCTTCATTCATGGTGGAGCCTATTGTTATAATTCATGTTTACTGAGGGGGCCACACCTCTGTCTTCACCAGGGGTGAGGCAGGTGGGTACCCCATGGGAGGTACCAATGCCAGGTAAGCAAAAGAAGTGCACACTACCAGTCTGACTTTCGAACTGGGGCTTCATCAACGGAAAAAGTAGAACAGTAAGAACTGTGTTTGGTGTGTTAGGAATCTAGTTCTATAAGTGAGGGAGAATGGCTTCTGGGCTCCATTTTTTCTGCTTGAGCTTAGCTATGTTGGTCTGAACAGAGATGTAGCTAGTGAGATCAGGTCTTTCTATCTTGGTCTTCCTGGTCTCTGTTCCTCTCTCTCGGCTTTCACTTGCCTACACTCTATCTTAATCCTAGTCCCCTGTGGGTCTGTTGGGGGAATGCCCCTTGTCCGCTACTTCCCTTAGAATCCCCACTCTGTCCCTGGCCTGACTTGATTCTCACACTGCCAGTGTTGACTGGAATGAAATGTGAACATGTAAGTCTCAGAATTCAACACGCTTCAGAATGTCTGGAGGCTCACCAAGGTATGGTTGCTAGTTGCAAAGTTTGATTCACTTTTGCTAAAATAGAGCTAAAAAATGTATTTCAGCCTGTAATCCTAGCTACTCAGGAGACCTTGGAGGCAGGAGGGTTGGAAGTACTTAGGCTACATAGTTGAGTTCAAGGTCAGCCTCGGTCACACTAGGCTGTAGGAAAAGCTGGAGTCCAGAAGCAAGCTGGAAGCTGGGGAGACAACACTGTTGGTAAAGTGCATTTCATAAAAACATGGGGACCTTGGGAGGCAGAGGCAGGCAGATCTCCAAGTCTAAGGCCAGCCTGGTCTACAGAGCAAGTTCCAGGACATCGAGAGCTACACAGAGAAACCCTGTCTCGAAAAACCCCCAAAACAAAACACCAGCATAAAAACATGAGTGCCATACTTGGCACCCATATAAAAGGCAAGGAGTTGTAGCATGTGTTTGTCATCCCAGTGCTGAGAAGGTAGATACAGGTGTTCTCCCGGGGGATGTATGGTCCTGGTGAGTGGCCTATCGAAAACAAAGCAAAACAGCCTTAAAAACAGCAACAACAAAAAGGAGCTGCTGGTGTTGACTTGGCCTTCATAGGCACATGCATGTGTATCTGCACACAATACATTCATATGTATATACACACGCGCACACACACTACTCTAGGGGGAGGAACTGGCTGGAGAGATGGCCCAGTGATTAAGAACATTGGCTGCTCTTCCAGAGGACCTGGGTTTGATTCCCAGCACCCATATGTCAGCCTACAATGGTCTATAACTAGTCCCAGAGGATATGACACACTTTTCCCGTCTCCTTGGGCATTAGGTGCACATGTGTTGCAGACATACATAAGCTAAACACCTATACATACACAAAGTTTTTAAAGGGCCAGGAATATAATTCAAAACAGGGTGCTTGTCTAGGCCCTCAAATGTTTTCAAAGGGCTGCCAGGTGTGGTGGTACTCACTTTTAGTCCCAGTATTCCCAGTCAGAGACCAGAATTTTGTGAGTTGGAGATCAACTTAGTCTACACAGTGAGTTCCAGGTCCTTAAAAGGTTGAAGAAGCAGCCACATGGTGGTAAGCACATACCTGTAATCCAGTACTTGAGAAATGGAAGCAGGAAGACTAGAAGTTCAAGGTCATTCTCCGTTACAAAGCCTGTCCTGCCTGTCCTATATGAAATCCTGTCAAAAAAAAGAGAAGCAAGAATTGACTGGCAACAGCTCAATAGTCTTCTTTTTCCCTAGCATGTTAAGTCCTGGTTTCACATCTCCCTGCTGAAAAGAAAAAAGAATTTCCATGGGGTCATTTCAGGGGAAGAATAACTGGTTCCCATCTCCAGATGTTGATGTAGTTGTTCTAGCATAAGTCTAAGTATCTGGATTCTACCTCTACACACTCCCCAGGTGATTCTAAAGTGCAGCTAAGCCTGAGAATCATCTTTGTGTTCTTAGGGCCATTAGTATATCCTGGGAGCTTGTTAGGGAATGCAGAATTGGTGACCACCTAAATAAGAAGCTGCATCTTAATTTGGCAGATGATTCCTGATAAAGTTAGAAGCAGTTCCACATTCTCGGGTCCCACATGAAAGGGCAAAACTGCATGAATAGCAAACTCGAAGGGGTGTAGAAGCTGTTCAAAAAATCTGGAAAAACATAGGTCCCTAGGTTTCGCTTTCTTAAGTCTATGTGACCCTAAGAATATGCATTTAGAAATTATGTAAATATGTGAGCTTAAGTGCACCAGCAGATGCCAGATGAGAGAGTCAGATCGTGTGGATACCGATCCGCTGCAGAAAATGTTCTTAACTGCTGAACCATCTTCCCAGCCAAAGAAATATGGTTTTTTATAAGCCATTTTCCCCCTCTCTTGCTTCAAGCCATTCTGATGCGGTAAAATGCACGTGCACGTTCTCTTCAAGTGTGGATTTATCTTCTTTTCCTCCTCCTAGCTGGAAGAGATAGATCGACTTTCCCAATTCATGAAAACGTGGTGCTCACGTTTTCAAATTTGCTCAGACTATTCATTTACTAATTCAGCAAAAGGCTATAGAGTGCTTTATGGGTGCTAAACACCGAGAAATCCAGAGAGGGAGAAGCAAGTAAGTGTAAAAACGGCAGGAACCGAACAAAATTAAACCAAAGAGGCTCACCTAAGCACTCGGAAGAGTAGTCAGGAAAGTTTACTCCTTAAGAAGCATAAGAGAACTCTAGTGAGTATCCATTACAGATGTAACCGAGGTAGGGCAAAGCGCAGTTTCCTCTGCAGTGCAAATACAGGAGAGCGTCCCAGTATGCTCAAACTTGAAAAACCCCAAAGAAACCCAGAGACACAACAGTTCCACGCTGTTTTGTGTTTCTCAGTCTCTTTTGCAATGTTCCTGATTCCTTCTTTCCTTCTTTCATCCTTTAGAAAGCACCGAGTTTTAGAGATATACCAAGCAGAGACGCTTGGGGAAGGACTATGAGGATCAGAAAACAGCCTAGACAGGCAAAGGAAGGATGCTCCGACAGCCACACCTGTCGGCAGGTTTCTCCGTTAATAGCTATCCTATTGGCCAACCAAGGGAAGGGGCGGGGCGTTCGTCTAGCTCCTCCCCCTAGGCCTGGCGGCTCTTTCGATTGGTAGATGTCTTGGGTTTAATGCCCTCAACCCCCAGGCACCTCTCTTTCTCCCACTAGATAAGCTGCTTTTAACACTCAAGCTCCACGCCTTCCGTCGTTTTCCCCTACCCACCTTCATGACCAACCAATGAGTTCAGGGTAGAATATTCCTCACAACCAATTACAGCTGCCTTTAAACTTGACGAGCAACTTCCCGCCCCTCACCCTGACTCCTCCCCGTGGCCAATTGATTTAGGCGAAGGGGGCGGACACATCCAATCAGCACGACATAGGCCTCCTGATTGACACCCGGATCCTCGCGCTGGCGTGTTGTGCTCTGAGGTGGGGAGGAGGAGGAGGAGTCGGGAAGAAAAACCCGAGCCAATCCAAGCAAGCTGAGCGGGAGGCCAATCGAACGGCGCGCCCTGCAGAGAGCAACCAATCCTAACAAGGGAACTGGCCTCATTCTCGCTAGGAACCAATGGGGCGAGCCTAACGGCGCAGAGCGACGTGCTGCGGGAGCAATGACGGACCTATATTCGGTGCTCGGGGGCGGGCCGGCGCCAGAGACGAGAAGAGAGGAGGGGAGGCCTCCTCCGCCGCCGCCATCTTGGACCGGGCCCGTTCAGCTTCCGTGGAGCCGTCGGCAGCCGCTGCCGGGCCTTTCCTTGATCCTTGAATCCCCCTACTCGGTCGTCTAGAACAATCCCGGGCCCACTTCCTCTATCAACAACCCAACCCCACTTCCGGCTTTCGCGCCCTCTTATCGCGATAGCGCCTGGGCTCGGGGCGCGAGGAAAGAGGAAAAAAAAAAAAAGGCGGCGGGCGGGCGCTCGCTTCTCTCTCCCCCCTCCTCGCCTGTCGCGATACGCTCCGCAGCGGCGGCGCCAGCTCCTGCGGTGAGCGTCAGGTTCGACTGGGCCGGACCCCTTCCCCTCTTCCCTCAGCTCCATCGGCCGACTTCTTGCTCCGCGACCCTGCCGCCTGTCGCGACACGGCCTCAGCTCCCGCCGGGCCCTGGCCGCGCGCTCGGGCCCGGCTTCGGCTCGGGCGGGCGGGGACCCTCCCTCTGTCCTCCCGCGTCCGGACTCCCGCGTGGCAGAGCGCCGGCCCCGGGTGCGAGGTCCTGCCCTCCTCCGCGTCTGGCTGGGCTAGGAGCGGTGGGCGCGCAGCGGGCCGCGGAGGGGTCTTTCTGCTGTGAGCGCGGGGGCCACTCCTGCAGTCATGCCTACCCCGGGAGCTCCATTGGGGAGCGTTGCCTCAGTGCACCCGAAAGCTCCAGCTTGTTGGTGTCTTGATAGGGGGAAGCCTCTTTGGAAGAGATGGATCTTGTGGAGGAAAAAGTCCCCAAGACCCGAGGGTGCAGTTCCCGTTGTGAGTTGGCCTAAGCTAAAGTTTCACCTAGTCCCCACAGCTCTAGCAGTGAAGTCTCCTAGAGGTCCCGTTCCACCAATCTTTTTAAAGAAGCATGTTTTTTTTGTTGTTTATTTTGTTTTAACACTCCCTCCCCAAACCTTGGATTCAGGACTGTACCGTATTGCTCACTTCCTGGCCTCACGTCTTTTACATCTTTGAGGTGGGGTATCAGCGGCCTCTAGCTTTGAGGATGCAAGCTCCACTAAGATGCACACTGCCTGCCTCCGTGGATGAAGCTTCCTAGTGGTTAGGTCTACTGGTATTGTGTGTGGTGAGGGCCGCTTAGCTTTCCTAGATGAGTGTCGGTGGAATGTGAGCTCCCTTGCTCTCGGTTGTTGGTACTCTCCTTTTGGGACAGTTGAAGCACCTCTTCTAAACAGCTGTATCTCGGTTCTGGGACTGTCATTTCCTTTTAGGATCAGCTTTCAGCCTTTTTGACTAGGGGTTTCCTCACCGTCTCCCTTCCCTGCTCATCACATAGACTGCCATCTCTCTGTATTTTCATTTCAGCCTGTGAGAATATGTGGTCTTCTATAATTGAAATCCACTGGGTCAAAGCGTTGTTTCAGAGCTAGAATGGTCCGTCTCACCCAACTGGCACCCTGTAGTACTGCCAGCTTTCCTTGCCTGAGTCTTTTGCTGTGCAAGGCCTGGTAGCCTTTCTCCCTGCAGTTGTGTTGTCTTTGTGGAGTAGTGTTGTCACCTGCCAGGTAAAGTTCCTGTTTTCTTTGCTAATGGCATCATCCCCCTTCTTGCATTTGAGATGGCCACCACCTATGTACCCACTGTGAGGTTAGTATACTCTTGTGTATGGGTGCCCCTGGCTAGTGTGACACCCTGCACCCCCTTTGTGGTTTTTCTATGCATCTGAAGTGATGGTTTCTTGTACTGTGTCTGAGACCTGGGTGAGAGACCACTGTAGTCACTTTGCTTGGGACTAGAGATTCTGAGGGGTGACTTTTCAAGGTTTGGGTTCCTCACTCCTTACCTGTTGGGCCTCTCCAGGGGCAACAGTTACTTATAACCAGGATCTACTTTATTCACCTCAGAATCCTCATGTGCCTGTGCCAGCATCCTCCACTGGCTTCAAGTTCTACTTTCAGTGCTGCTTGCCACCATTCCTGGCTTCTGTGTGAGCCCTCCTAGCTGCCTGTGCTATGCTCCAAGATTGTGTGTGTGGCCACTCAGTACCAGGTTTCAAAATTAAGGTTGTACCCCTTCATCGGGTCTCTGTATGATGCATTGGCACCTGTGGTGAAAAGTTCTGTAGATTGTTTTGTTGGTGGCTCCTATTTTGAGTCTTGATTTGAGGATTCGCTACATCTGTAGACAGGATCCTAATGATTTAGCTCCCACCAGACCCACAGCTTTCTCTATGCTGCTGAGACCCTTCACCATCTGTGTATATATTCTGTGTGAAGGTGCTTGCCTACCTCAAAAGGGCCCTGTAGTGGTGACCTCCTAGATCAGGTCTTGGAAAATAGGATGGAAAGTCTTCTGTGATGGCACCTCTACTTTGAGGCTCCAGCACCAGCTCCCTTTCTGTCTGCTTGCTGAGCTTCTGAGGTATGTGAACCCTCTTTGTGTGAAGTGGTTTTTGTTTTGTTTTGCTTTGTTTTATGTGGAGAGAAGGTATTGCCTCCACTCTGGCGGAGGCTGCAGCCTCTAAAACACTTGTCCTACTCTGGAGCAGCAGCCTTTTGCCAGTCAGATGTTGTCTTCTTTAATCACAACTGTGCTCATATTGATGGCTGAAGTATTACATCTGCTTTTTTATTTTAATTTTTAAATTTATTTTTAGTCTACTTGTATTTTGCCTGCACACATGTAAGTACACTGTATGTGTGCTGTACCTGAGAAGGCTATTGGTCCCCCTGGAACTAGTTATAGACAGTTGTGAGCTGTCTTGTAGGTGCTAGTAAGTAAACCTGGGTTGTCTACAAGAACAAGTGCGTTTAATTAACCTCTGAGTCATCTCTGGCCCCTAAAACTCTTAAAAGAAATGTGTTATATATGTGTGTGTGTGTGTGTGTGTGTGTGTGTATATATACACACATATATAATATATATATACTTATATATATAAAATCTTGTTTTTTGTATGTTTAAGCATGCCTTGGCAGGTATGTGGGGGTCAGAGAAAAACTTTGAGAAGTTGATTCTTGTTTTCACTGTTTGGGACCCAGGGGTTGAGTCCAGATCACCAGTCTTCATAGCATCCACCTTTACCTATTCAGCTGTCTCACTGGCCCTTAATTATTTTTTATTACATTTATTTATCTATTTAATTTACTTTTTGAGTATTTAGTTCTGGGTAGCCTGGACTTACTATGTAGACCAAGCTGGCCTTGAACTCACAGAGGTCTGTCTGCCTCTGCCTCGAAATTGCTGGGATTAAAAGTGCTGGACCAACATACATTTATTTGTTTACTTGTTTATTAGATTGTTAAAGAAGAGTGTGAATATGTGTGTATGTGTTTATGCAGGTACTTTTGCACATGTATACATGCCAGAAACATACATGTGGGAGGTAGAGGACACCTTTTGAGAGTTGGTTTTCTCTTTTTACCATGTAAATCCTGGAAATTGAATTTAGTCAGACTTAGTGGCAAGAAAATATGCCGAACCTACTCACTGGTCCCTTGTTGTCCCGTTCTTTGGTGCCTTGCTTCTGGCCCTTTAGGACTTCTGTCACTTTTTTGTCGCCATGATTCATTCCTCTTGCTGCAGTCCCAACCACTTCAGGGTGGAGCTAGGATAGGGCCTCACCTCCTTAAGGTGGGAGTGCCTTGCCCAGGTTGCTGTGCCTGCCCAGAACCCTCCTGCAGGCTCTTGGGACAAAGTGGGTAGTGTAATAGCTCTTGTTCAACATTCCTTCCTTCCCTGGTATAAAAAGAGGCTTCTCTATGCTGATGGATATTAGAGCCAAGATTCCTGGTCAGGATCCTGAATACCTCCTGCTGGTGTCCAGGCAAGGTCCCTAGATCAGAGGAACTTATCCTACTTGAGTCTCTTCTGTGGGGCTCTTTGCTGAGTTCCTTTGGTTGCTTCATCTTCCTGGAGATTCCTGTAGTATGGTGTGTCAGCTAATCAATCCTTAATTGAGAGTGCTGTGTATGCTCGCTCTTTTTGATAGGTCCTTTACTAAAGATATTTTAGTCCTCACGGTCTGAGGTGCCACCCATAGCTACTTCCCTACAGAGTGGAACTGTAGAGTTAATTTCTTAAATTTCTTTTCAGAGAAGGCACCAGCCTCATCCACTCTAGGCCTATTTTTCTAAATCTCCCTAATGCAGTGTCCCATGCTGTGATTCCTACAAGTGAAAATACTGAGCCAAGCTTGGCAGTACACTCCTGTAACCTCAGCATTTGGGAGAACAAAGTAAGAATGTGAGTTCAAAGTTATCCTGAGTTGTATACTAAGACCCTGTCTTGAAAAGGAAAGATTTTATTTTTTTCTGTTGTGCTAGTTACAGTACATGAGGTGGCTGCCTGAAACACTTCACATCACACCTTTTGTTAAGACTGCTCTGGGTATTTCCGTTTCCTTGGTATTAAGGACCCTCAATCTGGCTACCCTCCAGGTTGAAACTTGGTTCTGGGAGTGGAGCTGTTTCTGCCTTTTTAGCTGAGAGCTGTATTGGGCCACCCTTGTCCTGTGTCAGTCTAGTTCTCAGAGCCTTGCTTGTTATACCCATGGAGGAGAGGGTTACAGCTTGTGCTAGGAGCTCAAAAACCCTCTTAGGGTCCTTCCTCTCTAGGATGCCCTGTTTCAGTGTTAACGTTGTAGTGTGGATTTTCCTGCTGACAGACCTCTCTTCCTCTGTCCTTTGTCCTCAGGCCGCCCTGAATTAAACTTCGCTTCCTTCAAAATAAAAATAGGTGTCTCTTTGTACATGTTGGTTTCTGCCCTGATGGATTCATGTTTCTGAGTCTAAACTGCCCCTCTATCTGATGTGGAATTCTTCCATGTGTGCAGATCTGTTCACTCACAGCTAAGGTTCTTCTTCACTTTCTTATCTTTTTGAGATTTCTATCTTCTCATAGCTTTCCTTGAGGTGCTGCTTCTTGCTCCCAGGTTTCTATAACCATTTTTAGTGTCAGACTTCTGTTGTGGAATAAATTTCTTGGAAGTGTAAGACCCTCTTGTTTGATGTCCTGCCTTGTCCTGTATGAATGGGTCTTGATCTTCATATATCTCTTCCCCTTCAGAAGAGATCACACCTTTTAGCCTTTCCAGGAGCCGCCAGCCTCATGTATTCTGTGACTTACCTAGAGTGGCCTCTCCCAGTCACCTCTTCTCCCAGCACTTCAGTGTTATTTCTGGGGCTAATGCTTCCAATCCCAGCAGTTTACCTGTTTGCTGCATGTGCTCTAGTGTCACCTAGAGCACAGATACTCTGTATTTTACAAATGCTCTACTTCCTAAGTCATAAGAATAGGCCAGATCTCCCTTATTCAATAGGAAATGTGCTGGGGATGTAGCTAGATGAAAGTGCTTGTATGTGCAAGGCCCTAAGGTCTATCAGATGGGAAGGGCAAGCAAATGTTTCTTCTCTCTACCATCCTACCCACCCCATGATTCCTACCATATCTGTGACTCTTGCTTGAGTTTGGACCAGCCAAGGAATAGATGTTAAGTCTTTACCAATTTTTCCCAGCAGCGTCCGTTTCCAAGAGAGTATGAAGAGAGTGCGTCTGTAGGGCAGGGAAGATGGCGGACAAGCGCAAACTCCAAGGTAATAGACTGTCCACTGTTCATATGGCCACATGTCCTTTCTTCTGGGAATTTCTCTGGATATTTGCAGTCTTGGCAGGGTCCTAACAGTTTTGCTCCCTGGCCAGGTGAGATTGATCGCTGCCTCAAGAAGGTGTCCGAAGGCGTGGAGCAGTTTGAAGATATTTGGCAAAAGGTATGGGCCTAGGAACTTCAAAATTTCTTGTCTGTTGGGTGGAGAATCAAGAAGTTCAGGGTCTTCACCAGGGAAGTATCTCTGAGATCGACTGTGGGGAGGGGGTCCTAGATTTCCCAGCCGAGGAAGAAAGAGACTGGACCTTTACTGCTATGGCGAGTTCTGGGCAGCCACTTTCACATTGACTGCTGAATTCTTCATCCCTCAGCTCCACAATGCAGCCAACGCGAACCAGAAAGAAAAGTATGAGGCTGACCTAAAGAAGGAGATTAAGAAGCTACAAGTGAGGGGGCTGGGGATGGACTCTTGTGTCCTATGGGAGGAGGGATGGGGACAGTGGACTGCTGGGTCCCAGGGAGAAAAGGTCATTGAGGGCCTCAGTTTCCAGGTCTGCAGCCTAATTACCTGCTGCTTCTCCTTTCAGCGGCTGAGGGACCAGATCAAGACATGGGTAGCATCCAATGAGATCAAGGACAAAAGGCAGCTTATCGAAAACCGCAAGCTCATTGAAACGGTAGGAATCCAGAGCCTGGGGTTTTCTGGAGTGGGGATATGGTCAGACTCTAGGGACCTGAGAAGGCAGAGGTGGGACAGTCACTGCAGAGTCCTCGGAGGAGTAATGTTTCCATAACTAAGGGAAGGGCAGAGATGAGGGCTCAGACTATTTCTAGCATTGTGGGCCCTTATCGCCCCTATCCCACCTTTGAGCACTCTCTTTCAACTATACTCTCAACAGCAAATGGAACGGTTCAAAGTTGTGGAACGAGAGACCAAAACCAAAGCTTATAGCAAAGAGGGTCTGGGTCTGGCTCAGAAGGTGGACCCTGCCCAGAAGGAGAAGGAAGAGGTTGGCCAGTGGCTCACGGTGAGTTGGGACGGAGAAGAAAGTAAGCACTTGGGCCCAGATTTAAGTATATACCAGGGCTTTTAGGACAAACCCCTCTTCCCTTCTCTTCCCCCAGAACACCATTGACACCTTAAATATGCAGGTGGACCAGTTTGAGAGTGAGGTGGAGTCACTGTCGGTACAGACACGCAAGAAGAAAGGCGACAAGGATGTGAGTGGTGGGGCATCATCACCCACAGGGTAGGGGTGGAGGTGGCCTATGAACAGAGAGCATCTGGAGGCTCATTGGAGTCTGGTCCTGGATGCCCAAGATACACCTGGGGTAGAGATTGGAAAGGCAGGAGAGGCAGCTTAGCTGGCTGAGTTATTATGGTATAGGGAGGAGTTGAGAAGAGATATTGGGATATTTGGGTAGACAGTGTAGCCATTGTTAGGGGTAGTTTGGGTGAAGGTAGACCTAGGTTCAGCTGGGACCACAGAGTGAGACATGAAGGAAGAACCAAATTGGGAAGGTACATAGCACTCCAAAGATCCCCAGGTTCTTGGGGGGGTGGGGGGGAGGGATTGTGTGTCTCTAAGAAACAGTTGCTGTAGAAAACCTGGAAATGATTTGGGCCAAAGTCATATGTTAGGATCCCGAATCTTACACCTCTAGCATTGTAAGGGTGTGAGTTCAAAGGGATGCCAACTATGTCTCCTTAATGGTGTCACCAGGGTAGGAAGTTCTGATGGGATGGAAAGTGAGAGAGATGTCACTGGGAGGGAAAAGAGTGGGCCTTTAACAAAAGGAGGAATTTGGAGCTAGCACTAAGGTGTTAAGTTGTAAAGGGAATTGGAACCTTGAAGAGCAGGAGCTCTCTGTGGCTGCCATGGTAAATTGACAAATTTCCTTCCCCTGGACTCTATCCTTATTACTGTCCTTACTGTTGCAGTGAGATAGGATGAATATTTCTTGCAGAGGTCAGAATGGTGGGAGGCCTGGGTAAGACTTGCTGACAGGTAAGCCAGGTAGAGGCCAAGTTGTAGGGTAGCACAGGGATTATATAGGTTTCTAGGGATCTCTAGAGCTCAAAGGGGTTTGAGGAGAGAGAAATGGATCCTTGAGATGTCAGAAACCTCAGATTGGTCCTCACTGGGACAGAGGGTAGGCAGACTTCTCACTGGGTCATGTTAGGAGGGGCTGGAGCAGAGGTGCCTTTGGGGTACCTTAGTGATGGGGGACTGAGGACAGGTTCTGTGGGGGCAGGAGGGCTGGCCAGGTGCTCTGCAGCCCCTGAGCCTGGCCCTGGGCTCGCCAGCAGAAGCAGGACCGGATTGAGGGCTTGAAGCGGCACATCGAGAAGCACCGCTACCATGTGCGTATGCTGGAGACCATCCTGCGCATGCTGGACAATGACTCCATCCTGGTTGATGCCATCCGCAAGATCAAGGACGATGTGGAGTACTACGTTGACTCATCCCAGGACCCCGACTTCGAAGAGAACGAATTCCTCTATGACGACCTGGACCTCGAGGACATTCGTGAGGCCCTGGGCTGACCTTCATGGCTGTACCATAGAGGGTGAAGGCAGGAGGCATGGCTGTACCAGCTAAACATGCTACTCTCCTACCCCCACAGCACAGGCGCTGGTCGCCACCTCCCCCCCCCAGCCACAGCCACATGGAGGACGAGATCTTCAACCAGTCTAGCAGTACACCCACCTCCACAACCTCCAGCTCTCCCATCCCACCCAGCCCAGCTAACTGCACTACAGTAAGTGTCCAAGATCGTTAATAAGAGGGTGGTCATGGAGGAGTCAGAAGCCCAGCCTTGCCTTAGAGAGGGCAGCTCAGGAAGTGAGCTCTAGGCTTTCTGTGCTCTGAGGTCCTTCCTAGTGTAGACTGAATATAAAAAGCCAAAAGATAGACCCTGGGTTTCCACTCAGGTTTAGGGTGCATGTGGGGCTTCGGTGGTGGTAGTCAGGAGGAGCTGGAGTGTGGAATGCCAGAGGAGCTTAGCAGCTGGGTGGTTCCCTTCTGACAGGGATCCAGGGTCGGAGTCTATAAGGAAAGAAGTCTTGGGTACTTGACAGGATGGGAATGAGTGCTGACTCTCAGAAGGTGGTACTAAGGAGCTCACATTTTTTAGCTGTTAACCAAAATTTCAGGCTGAGCATTGGAACAGCTCTGAAGCACAAGGCTAGTCAGATGGGCCTATGACAGATTAAGAGTAGTAAGGGCCCTCCTGTGTCCCTAAAGGATTGCCCTGTTTGGGACCCTGGAAATCACAGAGTTTTTGACTTCACTTCCCCTGCCTCAGGAAAACTCTGAAGATGATAAGAAGAGAGGCCGTTCGACAGATAGTGAAGTCAGCCAGGTGGGTCCCAGTCTAAATCTGATGTTTTGTAACTTGTTTATTGAGTGGTCTCCAGAATTACTGAAGCTGGAGGGCTGGCCACAATGCTGGGGTCTTGGGACAAGTGTGCCAGAAACAGTGCCACCCTGGGGGCAGGGTGATGACTGGTGTTGTGGTTGAGGTGGCCTGTTGTCTGGCCTATAGAGGAAGACTGGGTGGTAGTGTGGGCAGCAGCAGGTCACACAGGGAACTGTGGCAAGAAGTTAGGAAGTATGAGAGGTGGGCTATTGGACTGAGGACTCTTTGGTCTCTGAAGGAGCCAAACCACCTGAGAAATGATCAGAAAGTCAGACTGCTTGTGCTGTGCTGATTGCAGGAAGTAGTGCCAGAGAGAGAGAGAGAGAGAGAGAGAGAGAGAGAGAGAGAGAGACAGACAGACAGACAGACAGACAGTATATGACACTTCTGAATTCCTTTAGATCCTAGTGAATGAACTCTTAGCTCTGCCAATTTCTCCTAAGATAGGAACATATCTTAGGAGACAGGAATGTCTTTGAAAGAGCCCAGAGCCCCTCCAGGCTAATAGAAGGGACAGTCTCTGGTGGGAGGACCTAAGTGCACAGTACTGAAGCTAATGCAGGGACCAGGGCTGGGAAGCAACAAGAGTGAGGAGGCAGGGCAGGGAATACCGGGGGTGGGCCTAGCTCTGCCACTTTATCAAGCCCCTTGACTGTCAAGCAGTGGTCCCAGGAAAAAAGTAAATGGCTAGTTTTCTTTGGTACTTGGTGAGATTTTTGTGTGGTGGTCAGAAGACCTGGGCAGTTTGCCATGGCAGCCTGGTTGTTGGAACTTAGTTGAAGTAGGGATGGTAGGGATGCCCTGGTCCTTAGGTTCTGGAGCACTGCATTTCACAGTTGCATGATTAGCTGACGTTTATCCCGTTCCCTTACTCTTAAACATTTAAGCTGATCCAACTAATTACAAATTGAGGTTGGGTTTTGTTTTTGTTTTTGTTGTTGTTTGTTTTGCAAGAGCATCTCACTGTGTAGCCTATGCTGGTCTGAGCTCTCCAAATAGACAAGGCTAATCTCACACTCATAGAGATCTGCCTGTCTCTGCCTCAAGTGCTAGGATCAAAGGCATGTGCCACCACTTCAGGTCTCGTCTTAACAACCTAACCTCTGTCAGATTCACGTGGGCTATAGGGACAATGTACAGGGAGGACTTGGGACACTGAGTGGGCTGGAAATAGACCTTACTATTGAAGTCTCCTAGGTGCCCCAGAGAATGTGGACAGTTGATAGCAGGTCAGAGGCGGGGCAGGAAGACAACAAAAGGGTGGTGGGTAGGGGACAGGCTGGTCTAGTACCTGACCCTCTTGTCTTTTCTTTCCTGCAGTCTCCAGCCAAAAATGGCTCCAAGCCTGTCCACAGCAACCAGCATCCCCAGTCCCCAGCTGTGCCGCCCACCTACCCCTCTGGCCCCCCACCTGCCACTTCTGCCTTGAGCTCCACCCCTGGCAACAATGGGGCCTCTACCCCAGCAGCACCTCCAAGTGCCCTGGGCCCTAAGGCCAGTCCAGCTCCCAGCCACAACTCGGGTACTCCTGCCCCCTATGCCCAGGCTGTGGCCCCACCCAATGCCAGCGGGCCCAGCAATGCCCAGCCCCGACCCCCCAGTGCCCAGCCAAGCGGGGGAAGTGGTGGTGGCAGCGGAGGGAGCAGCAGCAATAGTAACAGTGGCACAGGCGGAGGGGCTGGCAAGCAGAACGGTGCCACCAGTAAGTGGAGGCCAGTTTGGGGGACAGGGCAAGGTGGGCAGTAGCTGACAGCCTGTTTACACTTGCCCTTCTTTCCCCAGGCTATAGTTCAGTTGTGGCAGATAGCCCTGCAGAGGTGGCCCTGAGTAGCAGTGGGGGCAGCAGTGCCAGCAGCCAAGCCCTGGGGCCCACTTCAGGCCCTCACAACCCAGCTCCCAGCACCTCGTGAGTTGTGGGGTGGCAGTGTGTGGGCACAGGCAGTCATGCCATTCTTGTTTTTAGAGTTCCAAATTCTACTCTTCTTGGGTAGTATCCAATGTATCCTTTCTTCACCTCCGCAAGGGGGTTTTGTCCCTGCTTCTTACCAACTGGAACATACGTACATTAGTTCCCAGCTTCGCCTTCTCTTTAGTTTTTACTCTGGGTTTCAGACTATGCTGTCTTCCCATTTCTGTTGTTTGCTCTGAGGCACCCTGATCTTCAGCCTGACATCAGATTACTAATGAAAGATCTGCTGCCTTGCCAGCCTCGTTTCCAGCCCTAGTGGGATTGTACCATGTGCATCTGCAATCTGCTCTATGACAGAAACTATTTATTCCGGATCTGTTTCAGTGACAGTTCTAGAACTATCCCATCCCGTCTTTTAGCTTCATAAGTTGTTGGGTCCTAAAATTCTGTATGCACACCTCAGTACTTCTGCTGTACTAAAGAGGATTCCAGAGATTGGATTCATTTCTGCATGCTCCAGCTCTCTCACTTTCAGCTTCCCCTTTTAGATCCCATAGTTTGTGCCTATCTGTCTTCAAGGACCTTAATTTGATTCGCCTCCATTCTTTACCCAGAAAAGAATCCAGTACGGCAGCCCCATCGGGGGCTGGGAGTGTGGCTTCAGGCTCAGGGAACAACTCAGGGGGACCCAGCCTCTTGGTGCCACTACCTGTAAATCCCCCCAGTTCTCCAACGCCCAGCTTCAGTGAAGCCAAGGCAGCTGGCACCCTGCTCAATGGTCCTCCACAGTTCAGTACCACCCCAGAAATCAAGGTGAGTTCCTCAGGTGTGAGCACTAAGCCCATCCTGGGACAGGAAATCCAATGACAGTGCACTTTCCTAGGGTGAAAAAGATTATCTTAGAAGTTCTCCTGAGTGGGTGATATGGCTTTAGTATGGTTTTGAGGGGAGGAGAAGCAAAGTGACACCTTGTAGAGAGACTCCTGGAAGGCTGTGGGTGGGATTGGGGAAGAGTACCATGAAGGACTCGGCCTTATTGGCTATGACTAGTGCAGAATGAGTCCCTCCAAGAGAGGTGGGGTGTAGGTTTGTGGGTGGGCTTCAGTGATAGAAGAGTTGTACAGAGTGGGTAGAAGAGCCAGCCCTAAGCTGCTTCACCAGGGAAAGCAGTGTGGGGGCTGCAGGCCTAACCCGCTGATGTTCCCAAGGAGACTGAGTGCCCAAGGGATGGTCGACACTCTTAAGGCAACAGGACAGCCTACAGTTCTGCCAACCATCTCCCTCAGGATGCCATACTACTGTGGCAGTCCAGTGGGTGTTCTACCAGAATGTGGTGTCTTTATGGAAGTGTGTGCGTGTCTGCTGCACTTTGTAGGGTCATGTTTCCCCTGGAATGTGTTATGGACCCTGCACAGAGGAGAGTGAACTCTTATAAATCTGATTGGTGACTTCAGATTTGCAGCTTCCCTCTAGCCATGTTTTTGAATTATATGGTTAGATCTTGCAGACAGGGACCTGACAACAGCAGATCACGCAGTGTATACAGAGCCTATCAGGCTGTGCTTTTTTTTTTTTTTTTTTTAAATTTAAGATTTATTTTATGTATGTGAGTATGCTTGCTATTTTCAGACACACCAGAAGAGGGCATTGGATCCCATTACAGATGGTTGTGAGCCATGATGTTGATGCTGGGAATTGAACTCAGGATCTCTGGAATTAGCAGTCAGTGTTCTTGACCACTGACTGCTCTAGCTCCTAGGCTGTACATTTTTATGCAGCTTAGTCTTTGCTCAGGTCCTAAGGTTTGGCCCCTATCTCTTTCCAGGCCCCTGAACCTCTGAGCTCTCTGAAATCCATGGCAGAACGGGCAGCTATCAGCTCTGGTATTGAGGACCCTGTGCCAACGTTACACCTAACTGATCGAGGTGACAGTCGTGGGATGGTGGGGAGGGCAAAGGCCAAAAAGGAGCTGACCCCATCCTCATCATTGAGGTGCCTAATGGCCCATCCCCTACAGACATCATCCTGAGCAGCACATCAGCACCACCCACCTCATCCCAGCCACCCCTGCAGCTGTCAGAGGTGAACATACCATTGTCACTGGGCGTCTGTCCACTGGGGCCAGTGTCCCTCACCAAGGAGCAGCTATACCAACAGGCCATGGAAGAGGCCGCCTGGCACCACATGCCCCACCCCTCTGACTCCGAGCGCATTCGGTGAGGGGCCGCAGAAGGGGCTGGGGACCGGGACTCCCCAGTCTGAGGGAGGAGCTGGTTCCTGGGTCCTGAGAGACTAGGTAGAGTACTCGTCTCAAAGTGCTGAGGACTTGGCTTGGGGCTCCCTAAAGCAGGTTGAAGTGTGCTTTTTGAACACCCTCCTGAAGGCAGGGCAGGAGCTCAAAGCCACTTGGCACTAAATCCTTACTGGTTCACAGGCAATACCTCCCCCGGAACCCTTGCCCGACACCCCCCTACCACCACCAGATGCCACCCCCACACTCGGACACTGTGGAGTTCTACCAGCGCCTGTCAACCGAGACGCTCTTCTTCATCTTCTACTATCTGGAGGTACAGCAGGGCCCCCGGGGCAGCCTCGGGCCCCCCAGCTCCGCCGCCACCGCTGCCATCCCCCCTCGGGCTGGAGGGGCGAGGTGGGTGTCCCACTGCGGCCACTGGGACCGCACCCCTCCCTATCCCAGTCCTAGGCCCCCTCAAATCAAACCTGACCCAGTCCCAAAACATTCTAATTGCTAAGATTCAGGGAGAGGCTGCAGGCCATGTACCTGCCAAGCTGGGAAGCCCTTTAGTTTAGGATAGCTGCTGAAGTGTATTAGACACTCCCAAGGCCTCCTTAGAGACCTCTGCAGAACTGTCTGACCTCTTGACTGCAGTGGGTCAGCCCCTCCTCCTCTCCCCTTGAGTTTTCTACTTCGTCTTTCAGCTTTCATTATGCATTAGTTTCTCTTCTTTCTTAAAGCAATTCTCACCTCCTGTCTCATTTTCTTCTGACCATGGTATGTTTTGTGCTCCCAGCACTGTCTCCAAGTGGACTGTCCACCTCAGCTGGTCTGTGGTGGGGGTCTGGGTCCAGCCCTGATGCCCTACCCTGTCCCCCTGCAACTACTCAGTTTGGATACCTCTGATCTCTGCTCTTCATTTTCTTTCCCAGGGAACCAAGGCACAGTACTTGGCAGCCAAGGCCCTAAAGAAGCAGTCCTGGCGATTCCACACCAAGTATATGATGTGGTTCCAGAGGCACGAGGAGCCCAAGACCATCACAGATGAGTTTGAGCAGGTGAGGGTCCCATTGGAGGATGGCTAGTGTTCCCAGTCCCAACCCTCAATCCTTGCTGGCCTTTCTCCTTCAAGAACAGTCCTGTAAACTGACCAAGGTGGTTACCTAAGTTGTTCACCTAGCCTGAGAAAATGTCCTCTCCATTCGTTAATTTCTCAGTGCTTTAGTTCTGAGCCATTGTTACTGCTTCCAGAGAGAAGCCTTCCTGGAGCTGCTAACTGCCTCTACCATGCAGCTCTGGGTACTTTAGTTGGGAGCATGGGATTTTGTAGTTGGCATTTCCCAAACATGATCTCCATGGCCCCCTCTCCTTCATTTCCTGGCAAACAGAGCAGGGGGTACTGAGTCTGTTTGAAGTCTGTTTAGACAGCCTTCTTGAGTCTCAACCATTAGTTGATTGGAAACTCCACTCTCCCTAAATATCCTGAAGCCAGCTGATCTGGGTTTGAGCCCAACCCCTGTTGGGTGACCTTGGGCAAGTCAATCAAGCCTCTCTGTTTGTTCCCCTATCTGTAAAAATGGGAGTAACAGCACCCACCTCATGCAGTTGTTACAAGGATTAAATGAGTTAATGACATGTAAGTACTAATGGTGCCTGCTATACAGTGAGCGTCATGAATTTTTCTTTATTGCTTTCAGTTGGTGTGTTTCACAGTGGCTTTCCCCATACACATTTTCCCCACCTATACTTCCAGATACCAAGCTCTGGGCCTCATCGATCCCCATTCTCACAGAAATCTGTTCTGTCCCTACATTCTTCCAGACTTTGGAAGCATTTGAAGCATTTCAGACACTTGACCTAGCTGCTTTCTTGCTGTATGCTCTCCAACCTTGACTTCAGCCCTCCTATCCCGCCCTGGTTTGGTCCTTGACATGAGTATGTATGTCTCAGGGCATTGAGTCCCTCAGAGTCTCAGTTACAGTGAAGTGTGTCTCTGCAGAGCACTTAGGTGTTAGATGTAGATGGTGCATTGTAGGCCACCTGTTGGTCCCCACTCCTCAGTGTCACGTCACTTAAGCGTAGGCTTCACGTTTGTACCTGCAGGCCCATGTGGGGCAAAGGCCAGGCTTGGCCCCCTTCTTCACTTACACCAAGGGTGGCGTGTGATGGGACAATTGGCTTGGTGCCTCCATGCCCCGACCACTGCCTCTTGCTCATCTGCCTGGCCAGGTCTCAGCCCCTCTTCGTCCACTCACTGACCGCCTTCTTCCCCGGCCAGGGCACCTACATCTACTTTGACTACGAGAAGTGGGGCCAGCGGAAGAAGGAAGGCTTCACCTTTGAGTACCGCTACCTGGAGGACCGGGACCTCCAGTGACACCGGCCCCTCTACCCTCCCCCTCCCCCGCATGCTGATCCCCCCTGCCCAGGTGAGGGCCCTGCCCTGGAAGACTGGGGGAGGCCCAAGGCCATGGGACACCCTCCCCCCCAGGAAGCAGGGAAGGGATAGGGAGGTTTTCTCTTCCTCTCTGCCCTACCCTGGGGGCCTGGGGGCAAGGGCTGCCCCCTCCTCCCCTCCCCAGTGAGGGACATTTTTTGGTAAACCTATTTTCATTTTGGAAAATATTTATGAATAAATAGTTTTATATGACGGCTGGCAGCTGCGGCCTCCCCTATCCCCCCCAAGAGAGTTCAGTGGGCAGAAGTTGGGTTCTGCTGGCGGGGTTGCCGGGCCAGCTGGGGGTTGAACTGGGAGTTGTACCGCCGCCTGCGTTCATCTGTCTCTTCTGCTTCCACCTGACCTTGCTGGAATCCCTGGCCTTGTACCCGGGCCAGCAGGGCCTCTGCTCGAGCTCTCTCAGCTGCTTCCCGCTGAAGACGCTCAGCACGGAGCTTTTCTAGAGAAGGTGGCCTGCGGGGAGGAAAGCAAGAGCAGAAAGTTTGAGAGATGCCACCTACCTGGTCCTGGGTCACATGAGCAAGAAAGCACACTGAGCAGTACCCTAGGCCCTTTGTACCATAATAATGTGTTTTTAAAATCTTCTAACCCCAGTAATTCTTCTAACCCCAATAATTCTTAAACTTTGGTCTCAAAAATCCCCCTTTTAAAAAGTGAGAATTGGTGGCTGGGCTCAATCCCCAGCACCCATATAAAGCGGCTCACAACTGTGACTCCAGTTCCAAGAGATCTGGCATTCTCACTCGGACATACCTGCAGAGAAAACGTTAATGCACATAGAAGTAAGTCTTTGTCAGGCAGTGGTGGTACACACCTTTAATCCCAGCACTCCAGGTAGAGGCAGGTGGATCCCCAAGTTCGGGGCTAGCCTGCCTGGTCTATAGAGCAACCACTAACAAAAACCTGAGGACCAAAGTCAAATAGGCTCTTTACTGTGGGGTGCCTTCCACCATGGCAAAATGGAGGTTTCATAAAAAGCTTCTCTTGAGTGACTAAAAAAGGGTGTAACGGATGGATGCGGCACATTCTAATCCTAGCACTCAAGAGGCAGAGACAGATCTTGAGTTCAAGGCCAGCCTGGTTTTATATAGTTCTAGGACAGCCAGTGTAATATTGAAACAAAAAAAAAAAACAAAAAAACAAAAAAAAAAACCCGAAAAACCCTTAGTTTTAAAAAATACTTTTTAAACCATACACCTGAGGGCCACAAAGATCTTTTAAGGTAGGTTGTGTCTAACTATACTGAACTAGTACTGAAAACTGAGCTGAGTGTGGTGGCAGAGACCCTTGATCCTAGCCAGGACTTGTGAGGTCGGCCAGAGTGACATAGTAAATAACCTGTCCCAAAGAAAAGACAACTGAAGGGCTGGAGAGATGGTTCAGTGGTTAAGAACACTGGCTGTTCTCTGAGAAGACTTGGTTTTGATTTCTAGCAACCTCTATGGCGATTCTGAACACAACTGTGTTCAGTTTCAGGGACCCAATGCCATCTAGTATAAAGGCATCAGCAATTATGTGGTACACAGACAGATGTAGCCACACCCATGCATATTTAAAAAGAAAACTATGAGAAATATTGTACACAAGTCTCTGTACATACCCTTAGCCATAAGAGGAGATGATGTTTTAACAAATCCTGAAGTAAGTCTGTCTCCACAGAGACCCTAGATAACATACCAAGAACCACTTCATCCTGTCTGCCCTGCTGAGCCTTTTTGTGGTACCCTGGCTGCTAGGATCTTCAAAGTCTCACTTTGCTCTACTGTGGGCTGAATGTCTATTCTTACTCTCTTGGCCGTTGTTTCCGAGACCGATCCTCTCTGGAAGGATGGCTTTCGCTGCGGTGCCTTTTCTTTGCCAAGTGCTTCTGCATCTCCCTCAGAGGATCCAACCGGTTCTTGGCCTTCTCATCTGGGCTTGGGCCCGTAGGGCAGCCCTTTTGCCCTGGGGGGAGCTGATACCAAGGAGGTTGAGTTTGGGCCTCTGCTGCACTCTGGCCCAAATATGTCAGGATGCCTAGAGCTTTCTCTTGCCTCTCCTGCAGGGGGAAGAAAACAGTAAGTCTTTTCAATCTCTCTGGGAACCCTAGATGTAGCAATAGAAAAACCCAGTTTCTGGAGACAGGGACTGGTAGGCAGTCATTTCACAAGGGAAATCACACGACCAATCGGGGACCAGCTTTGCAAAGCACCAGGGGTTTACCTGCAGGAGGAGGAAGAAAAGGAGGGTTGTGGCCTGTGCAGTAATGGAAGATGGGAGAAGCTTACTTTGGGAATAGTTTAAGGAAAAACTTGCAGAAAAGCAAAATGGAGGAGTGATTTTTCAGTGGGAGACAGCACCTTCAAAGTTGGATGAGAGATGTAGGAGAGCCACAGTACAAGTCGGTTTGAAAAGCACAAATGTAGTCTAGAGGTGCATGCCTATGATCTCAACACTTGGCCCAGGAGGCCAAGACAGGGGGATTGAGAATTGGAAGGCATCCTGGTCTGTGTAGTTGTGATCTCATCTCAAAATAGCTTAAGACTTTTTAGTCCCATGAGAAAAAGGTTAGCTAGTTTCAATACTGTACAGCAGTAACCAACTTACAGGTGATACCTCTCAGTCACATTCTAAATTTTCTGTGCTCGCCACACCATATTCTAACAGTCACAGCCAGTTCCCACCCCTATTCTCACCCCCCCCCCCATGATTCCACCAAAAATTGAGGCCAACTTACCTTTTCCTGTCGCTTCTCTTCCTCATGCTCTTTATTGCCTCTGGGCACTCCTTTCCCTTCTTCCAGCAGCTCCCTAAACAGGTCCACGGGGCCAGGACTTGGAGCTCCTGGGTCTGCTGCTTCCAGCTCAGGCAGTGAGTTTCGTTGCCTGGCTTTCTTCCGTAAGAATTCTGTACGGGCCTATGAAAGGTTATAGGCAGGACATTCAGAACCCAGAAGTGCTGAGGATACAAGAAGGGTCCATGGGCAGGGAGGGCAGTGGTAGAACACACCTTTGATCCTAGCACTCTGGAGGCAGGTGCAGGTGGATCTCTGAGTTCAAGGCCAGCCTGGTCTACAGAGTGAGTTAGTTCCAGGACTACACAGAGAAACCTTGTCTCGAAAACTTTCTAAGAGTGGAGAACCGGTGTTTTTAAACAGTAAACTGGGCTATCTGAGATAGTTGGGAGAAGATCCCTGGTCTAAACAGAAGACTTCCCAGCCTGGAGTGATGCAAGAAAAATCCACTCAGGTATAGGACAGAGGTGGCTTCTTCAGCCCCTGCTTAGTGTGTGCTTAGTGTGTGCAGTTCGAAGTTCAGTCTCCAGCACAAGTATAAGCGCACTCCCAAACTTGTAAGGTAGCCAAACATTGCTTTCTGGACAAAGGGTCTGAAACCAATGTATGGGTCCAGGTCCCCATTCCAAATACAGTCCGACCCCAGATAGAGATAGTCTCCGATTCACATTTTTCCCCTCTCTGTAGCCTTAGTATCTGGGATTAATTACAAGCTTCACCTTTTTTTTTTTTAATTATTATTTTTAAAGCCCACACTGACTCATGATCAGATTGGCCAAGGGACTTAAGTGTAAACCACACTGATCGATTAACTATTAAAGTCTGTGCGAACTTCAATATTAACGTTCAGGTGGCAGAGGCAAGCGGATCTCTGAGCTCGGAGACCAGCCTTGTCTACATAGCCAGTTCCAGAACAGCTGCGGCTACACAGACCCTGTTTCAAATAAAGAACATGTCCAACGAAGTGGATCCCATCTTATCCGCCCTTTCCCCTCCTTGCTGAAGCCGGCGCACTCAGAGGAAAGTGACCGCACCCCTCTAAGTTGTTCTAAGAGGGATTTCTCAAACCAAGTCCTCTGAAAAGGGGAGCATACACACAGTAGGTGATCAGTAATTAACTCGTGCGGGCAACCTATAAAGTAATCAGATTATTTGTCCAACTCTTCCAGTGTGCTAGTTTCTGGTTCCTACAACACCAGTGGGGAAATCTAGGAAGGTTTCATGGAAGTTAGCACAGGATTTTCAGAGAAACAGACGAACACAGACCCGCTTCGGACACCGAGTGATAGGCAGGCCCGCCCCGCTTCCGGGCCCGCCCCAGGCTTACCTCTTGCTGAGCGAGTAGCACCCTCCGCTCGCGTTCCTTCTCCTCCTCCCGGGCCTGGGCCTCGTCGCGCCGCACGCGGGCAACATTGTCCTTGTTCCGGACGTGCCAGCTCTTCTTGGGCAAGATATTCATGGCTCCAGTGCCGACCTCCGACTGTCAGGTTCACTCTTCAGCACTTCCGATTGGCTCGAGGATGCTCCCGCCCCATGGTTCCACCCTTGCTCGTGCATTGGTTCTGGACCAATTGTCACGCCCCTATTAGCCATAGTTAGAGATGATTGGCTGAGAAACATCCCGTCTTAGCCAATCCTAAGCATTTGTAACCTGAGTTGCTCCACCCCGGACGCTGCTGGATGAAGCTGTTGATGACCTGCCTTGCCTGTCTAATCCCTTTACGCAGATTCAACCAAGCTCTTCAGGCAGCCGTGGGCCTGGCCCCTCCCCAAACCCCGTCCACGGCTTCAGAACGAGGTTTCAAAACGTATAGCGGCCTTGACTGTTGTTTATTAATACGGTTCAATTGAGAGTGCGGCATTCGAGTGGCAGAGGGCGTGGGATTTGGTTTCAGAGATGAGTGGGCCACATCGCTTTGATATATGAAGTCACTGAAGCTTACGATGGGTCTGAGGGGCTGAAGGTCCAGCCAGACTAATCAGGAAGCTCCATTCGTTGAGCTCAGATCCACAGCTCGCTGAGCCAGGAAGACTTTATTCTGCACTTCCTGTGGGCAAAAAGGAGTGAAAGTGAAGCATCTCTTCACCAATGTTCCCCTTTCATGTTCTCATAGAGCCCTTCCCCTGGGAAATCAGCCTGGCTCACCGTCTCTATCTGGCGTTTGAGCTCAGAGATGAGGCGTCCGTAACAGTTAGCCAGGGCTACGGTGTACGTCATCAGAACGCTAAGGAATACAGGGATGAAAATTACTCTAAAAAAAAACATCTTCATCATATGGCTCCTTAGAAACCAGTATCAGGAAGCTGGAGAGATGGCTCGTAACCTGAGCATTGGCTGCACCCAAAGGACCCAGGTTCGAGTCCCAGCACCCACATGGCAGTTTACAATTGTAATTCAAGTTCATTACTTCACACAGACATACAACACTGTCCAAATACCAACACACATAAAAATTAAATGAATAAGTAAATTAAAGGAACTAGTATCAGGATCCTCAAATCCCTTAGAACCCTTCTTGAGACTTTGAACCCCAGTCTTTATCCTCTCACCTCAGACCCAAGAGTTCAGACCCTTTAATCCTCCTTCCTCAGACACAGGAGTCCAAACCCAGATGTCTTTTCTTAGACCCTAAGCATTCATACCCCAACTCTCTTGCTCTTGATCTAGGCATCCAGCCTAGCCCCACTTCTCCTCCTTTGTACATAGGCATCCAGCCTTCCTCTCTAACACTCAGGTGCCCAGCACCCAACTCCTTTCTGTTTGAAACACTAAATCGCACACATTCAAACTCCGACCGCTCACCTCGAGAAGATCAGAAGGGGTACAGTAAAAGCTTGGGTTCCCAGAAAATAGAGAAAATTCTGGGCACTCTGAGGAAGGCTCTCAATGGACTCAGGGATCTGGGCCCAAATGGACAACTTCCCTCTGAAGGGGCCACACAGCTTAGAAGGTGGGATCCTGTAGGGGGAGACATATTTGATGCAATCAGGTAGGGCCATAGTGAGAAGTGTGGGGGAATGCAAAGGGAAACAGAAGTCTCTCATACTTACAGGAAGATACTGTAAAGTACAGGAACAGCAGAGATCGCCAGACCCAGGAGAAGTACCAAGGGGAAAAAGAAGTTTGCTGTGGATGCTCGGAAGGTGTGGGAAGCCGGTGAGTAGATGGAGAACAGTGTTATCTGGTGGGGAGAAGTGAGGAAATGGAGAGTTGAAACTCAAGAAAGTCAATTCTTTGCTTTTCCTTGTTTTCAATCTTGGACCTTTGGCCTCATTTGGGGGCAAGGCCCAGATCTCTGGGCCACCTGTTTTTAGTCTTAAAAGTCAGAATATCCCAGATTCCTCCTCCTTGGAACCTAGGACTCTGATTCCAGCTCCCTCCTTCCTCCCTCAGGGCATAGTAATCAGAGGCCCTGGTATCCATTCTCCTTTCCTAGCCCAGGAGTACAGCCTCCAACACCTCTCAGCTCAGACCCTAGGAACTCCTCAGACTCACCTTCTTCAGACAGAAAAGTATGAGGAACTTGGCGGTGTTGATCAAAGGTAGTAAAGGGCAGAAAAAACTTCCCACCCAGACCACGGTCTGAGCATAGATGAGCCCCAGAACCTCATCAGGCACCTGGAACTCCAGAGTTCCCGACAGACGACCCAATGCCCCAGGACAGAGGCCACAGAGTATCCTGAAGGGCAGGGTGGGACAGTCATAGGCCTGCCTTTTGGTTTTCCTAACCCTACCACCCAGCCCATTCTTTTGAAAAGGCTTTTGAGGAGCTAGTTGACATTGTTTTTTCTTTCTTTCTTTCTTTTTTTTTTTTTCCCGAGACAGGGTTTCTCTGTATAGCCCTGGCTGTCCTGGAACTCACTCGGTAGACCAGGCTGGCCTCAAACTCAGAAATCCATCTGCCTCTGCCTCCCAAGTGCTGGGATTAAAGGCGTGCACCAACACTGCCCCACAACTAGCTGAAGTTTTTAAGTCTGTGAGATATATTCCAGGACAAGCCTGATCTTATAGTTAGCTGGCCTGAAACAGTAAGATACTGGGTGGTAGTGGTGCCAAGGGCTTTACAGGTTACCAAACCTTGTCTTGGTAACAAACAAAGATAGTAGGAGTTGAGTTAGGGAGAAGTGACCAAAAAATAGGGGGTAGGGATTACGTAAGGACAAAGGAAGAACTGTCTTCCACCACTGTTTAAAAAGTGGGTGGGAGGCTGGACGTGATGTGATGGCTTATACTAGTAATCAGAGCCCTAGGGAGGCTAGATCACCACCAGTTCCAGGCCGGCCTAAACTACAGTCAGCCAGTGTCTGGGAAAGACAAAGAGGGGATGGGAGAGATGGTCAGTGGTTAAGAGCCTTACTGAGGCAGACATGGTGGCACACACCTTTATTTCCAGCACTTGGGAGACAGAGGCAGGAGGATCTTTGTGAGTTCAAGGCCAGAGTCAGTTCCAGGACAGCCAGAGCTGTGTAGAGACCCTGTCTTTACACACACACACACACACACACACACACACACACTCACTCACGGAGATGGCTCAGCAGTTAAGAGCATTTGCTGGACAATCAGGGGAACCAGAGTTAAAAACCCCAGAATTTAGACATCCTGGCATACTTGTAACCCCAATACCAAGAAGACCAGAGATAAGATTGCTGGGGCTTTTTGGCTGTGAGTCCCAGGTTCAGGGAGAGAGATCCTGTCTCAAAGGAATAGGCAGAGAGTGATAGAGGAAGACATACAAAGCCTTCTTCTGACATCCCCTCCCACAAGCACACAACATATGTTCATACAAACAGACATACATGCACAGCAATAAATAAGAGAAACAAAATTATAAAGACTGCTATGGGTATCTAGCTCAGTGACAAACTGCCTTGCTTATGCAAAGACCTCAGTTAAAAAGAAAAGAAAATAGGTAGAGCCGGGCGGTGGTGGCACACGTCTTTAATCCCAGTACTTGGGAGGCAGAGGCAGGTGGATTTCTGAGTTAGAGGCCAGCCTGGTCTACAGAGTGAGTTCCAGGACAGCCAAGGCTACACAGAGAAACCCTGTCTCAAAAAAAAAAAAAGAAAGAAAGAAAGAAAGAAAATAGGTGGAGCAAAATATAAGAACAATTCCACAGGCGTGGGGCTGCTCTAATAGAGGCAGGTCTACCAAGAAGGGCAGGACACTTACCTCCTAGGAAACTGGACCAACAGCGTGACCAACAGGCCCATCAGTAGGTCAAAGAGCACAAGTTTGTACATCTCCTGGCCCAGCCGAGTCTCCCAGCACTGAAGAAGTAAGAAATTGGTAGATCAGACTCTCCTGCCTGGAGGCTCAAGCATCCGAGGCTCCAAATTGCCAGCAAACATGAGAACCCCACTCATGAATTGTGTGGGTGGGCACTTCATTGTCTATGAGCATCCATGCCACGTGCAGCGTCTTTCCAACCAAGGACCCGTCCACCCAGTTCAATGATCCCTACCTCTAGGCCCAAGATGGCTACCTGTGTGTACCCACAGCATTCTCACCGGAATTTCTTTGTAATTGTAGCCACAGGCCTTGCATCCTTCTGCCTCCCTGTTTCCCCCACACGTGATCTGATTCCACAGAGAGAACAGAAGGAGCACCAGGGAGGCCAGACGCAAAAACACAGTCCTGCAAGATGAAGGGACTCACACTGATGTAGTGCCTCCTTCTGGGTACACACTCATGATCTCCCCTCCCCCACTTTATGTTTTTCCTACCCCACCCCCACCCCACCCCCACTTTTCACAGAGGAAGGAACTGAGTCTGAGAGTCAGGGTTTGAAACCAGAATTCCCTGGATTTCATATGCATGGGACTTCCCTGTCTCACTCGTGTGTGTGTGTGTGTGTGTGTGTGTGTGTGTGTGTGTATAAATAAGTGACAAATATGACATATGTGCCATAGTGCAGAGTGCAGTCGGTTTTCTCCTTTTGCCTTTACACTGGTTCTGGGGATGAACTCAGGTCACCAGACTTGCACAGTAAGCACCTTTATCCTCTGAGGCATCTCGCCAGCTTACTTCTCTGTTTTATCTGTAAAACCTTTCTCTGCCTGTCCTTTTCCCCCTTCTCCCTGCACTCCCGTCCCATCCCGTCCCGTCCCGTCCCGTCCCACCCCAACCATGAGTCCAGAACCTAAGCAGGATCATGACAATCTGACGGCTGCGGGTGTAGCCCTCTAGTGAGGCAATGAACTTGAACACAGGAGGCAGCACAAAGTTGAACACGGAAATGAAGATAGATGGAAGATAATTCACCAGAAGCTTGAATAGTGGAGTCTGTTGGATAACGGGTGTCTCCTGAAAGGGAGTATGGAACAAGGAAAGATGCGAGCTGAAAGTCTACCCGTAGCCTCTTCTTATCTTAAAAGACCCTAAAATCCTAGGCTCAATACCTTTTCCCTTTTTCAAGCCACTTAAAATCCCAGGAATTCTAGACCCCAGTTCACTCCCACAGGGCTTCTTCACCTGTGGGAGATGTGAGTTCTAGGACCCAAAGACCCTCCTCCTCCGAGACCCTTTGCACCTGCAGTGTCAAGGTGAACCCTGTGGCCCAGTAGATGCCATAGAAGGCTGCCCCCAGGAGCGCGAGGACCAGCACGTTGAGCAGCGCCCTCACCGACCACACCTTGGCTCGCTGGCCCAGCGTCTGCTCCGCAGCACGGCGCCGGACTACTGCTTCTTCTAAGTCCACCTAAGGCCAATAGGGACTGCTGTTGGGATTCATTCCTTCAGGCTTGACTTTTCTTCAGATTAAACCGATATAGCCCTCTCCTTGTTCCATACTCTGCAGGGCTGTCCGTGGAACCATTTAGTTCTTGGCCCCCGGTCCTCCGAAGTCTGGACTTGCATCCCAGGCCAGCCACTCCTTAGTTCAACCCAGAACTTCAAACCTCGCCCTGCCTTCTGTCCAAGGCCTACTCTTCTTTGGCCCAACACAGAACCCCAGGATCCTTCTCCTCTTTGACTCCCAGCTAGTTCACCGTTTTGAAGCCACGCCCCCATTTCACTGGGGATAGGTCTTAGGTTCCATCCCTTTCCTAAACGAATTCCACGTCCCAGTCCCCCACTTTCCCACCCCTTCAGTCCCTTCCATGGCAGACATTCCTAGCCTGGCTTCTGCTTAGCTCTGTTTCTTAGCAATGCCTTGCTCCTCATCTTAGTTGGGTCTTGTCTGGTCCTCAGTTAGTGGTAGCACTGCCTCCCCGAGCACACCTGCAGTTCATACAAAATGATGCGCTGACGCAGCCGCACGTGGACGTCCCCGCAGAGGCCAAAATTCCAAGCTGAGAACACTCGGTGACTGTAGCTGGTCAGAATGTCTGACTCGGCTAACAGTGTCTCCTTCAACCCGGACGCTGAGCTGAAAGAACAGACCACCGGAGAAGTGTTGGTCGGGGCAACCTTACTTCTGGAACACAAACCCAAAATCCTGTGACCAGGTGCCACCTGCTGAATTCAGATAGTTACAAATACAAAGTCTTTGGAACCAAAGGCTAAGAGATCTGGGAAGCAGACACCCTAAAGGGATAGAAGAACTCAGGAGACTCTGCCAGATCTCCAGAGGAAGGAGCCCTAGGAAGAAGAGACAAGAGAAGAAGGAATGAAAAATACATTCTAGAGAAGAGGTGAGCTGGCCTAACAACATGCACTTAAAATCCCTGCACAAAAGAAGCTGAGTCAGGAGGATTTCTGCAAGTTCAAGGGCCCTCCTGGATACACAGGGAGTTTTAGGCTGACAGGTGTACAGGGTAACATAGTAACTGCCTGGAACTGCCCATTCAGACAAGTGTTTGAGAGGTGGGCAAAGACCTAGAGAGACTGACTGGGTAGGAGGAAAGGATGAGAACAAAAAGAAGAGAAAACCACAAATGGACAGAGAGACCATGTCTACCTTCAGTAACGTCTCCTTGCTCCCCTGAACAAGTAGGGAGTGCTCCTACCTGACCTCTGCATCTTTAGAGACTCTAGTCTCAGTATTTGAGCCCGAAGCAACATCCTTTGCATGCAAATCAGAAGGAATTTTTATATTTAAAAGAAACTATCCTAGAGCTTCTCCCAGCTCCCAATATTTAAGTATCTTCCTGACAACCAGTCAGCAAGGTATATGTGTTTTTAGTGTATGCATGAGTGTATAAGTACACTGGGAATATGTGTGTGCATGTGGTGTATGCATAAATACATGGTGAGATTGTGCGTGTGTATGCGTGTGCGTGTGCGTGTGTATGTTTGGAGGCCAGAGATGTACATTAGGTGTCCTCCTCTGTCATTCTCCATTTTGTTTATCAAATGGACTAGTTCACTGAACGTGGAATTCACCATTTAGGATAGACTGGCTGGCCAGTGAGTCCCCGGATCCTCTTGTCTCTGGTGCCCTCCCCCAGCCCCCAGAGCTGGGCTACAGATGTGTGTTGTCATACTCAGCTCTTCCATGGGCTATCCTGGAACTCACTCTGTAGACCAGGCTGGTCTCTCAAGTGCTGGGATTAAAGCCACTGCCTGGCTGCCTTATTTTTTTTGAGACAAAGTCTCACTATGAGGGTAAAGCTAGCCTCAAAATCATGATCCTAATGCCTGCCTACCTACTACAGGCCTGGGCTCCCAGATCCTTTTATTCATGTTTTATACTTGTTCATAATTTATTTTTGTTCATTATTAAATAGTCTGTCTTATAGCTTGTGTCCTCCTTCAGGATTGCAAGCTGAAAAAATGCCTGGCAATCAGGAGACAATTTTTAAAATAGCTTCTCGCCGTTTGGGAGCATGGCCCCATCCAGTTTTTTTTTTTTTTTTTTTTTTTTTTTTTGGTTTTTCGAGACAGGGTTTCTCTGTGTAGCCCTGGCTGTCCTGGAACTCACTCGGTAGACAAGGCTGGCCTCAAACTCAGAAATCCACCTGCCTCTGCCTCCCAAGTGCTGGGATTAAAGGAATGCGCCACCACCGCCCGCCCGGCGGCCCCATCCAGTTTTACAGCCACAGCCCTCACCTCTAACACCCTTTAAAATACTTGGTTTCCCTCCTTGGGGATCTCCCAGTCATATCTGAATGCCAGTTCAAATCCCTTTCTCAATGTTAGGGATCTAGCTCAGTGGCCGAGCTCTTGCCTAGTTCCATCCCCATCTGTGAGAGCCTGAGGGAGACAATCTATCTCTAGTGTTCACCCTTTGCAGAGTCCACATCCCCAAATAAATACTCGCTCAGCATTTCCTTTGTACATCTAAAAGTTACCTCAGAGCCTGGGGGTGTGGGAGCAGTTCTGTGGTAGAGCAATTGCCTAGCATACGTGAGGACCCCAGATTCCATCCCCAGCACTGCCCCCCCCCCACATACCACAACAACACTAGTATATGTCTGTAATCCTCAGGAGGCTGAGGCAGGAGGATTGCTGAGTTCAAGCCCAGTGGCACCAACAGGACAGATTTGAGGTCAGCCTAAACTATAGCATGCTACTTTATCAAAACAAACAACAACAACAGACCTCCACAGGGAATGATTCTTAACTTCTATCTTCTACAGCCCTCATATAGCTGATAAGAATTCCTGGGTGCTTGTTGTGGATAGCCCCAGCCTTTTGTTTTCATGGTATGTCCACTCCTGGGAGGGGCTACGGAGGAGGAGTGAATCTTGTGAACCTTCTGTCCAATTAAATTTGTAAAATAAAGGCTAGAGCCAGTGATTGGGCAGTAGAAGGGTTGGTGGAAAGAAAAAAGGAAGGAGAAGAACGTGGCTTAGAAAACCGCAAGTTGTAAGGGATCTCATAGCTGGGGAACAGAGTAGTGAATGGTAAATCTGCCCAATCTAGACTTGCAGTTTATAATCATAAATATTGAGTTGTGGCCGGGCGGTGGTGGTACACGCCTTTAATCCCAGCACTTGGGAGGCAGAGGAAGGCGGATTTCTGAGTTCGAGGCCAGCCTGGTCTACAGAGTGAGTTCCAGGACAGCAAGGGCTACACAGAGAAACTCTGTCTTGAAAAATCAAAAAACAAACAAACAAACAAACAAACAAACAAACAAAATATTGAGTTGTGTTTTCCTTGACCGGACTTGTTTGGGTTGGAGATTTACCACAACAGGTGCTCTCCCGCACAATATACTCAGACCCTCCATTTATGTAAAGGGCAAAAACAGGACACAAGGCTTCACCTAACCCAAGTTAGCCTCGAACTCACTCTGCAGCCAAGGATAATCTAGAGTTCCTGTTCCTCCTGCCTCCACCTCCCAAGTTCTGGGATTATAGACAGGAGCCGTGCCAGTAGGCTTAGCATGCTAATTCTGTTTTCTCTCTTTACATTTATTTATTTGGAGTGCTTGTGTGTTGATGTGATGACATCAGTGTGCCAGGCCGTGTGCGCCGTGCTCAGAAGACAACCTGTGGAGGAGTTGGCTTCCTTCCCTTACTATGGGGGGTTCTGGGAAAGGAACTCAGCTTCTCAGGCTTGACAGAAAATGTCCCCAACCACTGCAAAATCTTGCCAGCCTAGTGTTCCTAGTGTTCTTGATATCATTGGCTATTTTGAGATGGAGCCTGGAGTAACCTGCCGGCCTCAGCTTCCAAAGCACCAGGATTATAATTACACACCTTCTAAACAGGCTTTCACGTGTTTATTAAACCGCCTCACTTTAGGTTACGACTAGATAAGCTGGGGGCAGGGGACTTCTTGTTTTGTGCTCACTCACTCATTCCTTCCTTCCTTCCTTCCTTCCTCCCTCCTTCCCTCCCTTCCTTTTCTTTTTGAGATAGGGTCTCTCTATGTAGATCAGGCTGGCACTGAACTCAGAAATCTACCACCTCTACCAAGGAATACTCAGCCAGACAGGATCTTTCTGTGTAGCTCAGGGCAGCCTTCAAGTTCCTCTGTAGCCTAGGCTGATCTTGAACTCACAGTAATCATCCTGCCTCAGCCTCCTAAGTGACGAGACTGAAGGCTTGGACCTCCATACCTGGCTTTAAAATAGATCAATGTTGAAGAAATAACTCCTGGGGGAGGGGGTCTCTACCACCTCCAGTCTTCCCCGCTTCCTATCAGAATCAGGATGTGGGCATCACTAACCGGCGTAGGATGAACAGCAAGTAGATGAGGCTGATGGCAAAGACGGAGCACAGGTAGGTGATGGCCAGGTTTGATCGGGGTGGGTAGAACCCATAGAACAGAGGGGACCACTCTAGGTAACCCTGGGGAGGAAGAGGCAGAGCAAAGGTCATGGTGGGGCTGGGCGGAGGTGAAGATCAGGGAGCTAGTTCATCTGTACAATGTGTCATTCAGGACACCAGGCTTTAAAAGTAAGGAGGTTCCTCTGGGGACCGTGGCACGCACCTCTCCAGAGAGCAAGTTGAAGAGCTGGGTGGGGAAGGTGACCAGGCCGTGAGTGTGTGGAATATAGGAACCACAGGGTGAGGAGATGTTAGGGCCAGGGGGACCTGGAGGAGCCCCTTCCAACCAGGCGGGGATCAGCTTCATGCAGACTTCAATCACAGATGCCACCAGGTTGAGAAAGAGCAGGAAGCGCAGCAGGGAGAAGTAGGACTCAGTGCCTGCTCCAAACTGGCCTGCAGAGGGCAGCAGAGTGGCCTCAGGTTCCTCACCAGCGCAGTTCTGACCCAGAGTCCTGGCCTCCAGACCTCCTCTCTCAGACCCAACCCTCCTCCCTCAGACCCAACCCTCTTCCCTCAGACCCAACCTTCCTCTCTCAGACCCAACCCTCTTCCCTCAGACCCAACCCTCCTCTCTCAGACCCAACCGTCCTCCCTGAGACTCAACCCTCCTCCCTCAGACCCAAGAGTCTATAACAGCCATCTCTTGGCATGATCCTGGAGTCTAGGAACCAGCCCCCTTCTTCAGACCCAGAATCCCAGACTCCAATTCTCTTTCTGATTCAAAGGGGTTCAGGTACTAGCCTTCATCCTTCAGATCTGGGATACAGGACCCAGTTCTTTTCCCTAAGGCCCAGGGGTAATCTCTACCCCACTTTCTGTTAGACCCAGGAAACCACACTCTAGCCTTGGACCCCAGGAGTCCACGCCCCAGGCCTCTCCCTCTAAAGCCCAGCACACCCCCAATTTTCTTCAGCGTCCACGCCCAGGGCTGTATAGTTTGAAAGCCTTCTTTCATTTTCCCTTTGGTCCTGGAAAGCTGTTGGGTCCAGTAGGCAGCCCTAGATTCAGAGCCAGAAGCTACCTGCTCTCTAGCCTGGCTCTTCCTGGAAAGAAAGCAGAGTGAGAGTCAGAAAATGAAGGGCTTGGAAACTACAAACTGGGAACCACCCAAAGACAGAAACAACTCGATATAATGAGATAGACATTGTGGTATACTGTATCCATAAAGTGGAATACTCTTTAGCAATTAAAAAGAAATCAAATCTAATTTACATATAAGAAGCCAGACATAAAATAATGATAGAGCCATGTATAGTAGTGTATGCTTGTAATCCCAACAGTGAGGTTGAGGCAGGGGAATTGAGAGTCCCAGGATAGGCTGGCAGATTAGTGACATGCTTTTGAAAGAAAAGGAAGGAGTCCAGTGTGGTGCACCATTATTGATTGTTGTGTCCTCGACTGGGAGAAGAGGTCAGAGGATTAGTGCAAATTAGAGGGCAGCTTGGGAGAAATATGGGATAAATAGTGCTTTTCGCCAGCCTGGGTTACAGAGTGCGACCCTCACTCTGTCTTAACAAAACAAAACAAAATGGCTGGCAAGTAAGGGCACTTGTGACCAACTCAAAACTCGAGTTTGATCCCTGAGACTCAGATGGTAGAGAGAGAACTGACTCCTTCAAGTTGTCTCCTGCACTTCACAGAAAGCTAAGACACACACACACACACACACACACACACACACACACACACACACACACGCGTAGAAAAGAAAAAACAGACAAAACAGAACACCAGGAAGTTTGGGAGAAGGGGAAGGAACACAAACAAAAAATGATTATGTCTTCCTGGGCCTCTTAATACAAGGTTCAGAGTGGGCCCAGGCCAACCCTACCAGACTAGTGGCAAGGCAGTAAAGAGGGAAACCTGCTGAAATCAGGAAAGAAGTTACCCGATAGGAGCGTGTGTCAGAAAAGAGGTGCTCACCTGTGTGCCCGCCTTGCCTGCATAGGCCAGGGAAGTTCCCGGGAAGGGTGAGATTCCATTTGGGCAGTTTCTGCAAAGGCCTGAAGGCTTCTTCCTCCATCATCATCTTCATCCAGTGTCCCCCAAGGGAGCACACCAGGACCACGGTATCGAAGCGTAGCAGCACTGGGGAGATCATTCAGCACAGAGGCCAGTGATGGGCCTGGGCATGAAAACAAAGAATTGGAAGACAGAGGAGTCCAGGCTACAATCCTTTCTCCTCAGACCCAGAGTCCAGGCCCCAGCCTAGCCTTTCTCAGACACAAGGGTACAGGCCTCAGGACACCTCCCTCAGACCCTGGAGCCAGGCCCCAGACTTCTTCCTCAGACCCAGGAGCCCATGCCCCAGCCTCCTCCTTCAGGTACAGGGCTCCGGGCCCCAGCCCATTCTCTCAGACGCAGGGATACAGGCCTCAGGCCACCTCCCTCAGACCCAGGAGTCCAGACTCTTCCCTCAGATCCAGGGCTATAGAATCCCATCATTTCTTCTTCAAACTGGGATTCAAGGCCCTGAAGTTTCCTCCCAAAGTTTCTAGGTATGAACTTCCATATCCCTCTACCCTAAGTGTGAACCCAAACTTCCTCTTCTCTTACTGATGAGCTTGGAACCCCGGCCCCTCACATGTCTGATATTAGGGCCCCAATCTCTGACTCTTTCCTCCAAGACTACATGTAACTAGGTCCCTGTACTGTTCATCTTCGGGAGATCTGAGTTTCCTTCTCCGGAAACCCAGGAAATGAAATACTGCTTCTGTTCTCAGGTTCAGGAACTCGGCTTCCTCTTTTCTTTGTGAATGGACCTGACTTTTCAGGACTCTCTCCTACCTGTTCTGGCTTTCCGGGAGCTAGACCAGGCTGGGGATTGGCCCCAGGCTTCCCTGGGACTTTCTTCCATGTTTGTGGATGAACTGTACTTTCTGCACAGGTGTTTCCGTCTCTAGAGGCCCCCAGGGCGGGGACTGCCCTAGGTGAGGGAGGGGCCTGCTGCAGGTCTGCACCTGGCCACTAGGTGGCCTGGGTGACTACCGTACACTTCCTATAAAGGTCTCCTGGGAATTGAAGTCCTTACAGCCTCTTGAGCCTGCCACACTTCGTGGCAGCTGGGACTTCAATATGCCACAATGGCATTCTGGGTTAAGTAAGTGTCTTCGGTTTGTCGCCCACAGTTATACTCACAAACAGATGCATGTGTAACACTTTATTGGGAAAGATTTATACATTCTGACCTGTCACAGGCCAAGGATGACACTGGGTGGTAGGTTGTATGGGGAGCCCAGAAATGGCTCAGACAGAAGCTACTGTTAAGAGCATGTTCCCCTGGGGCTTTTCACTTGCACATTTCAGTTCCCCCTTCACGATGGTCTTTGAAACACTAGTCTGATGATAAAAACAAAGGAAAACAAGAAGGGTATCCATCCTCTCTCTCAGAAGTTCCTGCACCAATACTGGGGACCCACTGGGAGTCTAAGATGCCAGATGACCACTGGTCCCTGCAAGGGCATTTCACAAAGTGTGGCTTTTTGAACATCTGAAGATTGTTGCAGAGATAATAGGGCTAAGAGTGGACAGTAATACCCTGATGTTAGCAGAGGGAGGTTTGAAAATGTCAAGATGCAGGGAGAAGCCAGGAGAAGGGTACCCCTGGCTTTAAATAGGAAGCAGAGGAATTAGCTGGGAAGAGGGAATCCTCTCCAGGCTCTCAGCCAAACAAGGGACTCTTGCTGGCTAAAGGAAAAAATAGCCTGGTTCACAGAATTTCCAAAAAAAGCTTGAACAGGATAGCAGGCCAGTACTGCACAGCTCACTCTTCTCGGAGCTTCTCCTTGGCTTGGCTGGGGGTGGCCTGGGATGGTGTCTTCCTCTTGCTGGGGCTGCCCCCACCCAAAACCAGCCCCAGCCCCAGGCAGGCCAGGGCTAGAAAGTGGACCCAGAAGTAGATGGAGGCCCAGTACCGGAGTGTGTCACCCATGGAAAGAAGCACAAAGCCCATGCACATGTAGTCGTAGGCACGCATCTTCAGAAACCAGTGGACCCAGTCCCAGGCTTTCTGGCCCCCGGGGCTCAGATGTCTCCGTAAGGCTGACTCCAAATAGCCCTCAGCAGCCAGGCATAGCGGGATGGTCATGAAGCTTAGGTAGTAGCCAGGGTGGAGGCCATGCCAGTAGGCACTCAGCAGCATGGTCCAGGCACTCCTAGAGGAAGACGTTGAGTCAGGACACACACGTCTAAGCTTCAGTCCTGTCTCATGCCTCCCTTCCTCAAACCCAGGAGTACAGAGCTCAGTCCTCCTCCCTCAGACTGAGTTGTTCAGGCCCACCCTTCCTTCCTGCATCCTGAAAGTCAAGGAGGCTTTTTTGTCACTGGGAGCTGAACTCAGGACCCTGCATGCACCAGGTAATAATGCACCACTAAGCTGTATCCCTAGCACGCTGAGAGAGCTTCTAAATAATTACATTTTAAATGTACGTGTCTGCACCATGTGCGTGGCCAGCATCTGAGGCGGTCAGAAGAGGGTGTCAGATCCTGTTTTTTTTTTTTTTTTTTTTTTTGCCTACGTGTATGTCTGCGTACCACATCAAAACCCTTGGAGTCCAGAAGAGGACTCCTCTGGAGATGAAGTTGTGAGCTGTCATGTTTGTTTGGGAATCAAGTTCAAATCCTCTGCAAGAGCAGCAAGTGCTCATAACCACTGAGCCATCGCTCCAAAACTTACTGCCCTAACTTTTCAGTCCACAAATTCAGGCTCTGACTCTCTGCTGAGGAGGACAGAGAGTGAAGCATTTTCTACTACATTCTCCAGTGGAGCAGTGACCAGCAATTCAGGCAGGACCATGAGCTCACGGGTTCTTTTCTTGCTTAGAGACTTGCCTCTCTTGACATCCCAACTCTCTGCAATGACAGAACCATGCTGACTGGATTATGATGAGAGGCAGCAGGCTAGCCAGAATGAACCTTATGATGAGAGGCAGCAGGCTAGCCAGAATGAACCTTGTTTACTGCACAATCTGAATTCATTCTATTTGTAAATGCGAAGGAAAGTCTCCTGAAGTGTGGTAGTTTAGTGGTTGCCCTGTATTGTTTTATTGTTGTTTTTTTTAATTTAATTTTATTTATTTTAGTCAACTTGACACAAGCTAGTGTCACCTGAGAAAAGGAAATCTCAATTGAGAAAATAACCCCATCAGACTGGCATATGCAAGTGTGTGGAACATTTTCTTGACTGATGACTGATGTGGAAGAGCCCAGCCTGCTATGGGCAGTGCTACCCCTGGATTGGTGAGTCTGGGGTACAAACTAAGCAAGCCATTGAGAGCAAGCCAGTAAGCTGCACTCCTCCATGGCTTCTGCTTCAGTTCCTAGCTCCAGGCTCCTGCTTTGACTTCCTTCCGTGATGGACAACTGTAAGTTAAAGGAAACCATTTCTTCCCCAAGCTGCTTTTGATCATGGTGTTTTATCATAGCAATAGAAACCCTTACTAAGACAGCAATGAAGCACTTGCCTGGCCCATCTGGGGCCCTGGAAACTTAAAAAGCCTCCAGATGTTGCCATATGTCCCCTGAGGTATAGCATAATTACTGTTGATTGAAAATAAATGATCAAAATACTGGGGTGCCCTGGGCTTTGACCTGACCCTGATCCTCAGGGTTTTAATAGTGTCATCTATAACTGGTAACACTCAAATGCCCTTTTTTTAAAAGACAGGGTTTCCATGTAGCCCCAGCTTGCCACAAACTCCTGTCTCCACTTTCCAAGCGGTATTATTACATATACACAGCACTTGCAATTACTAGCAATTGAATTACAAACATCCCCAGCCCATACTCTAACATCTATTTATTCGTCCATGTATGTGTGTATGTGCATGTGCCCGTGTGCCATGACTTATGTTCATGTATGTGTGTATGTGCATGCG
>JANHMN010000003.1:17437147-17462440 GCA_030674055.1 Rhabdomys pumilio
AAACCAAACCAAACCAAACCAAACCAAACCAAACCAAACCAAACCAAGCGGCTAGGATATAACTTAATTTTTGAGCATTTGCCTGGCACATACAAGGTCCTAGGTTCAATCTTTGAACTGGTGTAGTCCCAGCATCTCACTTCCCTAAAAAAGATATATTTTCTGAAACTTGAAAGATACCGAGTTGTGACTATTTGCTCCATGGATGGCAGAACCCCCAAGCTTACACAGGCCCATCTCCTCTAACTTTCCTATTGGCTCCCTAGCAGGAGAAAAAGCAATCCTTCAGGGTCAGTTCCCACAGTAGACAGACGTGCTCTGACAGGACAGTAGATGACAGAGTACAGGTGGCCTAGACAGAGCTGGGGACATAAAACAGGAACAGAACTCTGAGTAGAATGAAGCAGAGGATGACCCAGAAGTGCTGGGCAGGCTACTTACCTGTCATGATTCCCACGTAACAGTAGCTATAGCTGAGTGTCTCCATCAAAGAGGGGACTTCAGGCAGGAGGCCCAGGGTAGGCTCCTTGCTGAAGCCAGAAGCTATTTCCTTTCTCTGGGCCAGATGCAGATCCTGGACTTCACTGGCCAGGCTCACCAACTATGGGAAGAGAGAGGAAGGCGAGTGACTGGAGTCGCCAGGCCACCTTGACATCCATTCATTTCAGCCTATGAGTAAGGCTGAGGTCCTACCTCATGGATGGCACTGTATATCAAGAGTGGTAGAAGGAACCTTCAGTTGGTGGCTATCCCCAGGGCTTAGTTATAGACCTTCTTCTTCTTCTTTTTTTTTTTTTTTAAATTATTTATTTACATCCTAAACGCTGTCCTCTCTCCCAGTCCCTCCCCACCCCCAACCCTTCTCCTCTAAGAGGGTGCCTCCCTCCCCACCAGCTCATCAAGTTTCTACAGTGTTAGGTGCTTCCTCCCACTGTGGCCAGACAAGGAAGCCCTATGTGCTGGGGGATTTGATCCAGCTCATGCATACTCTTTGGTTAGTGGCTCAGTCTCTGAGAGCTGCCAGAATCATCATCATCATCATCATCTTCTCTTCTCTCCTCTCCCCTCCTCCCTCCTTCCCTCCCTCCTTTCTGCTCTCATACAATTTTACGGCTTGTTTGGTTGCCTTCCTTCCTTCCTTCTTGTACTAGGACTCAGACACAGGGCCCTGAATATGCCATGCAAGTGCTGTAACACTGAGCCACATCCCAGGTCCCTCTTCCCCCTTTCATATTATGGAACAAAGACATGCTTGAGTTGTTAAGGCTGGCCTTGAACTTCTGATCCTCCCAGCTCCCCTTTAGGAGAGCTGAGATTATGTTCCTTTCTGACTCCACTGGGCAGGGGCAGGGGATCAAGATGTCCTGACTGCCTTTCCAGATCTACTCAACCCAGTCTAGCCAGGGACAAAACTCTTACAAGGCCACATCTGTGTCGTCTTGCTTCATGTTAGTCTCTGTGGACAGAGCCCCAGCAGATGGAGAGAGGTAAGAGAACAGAGCCAGTGCTTATCCTGCAAGATGGTTTCCAGGGGGTAGGATGGGGTTTTAAATACACTTTTACCTTTCAGGTTCCACAACATACAGTTGACCCACCTATTGGTCCACCATTTTTTTTTTTTTAAAGAATCATGTCTTCTTTTCACCAAGCCATTGTCATAAACCAAAACCCTCTACTCATCCTCAAAGCAAAGCTCCATGTCCCACGTGACTCTGAGTCACCTGCCTACAGCCACAGTGTATATATATCAAGCTGCTTTCAGAGTCACCTAGACTTAATTTTTCCAGACAGGGTCTTATATAATTCTAACTATTCTCAAACTCCTCATCCCCCAGTCTTCACTTCCCAAGTGCTGCTGGGATTACCACTGTGTGCCACCATGCTACCCTTTTGGGTTTTTTTTTTTTTTTTCTCTTTGTTTGTTTGTTTTTTGTCCTTTTCATTTTGTGTCTCTGGGTGTATGGTCTATGTGTGCAGACGCCCAGAGGCTGGAAGATGATGTCAAATACCCTGGAGCTGGAGTTACTGTTATTCAAGAGCCACTCAGTCTGGGTGTCAGGATCCAAACTTGGGTGCTGTGGAAGAGCAGTGTTCTCAGACACTGATCTCTCTCCAGCCGGTGTTTGTTTTTGAGGGGAGGGGTCTTTTTATTTTTGGAGACGGGGACTGTCTAAATAGTCCTGGCTGTCCTGGAACTCTCTTTGTACACCAGACTGGCGTCAGCTCACAGAGCTCTGCCTCTGTGTCCCAAGTCCTGGGGTTAAAGGCATGTGCTGCCATGCTCATCTCGGAGGCATCTTTTTATGCTGGGACTACATCCATGTGCTACCGTGCTTTACTATTTTTTTTAAAGATTTATTTATTGTTTACATATAGTATTCTGCTTGCACCTGTGCCTGTATACCAGAAAAGGGCACCAGATTGCATTATAGATGGTTATGAACCACTATGTGGTTGCTGGGAATTGAACTCAGGACCAGTGCTCTTAAACCTCTAAGCCATCTCTCTGGCCCCATTGTTATTTTGATAAAAGGATCCTATCTCAACCCATTTCATTCCATTCAATTCTCTCAGCACCCATGGCAAATTATTATCAAAGAGGCAAATTTGTTGTGTCCCGTCTCCTGGCCTAGAAGTCAAAAACAAGCAAACTTCTTCCTGAGGGATCTCAGCCCTCTATAGGAAAAAGTCCGTATTTACCGTGGGCAACAAAGTCCCTTGTAGCCTTCTGTTGCCCATGCAACCACATGTTATTCAAAAAGTGGGTGGACATGGCGAGCATAGTTTGCAGTGCCCAGCCTGTTCCTATCTACATGTGCAGGTCCATACACACCCAGAAGGATCTTCTTCCAACGCACAGCTGACCAATCTCTGTCATTGGCTGGACTGTCCATGGCTGTGGCTGGAGCCTAGAACATAGCAAGAGCTCACGACTGTTGTGGTCCAGGCTAGGGACTGAGGACCAGTCTTGCCCTTTTCTTAGGTGATTAAGATTCAGACCCATGGCTAAGAATGTAGTTCATTTGGTCAAGTGCTTGCCTAGTGTGCTGAGGTCCTTGGTTTGAGTCCCTAGAACCATAATAAGCCAGGTACAGCAGTGTATGCCAACAATCCTGGCACTCAGGAGCTGGAGGCAGAATCAAAAGTTGAATGTTATCTTTTCTTTGTTTGAGGCCAACATAGGGTGCTACACAAGTCTCTGTTTCAAAAATGAGAAACCAAAACTGCACTCTGTCCCAGCTTTGTGCCCTTGGGCCAGATACCTCCTCTCCAGAGTAATTTTCCTCCTTGGAGAACTGTTTGCTACAGACTCAAGAAGAGCATGTTAGCAAACACGCTGGAAAGGTGTTTTAGGTATGCCGCCAAATGGCTTGTGATAGAGCACTCAGGTTATCTTCTTACCCTTAATGAGTAGAAAGGTGAAGACCTGATCCAAAGGATGTGAGAGGTGAACTCTGTCGCCAGGGAGAAGTGAAGTCCCAAGCTTAGGGTTTGTGAAAGATAAAACTCCATACCCTCCACCCCCCAACTATGAGAAAATCTGGGAGAAAGCAAGAGGCTTCCCAGCTCCCAGGGAGACTAAAGGAAGTAGTGTTCCCCAAGTCTCACCTTCAGTGTCAACAGCAGCTGGACAGCATTGGTGAAGGGCGTGGGAGTGGGCAGGCCCAGCAGGCTGAGGGCTCGGAAGAAGAGGAGATAAGAGAAGGTCCAGGCCAGAGCCAGGGCATGGCAGGAGCTAGGGCAGAGGTGGGAAGTCATAGTGTTGGGTACAGGGACCTTAGCCTCTGTTTCCTTCTCCTGAGTCTGGTTTCATTATCCCACTCCCCCTCCCACCCACCCATTCAGACAGAAAAGAACAACAGGTGAGAGGACTGGAAGATGAGAGAGACAGAAGAGGCACTGCCAGAAATAAGAAAAGAATGAGGGGCATTAAGAGAGGCTTCTTGAAGAAGGTATTTCAGCCCTCTGTAAGATCCAGAGCTCAGAGCTGGGTTATGAAAGTCTGTAACATGGATATGGAGGACTGGGGCAAAGATGCAGGGGCAAGAAGGTACAGAATAAGGTGGGAGAGGAAGAAAAACGGCGAAGGCATAGAGACACATGAGATTAACAGGAGACAGCAAGAGACTAAAGGAGAAGAAATGGAAGGCCCGAGGAGGAAACAGGTTGCTGTTTCTCTGCATCGTCTTTCCTTTCTCACCACCCAGTTCTCACCAAGGCTGGGCCTGAATGAGGGCCCAGGTTCCCAAGATGGTGATCAGAGAATGCAAACTGTGGGGGCCACAGGTGAATAAGGTGAGCCCCAGGCCCACAGCTGCTGCCCCCCATCTCTTCAGCCCAGGTCCTGAAAGGAAAAGGTAAAATATAAGCCCAGAACCTTCGGGAGGGGTGATTCCCCACCCCAGCTCCCTCACCCTAATTTTCCACTCGACACGGAACCTGACTCACCAGCTTTCTTAAAGAGGAAGCCAACAGGGATGGAGATAAGAAGGACCATTAGATATGTCCATTCTTCGGGTGTCATGGTCTGGGGGGAGGAAGGACTCACAGTGAGAACCAGTATTCCACCTCTTCCTCTTTTGAAGACAGTAGAATCCCCTACTTTTGAGAATCCAGGCCTCCAGCTTACTCCCCCCTTCCAGGATCCAAGAATCAAGCCCCCACCCCACCCCTTTGCCAATGTTGAAATCAAAAGTACTTCTACTCTCATTTACGACCCACACCTTCAAGCCAGAAAAACAATCCTTCACAAGACCCCTCTTCTCTGATAGCCGCCTAGGAATCTGTATCATCCCCACACTCCAGAGTACTAGGAACCCTTCAATTTCCTCTGCGTCTTACAGGACTCAAGAACCCAGTACTCCCACCCCCGCCCAGCTCGGAGAAACCCAGCATTTAGCATCCCGTCTTCCGAGCTCTGGGTTCCTCTCTAACCCTCTACCTCGGAGAGAAGGCAATGAATGACCCTGTAAAATCTGCAGGCACCTTCCGTAGCCCAGCCCCGCGCAGCGAAGCCCAGCGTGGATCCAATTCCGCCCCGGTAGATCCACAGGCGGTTACGCCACCCAGCCTGGCCACGCTATGGGCGCTGTCCCCGCACCCCGACACCCTACGATCTTCGTGACGCCGCCATACAACCTAACCTGGGCCCACCTGAACCGTCCGAGGACCAGGAGACTGCGGAGCCCCTTTTCGAGACTGCCTCGGCTCGGGCCACGCCTCCCCAGCTCAGCACGCCCCCGCACCGCCGGTTCTGGAGGGTGCCAGCAGGGCTGCGCAGTCCAGGCCCCGAGAGCCTCTGCTGTGTGAGTTACAACACCGCAAGAAAGGAACCCAGAACCACAGTCTGCGGCAAGATGCCTGTCGCGACGGCTCTAGGAGGCCCCCGGGCAAAGAGCTGCCAGTACGTGAAGGGGCGGGGTTTCGTGTCAGAGAGGCGGGGCCAAGAGCTTCGAGTCCGGTTGAGACTTGAGACCAGGAGCTCAGCGTTCGGAAAGACACAGACTTTCAGCTTCGGATTCCTTCGGGCACACTCGGTCATTCAAGCTCACGGCCTGGAGGTGGGACCACAAGCTTCGGCTTACTTCGGAGATAGCCGAGTTCTCAAGTCACGGTTCGGAATTAGATGCTATCAAAAACTCGACCGGATGTAGGCGGGGCCACACGTTTCGGCTTGTTTCGGAAATGATCGGGTCCAAAAGTCGGTGTTTAGTGTTAGGCGGGCTCAACAACGCAACACGAAGTAGGCGGGACCACACGCTTCGGCTTACTTCGGAGATACTCGGAATTCGGCAGGGTGGGGGGAGTCAAAGACTAGCGGGATGTGGGCGGCGTCACATATTTGGACTTATTTCAGATAGCTGAACGGTTTTCAGGTCACGGTCAAATGCCAGTGAGGGCAGAAGTTTCGGCCTAACTTTGGAAATAATAGAGTGTCAGTAGACTTGGCTTAATAACAGACAGAGCTAATAGCTTAACGAAACATCGTGTCTTGTTTTGGGGGAGGAAGGCGGAGCCACATAAGACCGGAAAAGGGCGAAGGGGCGGGGCCTACATGATTCGTAGATTTGGGGGCAAGGCCAGAGCAATGACCCTCAAGGTCCCACTTGTGCAGTGGGTGGCGGTGAGGGCTCCCTCACCTTTTCCGCTTTGCTGACCTAACGGGATGACGGAGGACGCGCTACGTAGGGCCAGCTCCGCCTTAATCGAGAGTTGGTGTTGGCTAGGGGTTGACTTATTGCCTCTGCCCGAGGACAGAACGACAGATTAAAGGGGAGCCACGACGGGCACTGCACCCGGAGTGCGACTGTGGAGTCAATCGTAGGCGTGAACGCCTTAAATTGGGTAGGAAGTGGGCGGGGCCACAGCTGGGAGAATGACGGGATCTGGCTAGGCTCGAAGGCCGAACCTCTTGCAACTTAGAGGGTATGGCTGATTCGACTGAGCCGAGATCTCCGCAGGCGTTCGGGATGGGCAGGGCTCCCGATTGAGCCGAATTTAGGATGCTGGAACATCGAACAGCTGGCGAAAGACTGGATTGGGTTTCTTTTAAAGTCCGACACAGAATAGGCGGGAAAGGCAAATCTGGGAAATTCGAAAGGGGAGGGGCTGGGCTCCAAGTATTTAGAAGAGGGTGTGGCTTGAGCAATCCTCCACCCCTACATTGAGGTGCTGAGACTTGACGGCCGAGTCAGAAAGAAGACACCCACTTTGCAAAAAGGGCGGTGCACCACTATGGCGGGCGGTCTCTCCAAGGCGACTAGATGTGGTGTCACGCATTGGCGGAGATGATGGTCACCTGGAGCTGAGGGGGAGTGAAACAGTGGGATCTGGGTGAGGGGCGTGGTCTTAAATGGTCCCTGGGTAGATCTTGGCCTGGGATGCAGGTGGCAGCCCTGGCTCCGCCCCCTGGGGGGTCAGGGGCGGGGTCTTGCATTGAGGGCGTGGAAGACTTCAGTCGGGTTCGTGGGGCTGTTTGGGTGACCGCGACGCATCCCCGCTCCGCAGGAAGATGCTGGTGGTGGAGGTCGCTAATGGCCGCTCGCTGGTGTGGGGAGCCGAGGCCGTGCAGGCGCTGCGGGAGCGCCTGGGAGTCGGGGGACGCACGGTGGGCGCCTTGCCCCGCGGGCCCCGCCAGAACTCGCGCCTGGGCCTTCCGCTTCTGCTGCTGCCTGAAGAAGCCCGGCTCCTGGCTGAGATAGGCGCTGTGACCCTAGTCAGCGCCCCGCGCCCGGATCCCCGCAACCATGGCTTGGTAAGAAACAAAAGGCCCTTAACAGTGGGAAGGCCTGGGAGGGCCTGTTCTAGAAAGACGCTGTTGGAAGGTTGTAAACAGGGTCAGGATTCTGTCTTCCTAAGGAACTGCAGGCTGTGTCTTGGGGTTCCAGCTAAGTTTTCTTCTCAGGCCCTAGCATCGTTCAAACGCCAGCAAGAGCAGAGTTTCCAGGATCAGAGCACTTTGGCAGCTGAGGCCCGAGAGACCCGGCGTCAGGAGCTCCTAGAGAAGATCGTAGAGGGCCAGGCTGTCAAGAAGCAGAAGCTGGAACAGGATTCAGGGGCAGATGAAGAAAGCCAAGAAGCCGGTGGAAGTGAAGCTGCCCAAGGGAGTGGGACTAGTATTGATGGCCAGGCTTCTGCGGAGCAGGAGGGAGAAGGTGAGAGTAGGATTTAGAGTTAAAATTTGGGGCAGGAGGGAGGGAAGCTTTGGAGAATTTTAGTTGGGTTTTTCTGGGGATAAGAAGACCGTGTGGACTCAGTAAATTCTTCTCTGTACATCCCCCGGCCCCAGATGCTTCATCACCCCAACCAGGACCTTCAAATGGGGTAACTCCCTTGCCCAGATCAGCCCTGCTTATCCAGCTGGCCACTGCCAGGCCTCGGCCTGTAAAAGCTAAGCCTCTGGACTGGCGTGTGCAGTCCAAAGACTGGCCCCATGCTGGCCGTCCCGCCCACGAGCTGCGCTACAGCATCTACAGAGACCTGTGGGAGAGAGGCTTCTTCCTCAGCGCAGCTGGAAAGTTTGGTGGTGACTTCCTGGTCTATCCTGGTGAGTTTGGATTGGGGCTCTGGTGGCTGTACCTTTTCTTGATAGTCTTTGTCTGTTGTACATCTTCTCTTTTGTCCCACCTCTTCACCCAGGGGACCTAAAACAGGATAGCAAATATGCCAGAGTTCTCTTAGACTCGAGGAGAGTAGTTTTGTCAGAGACAGCTTCTCATCCCATAGCCAGAATTAGCTTGGAATTTGCTATGCTGCATAGGCTGGCCTTGGAATGCAAGGGCTTCCTTTCTCTATCTCCCAAGTGCTGGAATTGCAGGCTTGTGTCACAGCACCTGGCTGAGTGTACTAACTTTTCATAAATACTGTCTGTGATCTAGAAATTGATTTAGAAATCCTTACATATGTGCACAAAACACATGAGCGCGTTCAACGCAGGATTCTTTATAGAATTGAAAGATTAAAAGTAGGGAAATTACTGATAAGTTAGGAAGAAAACACAGTAATTAAGCTGGAAGAAATAGTGTATGCCTTTAATCCCAGCCAAGCTGCATAGTGAGACAGCCTCAAAACAGAAGCCAGAAAACAACAACAACAACAAACAGTTGTTGCCAGGTAGTGGTGGCGCATACGTTTAATCCCAGCAGTCAGGAGGCTGAAGCAGTCAGATCTCTGTGAATTCGAGGCTAGCCTGATGTCCAGGACAGCCCAATCTACACAGAGAAACCCTGTTACGAAAAATCAAATCAAACAAATCAAACAAACCAAAACAAACAAACCAGCTGTCTGGGAAACAGGGTTAGTTATCAAAGAATTAATGTATGGGATTAAAGTTGGGTATTGTGGTACATGTCTCTAATCTCAGCTCTAGATAAGTGGAGACATAGACAATTTGAGGCTAGCTTTGGCTACATGACACCTCATTTCAACAAAGAAATAAAAAAAGATGGCCACGTTGATGGCCATATTTGTAATCCTAGCACTTGAGAGTCTGAGACAGAAGGATTGTTACAAGTTTGAAACCTGCATCAGCAACACAGTGAATTCAGGCCAGCCAGGGCTGGGTATCAACTCTGTCTGGGAAAAAAATGAAAAAGAAAAAGAAAGTTTTAGGGTCATGTATGTGAAAAGCACAATGAAAAATGAAAAAAAAAATGTCAGGTAGTTGAAAATGTATGGTAGACCATTTTTTAATATGGACATGCAGAAGCGTGCATACTTGCCCTTAAGTTGCCTCGGACATCGAAGTTCCAGTTAGGTCTGAGTATTCTGATGTGTGCCTGTATCCCTAGCTACTTGGGAAACTGAAGCAGAATTTCTTGGATGTGGGAGTTAAAAGCAATCTATATAACATAGGTGAGATTCCTGTTTCCAGGCAAAGCCACTGCGGCTTAAAATGAGTAGTTTAAATCAGTTAATTACCTAATCTTGTACCTGACTTGTTTGTTTGTTTTTGAGACAGGGCTCATTGTGTACCTCCGGCTGACCCAGAACTTGTATGTAGATCACAGTTGTCTAGAACTCAAAGAGCCTGCCTCTGTCTCCCAAGTGCTCAGATTAAAGGCTTGCACCACCATGCCTGGGGATCTCTGGGAAGTTCTGGGAAGTTTTTGAGTTAAGGTCCACTATGTAACCTTGACTGGCCTCAGACTCACAGAGATCTACCTGTCTGCCTTCGAGCGCTGGGATGAAAGGTATCTGTAACCATATCAGGACTTTCTTTTTTTTCTTTCTTTTATTTTTTTTAATTTTTTGTGCATTGCCTGTTATATGTCTGTGTAAGGGTGTTGGATCCCCTGGACTGGAGTCACAGATAGTTGTGAATTGTCATGTGGTGTTGAGAATTGAATTCTTCTGAAAGAGCATCTAGTGCTCTTAGCCACTGAACCAGCTCTCCAGTCCCTCTTTCTTTTTTTTTTTTTAATGCACTGTCTCAGTATTGAATCCCCAGTCTGTGGGTGTCCAGTCTCCCTCATGACACAGTTAGAAGCATTCTTCTTGCTTCAGCCTTCTATGTGCTAGGGTAACAAATATATGCCACCACACACAGCTCTAATCTAGACTAAGTTGAACCATAAGCTAAACTATTTGTTCTTTTCTTGCTTCTTTCTTTCTTTTTTAAAAAAGATTTATCTATCTATCTATCTATCTATCTATCCATCCATCCATCCATCCATCCATCCATCTATCTATCTATCTATCTATCTATCTATCTATCTATCTATCTATCTAATGTATATGAGTACACCATTGCTCTCTTCAGACACACCAGAAGAGGGCTTCAGACCCCATTGTAGATGGTTGTGAGCCACCATGTGGTTGCTGGGAATTGAACTCGGGTCCTCTGGAAGAGCAGTCAGTGCTCTTAACCACTCTCCATCTCTCCAGTCCCCGCTTCTTTTCTTTCCTTTAACAGGGTGGTGCATGTAACCCTGGCTGGCCTCCATTGTGCCAGTGCTCAGGTGATTAAAATGCATAAGCATTCATGCCCGGCACTGACCAATTCATTCTGATATGTCAATATTTCTAAAACAGTGAGCATTTAAGTGTACAGACACCTAGAGGAGTCTTGCCTCTGAAACAGTGTCTAAAGCCTCAATCACTCTCATGCTTCTAAGTTTATTTTTAAATTTTGCCTGAGGCTCAAAGTTGCTAAGCCAGGAAAACAGTTACAGGATTAGTTTCTCAAGCATTTTGATGTATCCTCTCAGCTGGCTGGAGCCCTGTAACAGCCAGAGAACCTGGTTACTGCCTAGGCTTTGCCAGGAACGCAGCTGCCAGGCAGGGACATGGCAACAGTTCCTTCCGTTAGAGTGCTACAGTCTCATGGTTTAGATTCTCACTCACTCCCTCTTAAAGATTTCAATTTCATTTCTGTTTTCTTTTTATGTTTTGTGTGTGTACATGTGTGTGTGTATGTCTTGAGACTGGGAGATGGCATTGGATTCCTCTAGACCTGGAGTGACAGGTCTTTGTGAGCTATCTGATGTATGTGCTGGGAACTTAGCACTTGGGTCCCTCTGGAAGAATAGTTTGAGGTCTTAATTGTTTGGGCACCTCTCCAGCTCTATACTTTAAATTTCCATTGCCTGTGATTTTCCTCTTGTATTCAGCTTCCTATCATGCTAGTTCAGATTCACCAGGGACAGACTGTCGGCTGTTCAGTAAGTAGTCATCAGAGGGCATCCCTGTCTCTGACTATAGAACACATATGGCTGCTGTGCTTGGCTGGCAGAGCCAAGTCTCAGTACAGTATGGCCCATAAAACTAACCGTGTTCATCATCTGGATCTTTTTTGGGAAATTCTATTAAACTATTTTTGTTTATTTTAGCCTCTCTCTCTCTCTCTCTCTCTCTCTCTCTCTCTGACAGTGTTTCTCTGTCTAACAGACCAGACTGACTTTTAACACACAGAGATCTGCCTACCTCTGCCTCCCCAGTGCTGGGATTAAAGACATTTGCCACCACAATGGGCTTTTAATTTTTGCACTCTCCTAGTATAAAATCTTTTCTTTCTCTAGCCCATTAGAGTATCAGACTGATTCTGTTTTTGTTTTATGACTGCAGGACTAGGGATCAGTCCTTGTGCTTGTGCTCCATAAGTGGTCTGCTGAAGAGCGGCATCCCAGTACTTGTGGCTTTCAAAAAAAACCTTGCTTTCTTTCTTTTGTTTTTTTTTTTTTTTTTTTTTTTTTTTTTCATTTTTTATTTTATTTTATTTTTGGTAAAATTTCTTTATGTTGCCCAGGTTGGTCTTGATTATTGTGTTGTGTCCCCCACCCCAAACCTCCTCAGTGCTTGAGGGTTCAAGTGCGTCTCACCACATCTTTTAATCATGATAGCTGTTTATTGTTTGGTCTTTTAGATGTGTCTTGTACCATGGAAGTAACCATTCTTTGCTTTCTATTCTGTTTCTTAGCAATTGTGAAGCCATCTTGAGTCATCCAAACCAACCTGGGCCACATGAAATCTCTGTCTCCAAAAAGGAAAAGGAGAAGATAGACGGTCCTTAGGGATAGAGTAGCTGCCCGAGGTGTAATGGTGCACACTGTTATTCCTAGCACTCAGGGAACAGAGACAGGTAGATTTCTGTAGGTTTGAGACCAGTCTGCTCTATATAGTGAGTTCCAGAACATTCAGCACATCCAGAGCTACAGAGACCCTGTCTCTCAAAAAAAAAAGTAGTTGGGTCCAAGGATATGGGTTTCAAAATACTCAGTGTGTGCTGAAAGCTGAAATGTCCATGTAGCCTATGATACCCACTACTCAGAAGGCTAAGACAAGAGAATGAGAATGACAAGGTTAGGGTCAATGTGAGCTACAGGGCAATTTCAAGACTAGTAAGGACACTGTAGATCCTGTCTCCAAAAGTAAAAAGAGAGTGCTAGAGAGATGGCTTAATGGTTAAGAGCACTGGCTGCTTTTGCAGAGGACCAGGTATGGTTCCTAGCACCCACATGGTAGCTCACAACCATCTGTAACCCAGGTCTATGGGTCCTAATGCCCTCTTCTGGCTTACTTAGGCACCAGCCACACATGGTCCACATGCATGCATGCAGGGAAGCAAACATTCATATACTTTAAAAAGTGAGTAAATAAATAAAAAGGCAGTAGAATACTTATTTACACAAGGCCCTGGCTTCCATACCCAGCACTACAAAGGAAACAAATGCAGTAAGCCCAAGGATCCCATGTCGGATCCCATCGCAGCTCCTGCAGATGGGAACTGCTATGCATCTGTCTTTCTTCCAGGTGACCCGCTGCGTTTCCATGCTCACTACATTGCTCAGTGCTGGTCTGCCGAGGACCCCATCCCGCTTCAGGACCTGGTCTCTGCAGGCCGCCTGGGAACCAGTGTCAGAAAGACCCTGCTTCTCTGCTCCCCTCAGCCTGATGGGAAGGTGGTCTATACTTCCCTGCAGTGGGCCAGCCTGCAGTGAGCTGGAGACTGAGGGGGATGTGCTGTGTGGCAAGAACCCTCCTCAATGGTCACCCCAGCTCATCTTGTGGAGGCATGTGCTCTCCTGCCCTGCCTGGTTAGTTCTGATTCCAGCGCTCTGAACACTACAGCCTTTGTTTGTTTTTTGTTTTTTTCCTGTTTTAAGGCGATTACTACCTGTGTTGTTCTGTATTTTTGTTTCCAAACTGAGCTTGTTGAGAATGGAGACTGTTTTTGTTTGGCTTTTCTGTTTCTTGCGGGACTTAGGTCCTAGCAGTTCTCAATAAATTTGTTGAATAAATGTTTGTATTTTGAGTCCTTACAACAATCCTTGAAATGTGAGGCTGTCATGCCTATATTCAGATGCGAAAAGTGAAGGGGAAATGGCTTGACCAGGGTCACAAAATTGGTAAGTACTGGTCTTGGGCCTTTATACCTGGTCTTGGTGATTCAGGAATCTGCCCCTTCGCATTGCACTAAGGGTTGCCTTGGAGATATTTTCGTATGACGTTTATTTATTGTAAGTATACCTGTGTATGTATGTGAGCATGCATGTGCCATGGAACTTACGTGGAGGTCAGAGGACAACTTCAGAGAGCCTGTTCTCTTTTTACCATGTGGGTCTCAGCGAAGGAGCTTAGGCTATCAGGCTTACTATCAAGAGTCTTTAAGGGCTGAGCCAACTTACTGGTCCCCTTGAGATTACTACAAACTATTCTAGATGCATGATGTAAAGGTTATAACTAAAACGGTTGCATGAGCTGGTCGTGGTGGTGTGAACCAGTCCAGAAAGATATGCTGAAGAGGCGAAGGCAGGAAGATCATGAGTTTGAGGCCTGCCTGGGCTACATTTGTGGGGTTGTAGAGGCTCAGCAGTTGAGCTTTTCCAAAGAGGCTACATTCAGTTCCCAACACTTAAGAGCACAGCTCCTAAGTGCTTGCAACTCCATCTTCAGGGAATTTGGTGCCCTCTTCTGTCCTCTAAACGCAACTGCACTCAGGTGTGTAAACTCACCCAAACATACACATAATTTAAAAAAATCAACTTGATGTGATACGTTTAATCCCAGTGTACAGGTGTGAGATCTCTGGGATCAAGGCTAGCCTGGTTTACATGACAAGTTCCTGTAAGGCCTGTCTCAAGTCAACAAATAAGGACTGGAGAGGTGGCTCAGTGGTTAAGATTACTTAGTGTTTCTTGAAGAGGACTGTTCATAGCACATACAGGGCTCACAACTCCAGTCTTTGGGCATCCAACCCCTTAAGACCTTTGAAGGTCCTAGGTACACATATGGGGTATTTGTGTGGATATAGACAGGAAAAATACTTGTACACATTAAATAAATCATTTTTAAAAATTAAAAAGCACGTTTGACACAGAAAGTAGGCTAGTACAACTCCCTGTCTCTATCAGTCAGTCAGTCCTCTCAGACTAAATGAGCAAGATCTTTGCCTTTTGAGTATGCAAATGCAAGTGTAAATTCTTACCAATCACACTAGTTAAAATAAAAATATCTGAGCTAGGCCTAGTGGTATAGGCCTGTCCTACTATTCAAAGACAGAGGCAAGGACATTATGCCTATGAGTCTGAGGTCAGCCTGACTACATAGTTCTCAGTTCTAGGATAGTCAAGGCTCATAGACTCCGTTTCCCCTAAATAAAAAAAAGTTATAAAATATGAGATATATACAAAGCTGGGCATGGTAGTGCATTTCTTTAATCCCAGCACTTGGGAGACAGAGCCAGGTGGATCTCTGAGTTTGACTAGGAAGCTCCAGGACAGCCAGGACTAAGAGGAAAGACCGTGTCTCAAAAAACAAATATCAGTTGCACGAAAGTAGATTGTAATTCCAGGACTCCGGAGGTATAGGCAGAAGGATCAAGAATTTATAGTCATGCTGGGCGGTGGTGGCGCACGCCTTTAATCCCAGCACTTGGGAGGCAGAGGCAGGCGGATTTCTGAGTTCGAGGCCAGCCTGGTCTACAGAGTGAGTTCCAGGACAGCCAGGGCTACACAGAGAAACCCTGTCTCAAAAAAAAAACCAAAACCAAAACAAAAAAAAAAATGTATAGTCATTTGATAGGAAACCCTGCATCAAAAACAATAAATAGATTAGGAGAGACTTGCCTATGGGCCAAGTGAAGGCATTTAAAAATTTTTTTATCTATTTATTTAATGTATATGAGTACACTGTAGTTGTCTTCAGACACACCAGAAGAGGGCATCGGATCTTATTAGAGATGGTTGTGAGCCACTATATGGTTTCTGGGAGTTGAACTGAGGACCTCTGGAAGAGCAGTCAGTGCTCTTCTTAAACATTGAGCCATCTCTCTAGTCCGCGAAGGCATTTTCTTAAATGAGTTCCTCTTTGCTCGTATGTCTAGGTTTGTGTCAAGATGTCAAAACGAACCAGCACAATATGTATATTTCAATATTAAAATAAGCTCAGCACGACTTATATATTTATGCTATTTTTATAATATATTTGTATTTTTTATTGTTATATTTTGTGGCTCACACGTAAAATAGTAGCACTTTTAAGGGCAAGGGCACTGCCACGAGATTGAGACAGTGGTGGGGAACCTTGGCTGCTGCCCTGAATTCTCTATAAGTTTTTACCAAGAGTCTTTGTTAAAACAAAAAGTGACAACTATGGTTACTCAATCAATGCTTTCGCCCTAGAAGGGGCAGCCTCGTTAATTCTTAGATTAACCAAGATGCCATCATAGCTCTTTAGTCGCCTAATCATCTCGCTGGTAAGTCCGCCCAGCGAAGCGCCGCTCTAGCCGGCCCGCTCGTCTCTACTGCTCTCCTGCTTCTGATTGGCGCAGCTGCGAGCTGTGCGTGATGACGTCACTACAAGGCGACGTTGCTATAAGATCGCGATCCGGCGGACACGTTTCTCTTTGTCACCGGCCTGATTTCGTAGGTGAGTGATTTGGTTGTAGTTGAGTTCGTCTTTTAGGGGGTGATCGTGTAAGGTAATGGAGCCAATCGAATCTTCATGATCACGCTGAGGAAGAGGGGTGGGAAGAAAGTGGCTGGAAGTTATTAAAACACGGTTGTGGAACAATCCCATTTTCAAATTTTCTAAGGTTCTCCCGAGAGCCGGGTTGGTACCGCCGAGTCCTAGCGGGGTTTGTTGCACATGCGCCACAAGGTTATATTTTTTTAAAACGACCCTTTACTGCGCAGGCGCAGCGGGCGTAGCGAAGTCAATATGCCGGTCGCCAGAAGCTGGGTTTGTCGCAAAACCTATGTGACCCCACGGAGACCCTTCGAGAAATCGCGTCTTGATCAGGAGTTAAAGTTGATTGGTGAGTGGCCAAAGTAGAGTCTCGGATTGCGGATCGGAGAAGAGTTAGGTAGCCATGATGTCTGTCTTCCACATGCTCGTTCTGGAGAACCCTATGTGGCGCCAGATCCACAGAAGATTGCGGTGTAGATTAGTTTTGTGTTCTCTAGTCGACATGCAAATGTAGTAACCCATGGCTCTGGCCCTGTGATTTTCTCCCAACCACGTGCAGGAGAGTATGGACTCCGGAACAAACGTGAGGTGTGGAGGGTCAAATTTACACTGGCCAAGATCCGTAAGGCGGCCCGGGAGCTGTTGACTCTGGACGAGAAGGATCCTCGGCGTCTGTTTGAAGGTGTGTATGAGCAAGCCCATATTCAAAAGGAATGGTGGTTGCTGAGAGTTTAGGGCGTGGGAGGCGTGACACTGAACAAGTTGGGCTAGGTGAGGATTGTTTGAGAACAGGGTCTTGGTGCAGATTAGCCTGGAACTCAAATGTTAGTCCGTCCATGAGCCACCTTAAGGGAATTTTTCAACACAGACTTTAACAGAGATTGATATTTTGGAGTTACATGAGAATGGGAGCTGCAGGTATATGAGAATTAGAGAAATGAGAGTCGCCAAGGCGGCTACTCATATCATTTTATAGTGAAACTATTTAGCCATGGTTAGGAAAAAGTCCTAGTGTTTTGTTGAAGTTGACACTGTCTTGATTCATCATATCCAGCATTTCCCATGTAGTAGTGATTACCAGGAAGGGTCTGTTTCTTGATTGTCCCTCTTCAGATTAGAAACTGAAATACCAGCATGTGCCACAAGGATTCTTAGTTTTAAGTGGCATAAGAGTAATGGTGTAATCTTTTCCGTCTGTGGGACATATTTTTGTATTATAGAATGTTAGAGATTGAACCTGTATTTTAGGGTTCTAGAAGAAGATAGAAGGTGGCGTGTTTTTGTAGTTTCGTTCTCTGTACTTAGGTTTCTTAATAGGTAACTGGGCCTACGTAGTTCATTTAACTCCTGGGGGAATAGTCTGAGGAATAGATGTGGGCTGTTTGTGTATATATTGTTGGCCTTGTGGTACTGTGTAGTTGAGATTACCTTTGAGCTCTGCTATCCTTGCCTCCGAGGTACTGCAATTCATGTTGTGAAAGTAAAATTTGTTTTAAAGTTGAAAGTTAGAGCTCATAATTTTGTTAAAAGCTGAATAAAAAGCTGTAAGTCCGTGGAATGTCTGTAGGTGAAAGGGTGGCCCAGTGGCCATGTCAGTGTCTGAAGCTATCAGGCACATCACTGGCTTTTTTTATCCTGAGCTCCCTGCAAAAATGAGTGAAAGCTGTAGTAATCTACCTTAGGGAACGCTGAGGAAGTCTAAGGTCAGGCCACATTTGGCTGCTACTCCCCCCATCACAGGCAACGCTCTACTGAGGCGACTTGTTCGTATTGGGGTACTGGATGAGGGCAAGATGAAGCTGGATTACATCCTGGGCCTGAAGATTGAGGATTTCTTGGAGCGACGACTGCAGACCCAGGTCTTTAAGCTGGGCCTGGCCAAATCTATTCACCACGCCCGTGTGCTCATTCGCCAACGTCACATCAGGTAAGCTGCAGCTGGGCCTGTAAATCTTACTTTGTTTGCCTGTCTGTGCTCTTGATTTCCTTTGCTAAGCTGCCATCCCTATCTCCTGTGCAGCCTTTGGAGCTGACAAATGGGAGCTTGCCATTGAGGGTTCAGAATTGTGCCTGCAAGCAGCTTATGGGGGAACTGGGGACAGCCTTGTTTCCCCATAGCCCAGCGCAAGGGTCACTGCGGCTCAAGCCGTACACCTTGTGAAGGTGTCTGCCAGGCATGCAAGCAGCTGGACAGGTAACAGCTCTTGGTGTCCCCTTTGAGGGAGTGGATTGTTTGGAGTCAGTGTTGAGGTGACAAAGCAGTCTGGAGTTTGCTGTGTAAGGTACAATCTAGACATTGCTATATTACTACTTGATAATATGCCAGTTGATAATCCACCTGTCTGAAGTGACTAGGGTAAATGGAAACTACAAGCTCATTGATCCTTGTAACTAAGCACCAGTCATGACAACCACACAGAGTGGAGCTTCTCATTTCTCCCTCACAAGCTTCATTTATGGGTAGAGATATACTATTGTCTGGGGTGGTTCGGGGCCACATGTCATTACAATGTGGACAGGAAGCGAACGGAAAGCATTAGTTTGGGCACTTTGGTTTCCAGGTTACCATAGAGATCTGAGTCTAAGGTCCCAGTGCCGGTGAGCTTGCTGTCAAAGGACAGGACCAAATGCTTCAGCCTCTCACTTTGTCCTCTGAACCTGTTTTTCCCATTCAGGGTCCGCAAGCAGGTGGTGAACATCCCGTCCTTCATTGTTCGTCTGGACTCCCAGAAGCACATTGACTTCTCCCTCCGTTCTCCTTATGGTGGTGGCCGTCCAGGCCGAGTGAAGAGGAAGAATGCCAAGAAAGGCCAGGGTGGTGCTGGAGCTGGAGATGATGAGGAAGAGGATTAAAATACCGTTCTGCACTGGAAGATTGTCTTGTTTCCAGTTGACAAATAAAACAGAATTGATACTTGGTTTATTGGTGTGCCTATGATTGGTGTGCCTATGTAGTGAGTGCAACTTCTGCAGTGGGACGAAGCCCTACTACTTGTGTGCCACGTTACTGTCCAGCTTAGTTTGTTCAGTGTACCCAAGGGGGACAAATGTCACCTTCACTGTGATACAGTGGAAAGTTGTATAAACCTAGCCATTTGGAGCCAAATTCCAGTCTTTGGTGAGATTGACTAGCTGAAAGCTTGCAGGGTGGCTTTACAAAAGCTTACAAAAAATTACAGAGTTGTGTGTGTCAAGATGTGGTTTTGATGAGCAGGAAGTAAGCTAGTGAGATGTTTGCCCAGGGCTGCTTAAGAAATGTTCCATCTAAAGTTTTGTGCTGTCATGGTCAGGAGGGAGGTTGGCTTCCTCATTCTCTACTTGGCCTTGCTGGGAAGCTGAAGTCAGATGGGAAGACAGTTACACTGTCTGAGCTCTGGGGAATGAGAGCTGCTGGGAATTAAAGAAGCAGCTGTAACTAAGGATAGCTGCTTTTGCTACTCCTAGTTCGGGTGAGTTAAAAGGCCATCTTCAATGCAGGAAGAACTACTGTAAAACTACTGTAAAGCTGGCATAGACTCTCAAGGCAATGGCAATTGACCCCTATCTGGAGGTCTGCCCAATGGTAATTTCATCCATGGTTAAGTCACATTGATAGGCTACATGGGGATGTGATTTGGGTAGATCAGGAAGCAGTCACCTTCCATAACAAGTTATGTCATTAGTCTCCAGGCAGCCTGGGGCTTACCAGGGCTGAGTTCATGGCAGCATTCTGCATTCTGTTTAAGGCTTTGACCCTTGATCCTTAAAAATGGCAAGAAAAGTACACCTGATACAGGTGAGGTAGCAGCCAGTGATCGCGAAATATGTGGACTAGTTGGGAGAAGCTTGAAAGATTAGGAGCGTGTTGAGTCTTCTGTACAGGAGATCTTTGTTTACTTGAACTTTATAGTATGTGCCAAGGAGGAAGGATCTATGTTTAAAGTAGCTGGGATATAAAAGCTGGTGTGAGGGAGAGTAAGCAAAAAGATTTGAGCTAATCTTGCTTCTGGAAACTAGATGTCAACTTAGCATCAATAGTCTTCAGAAATTCCTTGAACCTAGTGATGAGTTAAACCTTAAGGAAGTTTATTAATACTAATAGCATCCTTTTAAAGATTTATTTTTCACATGAATTTTCTTGAGGCACTTGAGAATATTTTATTAAACGTATCTAGAAAAAAATAGTCAAAAAACACCTAGGCACCGGGCGGTGGTGGCGCACGCCTTTAGTCCCAGCACTTGGGAGGCAGAGGCAGGTGGATTTCTGAGTTGAGGCCAGCCTGGTCTACAGAGTGAGTTCCAGGACAGCCAGGACTACACAGAGAAACCCTGTCTCATGAAAAAACAAACAAAACAAAACATCTAGGCACACAAAAGAGACCCCTGAATTTTTGGCCCCTTCAGAAGTAAGCTGGCTCAACTAGGCACCATTGAGTGAATAGGAAGGGCCTGGTACCAAGTTTTCCCAAGGTTTTTCAGATTGGGGTACCCAGACATTCACACTAAGATTAATCACTTATCCTTTTACCCACACCTGTCCATATTACCTGTCCTGCTCTCCTCCACTTTGAGCATAGTTCTTTTTTACCCGACACAGCTTCTCTAGAATGTGGGGTTGTGGCTACCTGGGGTAGTTCTCAACAGGTTTGTCTTTGAGATTGGTTTTAGTAGATGCTGCAGGAATTTGGAAGTTGTCCCCAGCCCACCCTAGAGCTTCTTCAGAGGACTGTTTTGTCCTCATGTAGAATTAAAGAGAAAATTTTTCTTGGTTAGAAGTCATTGAGTCATAATAGCTTCAGTATTAAAGTTTATGAATTAAAACTTCATGAATTAGCCGGGCGGTGGTGGTGCACGCCTTTAATCCCAGCACTTGGGAGGCAGAGGCAGAGGCAGAGGCAGGTGGATTTCTGAGTTCGAGGCCAGCCTGGTCTACAGAGTGAGTTCCAGGACAGCCAGGGCTACACAGAGAAACCCTGTCTTCAAAAACCAAAAAAACAACAACAACAACAAAAAAAAAACTTCATGAATTAAGCCTCAAACCCAATTGAGGTGAAAGACCTCGGCAGTGTAAGTTCTCAAAACGGGGAAAAAAAAATTCAAAGGCAGAGAAGATGGCTCAGTAATATGTACAAAGGTATGAACCTGAATTTGGGTCCCCAGCACTGACTTTAAAAGCTGGGTGCTTGTGGGGAGAGGAAAGAATAATGTTCAAAATAGTTTCTGTGGAAAAAGGTGTTGCTTTAAAGCCAGTGCTGGGGGGTGGAGACAGGAAGATACCAGGACTCCCTGGCCACCCAGCCTACCCAGATTCATGGGCTCTGGATTCAGAGTGATGCTGAATCCTGTTTACCTGCCCCTCCCTCCAAAAAGATGGAGGATCATTGAAAAAGATACCCAGCGTTGCTGTGACTCCTCATGTATTCAAACATGCACAACAGGTAAAACTGTAGACACTGGAAGATGGAAAGGGTACCCTGTGCTTATGAATCACCAGTTTAAAATGTCCATATGAACACAGTCTCCATCAAAATTCCAATGACAATCTTCACAGAACTAGAAAATCCTAACGGTGTGGTGATGGGTGCCTATCACCCCAACATTCTGAAGGCATTGCAATGACTTTGATGCCAGTCTGGTCTACAGACTTCCAGGTTAGCCGTCTGGAACCACAGCAACAACCAGTGTCATTGCCACAAAACCAGGCACAGGACAAACAGAAAAGGACCCAGAGCTGGACAAAGGTGGCACAAGCCTGTGAACTAGGCGTTAAAGGGTCGAGCAAGATGATCAGAAGTTAAAGGTGGCAGCAGTTAAATAGCAAGTTTGAGGTCAGTACATCTAATAATGAAAAAAGATAACGGATGACCCAGAAGTAAACCTCCTGAGGATGGAATTTAGTGTTCTGAGTGGCATGCAAGTGCTCTGACACTAAGCTACATCCCCAGCCCTGCTTTTACCTCTTATTTTGGGACAGGATCTCACTAAATCGTACAGAAGGGCCTTGAACTCACCCAGTAGCCAAGGCAGATTTTGTAGTTTCTATCCTTGTGCCTCAGCCTCCAAAGTAACTGGGGTCTCAGGACTGTGCTACCAGGCCAAGCAAGTTTTACATTTTAAGCCACTTGCTGTTTTCGAAACCAACATTGAAACAACAACAAAAAAGAAAATCCCCAGTGTGGTGATGTCCTTTAAAAAAAATGTTCCTGAACCTTAATTTTGAATTTTTTAATTAATTTTTAAGGGATCACATCTAGGTTTCTGTGAAAGAACTTCCTAAGATTTCTAGTTTCCATGTTGGTTATGTTAATGATTATTTTCTGGTCTGTTAAACTATGTCGGTTTCTGTTTCCTCTTTCTGTAGTTTCACAATGTACTTCAAATACACAAACATTTGGAAAAAATCACCAGCAAAGCTTCCAGAAAGAGAATTTCCAAAGGGGAACTATTCTAGTAACAGGATGTTCAATGTATGGAAATCAACTCAGATTTTGTTTTTATTATGCAATAAAAATAACATTGACGTCAATGGACCTGTCTTTTTTTTTTTTTTTTTTTGGTTTTTCGAGACAGGGTTTCTCTGTGTAGCCCTGGCTGTCCTGGAACTCACTCTGTAGACCAGGCTGGCCTCGAACTCAGAAATCCGCCTGCCTCTGCCTCCCAAGTGCTGGGATTAGAGGCGTGCGCCACCACCGCCCGGCTTATGGCCTCTTCTGGGTGGTAACTCTGTGTCCATTTGTACATACATTCACCGCCTGGTGGATCTGTCTATTTTATGTACATCTCCTAAGATGTTCCTATAAGATTGTAGTGTTCTGCTGTTACTACTTTAAATGTAGGGAGTCTTTGGAGAGGGCTCTGTGGTTAAGAGCATGCACTGCTCCTGCAGAGATCCTGAGTTCAATTCCCAGCACCCACAGTGTGCAACTCAAAACCATAGACCTCCAGCTCCAATATCCAATTGGTCCTCCGTGAGCACTCATGTACGCATGGCATATATTCACACATATACACATATACATATACATACACACATACATACATTCATATACACACACATAAATAAAATATATCCTTAAGAAAATAACACGAATATAGGGTTGTACATGCCAGGAGCCAAGGCAGGGGGACAGCAAGTTTGAGGCCAGCCATCATAGGGTATACAGCACCATACCAAGCTTTCATTTGTGGTTATTTTTTGTCTTCTTTTTAATTGTTTTATTTACCTACTGGGTGTGGGAAGGACACCCAGGACTTAGGTAGAGGTGAGAGAAAAATTCTCCCAGTCAGTTTTTTTCTTCCACTGTTCGTGATGGTTGAATGTAGTATAACAGTACTGGTGCGAATGCCTTTACCTACTGAGCCATCTCAGTGAGCAAGCACAGAGATCTGCCTGCCTCTGCCTCCTTAGTACTGAGATTGAAAGCTGCACTTCCAAGCTTGGCCTATTTACTTTAAAAAAAAAGGGGCTAGTGTGTTCCAGGCTGCTCTCTTTCCTAGGCTATGTGCTGAAGGTGGCCTTGAACTCTTGCCCCTCCTTTCCACTCTAAAGTGCTGTGATTTCATGTGTTCTACCCTGGCCATTGGTGGCTAATGTTTAAAACATGTCTCTCTCTGTAGCCCAGGCTGGTACGAAATTTACTAGATATCCCACCATGGCCACAAAACAAATTCCCTCCTCAGCCTCCCATTTATTGGAATTATAGGGCTGATCAGCTGTGCCTGTAAATTTTCTCATTTCCTGACTTTGTTGAGAAATATCATTAAAGTTAGCACTCAATGTAAAACCTTCCCTTTTATTTCATTTCTCATTTTCACTTGATTATTGAGAAATCTCTGGCTTTATTTCCAAATAAAAAGTGCAGTCAGGTTTCCAAAAGTTCCCAGAGTCCCTTGGAGGACAGACGGTCATTGCTCCTTGTCCTTGGGAACAGCCCCCAGACGAGCAGTCGCTAGAGCAGCATATACAGTTGGCTCCTCTGGGGCTTCCCCTGCCTGAGAGAGAGGAGGTGCAGCTGTTCCCCATCTGAGTGTCTTGTTGCACAGCTGGGCATAGGTCACATCCTGGGGCTCAGATTCGGCAACCTGGAGTTGGAGAGGGTAACAGGAAGATATATGCTTGGCTTGGGGAACCCGCAGGTCTGTGGAGGATAGGACCCACCTGACCTCTTTCGATTACTGTCTCTCTGATGGAAACTTCCTGGGCTTCCTTCCTACAGTTCTGGCTTAACCTGAAATTCTAACCCTTGCTGTCTTGACTCTAGAGACACAATTCATCTTCCTGAAAACGTGTTAGAGGGGTTAGAGAGATGGCTCCATGATTAAGAGCACTGGCTGCTCTTGCAGAGGACCTGTGTTTAGGTCCGAGAACCCCCAGAGAGGCTTACAATCATCTGTAACTCTAGTTCTAGGGTATCTGACGTGCTCTTCTGGCCTCTGTGAACACCATGCAGGTACGTGATGCAGAGATGTTCCTTTTGTTCTGTATCTCCTGCCAGGAGTTGCTCTCTCTTAGATATCTCTGTGGGCTTCTCCATTCAAGCTTTCCCCTCAGAGGACAACCAGACATATGCCAAAGAGTCAGAAAGGGGACAGGAGCTGAAAGACTGTGGTCCCAGGAAAACCAGGCGAGAGTGAGGCGTAGCACACAGGCGACAGTTGCTGGCAGAAGGGAGGGAGTAGTCAGCTGTGGATATTATTGAGAGTTGATGGAGGGAGAAGAAAGAAGGCCCCTGGACTAAACTGAGCCCTAAGTTTTAGCACTGCTGATGGGAACAGGGACCTTACCCAACTGTCCAGCTCCACACCATCCCCAGTTTGCTTGTCCTCCACTGAAGCATCTGTCACAGCAGAACAAACAGAATGTCTATTGACCAGAGTCTAGGGATGTCTGAGACTCCTAGTTTCCTGCCTTGCTCCAGGTGGGGACAGAGAACCAGGGAAAGTGGTGATATCCCTGTGCAGTTCAGACCCACACAGTGAAACCCCCAGGATGTCTCCACCACCCCTGCAATTCTGAAACCTCAGACATCTCCCCTCCCAGGACCCTCTGTCTCTCACAAAGGCTTTCTTCCTGGGTGGCAGCAGCTGGGTTTGACCTGGAGGGACAAGGAGATGTCACTTAGCAGTGAGGTCTGTCATGCAGGCAGGGGTCAAGGTCTCTAACTATGATTTACCTCTTCTGGGGTTTTCTGTCCCCGGTTATGGGCTCTGCAGCTTCTGCAGGAAGTTGCAATTCTTTCTCTTTTTGGGCTGCAAGGGAGAGGAGTCTCAGCTAGGAGGATGGGAAGCTCCTTCCTAGGCATGTGCAGGGAAGGAAGGAAAGAAACTTTACAACACAAGGGTGAGTGAGCAAATGTCCCAGAACATGTTAAAGTTCACAGAATGTCTGACATTGCACAGGTTCTGAGA
>JANHMN010000003.1:17488305-17505989 GCA_030674055.1 Rhabdomys pumilio
GCTTCTCAACTGTTCGAGTTTCCTCAGTTGAGAATTTTTTGTTCAGCTCTGTACCCCATTTTTAATAGGGTTATTTAATAGTCTAGAGTCTAATTTCTTCAGTTCTTTGTATACCTTGGATATTAGCCCTCTATCAGATGGAAGTTTGGTAAAGATCTTTTCCCAATCCATTGGTTGCTGCTTTGTCCTATTGACAGGGTTCTTTGCTTTACAGAAGCTTTGCAGTTTTATGAGATCCCATTTGTCAATTCTTGATCTTAGAGCATAAGCCATTGGTGTTCTGTTCAGGAACTTTTGCCCTGTGCCCACGTGTTCAAGGCTTTTACCCATTTTCTCTTCAATTAGTTTCAGTGTATCTGGTTTTGTGTGAAGGTCCTTCATCCACTTGGAATTGAGCTTTGTACAAGGCGATAAGTATGCATCAATTTCTATTCATCTACAGACTGACCTCCAGTTGGACCAGCACCATTTGTTGAAAATGCTGTCTTTTTTCCACTGGATGGTTTTAGCTCCTTTGTCAAAGATCAAGTGACCATAGATATGGGGGTTCATTTCTGGGTGTTTTATTTTATTCCATAGATCCTCCTGCCTTTCTCTGTTCCAATACTGTGTAGTTTTTAACACTATTGTTTTGTGGTACAGCTTGAAATCAGAGATGGTGATTCCCCCTGGAAGTTCCTTTATTGTTGAGAGTAGTTTTCACTATCCTGGGTTTTTTGTTATTCCAAATGAATTTTAAGATTGTTCTTTCTATCTCTGTAAAGAACTGAGTAGGAATTTTGATGGAGATTGCATTAAATTTGTAGGTTGCTTTCAGTAAGATGGCTATTTTTACTATATAAATCCTGCCAATCCATGAGCATGGGATAGCTTTCCATCTTCTGAGACCTGTTTCAATTTCTTTCTTCATGGGCTTGAAGTTTTTGACATACAGGTCTTTTACTTGCTTGATTAGATTCACACCAAGGTATTTTATATTATTTGTGACTATTGTGAAGGGCGTCGCTTCCATAATTTCTTCTCAGCCAGTTTATCTTTTGAGTAGAGGAAGGCTACTGATTTGTTTGAGTTAATTTTATACCCAGCCACTTTACTAAAGTTGTTTATCAGGTTTAGGAGTTCTCTGGTTGAAGTTTTGGTGTCACTAACATATACTATCATATCATCTGCAATTAGTGAAATTTTGACTTCTTCCTTTCCAATTTGTATCCCTTTGACATCCTTTTGTTGCCTAATTGCTCTGGCTAGGATGTCCAGTACAATATTGAACAGGTAGGGGGAAAGTAGTCAGCATTCTCTAGTCCCTGATTTTAGTGGAATTGCATCAAGTTTCTCTCCATTTAGTTTGAAATTGGCTACTGGTTTTCTGTATATTACTTTCACTATGTTTAGATATGGACCTTGAATTCCTGATCTTTCCAAGACTTTTATCATGAAGGGGTGTTGAATTTTGTCAAATTGCTTTCTCAGAATCTAGTGAAATGATCATATGGTTTTTTTCTTTAAATTTTGGTTTTTTTTTTTGCATTTTTGTTTATTTATTTTATGAGAAAAGACACATGCCATGGCATACCCATGGAGACCAGAAGACAACCTGCAGACGTTGATTCTCTCCCTCTACCATGTGGGTCCCTGGGATTGAATTCAGGTTGTTAGACTTAGTGGTAAGCTCCCTTTCTTACTAAGCCATCTCAGTGACCTATTATTAGTATTTTTTGTTGGATATTATATTTACATTTCAGATTTTATCCCGTTACCTCATTCCCTCCACCCCCCAGGAATCCCCTATCCCATCCCCACTCCTCCTATCCCATCCTGCCTCCATGAGGGTGTGCCCCATACCTATCGCCCACTCCCACCTCCCCACCTTCAAGTTCCTCCCTGATCCGAGTTCAGCCCTCATGAAACCAAGGATCTCCTCTCTCACCAATGCCCATCAAGGCCATCCTACCTTAGGTATACAGGTAGAGTCATGGGTCCCTCCCTATGTGCTCCCAGGCTGGTGGTTTAGAACCTGGCAAGCTCTGGTTGGTTGGCAATGTTCTCTCCTCTTGGGCCCACCAAGCCTTTCAGTTCCATTGGGAACCCTTGATCAGATCAATGGTTAGATATGAGCATCCACCTCTGGATATGTCAGACTATGGAAAACCTCCAAGGACACAGCTACATCAGGGTCCTGTCAGCCTGCACTTCCTGACATCTATATCAGTGTCTATCTTTGGTTACTGCACATGGTATGGATACCAAGGTACAATGGTCTCCTGACGGCCCCTCCTTGAGTTTCTGTCCCACACTTTGTCTCCATATTTGCTTTCTTGACCATTCTGTCACTCCTTCCAAGAAGGAACGAGGCATTCACACTTGGTCTTCCTTCTTCATGAGCTTCATGTGGTCTGTTAGTAGAATCTTGGCTATTTAAAGCTTTTGGGCTAATACCCGCTTATCAGTGAGTAAATGCAATGTGTGTTCTTTTGTGATTCGGTTAACTCACCCAGGATGATATTTTCTAGTTCCATCCATTTACATAATAATTTCTTGAATTCATTATTTTTAGTAGCTGTGTAATACTCCAATCTGTAAATGTATCACATTTTTTGTATCCATTCTTCTGTTGAAGGACATCTGGGTTCTTTCCAGCTTCTGGCTATTATAAATAAGGCTGCTATGAACATAGTGGAACATATGTCCTTGTTATATATTGGAGCATCTTCTGGTTATATGCCCAGGAGTGATATAGCTGGGTCCTCAGGTAGTGCTATGTCCAATTTTCTGAGGAACCGCCAGACTGATTTCCAGAATGGTTATACCAGCTTGCAATCCCACCAATGACTGAAGAGTGTTCCTCTTTCTCCACATCCTTGCCAGCATCTACCATCACTTGAGTTTTTTATCTTAGCCATTCTGACTGGTGTGAGGTGGTATCTCAGGGTTGTTTTGATTTGCATTTCCCTGATGACTAAGGATGTTGAGCATTTCTTAAGGTGTTTCTTGGCCATTCGAATTTCCTCAGTTGAGAATTCTTTGTTTAGCCCTGTACCCCAATTTTTAATGGGATTATTTTGTTGTCTGGAGTCTAATTTTTTGAGTTGTTTGTATACATTGGATATTAACTCTCTATCAGATGTAGGATTGGTAATGATCTTTGCCCAATCTGTTGGTTGCTGTTTTGTCTTATTGACAGTGTCCTTTGTCTTACAGAATCTTTGCAATTTCATGAGGTCCCATTTGTCAATTCTTGATCTTAGAGCATAAGCCATTGGTATTCGGTTCAGGAACTTTTCCCCTGTGCCTAGGTATTTGAGGGTCTTCCCCACCTTTTCTTCTATTAGTTTCAGTATATCTGGTTTTCTCCACTTGAAGGTCATTTATCCACTTGGACATCAGCTTTGTACAAGGGGATAAGAATGGATTAATTTGCATTCTTCTACAAGCTGATCTCCAGTTGAGCCAGCACTATTTGTTGAAAATTCTGTCCTGTTTCCACTGGATGGTTTTACCTCCTTTGTCAAAGATCAAGTGACCATAGGTGTGTGGTTTCATTTATGGATCATCAATTCTGTTCCATTGATCTTCCTACCTGTCTCTGTAACAATACCATGCAGTTTTTATCACTCACGCTCTGTAGTACAGTTTGAGGTCAGGGATGGTGATTCCCCCAGAAGTTCTTTTTTTGTTGAGAATGGTTCTTGCTATCCTGGGTTTTTTGTTATTCCAAATCAATTTGCAAACTGCTCTTTCTATCTCTATGAAGAATTGATTTGGAATTTTGATGGGGATTGCATTGAACCTGTAGATTGCTTTTGGCAAGATGGCCATTTTTACTAAATTAATCCTGCCAATCCAGGAGCATGGGAGATCTTTCCATCTTCTGAGATCTTCTTCGATTTCATTCTTCAGAGACTTGAAGTTCTTGTCATACAGATCTTTCACTTGCTTGGTTAGATTCACTCCTAGATACTTTATATTATTTGTGACTATTGTGAAGGGTATCATGTTTCTAAATTCCTATTCAGCCTGTTTATTCTTTGAGTAGAGGAAGGCTACAGACTTGTTTGAGTTGATTTTCTATCCAGCCACTTTGCTGAACTCGTTTATCAGGTTTAGAAGTTCTCTGGTGGAAGTTTTAGGGTAACTTAAGTATATTATCATATCATCTGCAAATAGTGAAATTTTGACTTCTTCTTTTTCTATTTGTATCCCTTTGACTTCCTTTTGTTGCCTAATTGCTCTGGCTAGGACTTCTAGTACTATATTGAATAGGTAGGGTGAGAGTAGGCAGCCTTGTCTAGTCCCTGATCTTAGTGAGATTGCTTCAAGTTTCTCTCCATTTAGTTTGATGTTGGCTACTGATTTGCTGTATATTGCTTTTACTATGTTTAGCTATGAACCTTGAATTCCTGATCTTTCCAAGACTTTTAACATGAAGGGGTGTTGAATGTTGTCAAATGCTTTCTCAGCATCTAGTGAGATGATCATGTGGTTTTTTTTCTTTGAGTTTATTTATGTAGTGGATTACATTGATGGATTTCCAAATATTGAATCATCCCTGCATTCCTGGGGTAAAGCCTACTTGATCATGATGAATGATTGTTGAGATGTGTTCTTGGATTCAGTTTGTGAGAATTTTATTGAGTATTTTTGCATCAATATTCATAAGCGAGATTGGTCTGTAGTTCTGTTTCTTAGTTGGGTCTTTGTGAGGTTTAGGTATGAGCATAATTGTAGCTTCATAGAAAGAAATGGGTAGTGTTCCTTCTGTTTCTGTTCTGTGGAATAATTTGAAGAGAATTGGTATTAGGTCTTCCTGGATGGTCTGATAGGATTCTGCATTAAAACCATCTGGTCCCAGACTTTTTTTCGTGGGAAACCTTTTCATGAATGTTTTTATTCCTTTAGGGGTTTTAAGACTGTTTAGATGGTTTATCTGCTCCTCATTTAACTTTGGTACCTGGTGTCTGTCTCCAAAATTGTCCATTTCATCCAGATTATTCAATTTTGTTGAGAATAGGCCTTTGTAGTAGGATCTGATGATTTTTTAATTTCCTCGGTCTCTCTTTTCAGTTCTGCTTTTAATAATTTGGATACTGTCTCTGTGCCCTTTGGTTAGTCTGGCTAAGGGTTTATCTATCTTGTTGATTTTCTCAAAGAACCAGCTCCTGGTTTTGTTGATCTTTTGTATAGTTCTTTCTGTTTCTGCTTGGTTGATTTCAGCTCTGAGTTTGATTATTTCCTGTCGTCTACTCCTCTTGGGTATATTTGCTTCTTTTTGTTCTAATGCTTTCATGTGTGCTGTCAAGTTGTTAGTGTATGCTCTCTCCAGTTTTCTTTTTGTAGGCACTTACAGCTATGAGTTTTTCTCTTAGTACTGTTTCATGGAGTCCCAAAAGTTTTGGTATGATGTGTTCTCATTTTCATTAAATTCTAAAAAGTCTTTAAATTCTTTCTTTACTTCTTTCTTGACCAAGTCATCCTTGAGTAGAGCGTTGTTCAGTTTCCATGTATATTTAGGCTTTCCATTGTTTTTGTCATTATTAAAGACCATCCTTAGTCCATGGTAGTCTGATAGGTTGCAAGGGATTATTTCAAACTTTTTGTATCTATTGAACATTGTTTTGTGACCAATTATATTGTCTATTTTGGAGAAGGTACCATCAGGTGCTGAGAAAGAGGTATATTCTTTTGTTTTAGGATGAAATGTTCTGTATATATGAGTTAAATCCATTTGTTTCATAACTTCTGTTAGTTTCATAGTGTCTCTATTTAGTTTTGTTTCCATGATCTGTCCATTGCTGAGAGTGAGGTGTTGATGTACCCCACTATTATTGTGTGAGGTGCAATGTGTGCTTTGAACTTTAGTAAAGTTTCTATTATGTATGTGGATGCCCTTGAATTTGGGGCATAGATGTTAAGAATTGAGAGTTCTTCTTGGTACATTTTTCTTTTGATGAGTATGAAGTGTCCTTCCTTATCTTTTTTGATTACTTTTGGTTGAAAATCAATTTTACTTGATATTAGTATTGCTACTCCAACTTGTTTCTTGAGACCATTTGCTTGGAAGATTGTTTTCCATCCTTTTCCTCTGAGGTAGTGACTGTCTTTGTCACAGAGGTGCATTTCCTGTATGCAGCAAAATTCTGGGTCCTGTTTATGCATCCAGTCAGATAGTCTATGTTTTTTTATTGGAGAATTGAGTCCATTGATATTAAGAGATATTAAGAAAAAATGATTGTTGCTTCTTGTTATTTTTATTAAAATTTTTATTATTACAGGTGGAATTATGTTTGTATAAGTGTCTTCCTTTGAGGTTGTTGGAAGACTATTTGCCTTTTCTAGGTTTTAGTTTCCCTCTTTGTGTTCAAGTTTTCCATCCATTTACTTTGAAGTGCTGGATTTGTGAGAAGATATTGTGTAAATTTGGTTTTGTCATAAAATATCTTGTTTTCTCCACCAATAGTGATTGAGAGTTTTGCTGGGTATAGTAGTCTGGCCTGGCATTTGTGATCTCTTAGGGTCTGTATGATATCAGTCCAGGGTCTTCTGGCTTTTATAGTCTCTAGTGAGAAGTCTGCTGTAATTCTTATAGGTCTGCCTTTATATGTTACTTTGCCTTTTTCCCTTACTGCTTTTAGTATTTTTTCTTTGTTTTGTATATTTGATATTTGGATTATTATGTGACAGGAGGTATTTCTTTTTTGGTCTAGTCTATTTGGGGTTCTGTAGGCTTCTTGTATATTTAAGGATATCTCTTTCTTTAGGTTAGGGAGGTTTTCATCTATAATTTTGTTGAAGGTATTTACTGGTCCTTTAAGTTGGGAGTCTTCACCCTATTCTATACCCATTATCCTTAGGTTTGGCCTTCTCATTGTGTCCTGGATTTCCTGGATGTTTTGGCTTAGGAGCTTTTTAGATTTTGCATTTTCTTAGACAGTTGTGTCTATGTTTTCCATGGTATCTTCTGTGTATGAGATTCTCTCTTCTCTCTCTTGTATTCTGTTGGTGATGCTTGTGTCTATGAGTCCTGATCTTTTTCCTAGGTTTTCTATCTCCAGGGTAGTCTCCCTTTGAGATTTCTTTATTGTTTCTACTTCCATTTTTAGATCCTGGATGGTTTTGTTTAATTCCTTCACCTGTCTGGTTGTGTTTCCTTGCAATTCTTTAAGACCTTCTACCTGTTTACCTGTGTTCTGAAATTCTTTGAGAGTGTTATTTATGTCCTTTTTAAAGTCCTCTATCATCATCATGAAAAGTGATTTTAATTCTGAATCCTGCTTTTCTGGTGTGATGTGATGTTCAGGACTTGCTATGGTGGGATAACTGGGTTCTGGTGATGCCAAGTAACTTCGGTTTCTGTTGTTTATGTTCTTGCGCTTGCCTTTCACCATTTGGTTAGCTCTAGTGCTGCCTGCACTCACTGTTTCTGACCTGAGCCTGCCTTTCCAGTTATCTTGCTTGTGTCAGAACTCCTCAATGTCCAGATGTCTATGTGATCCTGTAATCCTGTGATTCTATGATCCTGTGATCCTGTGATCCTGTGATCCTGTGATCCTGTGATCCTGTGATCCTGTGATCCTGAGCTCCAGCTACTCTGGGTACAGTGGCTCCTTTAGGATATCTCATGGTATGGTGTCTCCACAGTGGCAGGCCTGCTAAGTGTTCGCTGCTCTGAGTGTAGTTGCTCCTCTAGGATGTCTCAGGATATGGTGTCTGCTGCTCTGAGTTCAGTGGCTCCTCTAGGATGCCTCAGGATATGGTGTCCCCTGCTTTGAAGTCAGTGTCCACCCTAGGATGTCTCCAGATAGGGTTTCCACATGGGATCAAACCAGCAGGTGTCTGCCACTCTGATGTCAGTGGCCTCTCTGGGATGTCTCGGGATACTGTTTCCAGAGGGGAGCAGACCAGTTGGGTGTTTACTCCAGCCACAGGGATCTGGGCAAGGGGCGGAAGGGGAGTGGTATGCCGCAGGGGCGTGGTTTGGGTGCCTGGTGGGTCTGTGGGCTCCCTGCTTCCAGTTGTGGCTCTGGAGTTTAGGGCGGTAGGCGACTGGTCTTACTTGCCACTCTGAGGTCAGTAGCCTCTCTAGGATGTCTCTTGATGCCGTTTACACACAGGAGCAGACCAGCTGGGTATCTGCTCCAGCCACAGGGATCTGGGCTGAGGGGCGAGTTTGTTTATATAGTGGATTATGTTGATGGACTTCCGTATATTGAACCAACCCTGTATTCCTGGGATAAAGCCTACTTAATCATGATGGATAATTATTTTGATGTGTTCTTAGAATCTGTTCACGAGAATTTTATTGAGTATTTTTGCATCAATGTTCATTAGGGATATTGGTCTGAAGTTCTCTTTCTTTGTTGGGTCTCTGTGTGGTTTAAGTATGAGCATAATTGTGGCTTCATAGAATGAATTAGGTAGTGTTCCTTCTGTTTCTATCTTGTGGAAGAGTTTGAAGAGAATTGGTATTAGGTCTTAAGGTCTGATAGAATTCTGCACTAAATGAACCCACTGATATTTTAAGCAGTCTTTGCTTACAATGTTTTGCTTGTATATGATTTCCTGTTTTGTGTTCTTATGAGCTCTCAGGTAATTCATAATGTAGATAAGTATAAAAGTCACCAAATTACACATCTTAAGCACATTCAATTCTACTTACAAGTGTTTCATGTACTGTTAAGAGAAAGAGTTTTATTTTCTTCTTCAATTTTTCCATTCTATATGACCAATTATTTTTTTTGTCTAATTTCATTTCAGTTTGAATTTCAATTTATATGTGAAGTACTTAATAGAATTTAAATGTTACCTCCATAACACAAACTTTCACAAGCTTAAAATATGATTACACTGGCCACTCCATTTTCTTCTTTTAAACAACTCCCATATTCTGCTTCCCCTTCTCACTCTCAACCAAATAGGTAGATTTTCTTTGTTATATACATACGTGTGAATATTGGGTGCATAAATATGTAAAAATGTTCTGCTGAGTCCATATAGAGTTGTTTCTCATGACTTCGAGGTTCATCATGTGACACTTCATGAGAAACTAGGAGCCTTCCCTAGAGAAATGTGATTCTACCTCTCTCAACATGTCTTAGTTGCCTATTGGTCTTCGTCTAGGGCTGGTGAGTTGTTGGAAATTATCCTACCACATTAGTGTGTGTGCTGCTGTTGTTCCTCTTCAGGTCTTCTTTAGGCAGCTATATTGTTGAGGTATTACCCAAATGGTTTCCCTGTCTTTTCTAGGAGACAAAATCTTACAAAATTTTTTCAGGTCTTTTTTTTTTTTTTTTTGGTTTTTCGAGACAGGGTTTCTCTGTATAGCCTTGGCTGTCCTGGAACTCACTCTGTAGACCAGGCTGGCCTCGAACTCAGAAATCTGCCTGCCTCTGCCCCCCAAGTGCTGGGATTAAAGGTGTGCGCCACCACCGCCCAGAAAATTTTTTAGGTCTTATGGCTCTTAGTCTTTCTACTCCCTCTTCTGCAATGCTTTCTGAGCCTTAGGTGCAGGAATTGCCTTGTAGATATATCAGTTGGGGCTAAGAACTGCCCAATTAGGTGTTCTCTGCAGTTTCAACAGTTGTGGCTTTCTGTAATTGACTCTTCCTCATAAAGGACATAATTTTGTTCTGAAGTGTTAGAGCTACACTTACATATTAATTTTCCATAGTCTTAGAGTGAAAAATAAGCCAAGGTAATACATTACACAATTTACTAGGTTCACAGTAAATAAGTTTCCTGCAGTGGTACGACCACAAATTACTTGTACAATAATAACTTATTTGAAAAATTACAGGTCAAACAACTCAGCATTGGGTATTCTGTGAATGGGCTCATACCTGTGATTGAGGAATACCCTTTCTTCTAGTGGTCATTATTTTCTAGTAGTCCTCTGTCTACAGATGGGACTCTTGGAAATATTGCCATTCCTCATTAATATATTCACCTATATTGCATTGCTTAGATCCTGATCATTTCTCCAAAAATTAAAAAGCCATTTCTTTGACAATTTCTACAAAAAGACTTCACTCAAGTCTTCCTGGTTTTTTGTCTCTATAAATCTTTATGGACTCTCTAGTATTCTGTGGGCCATGTATACAGGTGGTGTGATGGTGATATGTCTGTTGGAACTGAACTCTTCATGTTCTGTAAAGAAGACTCACTGGATATGTTTGTGTACCCATCAGTGAGCCCAACACTGTCCTATAGATACAAGCACATGCTCATATAAAAAACTTTGGTTAAAATCAATGGGAATTAACAAAACAAAAGACACAGATGAGGGTATGTAATATTTGAGATGTGAAGACATTGACTATGGATATGAGACATATAAAAGGGATTGGAACAGTAAAAATAAGAATGCATCACATACATGTATGACATCCCTCTCCTTCTATCCCTCTGAGTGCCCCACACACTCACCCCCCTCTCTGTGTAAATGCAATTGTGCCTCAGAAAATATAAGTGGATGGTAAGCTGATGGGTTTTCAACTTCTTAGTAATCTAAATAGCAAGGCTAGTTTTAATTCTGCATAGATCCAAGACTGACACATTTAAGATTTACATGTTACATTTGAGTAACATAACTTCAATCCTAGGATGTCCCACACCCAACTTCTCTTGTTGAGATAAGTGCACTAAGGCCTTTGAGAAGACATTCTTACCTAACACCTCTCTAGTAAAGGTTGAACACATACAGTCACATTTTCTCTATTTCTTTCTGGAGGGAAAGGTTGCAGACATTACAAAGAAATAGATTTTGATTGCAATTGGTAGACCTTATTTTGCTTGATGTGAAGCTTTTTTTGGTGTATTTCCTATAGTGAATTCAGTGAGATGGGGTTCAGTTATGGATCTGAATATGGTTTGAAGAGAAACATAGTATAGAGGGTTTGTAATTATTACACCTAGACTGTGAGTTCTCCTGGAGTCACCATGATCCATGACTGCACTGAGAGCAAGGATCTGACAGGGAGCCTGTGAATACTGTTTATCTGAGGTTGAGAAAAAGAGGTTGTCCCTGGGGATCAGTTCCTGTTTAGGATCCTTTATCTTTCTGTGTGCTCTCCAAGATTCTCTGTCAACCTACATGAAATCTGGGTTCCATTAACAGGGAGTATAGTGTGCACCTCTAGAGTGATTCTGATCATCCCTAACCATCATGAGGGTGAAGACCCATCTGACTGACTCTGCAGCATTTCAAACCCTGTGCTAGCTAATTATTGTTGTAAGTTGAGAATGCTGAGACACCCCTTCAGTTCAGAGAGATCTGGATCACCTCAACTCGATCCATGAGCTCCACAGTCATTGGTCAATTATAAGGTGAGTATAGATGAGTGCAGGCATCTATAGTACCTGAAGATGCTCCTAAGTTTGGACATCACAGAAATCAGAGAGTCTTAGAATTAAGCTCCATGAGCTAGACTGAAGGAACCTGAATCCTCTACCATGAGCAATTGAAACACCCCTGCCTTGTGTCAACAGGCTATTGGCCAGACCTACTGCAGAATCAGTTTCGGGAGATGTCATTTGTCAGGAGATGTCAAAAACATCACCAGCACAACTTAGACATGTGAACCAGGCTTCTTCAATTACACTGAGAAAAACAGCAGCCCAGAAAGGGAAGTGCTTCTATAAATCAGGATCTATAGAAGCCGCTGTATTAAGCCCATAAGTAGCTGTCACCCATCTGGGACTACATTCCAACAGAGACTTTATTAGCACTCTGGGGCCTGACTCTATGCTTGTGAAATGCTTGTTTCTTAGGAGCATTTAAGGGGAGGTGACAATCTGGGTTCCTTGCTTGCAACCTTACACACCTGCCACATCATCCAGGGTGAACCTAACTGTCTCTCTTTGGGTGCTACTTTCTGTAGCACAATAGTTAAACCCCGGTCACTGGGTTTCATTAGCAGGGAGTGCAGTGAGCATGCCTAGAATAATTCGGGGTATCCCCACCATCATGAGGGTGAACAATCATCTGACTGACACTCTGCAGTCTTTCAAACTCTATTACAGCTAATAATTGTTGTAAATGGACAATGCTGGTTTCTCCTTTGGGACATTTGTTGGTCTCTCATACTTAAAAGCTAAAATGACTGAGAAATGAGATTTTTGATACCAAGAACTGATTGATAGGTTCCTGTGTTTGAAGCACATTCCCTACACAGGTGCCTGATACTTATGGGCTGGTAGGATGGGCCTTTTGGGTGATCAGCTGGAGGCTTCAGTGGGTCCGAGGAAACAGAACAAGAAGAAGAAGTTCTTCCTGCTGTTTGTCCTACATCTGCCCTGTAATCTCCCTTAGGACAGAGTGAATATTACCTGAAGCATCATTGCTGGCAGACAGTTCTGTGATGACAAGTGCATCTTCTGACAGTCTGCCATTTGTCTTCTTCATCCCACTCAAGTCAAGAGCTCTGCCACAGTGTGGGTTGTGACTCATGCTGAGTTGTCAGGGTCACCGCACCTGAGACTGTGAGCTCCACAGGGACACTGGCGTATGACAACAGGTAGAGAGACGAGTCTTGAGAACCATAGCACCTGTAGGTGCCAGAGAGATGGGAGGTCACAGCACTCATGGAGAATTCTGCTGGGAACTGCTGATCTTGGGACTTTGATTTTAGTCGCAGGGGTGGCTGGGCTGATCCCTCCTTGGGCAGAATGAAAGGGACCACACTATACATTGACCAACACAGCAGGGTCACGTTCTCTCCTGAGTGTACTGTGGAATTAGGCTTCACTGAGAGGGAAGGAGTGACACGGAACTCTCCTGAAGAGAAGAGGGATGATGAGAGGCTGGGTTCCTTGTTCTGAGCTAAAACCACACAAGATTCCACCTTGAGAACCTGTGTCTCTGTCTTTTTTCTGACTGAGCTCAGCTTCTGCTCTTTTCTTCCTGCATCTTTTCCTGCCAAAGATTCCTGTCTCTAATTTCAGCCCTCAGCTCCTCAGCTCCTCAGCTCCTCAGCTCCTCCAAGAGATCCTGAGCAGAGGTGTGATTTAATCACCATAGATTCTCACCTGTGATCAGGATGTCCAGGAGGTCACTGGATGCTGACCACCAAGAGGAGAGGTTGTACACACTACAACATTTGTATTGGCCTCCAGTGGAGGGCTCACATGAACCAGTGTGAAGTTGGCCACACAGAGGCCAGTGTTGGTCCTCTGGTTAAGGTGATGCATGATGTCAGCTCCCCCGACTTTGTACAGGGCAAATCTGTCATAGTTGATGTCAGAGCAACACTGCAGGGTGAGGCTCATTCCAGGTGGCAGGATATGGCCTTGGTGAGTCAGCAGAGAGGGCTTCTTGGAAGGTCCTAGAGGGAAAGTGACAGCTATGGACTGAGATTTGGTCCTACCAAACACCTATGCCCTCCCATTCTACATTTGAGAATGAGAATTCAGTCTTGTTTTCTGGCTTCTGTTGGTTCTTTGTGACTCTTGTATATAGATATTCATTTTTATAGAGAATGTACTCTTTATTTCCGATGGTCCCCTCACACAACAAGGTCACTTTACTTCTCATTGAGACAACAGAGTCTGGGTGTGCTCTGAGGATAGGCATAGGGACGGACACTGCAACTAACAAAGCAGCTAAGATTCAGGACACCCACCTTCAGATTGCAGTCGTTAACCCCATGACTCTCCAGCCACCCCCAGGAATAACACATGTGTTGTTTCCCACCATCACTGCACAGGCATGGCTCCTGGATAGGAAGAGAAGACCATTTCAGGAGATCTGCAGACACATTCACCTGTCAGCACTGGGATCCAGAGGCCCAGAGTCAATCCTGAAAGAGAGGTCTTTGTAAGAGATTTGTCCCTAAGGCTGAGCAAGTCCTCGCCTTTGCATAACTGCCTGAAACCCTGGGGTTTCCTGATGGATGAGTGCCAAGCTACAGGTTCTGATCATTTCTAGACATCAGTGTCCCACACCCCTCTTCACATCTCACCAAGACAGAGCAGGGCTGTGAATGTGAAGGTCATGGCATCTCCTCCCAGAGGCTGCAACTGTGCTTGAGGGTGAAACTACAGAGCCTGTCTGAAGGGATTGGAAACAGGGTGTGTTCCTGGAGGCAGGGCTGTCCTTATGACATGGTCACATTTCACCAGTCCCACAGGAAGTGGAAATTCTCTCCTCAGACTCTGTACTCTGACTTCCTCAATGCTGTGACTAGGCCAGGGAGTAGACCCTCTGCAATCAGGTCTTACACAGATGACATTTCCTCAGCTAACCATGGCTGCCTCACCTGTGCTCATCACTGTCAGAGCCATGCTGTAGCAGACATGTGTGAACATTTCACACACAGTACAAATTTAAGTGTGGTTTTGCTTTGTTCCTTTTCCCATTTTTACATAAAATATTTCCTTCTTTTCAACATTTTTGATGTTTCTGAAAAGGGTCCTGCTGTGTATATCTGCTTGGAGTGAGATTCACAGCCTTTTCTTCATAGTCTCAAGAGATGCATTAGCATTGGGCACTATAATTTCTGGTTTTTTTTCACATTTGTATTTTCCTGTACAATTTTAGTGATTCATATTTCTATTTATTTCTATAGTATTTATTTTTTGTGTCTGTATATTTGTTTGTGTTTGTACATGCATGTGCTTCAAAGCACACGTGTGGAGGTCAGAATATAATTTCAATAATAAATTTTCCCTTTATCATGTTGATCCTCTCAATCAGTGTCAGGTCTTAAGTTGGTAGCAGGCCCTTATATACTGAGCCATCTCGCTGTCCCTACACTTATCATCATCGTTTTCCTAAGTCCTTCTGCTGAGTCAACGAATTATGCTGTCATGAGGATTCTGGTGTAAACAGCTCTCCAGCTTTATTTGAGTTGTTTGGGATAATGGTTGTTGGTGTATGAATATGGCATGATTCCTGCTGAAGTTCAGCACACAGTTGTGCAGGCATGGGCAGCTTTTGTGAGCACCAGTGTATCATCTTGTTGCAGTTGTAAAGCTGAGAAGCTAGCAATGGGGTTGCTGGAGGATGGCCGCACACAGGCCCAGCACCAAGTGCAGGGTGGATCTTTCTGGATGTTGTAGTCAGCCAGGGTTGTGTCTCCCTCCATCTGCTGGTGGGAAATAGCAGCAGCTGCTAGAGTTTTGATGACATGACTTCTTGGTCCTGGATCTCAGTCTTGAATCCTCAATGTTATCACTGAATTCAACCTGAAAAATGATGGACTTGCCCTTCAGTGTCTTGCCAAATATTGACATGTTTGTGTCTGCATGGCAGCACAGTTCAAGAGAAAGAACTCAGTAAAATTGTATTTTTCCTGTTTACTTTTTTGTGTTAGGGATTGTTGGAACAGCCTCCAGTGTTTTCAGCACATACTCTACCAGTGAGCTACACAATCATTTTTCTCTGTAGTTTTCAATGTTTGGTGTTTTAATTTTTCTCTGTTATCTTTTTTCCTATGTTGATGGGTTTAGTTATCTTTGTGGTTGTATTGAGACAGTTTCTGTCTATGTAGTCCTGGTTGTCCTCGACCTGGTTTTGTAGACCAGTCTAAACTGGACCTCATAGAGATTTCCTCTCTATGCTTCCCAAGTGCAGGGATTAGAGATGTGGGCCACCACAATCAGTCTTGTGTTTACAATTAAAAGTTTCAAAAATTTTATTCCTGTATATATTATGTTAATTGAGTCCTCATCCCTTCATCTTCCCTTTCCCTTACCCTGTCCATCTGTTTACTCTCCTTACTAGCTGGAATTTCTTTTTGGTTCTTCTCCTGAACTTCTGGTTTTTAAAAATGTGCTGCTCAATCCCATGAGAGTTCTCATTTTTCCCTTTCATTTAATAAATTTGTGTATTTTTTCCCCTGTGGCTGAGGTGCTTCTTGATGTGAGCTCATCTTAATCCAGGGACCTGTTCTGTGACCTGCAGTGGCCTGTCCTGGACAGTGTTGTGGGTGATTTTGGGTTAGAAGATTTTTACACAATGGTGCACTTGGTCTGAAGTAGTGCTTGTGGCTTTTGCCAATGTCTTACCTATATTCTGCCTAGACCTTCTGTCCAATGTCAAAGTGGTTACAGTGGTCTGAATTATCTCGTTATCTGTCTCTTTCTTAATGTCTCACTGGGCATGTTTTCTGTAGGTGTTTCTGTCTTAAGGATTTAATTTATATTTATTTAATTTACATGTATGAGTATTTTGCCTCAGGGGTGTGTGTGTGTGTGTGTGTGTGTGTGTGTGTGTGTACAGCATGTGTGTGCCTTATATATGGTGTATTTAGAAGAAAATACTGGACTCACTGGGACTGAAGTTACCAGTGGTTGTGAACCATAATACGGGTGCTTGGGCTTGATCTCATGTCCTCTGCAAGAGCAATCAGTGCTCTTAACCATTGGGCTGTCTCTCTATTTCTGGGTAAATCTTCATAACATTATTTTTGCCAATTATCTGACTTTTTTGTCCTCAGTTGTCATATTTTTTCTTCTGGTATAACAAGTTTATTACTCCAAATCTCACTGTAATTTAAGTTTATATCCGGTATAAATCTTTACTAGAATCCCATCTCTGTTTCTTCCTTATTTTTAGAAATCAGTTGTTTAAAATGTTAAGCCATGGGTTTTGATTTAACTCTTTCTCAAACTATTTCCCTTCCACTGCCCTTCAGACACATCTAATTATCTGTTCTTTCCTTCTTGTATTCAGTGCTGTGTGTGCTATCTTTACATAAGTAGCCAAACCTCTAATAAAAACCGACTCTCTCTTTTCCAGAAACTCTTAGGTTCCAATAGCTCATAACCTAAGGTTGGTATCTCTCATTTTTCCATCCCCATGCTGGCTTTAGTGTGTATTGGGCTTTTATTGTTCTTTAGATACTGTCACAACATTGTGAGCTCATCTGTACAACTTTTCAGCAGTGTTCAGATAAGAGTCTTCTTGTACTCATCCATCACCTCTGGGTCTTAAGGGTTTTTTTTTGTTTTTTGTTTTTCCAAGACAGGGTTTCTCTGTGTATCTCTGGCTGTCTTGGAACTCACTCTGTAGACCAGGCTGGCCTCGAACTCAGAAATCCATCTGCCTCTGCCTCCCAAGTGCAGGGATTAAAGGTGTGCACCACAACTGCCCAGCTTCATATCCCTTTCTAAGGGGCAGACTTTGTCCTAACTCCCACACACCCACCTCATGAACTCTGTGAACTGTCGTGCCCCTTAAGTCACATGGCTATGGTGCCTCTTTTCTGGCCAGTTGTTTTTCTTGACCTGATAATAAGTGATGGGTCATGTCATGTGAACCTGTAAGACTTGCATTCAGTGCTGTGAGCTCAGTCTCACCATTCTCCCCACAGAATGAATCTCAAAAGGAAAATGTGCTGCCCTCTCCTGGTTAGATTATCCATATGAGGAACTTGACTCAGATGACTTATAGGCACACAGGGCCTCTCATCACTCTTCTGTGATACTGATGGGTCAAATGAAGAGAGCTGGCAGAGACATCACACTTGTTAGTGGATTTGAACTCCTTAGGACATTGTGTCATGCTTTTTCTCCAACATCGCCCCATGGACTCCCATTGATGTCGCCCCACATCTGACAGTCTCTGAGCACATAGTGAGAAGGACTCTGCTTGGCTAGACCTACATAGACTCCTCATATACTCCACTTTCACAGGCTTCCAGACTTCCCATGATGCCCCTCCCTGATTTCAGTTCTCACTCTCTGCCCTC
>JANHMN010000003.1:17506089-17531293 GCA_030674055.1 Rhabdomys pumilio
CCAGAGGCCCAACAACAAGTTGACTGAGACAGACACAGATGCTTATATCCAACTAATTTTTTCTTTGAGTTTGTTTACATACTAGATTACAATAATGGGTTGTCATATATTGAACCATCCCTGCATTTCTGGAAAGAAGCCTAGTTAATCATGGGAAACAATGGTTTGGATGTGTTCTTGGATTCAGTTTGCCAGAATTTTTTTAGTTGGTTATTTTATATATTTACATTTCAAATGTTGCCCCCTTTCCAGTCTCTACTCCACAAAACCCCCATCACATCTCCCCTCCCCTTTGACTCTCTGAGGGTGCTCCTCCTCTCACGCATGCACTCCTTCCACACCCCTCTAACATCCCCCTATGCTAAGACATCAGGCCTCTGAAGGACCCTAACTCTTCCACTGGGGTCCCAGGGTTCAGTCCAATGACTTATTTGCATATGTATTAGTCAGGAGCTGACAGAGCCTCTAAGAGAAAGTACTTCTTAGAATCAGCAATAGTGTCAGGCTTTGGGGTCTGCTGATGGGATGGATTCCTAGGTGGGGCGGTCTCTGGATGGCCTTTGCTTCAATTTCTGCTTCATTTTTTGTCCCTACATCTCCTTTAGACAGGAACAATTCTGGGTTAAAAATTTTGAGGTGAGTGGGTGACCACTACCATCCCTCAACTCGGGGCTGGGTATAACTACTAGAAGTAGTCTCTACAGGGTCTATTTCCCTTTAGTTGGGTATTTCAGCTAATATCATCCTCAATGGACCCTGGGAGCCTCTCACTTCTTGGGCATCTGGGGCTCTGTAGTGGGTTTCCCAGAATTTTATTGAGTATTTTTGCATCAATACTTAAACATGAGATTGGTCAGAAGTTCTCTTTCTTTCTTGAGTCTTTGTGAGGTTCAGGTATCAGAGTAACTGTGGCTTCATAGAATGAATTAAGGAGTGTTCCTTCTGTTTCTATTGTATGGAATAGTTTGTGGAGTGTTGGTATTAGCTCTTCTTTGAAGATCTGGTAGAATTCTATAGTAAAGCCATCTGGTCCTGAGATTTTTTTGGGGGGGGGTGGGAGATCTTAATGATTTCTATTTCCTTGGGAGACATGGGGCAGTTTAGATAGTTTATCTGCTCTTGATTTAACTTTGGTATGAGACATCTGTCTAAAAAGTCATTCTTTCCATCTAGATCTTCCAATTTTGTTGAGTAAGGGCTCTTGTAGTTAGATCTGACTTTTTTTTTTTTTAATTTCCTCCATGTGATTCTTTGTATATATGCTCAGTCCAGAGAGTAGCACTATTAGAGGTGGGTCCTTATGGATGTAACAAGAAAATATTATCCTGAGTGAGGTAACCTAGTCACAAAAGAACACACAGGGTGTGCACTCACTGAAACTCCAATATTAGCCTAGAAGCTTGGAATACCCAGTACAAAATTCACAGACTATATAAAGCTCAAAAAGACCAAAGCTGGGCAGTGGTGGCACACATGTTTAATCTCAGCACTTGGGAGGCAGAGGCAGGCAGATCTGACTTCGAGGACAGCCTGGTCTACAGAGTGAGTTCCAGGACAGCCAGGGCTACACAGAGAAAACCTGTCTTGAAAAACCAAAAGAAAAGAAGAAGAAGGAGGAGGAGGAGAGGAGGAGGAGGAGGAAAGGAGGAGGAGGGGAAGGAGGAAGGAAGGAAGGAAGGAAGGAAGGAAGGAAGGAAGGAAGGAAGGAAGGAAGGAAGACCAAAATGTGGGTGCTTCAGTCCTTCTTAGAAGAGGGAACAAAATACTCAGGAGCAAATACAAAGACAAAGTGTGGAGCAGAGACTGAAGGAAAGGCCACCAGGGACTGCCTCACCTGGGGATCCATCCCACATACAGACATCAACCACAGACACTATTGCAGATGCCAAGAAGTGCATGCTGGCAGGAGTCTGATATATCTGTCTCCTGAGAGGCTCTGCCAGAGCCTGACAAATACAAAGACAGATGCTCACAGTCTGCCCATCACATCTGCACTCACTCTCTCTTGCTGAACCCTGACTGGAAGACAGGAACAACAGTACAAGCTGGGACAATTTAGCCCCCAAGCTTGGGGCAATGAGGGCTCTGACATTTTGGCCCCCAAGCCTTTGGCAGTGTGGGTTCCAACATTTGACAGTGAGATCCCCAACACATGGGAGGGGGCAGCGAAAAGGAACCTGGATGGGAAAGGAGACAGGGAGGGGAAGAGAGTAACATGATCAGGTATTGGGTGGGAGCAAAAGAACTGAAGTATTTTGTCTAACAGAAAGAATGCAAACAGGCAACCTCAGGAGGTAGGAGGTCAGCGAATGCTCCAGAAAGTACCAGAGACCAGCAAGGTGAGAGACTCTCAGGACTTGAAGAGAAGGACCTTACATGAAAGGCTCTACAGTGAAGAGAGGAAACTTGTAGAGCCCACCTCCAGTAGAAAGAGAGGGCATGAAGTGAGGGATGGGGTTGCCATCTCACAGTCAAAAACTCTGACCCAGAATTGTTCCTGTCTGAAAGAATTATAGAGACAAAAATGGAGAAGAGCCTGAGGAAAAGGGCATCCAGTGACAGGCCCAAGTTGGGATCCCCCAAGACCTTACAATATTTTTGAGGCTATAAAGTGCTCAAAACAAGGGGCCTATCATGATTGCCCTCCAAAAGACCCAATAAGCAACTGAGTCATATAAAGATATTTACTCCCAGTCAATGGACAGAAGGTGCTGAGACCTGTGGTTGAATTAGAGAAAATCTGGAAGAAGATAAGGAAGAGGGTGACCCTATAGGAAGACCAGCACTCTCAACTAGCCTAGACACCAGTGATCTCTCAGAAACTGAGCCACCAACCAGGCAGCATACACCAGCTGATATGAGGCATCCAACACAGATACAGCAGAAGACTGCTAGATCTGGGTTCAGTCAGAAAAGATGCACCTAACCTTCAAGACACTGGAAGACCCAAAGAATGGGGATGTCTGGAGAAGTAGTGTTGGGGAGGTGGAGACATGCTCGTGGAGACAGAGGGGGGGATAGGGCGGAGACAGCATATGGGATTTGGAACAGTCAGATGATAGACTCAGAGGGGGGTAAAGTCTGGACTGTAAAATAAGATTAAATAAAAACCTCAAGTGATAACTCATGCTGGTGAGGATGTGAAGAAAGGTGAACACTCTGCCACTGTTGGAGGGAGAACAAACGTGGACAACCACTTTGGAAATCAACTGGATGGTTTCTCAGAAAAGTAGGAATAGGTTTGCATCAAGACTCAGCCTTTCCACACCTGCGCATATACCCAAACAATGCCACACAATATCACAGGGACAGTTGCTCATTACTGTTCATAGCAGCTTTATTCATCATAGCCAGGAAATGGAAACAACCTAGATGTACCTTATCTGAAGAATGGATTAAAAAATTTAGTCCATCAACACAATGGAATACTATTCAGCTAAATGAAAACAGAACCATCACACATATTGCACACAAATGTGTGGAACCTGAGAATACCATTTTGAGTGAAGAAACCCAGAACCAGAAAGACACATATGATATGTCTTCGGTTATAAGTGAATATTAGCTATGAAAGGCAGAAACTACACTACAATCCACAGACCCAAAGAAACAAGGTAATAAAGAGGTCCCAAGAGAGGCTGTTCGACTCTCACTCAGAAGGGGAAAGTAAATACTCATTAGAGGTGGGTAGGAGAAAAGATGAGGAGGGAAAAGGGAGTAGCAATGAGATGTGGGGAGAGGAAGGTGGGAGAGGGCAGAGAGTGAGAACTGAAATCAGGGAGGGGCATCATGGGAAGGCTGGAAGCCTGTGAAAGTGGAGTATATGGGGAGTCTACGTAGGTCTAGCCAAGCAGAGTCCTTCTCACTATGTGCTCAGAGACTGTCGGATGTGGGGTGACATCAATGGGAGTCCATGGGGCAATGTTGGAGAAAAAGCATGACACAATGTCCTAAGGAGTTCATACCCACTAACAAGTGTGATGTCTCTGCCAGCTCTCTGCATCTGACCATCAGCATCACAGAAGAGTGATGAGAGGCCCTGTGTGCCTATAAGTCATCTGAGTCAAGTTCCTCATATGGATAATCTAACCAGGAGAGGGCAGCACATTTTCCTTTTGAGATTCATTCTGTGGGGAGAATGGCGAGACTGAGCTCACAGCACTGAATGCAAGTCTTACAGGTTCACATGACATGACCCATCACTTATTATCAGGTCAACAACTGGCCAGAAAAGAGGCACCATAGCAATGTGACCCAAGGGGCACGACAGTTCACAGAGTTCATGAGATGGGGATGTGAGAGTTAGGACAAAGTCTGCCCCTTAGAAAGGGATATGGAGCCAGGCAGTGGTGGTGAACACCTTTAATCCCAGCACTTGGGAGGCAAAAGCAGGTGGATTCCTGAGTTCAAGGCCAGCCTGGTCTACAGAGTGAGTTCCAGGACAGCCAGAAACTCTGTCTCGAAACTAACAAACAAACAAACAAACAAAAACAAAACAAAACAAAAAAGTACAAAAACAAAAAACAGAAAGGGATATTAAAAAATTGGAATATACTTTGAGTCTGGGATCTATATAGTAAATATATTTATCATTAATGTTTTGAAGACAAAACACAGGCTTAAACTGTAGTTAATACTGTCCATCACATACTCCAGGGAAATTTTTAGGGGTTTTATGGGAAATGACCTGATATATCCTGGGCTGACTCAAGCTCACTGCATAACTATCTAAAACTCTAATCCTCCTAAATCCAAGAGGTGGGGAATGAAATCACAGATATGAGCCATTACATCAGAAATATGAAAAAATATGCAGAGCTGGAAATCAAACCCAGGCCTCTGAGGAAATCAAACAAGTACTTTACCAATTTATCACATTTCTCATTTAATAGGTGACGTATATGAACAGCCACACGATAAACAACATGGATGTTTTCTAGGTTCAGAAACAAAAGGGGAAAATATTAAGTAACTTGTTAGCCCTGGACTCATGCTCCAAAGTGATGCTGAGTTAGAAGACTTTCCTCAGAGAACACAGTCTTAGCTTGGGATCATTACAAAAAGTGGAGGCTGAAAAATCTTAAGACCCAGAGGTGATGGATGATTACAAGAAGACTATTCTCTGAACACTGCTGAAAGGTTGCACAGATTAGCTCACAATGTTGTGACAGTATCTAAAGAACAATAAAAGCCCAATACACACTAAAGCCAGCATGGAGATGGAAAAATGAGAGAGCCCACCCTTAGGTTATGAGCTATTGGAACCTAAGAGCTCCTGGAAAAGAGAGAGTCGGTTTTCATTAAAGGTTTGGCTACTTATGTAAAGACAGCACACACTGCACTGAATACAAGAAGGAAAGAACAGATAATTAGATGTGTCTGAAGGGCAATGGAAGGGAAATAGTTTGAGAAAGAGTTAAATCAAAACCCATGGCTTAACATTTTAAACAAGTGATTTCTAAAAATGAGGAAGAAACAAAGATGGTATTCTAGTAAAGATTGATACCAGATATAAACTTAAATTTCAATGAGATTTGGAGAAATGCACTTATTACACCAGAAAAAAATATGACAACCTGAGGACAAATAAAAAAAATCAGATAATTAGCAAAAGATAATGTCATGAAGATTTACTCAGAAATAGAGAGATGGCCCAACAGTTAACACCATCAAGAAGCACCTCGACCACAGGAGAAAAAAAGAAAAAAAAAGAATACACAAATTTATTAAATGAAAGGGAAAAATGAGAACTCTCATGGGATTGACCAGCACATTTTTAAAAACCAGAAGTTCAGGGGAAGAAGCAAAAAGAAATCCAGGTTAGTAAATAGGGTAAGCAGATGGACAGGGTAAGGGAAAGGGAAGATGAAGGGATGAAGACTCAATTAACACAATATAAAGAGCAATAAAAAATTTTGAAACTCTAAATTATGAACACAAGACTCATTATGGTGACCCACATCCCTAATCCTTGCACTTGGGAAGCATATGTAAGAAATATCTATGAGGACCAGTTTAGACTGGTCTACAAAACCAGGTCGAGGACAACCAGGACTACATAGACAGAGACTGTCTCAATACAGCCACAAAGATAACTAAACCCATCAACATAGGAAAAAAGATAACAGAGAAAAATTAAAACACCAAACACTGAAAACTACAGAGTGAAATGGTTGTGTAGCTCAGTGGTAGAGTATGTGCTGAAAACACTGGAGGCTGTTCCAACAATCCCTATCACAAAAAAAGTAAACAGGAAAATACAATTTTACTGAGTTATTTCTCTTGAACTGTGCCGCCATGTAGATACGAACATGTCAATATTTGGCAAGGCCCTGAAGGGCAAGTCCATCATTTTTGAGGTTGAATTTAGTGATACCACTGACGGTGTCAGGACTGAGATTCAGGACCAAGAAGTCATGTCATCAAAACTCTAGCAGCTGCTGATATTTCCTACCAGCAGGTGGAGGGAGACACATCCCTGGATGACTACAACATCCAGAAAGATCCACCCTTCACTTGGTGCTGGGCCTGTGTGCTGCCATCCTCCAGCAACCCCACTGCTAGCTTCTCAACTTTACAACTGCAACATGATGATACAGTGGTGCTCACAAAAGCTGCCCATGCCCACACCACTGTGTGTTGAACTTCAGCAGGAATCATGCCATATTCATACACCAACAATCATTAAAGCTGGAGAGCTGTCAGCACCAGAATCCTCATGACCACATAATTGGTTGACTCAGCAGAAGGACTCAGGAAAACAATGATGATAAGTGTAGGGACAGTGAGATGGCTCAAATATAAGGGCCTGCTGCCAACTTAACCTGACTCTGCTTGACAGGAATAATGTGGTAAAAGGAACATTTATTATTGAAATTATATTCTGACCTCCACACATGTGCTTTGACACACATGCATGTACATACACAAACAAATATACAGACACAAAAATAAACACTACAAAAATAAATAGAAATATGAATCTCTAAAATTGTACAGGAAAATGTGAATGTGAAAAAACAAACAGAAATTATAGTGTCCATTGCTAATGCATCACTTGAGATTGTGAAGAAAAAGGCTGTAAATCTCACTCCAAGCAGATATACACAGCAGGAACCTTCTCAGAAACATCAAAAATGCTGAAAAAAGGAAATATTTCATGTAAAAATGGGAAAAGGAACAAAGAAAAACCACACTTAAATTGGTACTGTTGTGTGAAATGTTCACACATGTCTGCTACAGCATGGCTCTGACAGTGATGAGCACAGGTGAGGCAGACATGGTTAGCTGAGGAAATGTCATCTGTGTAAGACCTGATTGCAGAGGGTCTACTTCCTGGCCTAGTCACAGCATTGAGGAAGTCAGAGTACAGAGTCTGAGGAGAAAATTTCCACTTCCTGTGGGGCTGGTGAAATGTGACCATGTCATAAGGACAGCCCTGCCTCCAGGAACACACCCTGTTTCCAATCCCTCCAGAAAGGCTCCGGAGCTCTGCCCTCAAGCACAACTGCAGTCTCTGAGAAGAGATGCCATGACCTTCACCTTCACAGCCCTGCTCTGTCTCGGTGAGATGTGAGGAGGGGGAGGGGACACTGAGGTCTAGAAATGATCAGGACCTGTAGCTCAGCACTCACACATCAGGAGACCCCAGGGTCTCAGGCAGTTATGCAGAGGGGAGGACTTGTTCAGCCTTAGGGACAAATCTCTTAGAAAGAACTCTCTTCTAGGACTGACTCTGGGCCTCTGGATCCCAGTACAGACAGGTGAGTGTGTCTGCAGATCTCCTGAAATGCTCCTCTCTTCATACCCAAGAGCCATGCCTGGGCAGTGATGATGGAAAACACCACCTGTGTTATTCAAGGGGGATGGCTGGAGGGTCATGGGGTTAAAGACTGCAGTCTGAGGGTGAGTGTCCTGAATCTTAGCTGCTCTGTTACTTGCAGGGTCCCTCCCTAAGCCTATCCTCAGAGCACACCCAGACTCTGTGGTGTCAATGATGAGTAAAGTGACCTTGTTGTGTGAGGGAACCATCGGAACCAAAGAGTACAGTCTCTATAAAAATGGATATCTATATACAAGAGTCACAAAGAACCAACAGAAGCCAGAGAACAAGACTGAAATCTTATTCTCAAATGTAGACCAGCAAAATGCAGGCCATTATCAATGTTCCTACATGACCCAGACTAAATCATCAGACTTCAGTGACCCCCTGGAGCTTGTGGTGACAGGTGAGAAAACACACAAGGTCCCAGACCTCAGGTTTTGACTGTCCAGACTTGGGTCTGTTAACAGCAATGCCCACCCACCCACACTTCCACCTCAGAGCCAAGGAGGATAATGAGGGCTGGCGACATTTACCTCATTAACCCTTCTCTCCTAGGAGCCTACAGAAAACCCAGTCTTTCAGCCCAAACCAGCCCTGTGGTGACCTCGGGAGATTATGTCACCCTCCAGTGTGAGTCCTGGGAGAATTATCACAAGATGATTCTGAATGTAGAAGGACCACAGAAGCTCTCCTGGAAGCAAGACTCACAGTATAACCATTCTACTGGGAAGTTCCAGGCCCTGTTCTCTGTGGGCCCTGTGACCCCCAACCAGAGATGGATATGCAGATGCTACAGCTATGACAAGAACAAACCACAGGTGTGGTCAGACCCGAGTGAACCCCTAGAGCTCCTGGTCTCAGGTAATGAGCCCCACCCTTTCCACAGAATGATATTGAAATGAGACAGTTGCTCAGAGAGCACTTAGTATGTGCATATGTGAGGATCCAGGGCTCTATAGAACTTTGACACACAGCACAGGAAACAGTTGGACCCAAGACACAGAATGAAAGGCTGAGAGTGACAGCAAAGCCCAGAGTTCCCAGTAGGGAGATGGTTCTTCATACGGCCTTCTGTAATCTGGAACAGCTTTAGCACCATCCACTAGAGTTCAGGGAAGCTGGAAGAACAGAGAGAGGAAGGATGGTAGTAGCTAGAGAGATTGAGGGCACCTGGAGAACTCAGTCAGGAGAACACAGATCCAACTAAGCACAAATCATCAGGGCTCACAGAGTCTGCATGGGTCTGTCCTAGGATCTCTGCATACATGCCATGGCTGTTTTGCATGGCTTTGTGTTATTGTTGTTGTTGTTGTTGTTGTTGTTGTTGTTGTTGCTGCTGCTGCTGCTGTTGCTGCTGCTGCTGCTGCTGCTGCTGTTGTTGTTGTTGTTGTTGTTGTTGTTTGGCTGCAGGGTGGTTGTATTTCATTGCATCCTCCTAGTTTCACTGTGTTCTGGACCTCACTCTGTAGACCAAACTAGGCTCCAACTCAGAGATCCACCTGGCTTTATCTCCTGAGTGTGCAGATTAAATGTGTTTGCCATAATCACCTGGCTTGCTTCAGGTTCAGTGGGAGTAGAGATGTCTCTGAAATTTTTGCCTACACGTGGGATCTCTTTGGTGGTAGTGGTTTGCCTTGTCCAGTCTTAATATGAGGGTATGTGCCTAATGTTCTTGCATCTTGTTATGCCACATTCAGTAAATGTCACTGAAAAGCCTTCTATTCTCTGAAAGGAAATGGAGGAACAGTGAATCTGGAAATGAAGGAAAGTGAGGAGGATTGTGTGATATTAGGAAAGAGAGGAGGATGGGAGCCTGTCTCGCTGTGTATTGTATGATAGAAGAATAAATTTAAAAAATCAAGCAACATCCACAGTGAATCTGGGGATGAAGGAAAGTGGGGACGATTGAATTAAAAAGAAGTAAGTAAGAATAAGAAAGCAGACTCAGCTATGCCACAGGAAAGATTCATCCCAGAAGTCCATGAGCTTTTATGGTGAGAATGATGGGCATCTACAATAAATGATAAAGAGGAACTCAGAAGAACCAATAAGGTCTTTCAAATAAACATATATTCTCCTTCTTTTATTGTATTCTCAGGACCAGCTGAGACCTTCTGTCCATCCTAGAACATGCCCAATCCCAAGACAGTTCAATAAAGAAAATTACAAGTCATAGCATAGGAAACAATAGAACCAAGTTTTGTCCAGATAAAACATGGGCCCTTGGTGGACACTTAGTTTTCTTGCAGGAATTTTGAACATCCCTAATTTCTGTAACTTCTTCCTCTAAATCCACAGCCCCAGAGAACCGGGATCACACAATGGAGAATCTCATCAGGATGGGGATTGCTGTTATGGTCTTCATAGCCCTTCTGATTCTGGTCTTTGAGGCCAGGGGCAGCCAGAGACAGTTCCACTGTACAACTAGGAGATAATCTGAAGAAAAAGATGTATATCTTTTAAGGTGACACAGTCTGAGAAGTGAATCTGATGATGCAAAATTTTCTGTCGAAAAATCCAGTACTCATGTTGAGAAACTGTCTTGAGAAATTATGCTTGGAGAAAATGTAGTTGGGGTTCAGAAGAAGGTGGGAGTTTCATGATGAGATTCTTCTTCAGTCGTTTCTTCATGACTTTGAGGCTCACCATGTGACATTGCATGAGAAACTAAGGGCCATCCCTGGAGAAGAGTGATTCTACCTCTCTCAACTATTATTAATTGTCTATTGTTCTTCATCTAGGGCTGATGAACTGACAGAAATTCTCCTACCACATTAGTGTGTCTACTGGTGTTGTTCCTGCTCAGGTCTTCTTTAGGCAGACATACTGTTGAGGTATTACCCAAATGGTTTCCCTGTCTTTTCTAGGAGACAAAAATCTTACACAAGATTTCCAGGTCTTATGTCACTTAGCCTTTCTGCTCTCTCTTCTTCAATGTTCCGTGAGCCTTAGGTGCAGGGATTGCCTTGTAGATATATCAGTTAGGGATAGAACTGCCCAGTCTGTTGTTCTCTGCAATTTTACCAGCTGTGGCTTTCTGTAATAGATTGTGTCTCATAAAGGAGATGATTTTGTTCTGAGGTGTTAGAGCTACACTTACATACTACTTTTCCATAGTCTTAGAGTGAAAAATAAACCAAGGAAACACATTACAAAATTTACTAGGTTCATAGTAAATGTGTTTTCTGCAGTGGTAAGACCATGAGTGTCTTTTACAATAATAACTTATTTGAAGAATTACAGGTTTAACCACTCAGGATTGGGCATTTTCTGAATGGCCTCATACCTGTGATGGAGTAATACCCTTTTTTCTAATGGTCATTATTTTCCTGTAGTTCTCTGTCTACAGATGGGACCCTTGGAAATATTGCCATTTCTTATTAATATATTCACCTATATTGCATTGTTTAGATCCTGCTTATTTCTCAAAAAAATTAATAAGCCATTTCTTTTATAATCTCTACAAAAAGACTTCACTGAAGTCTTTCTGGTTTTTTGTCTCATACAATCTTTATGGACTCTCTAGTATTCCCTGGGTTATATACACAGGCGCTGTGATGTCTGCTGGGACTGGACTCATCATCATCTGTGAATGAGACTCACTGGATATATTTGTGCACCCATCAGTGAGCCCAGCAGGGTCCTATAGATACAAGCACATGCTCATATAAAGAACTTTGCTTAAAATCAATGGGAAAGAGCAAAACAAAAGACACAGATGAGGGTATGTAAATTTTTTGGGATATGATGATAGTTGCTATGGATACGAGACATATAAAAGGGATTAGAATGGGAAAAGTCCAGAATGCACCATATACATGTATGACATTGTCAATGAAAACATTCACTTCATAAAAACGAAAATAACCGGGAAAGAAGCTAAATTTGCTCTAGAAAAAGAAAATATTTTGTATGGTTCCAACTTTTATGTTTCAGACAACATGAAAAGAAATTTCATTTTTCCCAGCTTCATGTGACCCTGAAGACAATAAGAAATTAAGCAAGCAGAGCTACAAACAGGTGCATAGAATGATGTTTCTAGGAGAGAAAGTCTCAGTTTCCAAATGATTATCAATAATATTCAATGTCTTAACTTAACCAACATCAATGTCAAAATGAATAGGATCCAACCATAATGGCGTGTTAATATTAAATCTCATGGAAACTTCAGTCCAAGGACTAAACTTACTGAAGGCTGTCTTCTTCCACCCCCAAGCGTCCAGCCCAGTCTCTATTTCTTAGTAACAGCAGTTTCTATGAATTCTCATTGTACTGAACTGCAAATGTGCTTTCTTATCACACACTGTTCTCACCTCTCCCTGCTCTAGTTCCTATTTCCTTGTGTGGTTTTTAATCCTCTGACAGGAGTGTGAGCAGATGTTAAGGAAAATTTCTGAGACTGATTTCAGTTTAGAGCAGTTGAATCTTCACACCCACCCAGTCATGGTCTTGATAACAGATGTTTTAGAATCCCCTACTTCCAGCCTGTAATATTGGACCTGTATGGATTTCATTTGAATAGCGTCTATCTGTTGTCATACAAAAGCCATCAGTTTGTTGAACAACATGAACCTGAGAGACAAGAGACTTAACAATGCCTGAATAGTCAGTAGAACAGCAACACTCTTTTTTAAGGGCAACACATAACTCCCTCTGTCAGAGGCGTAAAAAGTATAAGCTTCTTCTATTCTGTTTACAAATGTGTTATAGCAGAATCTAAATCTATAGAGATACAGAACTGATCATAGCTTTGATCTTAACAAAACAAGTAAGGAAATCACAGTTCCTGCTCCAGTCAATCTCAAACCCCCTAAAAACTATAGTAACTGTGGTGGTGGGTTTTCTCCTGGGTCTAAACAATGTTTCTCACTAAATCATAAGTTGGGGAACCAAGAGTTCAGTAGAGCCACCCTGGAGGTACGGGTGGTGATGTCTCCTTCCACATTGAGGACTTCTCAAGTCAGGTTTGCTTGTTGATCTGTTCCAGTTTGAAGGCCTTCATGTTTTCTGCAAGGAGAAAAAAATTACACTTCTCGGGGGGTTTACTCCTCCCTGGATTTGTTATTGTTGTCTATCTGTTTAATTAGTCTCTCTGGCAGCCAGCGTGTGACATCTGCAGTTTGGGAATATATGCAGACAGAACCTCTTCCCCAGATAAGCACTGGATCTGGCCCATTCCAGGTTCCAGTTAACCAAGCCTTGGAATGCCTTTCCATCCAGCCATAGTGTCATCATAGGTTTTTATTTAACTATAGGCTGTACCCAGTTTGCATCAGAGAAGCCAAAGCCTTGATCCCCTCTCTTAGTACTCTATATTTGTGATTAGTAGGGAACAATGGAAGTAACAATAGTTGAGCTATCCTCTTTCCTGTAGGAAAGCTGACAATATTCTGAATTGTCTGTGCCATTACCTTAATCTCACCTTGATAGTCATTGTCTATAACTCCAGGAAAAATTTGTAGTTCCTGCATAGTAGTACTGCTTCTTCCCACCATCAGGCCAAATACATTTGGATAGAACGGTCCAAACACTCCGGTGAGTAAGGCCTGACATCCCATTTCTGGGGTTAATACTGTGTGGGTGGCAGAATTGAGATCCAGTCCTGCACTTCCTGGTGTTATTTGACTAAGCTCTGAAAGGGATTGTTGTTTGCTGGTATAAAACTGACTGCTCCATAAACCTGTTTTGGCTTGTGTTGGTTCAGGGCCTGGAGCTGGCCCCTGTTCCCATTTCCCTGATTATGGGAAAGGGTGTTTCCTTGTGCATCTCTTTTGAACCTACATTCACTAGTCCAATGCCTTCCATGTTTGCAAAGTGGGCAGAGCCCAGGCTGTTTTCTGGACTGTCTCTGGGTTAACTCATTTTCTGCCTTGCAATCTCTTGCAAAGTGTCTAGGCTTGCCACATTTAAAACAGGCCTTTTGGTTTCTACAAGCCAAAAAAAAATCTCTTACTGATTATCCTTGCATGGCAGCCGCCATAGCTAAGCCCTATTAGTAGAAAGGACCTATGTCAGAACAGAGTCTGATATACCCCATAAGGTCTGTCTTTTTCCTGTAGGGTCTAATGGCCGCTTGGCAGGCAGAATTGGCATTTTCATATGCAAGCTGTTTCACATAATCTACACCTGCCTCTTCATTACCAAAAATCCTCCCTACTATTGTCATTAATCGATGAACAAAATCAGAAAATCGTTCATTAGGTCCTTGTCTGACTGCTGTTAAGGATGCACTAGGGTCTCCCTTTTCTGGGAGTTTGCGCCAAGCCTTTATGGCTGTGTTTTGAATTTGAGCAAATAAGCCTGGGTCATATTGCATCTGGTTATCACTAGAAGCAAATTGCCCTTCTCCTACTAAAGCATCAAAGGCCCAACCATTGCCTGCCTGAATGTTTCTCTTACCAGTCTCTTTACAATTCTTATGATACTCCGATTTCCAAATAACATAGTCACCATCGCTAAACACTGCTTTTGCTAACGTATTCCAATTGCCAGGAGTCAGCCACTCCTCTGCAGCAGACTCTAAAATTGCAAGAGTAAAGGGAGCAGTGGTACCTTACTGTGATACTGCATTTGGGGTTCTGTTTGTTTGTTTGTTTGTTTTTTGGTTTTGGTTTTTTGTTTGTTTGTTTGGTTGGTTGGTTTTTCAAGACAGGGTTTCTCTGTGCAGTCCTGGCTGTCCTGGAACTCACTCTGTAGACCAGGCTGGCCTTGAACGCAGAAATCCACCTGCCTCTGCTTCCCAATGCTGGGATTAAAGGCGTGTGCCACCACTGCCCAGCTGATACTGCATTTTTTAAATCTTTAATAATTTGAAAATTAAACCCTGTGTGATGTCTCCAGGAACCCCTTGATTGTCTCTGGTATCTGATACAGGGAAAGCCTCAGCGTCTCCCTCCTCTGGCTGATCTGTGGCTCAACTAAAGCTAGATGATAGGGGCTGCCTTTGGACTCTGGGTTGAGGAACACAAGGAGCCAGGGGATTTTCGCAGTTTGCCTCTCAAGACATCTTCCCTGTCTTTAATTTTTGTAGCTGATAAGTCCTGATACTCTTTTTCTAACTGTATTTGTTGTTTTAAAAAGATATTTTCCCTGTAACTCCCTTCTGGTATCTATAACCACCATCTCCATTGTGGGAGCACTTAGAGGTGGAGGCACATAGGGAGGGGTCTTTGGGAAGAGGGCCATTCAGGGTCATAATGTTTGAGTGCCTCTTCCTCTAGGTCAGCAGAATCTGGCTCTGACAAATCATCATCAATCTTTGGTTGTATTTTAGATTCTAATTTCAGACAAATACATTTCTTTTTATTTTGAATATGAAAGACAGCATTCAAGCAATGAAGCAAAAGCAGACAATTAACACACGTGAGCAGTAAACAGCAAAACAAAAACAGAGAGTTGAGTTTAGGCTGACTTATTTCTTGCCCCATTTTCATTATCATAACTTACCATTTTCAACGAGGCAGATTCCCAAGGTGATCACCTTCATTTCACTTCTGAATTTTCGGCAGATCCTTCTTCCAGTACCATCCCTCACTGGGTCTCTCCTGCTTGCTGCCCCACATTGGGCACCAAAGTGTCGGGGACCTCACTGCCAAATCTTGGAACCCTCACTGCCAATTGCTAGGGGGCCAAAATGTTAGAGCCCGCACTGCCCCAAGCTTGGGGGCTAAATTGTCCTGGCTTGTACTGCTGCTCTGCTCTTTGGGTCAGGGTTCAGCAAAAGAGAGAGTGAGGGTGTACACGAAAGGACACAAAGAATGGAGACCAGACGATGTGTGATTCAGTCCCATTTATTCTCATCTCTCTCTCTCCTCCAGTCTCTCTTCTTCTCTCTTTCCAAGTTCCAAGTCACTAGTCCCTTGTCCCAAGTTCCTACTCCCTAGTCTCAAGTTTCAAAATCCAAAGTTCTTTCTTCTGTCTGCCACTCTTAAGTCTCACTTCTTAAGTCACACCTTTAAGTCACGCCTTTAAGTCTCACACACCCAAGGGAAAATCCTGGGTACCTAAAACAAGATGTTATCAGAGTGTGCTCAGCTGTTGTAGGCTGTTGAAAACAAGTCTTTTGTTAGGATATAAGGCAAGAGATGGCTGCAAGAATGATAGGTGCCTTTGGTTGGCTCCCCACACCCGTAATATCTTTTTTTCTCCCTCTCAAGTGGGATTGAGGCTTCCTCACTTGGGCCCTTTGGCTTGTTAACTTTTTTCAGTTTTGTGGATTGTATCCTGGGTATTTTGTACTATTTGGCTAATATCCACTTATTAGTGAGTACACTTGAGTTTTTGATCTTAGGTAGTCTGACTTCTGTAACATGGATTCTCCGAGGTGCTTTGATTTTAATTTCTCTGTTGACTAAGGATGGTGAACATTTCTTTAAGTGCATTTGCTATTTCCCTCGAGATGAAGAAAACAAGATATTTGGTATCAAGGCTAAATTTCAACACTATCCACAAATCCAGTCCTAAAGAAGGTACTAAAGGGAAAACTCCAACTCAAAGAGGTCACCTATACCCAGGACACACAGGAAATAAATAACTTTACACCAGCAAAACAAAAATGAGGAAGGTACGCACACACACACACACACACACACACACTACCACAATCAACAAAATTCAAGGAATTAACAATGATTGGTCATGCATATTTTTCAACATAAACAGACTCAATATCCCAATAAAAAACACATCCAAACAGAATTGATGCAAAAACAAGATCTATCTTCTGGCTGCACACTCCCTGGGCCAAGTATATACAAAGCATCACATTCCACACCCTGGTTCCAATAGTGTTATTCAAACATGTGAATCTATGGGAACATATCTAATCATAGTATAATGCAAAAGTACATTTAGTCCAACTTCCAAAATCTCCATAGACTATAGCAGTCTCAACAATATTAAAAGTCAAAGATCAAAGTCTCTTCTGAGATTCATTCAATCACTTAACTCTAATCCCCAAAGCAGGACAGGAAACCAGATTGGCAAACTCCAAACTCTGCATATCCTTGTTGAATGTCAAAGTGGTCTTCATATCTCCAATTCCTTTTTCATCTTTGTTGACTACAACAAACTTCTGTCTCCTGAGCTGGTTCTACTCCCTGTTAGCAGTTTTCCTCATCAGATAAGCCCATGGCTCTGGCATATAGAACATCTTTGGATCTCCAAGGCAACTTTAATAACACAGCTTCTTGTTTCAGTGTCTGTGATCTACATATGATCTTTTGGGCTCTTCCAAATGGCTGGTGATACTTCTGCAGCACTGCCCTCTGTAGCACTCTAAGCACAGGTTGATCCACTCCACTGCTGCTGCTGATCTTTGGGATCAGACCATGGTACTGGCATCTCCAATACACTGGGGTTTTGTGCTGCAACTAGGCTTCATGCTGTCTTAACTTCTTGCGTCAAAGCAATTTCAGAAGCAGTGTTGCTAGCAGTTAATGTAATTAAAGCTGTTATATCAGCAATAAGCAAGCCCTCTTATCTCTTGTTTTTGTTAAAAACCTGAATCACTTCTTCCAGTACTTGCAAGTGTTTTTCAGAAAACCAAGGTTTTGTACTACTCAGGGCATTAAAACAAAAGGTGGTTGATAGATCCCATAACAGACATGCCAGGTTTCAACACACTAACACAATTAGAAAGTGTACAATCAATACAACTTATATTAAATACTGTAAAAGAAACAAAAGTAATTTTAACTTGACCATTAAAAAGCCTAGAAGCTCTAGGGGTCTGGTTGGTTGATATTGTTGTTCTTCCTATGGTGTTGAAAACTCCTTCATCTCCTTCAGTCCTTTCTCTACCTCCTCAGTTGGGGACCTATGCTCAGGTTAATGGTTGACTGTGAGCATCTGTCTTTGTATTTTTCAGGATTTGGCAGAGACTCTCAGGAGACAGATATCTCAGGCTCCTGTCAGCATGCACATCTTGGCATCGGCAATAGTGTCTGTGGTTGATGTCTGTATATGGGATGGATCCTCAGGTGAGGCAGTCTCTGGATGGCCTTTCTTTCAGTCTCTGCTCCACACTTTGTCTTTGTATTTTTTTTAAGGTTTTTTGAGACAGGGTTTCTCTGTGTAGCCCTGGGTGTCCTGCCACTCACTCTGTAGACCAGGCTGGCCTCAAACTCAGAAATCTGTCTGCCTCTGCCTCCCAAGTGCTGGGATTAAAGGTGTGTGCCACCACTACCTGGCTTTGGTCTTTCGTTTTCTTGAGCTTCATATAGTCTATGAATTGTGTCTTGGGTATTCCAAGCTTTTAGGCTAATATTGGCTTTTAAGTGAGTGCATACCTTGTGTGTTCTTTTGTGACTGGGTTTCCTCATTCAGGATGATATTTTCTAGTTCAATCAATTGGGTCCCATCTATAATAGTGCTACTCTCTAGACTGAGCATATATTCAAAGGATCACACAGAGGAAATTTTTTTAAAAAGTCAGATCTAAATACAAAAGCCTTTATTCAACAAAATTGGAAGATCTAGGTGGAAAGGATGACTTTTTAGAGAGACACCTCATACCCAAGTTAAATCAAGAGCAGATAAACTATCTAAACTGCCCCATGTCTCCTAAGGAAATAGAAATCATTAAGATCTCCCAATCAAAAATAGCCCAGGACCAGATGTCTTTCCTATAGAATTCTACCAAATCTTCAAAGAAGAGCTAGTATCAACACATCTCAAATTATTCCATACAACAGAAACAGAAGTAACACTCTTTAATTCATTCTATGAAGCTACAGTTACTCTGATACCTAAACCCCACAAAGACTCAACAAAGAAAGAGAACTTCAGACCAATCTCACGTTTGAATATCTGTGCAAAAATATTCAATAAAATTCTGGCAAACCCACTTATAGCCCCCGATGTCAGGGAAGCGAGAGGGTCCCAGGACCCATTGAGCATGATATTAGCTGAAATACCCAACCAAAGGGAAATAGGACCTGTAAGAGACTACCTCTAGTAGTTATACCTAGCCCAGAGTTGATGGTTGGTAGTAGTCACCCACTCACCTCAAAATTTTTAACCCAGAATTGTTCCTATCTAAAAGAAATGTAGGGACCAAACATGGAGCAGAAATTGAAGCAAAGGCTAACCAGAGGGATCCATCGTATCTGCAGACACAAAAGCCTGACAGTATTGCTGATGCTAAGAAGTACTTGCTGACAGTAGCCTGGGATAGCTGTCCCCTGAGAGGCTCTGCCAGCACCTGACTAATACATATGCAGATAAGACATTGGACTGAATCCTGGGACCCCAATGGAAGAGTTAGAGTCCTGCAGATGCTAGATGTCTCAACATAGGGGGGTGTTAAAGGGGTGTGGAAGGAGTGGGTACGTGAGAGGAAAAGCACCCTCAGAGAGTCAAAGGGGAGGGGAGATGAGATGGGGGTTTTGTGGAGGGGAGACTGGAAAGAGGGCAAGATTTGAAATGCAACTATATAAAATAACCAATTAAAAAAATTCTGGCAAACTGAATCCAAAAACACACCTGTTCCTTGCCACTTCCCGTCCGCAGGAATAAGACACCGAACAACAGAGCTCCTTCTCTAAGCGATTTACTCAGGAATCAGGTACGTGGCAAGTGGTGCCGAACCCTTCCCGGGCGAGGCTTATACCCCTGATGGGTGGCCAACAAACTGATGCCACGCGACATCTCCTCATAGGTCCTGCATATGTACATCAGAGCAGACCACTGGCTCTCACAGCCCAAATGCCAAATAAGGTCTTGTTTATCTCAAGGCTCTCGGGCAGCCGCCGCCATCTTTAGGCGAGGTTCCTAAAGCGCCTTACAGTTCCCCCTTTTTGTTTAACAAGAATATCGCAGGAAGTATTGACTTGAGCCTAGCAAGCATAGTAGTTCGAGGGGAAGATTGTACTACCCTCTCCCGGGATCATCTCCTAGGGTGATGGCAGACCCATCCCATGCTCTTTTTCGACATGACGGGATCCATGGATCGCAAAACTCGTATGCTCTCAAGTATACTTCCCTGCACCAGGCTAAGTGGGAAAGTCAAGCGCATTGCAGTACTTCATCTGACATGTGATTACTCTTTCAGGCTAGTGAGCCAAACTTGTGGGGAGGCGCCTGCCTCAATGGCATAAAAGGCTTGTGCAACCAAGGCAAGATCTCTTCTTCAGGCTTGGACCATATGACAGAGACAATAGAGGCACAGTACTGAGACACCCACCAGGACTATATCCAACGCCTCTATTCCTGCCCACTCCTTCAGGATGCACAGCCTGGGCAATCCAGGCCGAGAGTCTATCCATGATGGACAGGTCTACACGAGTAGAATTCACATTCACAATTGCCAGGCAGCTGTGTAATTATAAATCTTAACACATGTTCTATTTTCTGACAACTTACTTTCCTTAACAAAACACAAGCTTCCTAATACATCTATGCTAAAATTAACACTAGCTATTTCATCATAAATCTTGGAAACACTTGGGCATCATGTCGTATTGGCATTGGTCTCGGAAACACTGACAGGATTCCCCATCTTGTCTTTATCATCATGGGTCTCGCCATCAGGAGGAGAATCAGCCACTGAGCATCTTCGTGCTATCCTCTCTGGCACCCAGATAGGGTCATGTCGGTCTTGCGGGAACACACAAACAGAGCCTCTCGCCCAGGCCAACACCCGATCCAGCCTGTGCCAGGTTCCGGTCAACACATCTTTCCATTTACCATATCCCTTTGTATTTGCATGCCAATTTGTATGGCGTTCCTCAGTGGATCGGCCTGACACATCCAATTGTAAAAAATTTAAAGTAAATAAGGCAGGAAGTATGCTCTCCTTAGGGGTACGATTATTTCCAATTCCCCTTTTTTGTTTAAATAAACATTGTTTAAGGGTGTGATGGGCACGCTCCACAATGCCCTGTCCTTGAGGATTACAGGGCAGTCCATGTTTAAGTGAAACTTGCATCTGTTGGCAAAACAAATGGGGCTGCGGTATATCCAGGGCCATTATCAGTTTCCAACTCTTAGGGTTTCCCCCAAGCAGCCCATGCCTCCAAGCAATGAGCAATAACATTCCTTGCCTTCTCCCCTGCTAGAGGAGAAGCATGTGTGATACCTGAACAGGTATCAACAGATACATGAATATATTTCAGCTTTCCAAATTCAGTAAAATGTGTCACATCCATCTGCCAAATTCTCAATGGCAGAAGACCTTTTGGATTGACTCCAGTCCCAGGAGGATGCAAGTGCACACTACAATCAGGGCACTGCACAATAGTTTGCCTTGCAATTTCTCTAGGAATATTGAATTTCAACTGCAAGGTTTTTGCATTTACATGAAATTCCTTATGAAATTGGGCAGCTCGTGCTGCTGGGGTATCCATTATGGTAGGAAAAATAAATGTGCGGCAAGTAGCCATATCAACCTCATTATTAGCATTACTAACAGGTCCTGGCAAACCTGTAAGAGCACAAATATGCTGAACATAAAATGGACACTTCCATTGCCAAATTAAGCCTTGTAACTATAATAATAACAAATAAATGGGACTATTAACTTTAAATTTTCCGGCGGCTTCTAAAGCCTTCAACAAATTTACCACATATAAGGAGTCAGATACTAAATTAAAGGCATCTTTAAAATCTTTAAAAACCTGAATCACAATTCTTAACTCAATTATCTGGGGCGAAGCCGGTGCAAATTGTATTAACACAGGCTCATGATCATTAATCTTATATGACCTGCAGCCAGTTTTTGAACCATCGGTATAAATAATGGCGGCTCCTACTATGGGAGTCGTCTTTGTCATTTTAGGAAACACAATGGGATGGCTCTAAAAGAATGGTATTAGAGGGTGCTGCAGATAATGATTATCAAAATCCCCACTATAAGAACACTTTAAAATTGCCCAATCATCAGTGGTAGCACATAAAATGCACACTTGTTCAGTACTAAACAGTACAATAATCTTAGCTGAATCTCTGCCGAAATGCTGTAAACATTGCTGAATTCCCTCTAAGGCAATAGCGGCAACTGCCACTGGAAAATATTCAATAGTTTTTGTAACAGATATTTTTGGGTGAATCCACTTTAAAGGTCCATGTTGCCACAATAATGCAGTGGGTTGAAATCTAGTTTTAAAAATAAGTAACAAAATAGGTTCTTTCTCATGACAAATTTGTAAAACAGCCTTCCCAAAATCGTTCTCAACTAATTGTAGGGCCACACCGGCTTCCTGGGTTAAAACTCGGGGGGGGGGGGGGGGAATCTAATGCGAGATCTTCACACAGGATATCTTACAGCAGTTGAAGCAAATAATTTGGGATTTTCAAATATGGTCTAATCCAATTTACATCCCCTAATAGTTTCTGAAAATCATTCCATGTCTTTAAATAATCCACTCTGATTTCAACCTTTTGGGGGACAACCTCACGAGGTCCAATCCTTGCTCCTAAATAGGACACCACCTGTTCCTACTGAACCTTCTCAGGGGCAGTATGAAGCCCCCACTCATGTAGGACCTCAGTAAGCAATTGGTATGCTTCATGAAGTACCAATTCAGTTTTCCCAGCTAGCAAAATGTCATCCATATAATGCAAGCAGCGGATAGAAGGGATTTTTTTCCTAACAGGCTTAATGGCTGCACCAACATAAAGCTGGCACATGGTTGGGCTGTTTGCCATGCCCTGTGGGAGCACCACCCACTCAAATATTTTGTCTGGATCCTCTTGATTAATAGAGAGAAGGGTAAAGGCAAGCCTTTCATAATCCTTAGGGTGCAATGGTATGGAAAAAAACAATCCTTAATATCTATGACTATTATTGGCCAATCTTGAGGCAAAGTAGTCAATAAAGGAAATCCTTGTTGCACAGGCCCCATGAGCTGCATCTGGGCATTAATGGCACGCATATCATGCAAGTCTCCACTTTCCTAATTTTTTCTTGATTATAAAGATGGGTGTATTCCAAGGAGATATGGAGGGTCGAATATGGCCCATGTCTGATTGTTCTTGTACCAAGTCTTGGGCTGTGGTCAATTTTTCTGAGGATAATGACCACTGAGGAACCCAAACTAGATCCTCAGTTTTCCAAGTAATGAGAATACCTTCCTCAGTGGCCCCTAGGAAAAACCCAGGCCCTGTCTGTTCTGTTTGTTCTCAGCCTGGACCGGGCTCTTACAACCCTGTAGATATCTCCCAAGACCATGGGAGGAATGCCAGCCCATGTCTTTCATCATCTTTCTGGAATTAAAAGAATAAGTCCCTTCATTGGAAAGTTTTAATTGCATTCCTATTAAAATGTCCCTTCCCCATAAGCTAACTGGGAGGTTTAATGCATAAGGTTGGAAGAGTTCTTTATGTCCTTCAGCATCCTTCCAGGGGAGCACTCTGGCACTCACGTCAGGTGATTTAGCGTACCCTAATCCTTGTAACATCTGGGAAGAGGCTTGAATAGGCCAATCGGATGGCCAATCTTTAAGGGTGATGATACTTTTGTCTGTCCCAGTATCTAGTAGGCCTAGAATAGTCTTTCCATTGACTTCCAATTCAATAAACGGCCTCTGATCAAGATCAAGGGAGAAGAACATTGCATCCTCTCCAGTGGAGCCAAAGCCACAGTTTCCTCTTTTCTTAGGTCTTGCAGCAAACTGCGTATGCAAGCTGGGCAGTAATAATAGTTAGGCAATTCTATCTCCCAGGGAAATGGCTACAATACCTCTTGGGGATGAGGCCATGATCTTAACTTCCCCTTCATAATCAGAATCAATTATACCGGGATGAATGATCAAACCTTTTAGAGCTGAAGAGGACCTGCCAATCAGCAACCCTACAGTGTTTGAGGGTAAAGGTCCTCTGAAGTCTGTGCCTATAGTCTGCACCCCCAGTCTGGGGAGTTAATACGAGTCGGGAGGTGCAGCAGAGGTCCAATCCGGCAGATCCTGGCGTCGCCCTTCTATATTGGTTGATGGGCGCAGGCTGGGCAGCCGTGCCTGACTCTCCATTGCCCCATATATTTGGGAGCCCTGGGGTCTGGGACCACTCTGCCCATTTTTTGGACGAGTGCCTCCATAATTGTTGCTTAAGGGCTGCCCATTAATATCCTTCACTGAACGGCATTCATGTGCCCAGTGATTCCCTTTTTTACATCTCGGGCACAATCCTGGTCCTACTGCCCGCTGTCCTTCCTTTCCTCTCTCAGGGCATTGCCTTTTAAGGTGCCCTGTCTTTCCACAGCGGAAGCATGCCCAAGGGGTACTTCCTCTTCCTCTGGTTGTTTGTAAAACAGCAGCTGCTAGGCCTGCATTAGATAGGGGGCCGCCTATCTCCCTACAAGCTTTCATCCATGCTTGAAGGCCCCTACCTTTCCACTGCGTGATAGCTGCGTGGCACTCCTTTGTACATTGTTCAAAGACTAGTTGTTCTATCAAGGGCATGGCTGTATCTGGATCCCCTAAAATGCTGCCTGCTGCCTCCATCAAACGTGCCACAAAGTCAGAAAAAGGCTCCATGGGGCCCTGAATTATCTTTGTGAGGTTTCCACTCACCTCCCCTCTGTTTGGTAGTGATTTCCATGCCTTAATGGCCATCTCATTGATCTGTCCATAAACTTGAATGGGGTAGCCTGATTAGCGGCAAATCTGCTCTGCCCCATCAACATATCCAAATCCCATGCCTGGTTACCCTGCATTTGATTCTGCACTGCCTGCTGTTGTGCAAACTCTTGATAAAAGACTTTCCAATCTAAGTACTGTCCCGCAGTAAGACATGCTTTCACTGTACTCATCCAATCTGTGGGGGTCATAGCATGATTACCCAATCTTTCCAACTGAGCTTGAGTAAAAGAGGCATTGATACAATAAGCTTTAATAGACTCAGCCAGAGCCTTTAAGGTTTTAAAATCCAATGGCTCATGGTACCATTGGTTATTGGCATCCTGAAAAACCAGAAAGGCCATCCTGGCCTCTTTCCAAACCTCAGGACATAACGTTTGCTGATTATTTCCCTTTGGCAGCGTCGGAGAGGTGTCCGAGTAAGATGGTGATAATGGGGACGGATCCCGCCAAGATGGCGGAGCAGATGGAACAGCGCCCCTGAGTGTGGCCTCTTCCACCCTCTTCCTTTCCTTTCTAGCTTTTTTCTTTCTCTCTAAAACACGTGGCTCCATTTTGGCAAGCAGTTTCTCTAAATTCTCCTCCAAACTTTCTAAATCCTCCTCTAAACTGGAAGACTCTTCCTCAGAGATTTAACTGACCTCTCCTCCTTCAGTTGTTCCAAGGCATCTGTTGTCTTCTCTAATGCCTGACACCATCTATCATCCTCGAGGCAGCTGCGGATAAATTTCCACAGCCCTCTCACTCCTCCTTTTAAACTTCCCTGTTCCCAGGCAAAATCAAGATCTCACCCCAATTTATCCCA
>JANHMN010000003.1:17531393-17547716 GCA_030674055.1 Rhabdomys pumilio
TTGCTAAGAACTAGAGTTTAGTTCTCAGTACCCCAAGGTTACAGCTCGAACATCCATTCTCAGTTCCTATGTCCTCTCTGTCCTCTGTGCACACTTGTATACACATGACATGTACTCACACATGCACACAATCATACACATAAATAAAACAAAAAAAGCCATTAAGAAAACAAAGTGCATACAGTGTTGTACAGGCCAGTAGCTGAGGCAGAGGGACAGCAAGTTTAAAGCCAGCCCTGCTTTGATTAGCCATTTACATCACAATAACCAATTTTCCATTTTGGTTATTTGTTTGTTTATTTATTTATTTTTTCCCCCATGAAACACTCACTGCGAGTGAGTGAGTGACATAGGCAGACTGGGGTTGGACTCGAACACGGGAACTTGGGCAAGTTCGTCACCAGAGGGCTGGCCCTAAAGTGCTGCACCACCACATGCTTGCTTGTTTGTTTATTTTTTAATTGTTCTACTTCCTCATTGGGTGTGGAGTGACATAAAGGACTTAGGTAGAAGTGAGAGAACATTTCTTGGACTCCTTTCTCTCCTCCTACTGGTCCTGCTGTTGAACGTAGGATATTAGTCCTGGTCGCAAGTGCCTTTACTGCTGAGCCATTCTATTGGCCTTATTTTATTTCTGTATTTTGAGACAAGATTTCTGGATATGAACCTATCTGTACTGGAGGTTACTCTGTAGACTAACTGGACTTGAACTCACAGAGATTTTCTCATATCTGTCTCTACTTTCTTAGTGCTTAGATTGAAGTTATTCACTACCAAGCCTGGTTTATTTATCTATTTTTACAGTGTCTAGTGTGTCCCAGGCTAGCCTCTTACTCCTAGGCTATGTAGCTAAAGATGGCCTTGACTTCTTTACTCTCCTTTCCATTCCTTGAAACTGTTGGAATTTAGGTGCACATCTCCACCCTGGCCTTTGGTGATTAATGTTATTGGAAACATGTCTCACTCTGTAGCCCAGTCTATCATGAAATTCACTAGATATCCCACTATCACCACAAAACAAAGGCAATTCTCTTGCCCCAGCCGCCCACTTGTTGGAATTATGGGGCTGTGCAATTGTGCCTGTAAATTTTCTCATTTCTCATTTGATGAGAAATATGATTAAAGTTATCTCTCAATGTAAAATCTTCTCTTCTATTTCATTTCTAATTTTCACTTTATTATTGAGTAATCATTGGCTTTATTTCCAAAGTGATGTTACTTAAAGTGCAGCCAGGTTTCCAAAAATTCCCAGAGTCCCTTGAAGTTCTCTGTTAGTCATCCTGGGAGGCAGACAGTCATTGATCCTTGTCCTTGGGAACAGCCCCCTGACAAGCAGTCGCTAGAGTAGCATATACAGTTGGCTCCTCTGGGGCTTCCCCTGCCTGAGAGAGAGGAGGTGCAGCTGTCCCCTGTCTGAGTGTCCTGCTGCACAGCTGGGCATAGGTCACATCCTGGGGCTCCTCAGATTCGGCAACCTGGAGATGGAGAGATTGACAGGAAGGTATATGCTTGGCTTCGGAAACATTTATGTCTGTGTAGGATAGGACCCACCTGACTCTCCATTTCTTGGCCCTCTTCTGCTTGTTCATATTGTGTGTTCAGCTCTTCCTTTGACATGACAGAAAGTGAAACAGCTTCTGCCCTCCTGAGCCTGGAGGGTTTCACTTGGGCATATGTCTCTACCTGGGGATCTTCTTCAGGTGGTCTCTGTAGCAGGTAAGTAATAAGGTACAGATAGCATCTCTATGTTCTGCTGGGAATCTCCTATGATCCGTTTTCATAGCATGGCTGCAATGACCTGTTTCCATTACTGCCTCTCTGCTGGGATCATCCTAGGCTTCCTTCTTATAGTTCTGGCTTAACCTAACATTCTAAGCCTAGCTGTGTTGTCTTCAGCCACACAGTTCTTCCTGAAAATGGTTTCCAAGAATTGGAGAGATGTCTCCTCAGTTAAGATCACTGGCTGCTCTTGCAGAGGACCTAGCTTCTGCCCTCTGAACCCACGTGACAGCCTACAATCAAATATAGACCGACTTTTAGAATACCTCACATTCTTTTTCGGCCTCTAGGAGCATCAATATGCATGTGATGCAAAGACATACATGCAGGCAAAACACCAATATACAAACTAAAAAACAAATGTAGCTGCCTGAGTTCCTTTTGTTCTTCTGTGTTAACTGATGGCAGTTGCTGGTCCCTTAGATGTCACTGTGGGTTTCTCCACCCAGGCTTCCCCCTCAGAAGAGATCAAGACAGATGCCAAGACAAAGAGAAGGAGTGAGAAGGCAGTTGCTGGAAGAAAGGAGAGAGAGCCTAACTGTGGATATTGCTGAGGGCTGAAGGAGACAGAAGAAAGAAGACCCCTGGACTAAACCGATCCCTAAGTTTTAGACTATGGATGGGGACAGGGACCTTACCCAACTGTCCAGCTCCACACCATCCCCAGTTTGCATGTCCTCCACTGAAGCATCTGTCACAGCAGAACAAACAGAATGTCTATTGACCAGAGTCTAGGGATATCTCAGACTCCTAGTTTCCTGCCTTGCTCCACGTGGGGACAGAGAACCAGGGAAAGTGGTGACATCCCTGTTTCCATCAAGTGCAGTTCAGACCCACACAGTGAAACCCCCAGGATGTCTCCAGCACCCCTGCAATTCTGAAACTTCAGACTTCTCCCCTCCCAGGCCCCTCTGTTTCTCACAAAGGCTTTCTTCCTGGGTGGCAGCAGTTGGGATGGACCTGTAGGGACAAGGAGATGTCAGTTCACAGTGAGGAGTGAGGTGTCTCAGTGAGGTATGGGGTCTAGGTGTCTGTCATTTACCTCTTCTGGTGGCCTCTGTCCCTGGTTATGGGCCCTGTAGTTCTTGCAGGAAGTTGCAATTTTTTCTCTTTCTTGGCTGCAAGGGAGAGGAGTCTCAGCTAGGAGGATGGGAAGCCTCTCCTAGCCATGTGCAGGGAAGGAAGAAAGGGAACTTTACGACACAAGGGTGAGTGAGCAAATGTCCCAGAACGCAGTACTGTTCACAGATTATGAAATGCCGAACATTTCACAGGTTCTGACAAAATTGCCCTCTTGCGTGACGTCTGAGTGTTTTTATAAACTACCCTCCCTCAGTTTAAGGTTTCTTTATGGCTGTTGTACTGAGCCCCTGCTTGTATGTTCACAGCGGAACCTACCTCCTTCTGAAACCCATTTTACACATAAACTTCTCACCATCCTTCCTGAATTTTTCCTGAAAGATGAAGATGAGGATGAAGAGCAACAGGAGGAAGGCCACAGACACGCCTATCAGAGCCTTCAGGTACCATTGTAGACCTGAGGAACAAATGACATCATGAGTGGAGACCCTTGCTGCTTACCTGAGCACTTACTGTGTAATAGGTACATGCTGGGGTCTCTGCACACATCATCTTCCATTATCAAAATCATGCACCATGGAATTGTTTGTCTGTTTGTTTGTTTTTGTATCTAGCCAGTTGAACAGCCTCAGGTCACCTGACTTGAAGTGTCAGAACTGGTAGTTGAACCCAGGGACTGTGACTTTCATCCCTATTCTCTGCACCAGAGCCAAGTGAGTCTCATGTATTGGAGGAAAGGAGCCTGAATGTCCTGCCATGGCCTCATGTGCCACCCTTGCACTTGTCGTCATGTTGTTGGTCTGTCCCACTGCAGGCTCTAGAGCCTTTCTCTATCAGGGGAGTTCATAGTCAAGGCCAGGACTGAAAGAAAAAAGAAACAAATCAACACACACATACACACACACACACACACACACACACACACACACACACACACACACAAACAAAATCAAAAAACCTAATACATATGAGCCAGGCTTCTCCCATATATACTCAGAAACAGCAGCTTTTAAAGAGAAGGACGTGACCAAGTAAAGATCTTTAAAAATAGGTGTATCAAACCTATAATTAGCTAATGCTCACCTCCTCCCACATTTTAAGAGTGTTTACTATCCTTCTGAGGCCTGACACCATGCACATAATAGGTTTATTTTTGAAGACTTGGGGCAGGATGGGGAGTTGAGTGTCTGTGTTTCCTGCTTTCTACTTCCCACACCTGCTCCATCCCCAATGCTGAATGTAAATATTTCTCTCTGAATGCCCCCTCTGTAGCCCAACCTCTATGCCCCAGCCTCTGTGGTCTCTGTTGAATCTTTGTTTGCCTCCTACATTCACAAGTTGAAGTGAGAATGAGAACTTTGGTGGGACAAGAGCTGTCAGGCAGCCGAGGGATGGAGTCTACTCCCTGCACAGAGGTACTTAATACTCACTATCTGTTGTCATGGATGTTGTGGGCGGTGAGGTAGAGGTTCTGATGGGTCCTAGGAAACAGAAGAAGAGGATGAGGTGCAAACCCGGGATCCTCACTCTGTTCACTGTCCTTGATCTGCCCTGTAACCTTCCCAAGTTCCTCACATTCTCTACTCCAAACCTAGATTGCAATGGAGGACTGAGTGCACATTACTCGAGGGACCACTGCTGATAACCTCTCCTCCGCCAGGGAACGTGTCTTCTGACAAAACCTTCAATTTGTCTCCATAATCTCACCCAAGTCAAGAGCTCTGCCACAGTGTGGGTTGTGACTCATGCTGAGATGTCAAGGTCACCTCACCTGAGACTGTGAGCTCCACAGGGACACTGGCATATGACAACAGGTAGAGAGACGAGCCTTGAGAACCATAGCACCTGTAGGTGCCAGAGAGATGGGAGGTCACAGCGCTCATGGGGAATTCTGCCTGGAACTGCCAATCTTGGGACTTTGATTTTAGTCGCAGGGGTGGCTGGGCTGATCCCTCCTTGGACAGAATGAAAGTGTCCAGCCTGTATATTGACCAACACAGCAGAGTCACGTTCTCTCCTGAGTTTACTGTGGAGTTAGGCTTCACTGAGAGGGAAGGAGTGACACGGAGCTGTCCTGAAGAGAAGAGGAATGATGAGAGGCTGGCTTCCTTGTTCTGAGCTCAAATCACACATGAATCCACCCTGAAAACTTGGGTCTCTCTCTCTTTTTTGTCTGGCTAAGTTCATCTGCTCATCTGTCTCTGCCTCTGTTCCTCCCCAAGATTCCCATCTCTCATCCCAGTGTCAGCTACTAGGCTCCCCCATGAGATCCTGAGCAGAGGCTAGGAACCTGATTTAATCTCTGTAGATCCTCACCTGTGATCAGGATGTCCAGGGGGTCACTGGAGGCTGACCACTCAGATCTGAGATTGTGCACACCATAGCATCTGTATTGGCCTCCAGTGGAGTAGCTCACATGGCCCAGTGTGAAGTTGGCCATAGAGAGGCCAGTGTTGGACCTCTGGCTAGGCTGTTGCATGATGTTAGATTCCCCCACCTTGTACAGAGCAAATCTGTCATAGTTGATGTCGGAGCAACACTGCAGGGTGAGCCTCATTCCACGGTCCAGGATATAACCTTGGTGACTAAGCAGAGAGGGCTTTTTGGACAGTCCTAGGGGGAAGGAGACAGTGACTGAGGACTTGGCTGTTATAAAACACCTTTAACCTCCCATCCTGCCCAGTACATGTCACAGCTTCTCCCCAAGCAAAGATGTGATTGAGAACACAGGCTCTCCTTTCATTCCTCCTCTACCTGCAACACTGCAGAGGGGCAGGCCATGGTAAAGGGCTCAGGGTCTCAGAAAAGATTGGAAGAATGATGGTGCGGTCTCACTAGAGATGTGAATTTCCAGGGGCTCACTGGGTACTGACCACAATTTTGCTGTATTCTTGTAGTAACCACAACAACTGAATGTCCCTGTGTGGTTTGTTCATAGGTCCCATAACAAACAGGGCTTTTTAGTGTCCAGTAGAATGTATATACTTTGTGTCCAGTGAGCTGGTGAACTTCTTATTTTCCTTGGTGAGAATGACTTTATTATAGTGTCTATGTGAGGGACAATGGAGTGTCATGTTCCCTCCCATTGTCACCACAGGACTGGGCAGTACTGACAGCCTGGGTTCATAGTACTTATAGATTCTTAGGAGAAAAGGAGGAAGTTTGTTACCTGTCCTCACAGTGTTACAATGTTCTCTTAGATCACTTTGTGGGACGGGGAGTACTCCTGAGAGCAGGGACTGGGGGCAGGCATCTGACTGTCCCCTCACCTGTCACCACCAACTCCAGGGTGTCACTGGGCTCTGACCAACCATTTGAGCTGTAACAATAACATCGATATTGCCCTGCATGCTCTTCTGTCACAGAAGGGATGGAGAACTTGCCCTTGTTCCCAGGCTCCTGTGGTGTCTGTGTGTTCCAGATGTTTTGGCTTCTCTCATTATGCAGAAAATACGTTTCTACATCCATGGTCCCCTGACACCAGATGGTCACCGAACTAGTGACAGGGATCACAGAGCCTGGTTCAGCCTTGATGATGGGTTTGGGGAGTTTCCCTGCAAGGAATCAGGAGAGAAGCAAGCGGGTGTGTTTGAAAGTGGTACAGAGAAAAAAGTCACACTTGGAGGTGGATGGCACTTAAGGTGATCCAGATGAGGACAAAGACCTGTGAGGACTCATCTCAGTCCTGGACATCCTGGGTGTCTGTACTACTTTCTGCAGTGAAATCTGTATCTCTGGTCCCATTCTCTCCTGTGCTCTCTCTGTGAATGGGCTAAAGAGCCCTGGCTCCTCAAATCCAGCACACATCAAGTGTTAGCATTCCTTCTAGGCTCTGCCCAACATCTACCAGGCAACAGGCAGGTAGGCCTGGCTTCCTATAAAAGAGGTGTTTGGTCCCTCCTCACTCTCCTATTCTCTTTGCCTTATTTTTTCTTTGACTGCTTTTTACCTCAGTTCCTTTCCACTCCTGTTCTCTGTCCAACTGTTCCTGGCTGACCTGTTCCCCTCCCTCTCTCTGTCTGTCTGTCTCTATTCAACTCCCCTTCCCATGTCCATAAACAAAACTCTATTCTATACAATATCTGTCATATGGTTGGTACCTCACGGAGAAGGGATGGGTCCCTCAGAGGTACTCCTCATATTCACCATACCTGGCTCTACAAAGCATATTTCGGCTCTCTCTTTTGAATAAAAGACAACATCAAGGCCTCCCTGAGCACTGTTTCTCCTCAGCATTAAGTGGAAAGTCTGTGGTTACTCACCTGAGACCAGTAGTTCCAGGGGTTCACTAGGTTCTGACCACACATGTGGGCTGTGACTATCATAGCTGTAGCATCTGAATGTCCATCTCTGGTTGGAGGTCACTGGATGCACAGAGAAGAAGGCCTCAAAATTCCTAGTATCATAGTTATACTGTGAGTACTGCACCCAGTACAGCTTCTGTGGTCCTTCTTTAGTAAGAATGAACCTGTCATAATTCTGCCCTGACACACACTGGAGGGTAACCTTCTGTCCTGAGGTCACCACAGGGCTGGGCTGGACTGACAGCCTGGGTTTACTGTGTGCTCCTAGGAGAGAAGGCAGAATCAGTTAAATGTGTCAGGCCTTGTCATCCTCCAGGGCTGTGAGGTGGAGGTGCAGCACTGAGAGCAGCCTGACTTCTTGACAGTGAAGCCTAAGGATGGGGCATTGTTTTCTTCTCACCTGTCACCACCAACTGCAGGGCTTCACTGTCCTCTGAAAATTTACCATGGATCTGATAATAACAGTGGTAAATTCCTGCATGGTGCTGGTCAATTTCTGAGATAAAGATTTCAGCCTTGTTACCAGATTTAGCTGTAATTTCTGTGCACAACAAATATTGGCTTGCTTCTTTATAGAGACAGTATCTTCTTGCTCCCCGGGTCCCCTCACACAAGAAGGTCACATTACTCTGCATGGAGACCACAGAGTCTGGCTGTACTCTGAGAATTGGCTTAGGAAGATACCCTGCAAAAAAAAGAGCAGCCAGGACTCAGACCACCAATCCTTTGATTGCAGTCCTTAACCCCATGACCTTCAGGTTATCCTCAGGGCTAACACACATGTGGTGTTTTCCATCATCCCTGCCCAGGCATGGCTCCTGGATATGAAGAGAAGAGCAGGTCAGAGCAGCTGCAGACACTCACCTGCCAGCATTGAGATCCTGAGGCCCAGAGTGAGTCCTGGAAGAGAGTTTCCTGTGAGAGGTTTGTCCCTGAAATTTGATCAGCTCCTTCCCTCTGCATAAACACCTAGCCCTCTGGGGTCTCCTGATGGGTGAGTGCTCAGCTACTGGCCCTGATCATTTCTAGACCTCAGTATCCCCTCCCCCTCTTCACATCTCACCAAGACAGAGCAGGGCTGTGAATGTGAAAGTCATGGCATCTCCTCTCAGACACTGCAACTGTGCTTGAGGGCAGAGCTACAGAGCCTGTCTGAAGGGATCAGAAACAGGGTGTGGCCCTGGAGGCAGGTCTGTCCTTATGACATGGTCACATTTCAGCAGCCCCACAGGAAGGGGAACTGCCCTCCTCAGGCAACATGCTGTGACTTCTTCAAGGCTGTGACTAGGCCAGGCAGTAGATCCTATGCAAACTTGTCTCACACAAATGACATTTCCTTAGCTGACCAGTGTGTGCCTCACCTGTGACCATTACTGTCACAGCCATGGTGTAGCAGACATGTGTGAACACCTCACACAACAGTACAAATTTAAGTGTTGTTTTGCTTTGTTCCTTTTCACATTTTTATGTGAAACATTTTCCTCCTTTGAACATTTTTGATGTTTCTGAGAAGTGTCCTGCTGTGTATATCTGCTTAGATTAAGGTAAAGCCTTTTTTGTTTTCTATTCTCCAGTAATGCATTACAATTGGGCATTGCAATGTCATACACACACACACACACACACACACACACACACACACACACACAAGTTGAGCAATAGGTTTTACTTGTACAATGTTGATCCTATCGATCACAGACTCAGGTCTTAAAGGTGGCAGCAGGCACCTATACACTGGGCCATCTCACTGACCCAATAGTTATACTCATCATTCTCCTAAGTCCTTCTGCTTCAGTCAAAAAAATTTCATCCCAGGTATCTTGGGCCCAAAATGTTGCCATGTTTTTGTTTCTTGGGATATAAGTTGTCTCTGTATGCATATGGCCACGATTCTTCTTGCTGCAGTTCACTGCACAGTGGTGCAGGCATGGGCAGCATTTGTGAGCACCAGTGTATCTCCATATTGCAGTTGTAAACTTGAGAAGCTGGCAAAGGGGCTGCTGAATGATGCTACCACAGAGGTGCAGAACCAGGTGCATCATGGACTCCTTCTTGATGCTTGTCATGCTTGTTCTTCAGCATTGCCCCATGGACTCCCATCGATGGCACTCTGTATACACCAAAGTCACTGAGCATATACTGAGAGGGACTCTGCTCTGCTAGACCTACAATCCTATGTGTCTATCAGGGGTTTCCCAGCTGAGGATGACTCCTGTCCTTTCTCAGGAACAGGACCATGCTGCAAGTACGGTAGTTTTCTCTCATGAATCCCAGTTTGCTTTGTGCTGTGTCACAAGCCAAGTATCTTATCTGTAGTAAGCAGGTTGTGATAAGGCTTTAATATCCCCAAGGGGAGAGGGGCGATAAGCCTTCTCCACTCAGGGGTCATATCCTGAACTGACTGAGAGATTTACCAGTTCCATGAGAGAGAGGAGAGAGTATGCCAGAGACAGAGGCTTTGGCATTCTATTGTTCTTTAATAATGCATAGTAAACAATATATTATCACCAATGCCAAAGCTATTGTAACAAGGGGTTACTTCTGACATGCATGGCAGATAACCAGTCCTGTCTGGTTATCTTTGGGTTGTGACTTCATTGCAGGTGGTTATCTTACTTATCATAATTTATTTCTATGTACTCACATTTTGATTCATAAGATTTCAAAGTAACATCTGGTTATCACAACTTCAAGACTTGTCCAGACTTGTTTTCTGGACTTGTCCAGACTTGTTTTCTTTCCTATCACAATATGGAGTCAGTTCTGTTAGGGGACCTGCTCCTTACATTCCATCCTCTGATACCTGAAATGATGTCAACATGAAAGGTGTCTCTCAGCAATCCCAGTGGGGGATTTACATAATTTCAGTGCAAGGCTCTTTGATAATTTCCATCCATCATATCCATTACTGCATAGTCTCTCTTCATAAAATCTATAGGGTGTTCTGGTATATTATTAGCTTTTTAAGCTATTTTGAATGTTCTCCAAGCTGAGTACATATCTAAATATGCTGCCAATTTAAACAATAAAACCTAGATGAATGGTCTAATCGGTGCTCTACTAGTAAATGATTCTACACTTTTGGGTGAGTGTGTTCTGTCTAAGTAATTCATAGCACAGTGCCAGTCTCCACCTAGGAGATGCAGTGCTTCCCAAGTGTTCTGTCTTATCATTGTTCTGCATAGCTCATAATGTGGGTAGTTGCCTTTAGTTAAGTAGCAACTAATCATGTTACTGAGCAAATGACAAATGGTCAAATGGGTGTTTAGTATTCTAGCACTTCTGTTGTGAGTTTCATGGTGTAGTATGTGGTTTATGAGCTCTGCCAATGGATCACATTGTTTGGGTGAGAGATAAAAGTTGGCGTACGTGTGTTTGCAAAAGTGGCAAGTTCCTCCTAAAGCAATGGGGATTATGCTCATTCTTGCAAAAATATATTCTAAGGGTCTCCAATGTTTGATCCATAGTGATCTAAGTGCTTTTTTTAATTCCTCCACTCTGCAGGAAATCACATTTTCTGCAGGAGTGGCTGCCGTAATGTTTTTCTGTTCTTCTTCCTGACATTCTGGAAGAGAGGTTTTATACACGTGATGATCTTAAAGGTAACACAGCCTATCAATATGTAGATTATTAGCCATGCTGTTTGTTTTACCCATTGCCTCCAACTGTATATTGAGGTGCATGTTAGGTCAAATTGGCTCAATCTTGCTAAATGATGCCAGAAAGTACATTCTTCAAGTTTTTTGTCCCAGTCTTTATGGATGTAGATATTAGTTCTTAAGATACCTACTAGGTTATGTAGATCTGTTTGCGAATGTGATAGGCCAGCCTCTGCTTTCGCAATTGTGTTGTGAATGCCTTTAAATTGTTTTTCATTATGTTCTATAATTCTGTCTAATTTGTTCATGTCTTCTTTGAATCTATTGTGAGCATCCATGTCCACTGTGTTGTCCCAATTATTGTCTCCAGCCGTTGTGTGATGATGATCAATAGATAGGCTGGTGACTAGAGATTGGTTTAGTATTTGAAGCATGCTGCAGTTGTGTGTTATCCAACATCCTTCTGCTACTGGTGTTATGAAGGTTTCCCAAGTTCTGGATGTGGTATTAAAGCTTGTGCATGTCTCATTCCGGCGGGAGTTTGAGCATATTAGAAAGAGATGGTCCCCTAGAGATGTGACTGTGTCATAAACCATGGTAGTAGTCGATCTGGTCTGTTCTACTCTAGTCGTTGCTTTGTGTGGGTGTGTATATGTGTTTGCTCCCATTTCCATGAAATCAGACATTGGTATAAATGCTGATATATTGTCTACTGATGTCCATAGAAATTGATCAATGGGTGTTATCCATTTGTGCTACCATTTGTGAAATGGAGTCTTTTTATTGGACCATTTTTGTGGTATGGGTCTAGTGTGGCATGCCTGTAATGCATTTTCTGTGTATATTTGTAATAAATGGAAATGGCAGAGGCCTGACTCACAGCCTGAGTCCTTTTGGGGATTCAGGAGTGTTTGAAATTCTGGTTTTCTGTGTCCTATGCCTGTGGACAATAAGTGAGTAATTTCTGGTTGTACCTGTGACAGATGTACTCTATATTGATTGCATAGGAAGTTGTTATGGGATTCAAATTGTATGTGTTACGTCACTTTCGTAGCATGTTTGAAAGAGTCTTTTAGAGTGTTAAGTTGTAGTTGCATTCTGGGAAGTTAGAAAGTGTAAGGTGTCAATGATGCAGCTTGTCGCTGCCATTGCTTGGGCTGATTTGTGATTAACCTGTTGTATACAGTTAAATTCAGTCTTAACTGGTTCTAACATTGTGGCTGAGACACCTACCCCCATAATTCCTCCTAGGATAGTGCCTGCCATTATTCCTTCAAGTAACATTCCTATTTGTAAGGATTTCGTGCCAATTCTATCAGGAGAAGAGTATGCTAGCTCTGCTTGTTCTGTTACTATCATGTTACATCCATATTCTTTGGGTGGAATAAGGCTGTTAAGATCTATTTCTAAATCTATTAGCCTGAGTCTGGGCATTAGGATTACCTTAGCTGGGGTTGTTAAATCTGGCACTATCATGGGTGCATGGACTGCTCCTGGTGTACCTTTTGGTGGCATTGCAAGTCCTTGTGTGTAGTGAATGCTATATAAGGGGTATTCTGTGTGGTTCCTGGTTATCCTTCTTCTATATAACAGTCTGGGTTGTGTGTTTGTGGTGTTAGGCCACGTGTCCCATGAGAAGGCCATGTATAGTATGTAATCCCAATTTTCTTGGTCATACACCTACATTCCTTTGGGTCTATGGCTCATTATGTCTAGTTGGACCCATTCATGAATCTGTGGGTGGGTGGTTAGTAAATAGCTATAGTAGGGCAGGCATTTGTGAATTAGTTTTTAGTTTTCCATGATGTAATTTTCATGTTTTTAAACCACTCTAAATTCATAGTAAAGTTGTTATTGTATAATCTATACTTTGGCTTCTCTGAGCTCATCATCATTATGTGAGTTAGTTACTGTCCAAAACTCTGAGTAGGAGCCAGTTTTTGCAATGTCCTGTCCTCTGTCATAATAATCTCTGGCTCTTAATGTAAGGCTTTCTTCTAGGGGGAAGCTCTATGAAGTCTGTGTCTAAGGTTTAGTTCATAGACTGCTTCATCAATAGCCATTTGTAAGTTTGGGTGTTTATCAATAATTTGTGTTTTAATAATCCATTGAATCTTTCTATTGCTCCTGCAGCTGTGGGAGTATATGGTTGATGAACATCCCACAATATATCTAGGTTCTTAGTGAACTGTTGTACTATTTTAGAGGTGAAGTGTGTTCCTTGATCTGATTGTATTATCTGTGGTGTATTATATGCTGTAATCCACATCCATAGTGTGAGAATGGTTCCACTGTGTCTGGTCTGTGATGTGCAGCTGCTAGGCCTAAACCTGTGGTGACATCTGTTGCAGACCACTCTATCAGTGTTAGAAACCACACTGCCAAAAGTCTTGGGGGCTAAGTTGATAGAGCCAGAAGTACCCCAAGCAGCTCTGGTCCATGGGTCAGGGTTCAGCAAGAGAGAGAGTAAAGATGGATGCAAAGAATAAAGACCAGACAGAGTGTGATTCAATCTTGTTTATTCTTCAGTCTCTCTTCTTCTCTTCAAGTCCCAAGTCTTGAGTTCCTAGTCCCTAGTTCCTAGTCCCTAGTGCCTCCAAGTCAAGTTTCCAGTTCCAAGTTCTAGTCTCGAGTCTCGTTCAAGTACAAGTGTCTAATTTCTAGTTGCCTGTCTCGAGTCTCACTTTCCTAATCCTAGTTCTAAGTTGCTAGTCTCTTTCCCAGTTCCAAGTTACCTGCCTCAAGTCTCAAGTCTTAAGTACTCTTCCAAGTACAAGGGTCTAATTCCTAGTTTCAAGTACTCTCTTCTGTCTGCCTCTCACCTTTTATATGTCTCACTTCTAAGCCATGCCTTTAAGTCACACCTTTAACTCTTATCTCTATATCACACTTTTATGTCTCACACACCCAAGGGAAGATCTTGGGTATCTAAAACAAGATGTGATCAGAGTATGCTCAGCTGTTGTAGGCTATTATAAACAAGTCTCTTGTCAGGGTATATGGCTCAAGATGGCTGCAAGGAGGATAGCCGCCTTCTGTCGGCTCCCTACAGACATCTACTATTGTACATGCATATATGTTGCTGTAGCAAGTCAATGGATCAATCCAGTCTATCTCTATGTATGATGAAAGATTAATCTATGTCTTATCTGTCCATGATAATTATGTCTGAATCTTAATCCTGTAGAGGGGCAATATGTGCATGAGCTTATGGTATTTTGTATGTGTTTCCATGGTGTTTTGATATTTCTTTGGTCAAACCATGATTTAAAGGCATGTGTTCCTATATGTTCCATGTATGTGTGTAAATGTAAGGGGGGCCCCCCTTAGTGGGGGGCAGTTTCCTTAACTGGTTGTTCAATTTCCATCCCCTTGATATTTTTAATTTGGTGGGTCATAATATGGATGTCCTATACTGGGCTTCTAATTTTATTGCAAAAGATGCCAGTTTGTCTGCCTTATTGTTTTAATCTGCCTCTTTGGTATCTTTTGGTTTATGGGCATCCACATGTTTAATGTGAATTTTAATTTTCTGTCCTAATTCCTGTATTTCTTGCCAAGCTTTTTTGGACCATAAAGGTTTTCCACCAATTGGCCAATTTCTGTGTTTCCATTTACCTGACCAAATAGATATACCATTGCAAACACACAATGAATCTGAAAAAAAAGTATTATGGAGTGTGCCTGTTCCTCGTGGGATTGACTATTTGTTAGTAGTGCTGCCATAACTTCTGCGTGTTGAGTTGATTTCGATGTTCCTTCTTGAGTTATGACCTTATTGTCACTAGTTCTGTAAGCTGCAGCTTTCCACTTAGTTATATTATTTTGAGTAATGGATGAACATCTGTAAGCCATGCATTCTTCAGGGAGGGTTCATAATTCCCTGTGTACCACCTGCCTATTGGTTGTGGAACCTGCTCTATTTCTTTCTTGGATATGATGTCCGGAACCTGTACTAGTGTCCTAAGAGCATTCATAAAGGTTTCTGTCAGCTTAGTGGTATAAGTTGTCTGTAATTGTTCTGTCAACTGTGCCAGATACCACTTCCATTGAAGTACTTTGGGCCCCATGGGGAGTTCTGCCCAGGATTACCCAGTTGCTATAATCCAATGCTTTATTGGCAATTCTGTTTTGATAATTAATTTATTTTGTTTTATGTGGCTGTGAATAGTTCGTAACACCTCGTAAGTAGACCAAATCATTCTTTTGAAGAATGAGTATCTGTTTTTACTCCATGGGAAGCGCTTACAGTAGAATCCAACGGGGTTATGGATTGCATTATCCTCTGAGAACATGTTCCAGTTACCATAGACTTTTAAATATAATATTTCTAGATATATTACATCATGTTGTTTAATGTAAGTGAATTGTTGGTATTCCTGAATATACTGTATTGCTATTTTGAATGCTTTTTCCTGCTCCTTACCCCATTCAAATGTTTCTGATTTCTTAATTACCTTATACATTGTTTGTAAAATTAATTGCAGGTATGGGATCTGCTGGCGCCAATAGCCAAACATCCCTACTACATGTTGTGCCTGAGTTTTGGTTTGGGGGGCTTATAGTGCCTGTATCTTATCTATAACTGACTGTGGTATAGTGGGGCCTATGACTGATGATTCTACTCCAAGGAATTCACCTTTAGTACCTACTGGTTGTACCTTATCAGGGTTAATAGTCCAGCCATGTGCCCTTAGGTGAGTTATAGGTTTGGTAAGGGTCTTCTCAACCTCTGTTTTATTGTCACAGTATATTATAACATTGTCTATATATGAGTCATATTCGGTGTTTCCTATAGGTTGGAATTTCCTTCAGGGTGGTCACTAGAGTGGGCTATGACTGTGCTATATAAGTATCCCTGTGGTAGTCTAAGAAATTTGTATTGCTTTCCTTTCCAAGTGAAGGTTGTATATTCCTGAGAGTTGGGGTGTAGGGATATGCCAACAAACATATCTGATAAGTCCAATGATGCCAGCCACTGTGGGGATTTTTGTCTAATTTTTAGATTGATATCCTCCACATCTGGTAGCTGTCCAGGCATTTTAGGTGTTAATTCATTAATTTTTCTATAATCCACAGTGAATTTCCATTTTCCATTTGGTTTTTGTACTGGCCAAACTGTGGATTTATAATTGAAGCTTTGGGTAGAGGCTATTATTTTTTCTTTTATTAGGTCTTTGACTCTTTGTGTTATTTTTGGTATACCTCATTTAATAGGGTATTGAGTGGTAGATGAAGGAGGGATGGGGTAATTCTACTGATTCTACTTTAACTTCAGCAAGATTGCATATAGATTTTTAAATTAGTTTAAGTTGTAAAATGTCAGGGAAAAGTTTCTTAATTTCTAGAATTCCTAAAATATTCGAAGGTGCAGGAATATAGACTACATTTGTTGGTATCTTTCTATCATATAATAAGATAATGGAGCCTGTATTAGCTAGTATTTTTCTTCCAATTCCTTGTATTTTTATTTTTTTTGTTTCTTTGTTTGTTGGGGGATGTGAGGGTCCATACGGATACTTCACTGCCTGTATCTAATAGCCATCTGGCTGGAATAGGTC
>JANHMN010000003.1:17547816-17581138 GCA_030674055.1 Rhabdomys pumilio
AGTAATTATCATTTTCTTTATCTGTTCCTTCTCTTTCTTCCTTCCTTAATTAAAACAGTACGTGGTGACCTGGCAAGATATAACAGGAGTCTGCTTGATATCCAGAAATTAGATGTTACCAATAATATTAAAGTTAAGGCTTTTCATGAATTTAAGAGAAATGTATGTTACAGTCACTCGTTCTAAGTAGAAATAAAGGTAACCTAGAGCCACAGGCAGACATGTGTGATCTGCAGTGTTTCTCCAGATTTAGTCTCAATTCTGTATAATAAAAATAGGATATTTTTGTTATAAAATTGAGGATGGAATAATATACAGATATTTCCCAGAAAGTTAGCAATGGGTTCCTTGGATTTAGGGATGATGGTGGCAGCCCCCTATGAGTTCTCTATAAAGCTTAGGTGAGGATGATTTTGTAGGCAGACAGATGGGGTTCAAACATTATAAAGACTGTAGGGTCAATAGTATGACCTCATGTTTGCCCTTTTATAAAACTGTATTGTCTCACATATGTCTGAAAGATACTGATTTTGTAACAGCAATATTGCTGCCCCCAACCTCACTGGAAACTGGTGGCTGAGAAATATAAAAAAATTGTGCTTGTTGTAAAATTTTTATGTCTGAGATTGTATAGTTCCTTTTTTTTTTCTGTTCTAAATCTGTATTATTCTGTGTCACAAGAAAATGTTGGCACAGGAAAATAGAGAAGCGTTTACCCACCCCCTATGAATTTTTAACCCAGTTTCCTTTTATTATTTCAAGAAAAGACTCGGGCTTAGTCAAGTCTAGGTGAGCACCCTGACTCCCGAGTTCAAGGGCTCACATGTTAAAAAACAGCCTGTCAGTATTATATCTCAGCTGTGTGTTTTCCTATATGCCTACAGTGTATCCCTAGTCCTTCATGACCCCTGACTCTTGTTGAGGCTAGACTCCAGCATAGATGGTGCCTAAATGTGGGGATCTTGAACCTTTAGGGTAAGTAGAAGGACCAATTCGACCTGGTAAGGACCCCACTCAGGGAGTTCTGATGACCACAGGTCAAAGATTAAGGCTGGAAAAGGGAGTGAGTAGTGTTTTCTTTTCCCCTAATTCATAATGGGCCAAAATAAATCTTCCAAGAGAGTGATATATAAAAAGATATTAAAGAGATTGAAATTTGAAAAGAGTATTCATTTTGAGCAACAACGTTTAAATGTATTTATGCAGTTTGTTAAAAAGACTATTCCTTAGTTTCCTGAGAAAGGTACCTTAAATGAGGAAGCCTGGAAAAATGTAGGTAAAGACATTAAACAATAGATTCTTGAACATCTAGATGAGAAAAATGAGGTCCCAGAAAGTGGGGTTAGCTATTGCTTTGTGGTTAAATAGGCTTTTAATCATGCAGAGATCACTGATTTACCAAGCTCTCCCTCTGGTTCCACTGCTGGGAGTGTGGCAGGAGAGTGTACACCTTTAATTTCAAAACCTAAGAAGTGTCAGTCTCATCCCTATCCTGCAAAAAATTATGTGGTGGAATTGGTAGATAAGTCCCCTGATTCTTCTGAAAATGAAGATAGTGAACCCCTAGATCCAAGGAATGCCTTGGATTTAGAGGAAGAAGCAGCTGAATATCATAATCATGAATGGTCCCCCTCTGATGCTTTGCGTGAACTTCCTAAGTCCTAATTGGCTGCTGCTGCCAGAGAATCTAGGAAATGGGGGATCCTCTTTTTCATGCTTTCCTATTCTATTTGAGATTGGAGAGCCTGAATGGGAGCCCATATCTTATGAGTTAATTAAGGAATTAAAGGAGGGGGTGTCTAAATACAGGCCTACTGCTCCTTATCTTTTGTCCATTGTGGAAAATCTAGCAAGTACCCCTATGCCACTCTGTGACTGGCAAACATTTGCAAGATCCTACCTTCCAAGATTCCAATTTCTGTGTGGAAAGTTGGATATGAAGATGAAATTAGAGGACTTCTGCAGTCTAAGGGGATAAAACTCCAAGAAGGGGAGGATAAAGGCTTACCTCTCTATACAGGCCTGGGCAAATGGGCCACTTTGGATGCTCAATTGACTATACCAGCTCAGTTGGCTATAACAGCTCCTGTTCCCAAAGAAATTACTGCTAGTGCTGTCCCAGTTTGGAGAGCTTTGCATAGTGGTGATACTAAAATTGTTCCTGGCTGAGGTTAAGCAGGGAAATAAGGAACTTTATGCAAATCTTGTGGCCAGATTAATGGAAGTGGTAGTAAAGACTGTCCCTGAGGGACCTTCAGCTGATATGGTAATTAAACAATTGGCCTATGAAAATGCTAGTAAAAATTGTCAAGCTTTACTGAAGGACAGAAGAAAAGGATCCACTCTTGGAGATTTTGTTCACTATTGTGCTGAATTTACACCTACTGACATGCACAGTATGGCATTTGCTGGAGCAATGAAGAAAATGGTCCCCAGACAGCCCCTATTGAATAAACAAAAAAAGGGGAGGGGCTTTTTGCTGAGGCAGACTCCTAGCTGGTTTGCTCCTGTGAAGACACCATACCCTGACCCACCCAAAAGGAACCACTGTAATCAGAACATCAGGCAAGAATCCTCCCCCCAAACCCTCTCCCAGAGCTGTAGCTGGGCACTCAGGACCCAACAGTCAACAAAAACCCACCCTCCCGAATACGACTCCCTTTCTGCCCCTGTTTGTCCCTTGTTGCTGAGGCAGACTCCTAGCTGATCTACTTCTGTGAAGACACCATATCCTGACCTATCCTACAGGAACCACTCTACTCAGAATAGTGGAGAATCCACTGCACTCAGAGCAGTTGAGGAAGCTGGATTCCCAGGAGCTTAACACTCCCAAGATCATGGCTCTGCACCTGATTCCACAACACCCAGAGGAAACTGGGCTCCCAGGAGCTCTAAAATGTCCAGGATCAATAGGATATCAGGATCCCAGAGGCAGCCTGAGTCCCAGGAGCTCTTCCACCCAGGAGCTCAGGATCACATGATCACAGAGACAGCAGGACTCTGAGGAGTTGACACAAGCAAGGTAACAGGACAGACAGTCTCCAGTCAGTATCAGTGAGTGCAGGTAGCACTAGAGATAACCAGATGGTGAAAGGCAAGTGCAACATAAGCAACAGAAACCAAGGTTACCAAGGTTACCTGGTATTACCAGAACCTAGTTCTCCAACCATACCAAGTCCTGGACACCCAATCAAAGTGGAAAAGCAGGATTCAGATTTAAAATCACTTCTCATGATGATGATAGAGCACTTTTAAAAGGACATAAATAACTCCGTTAAAGAAATACAGAACACAGGGTGTCATGAGCAAGGCCACAGTGAGGTTTTAGTATCCCTGGTCCTTCTCCACTCAGGAATCATATGCTGAACTGACCTTGAGATGGTCAGCTTCTCAAGAGGGAAGAGAGTTCATCAGAGATGAAGGGTTTAATATTCAATTGATCTTTAATGATGCACAGCAAACAATATGTTATCACCAATGCTAAAGCTATTGCCACACAAGGTATTGCCACATTTCTTATTCATCCCACGTATAGTCTCTATCAAACACAAATAATAAGTTGCTAATTATCGAAGAAATAAGCATGGCAAGAAGTACATCATTCATTCATGGGTTATGCCGACCTGAGTCCTTATGGTGGTTTCGGGTTACAGGTTCCAGTCCCTGAAGGTCAAAGGGTTGAGGCTTCCCACTAACTGAATTGCTAATTTGACCTAGTGGGGGCTTGACTACGAAGTGGGGGAGTGGAAGCAGGGACATGGTCGATGCTGTCAGTCTCTCTGTTATCTTAGAATATCAATGAGGAGGAGTGGTGGGGGATCACATCAGGTAGTCATGGCTACCAGTATGATGTTTTACTCCAGCCAAGCTCCTCTTTTTATGCTGAATTTGGCAATTTGGTGTCACTGCTGACTTGCACAGCTGATAGCCATTTGCATCTGGTTATCGCAGGCTCTGACTCCATTACAGTTGGCTACCACACTTATTCAAAACAACTTGTTTTTGTGCACAAATATTTTGATTCATAAAGTTTCAAAACAACTTCTGGTTTTCACAGCACTTCAAAACAATTTTACTTCAAACTTTTCTTTCTTATTATAATATGGAGTTGGTCCTGTTAAGGGCCTGCTCTTTACACAGGTGAACAGAAGCTCTTAAAAAGGAAACACAAAAAATCCCTTAAAGAATTGCAAGAAAAGAAAATACACAGGTGAAGAAATTAAACAAAACCATCCAGGATCTAAAAATGAAAGTAGAAACAATAAAGAAATCTCAAAGAGAGACTACCCTGAAGATAGAAACCCTAGAAAGAGATCATGAGTCACAGAATATAAGAGATAGAAGAGAGAATATTATGTGCAGATGATATTATAGGAAACATTGACACAACTGTCAAAGAAAATTCAAAATGCAAAATGCTCCTCACCCAAAACATCGAGGAAATCCAGGACAAAATGAGAAGACCAAACCTAAGAATAATAGGTATAGATGAGAAAAAAGATTTCCAACTTAAAGGGCCAATAAATATCTTCAACAAAATTATAGAGGAAAACTTTCCTAACCTAAAAAAAAGAGATGCCCATGAACATACAAGAAGCCCAGAGAACTCCATATAGAATAGACCAGAAAAAAATACCTCCTGTCACATAATAACTGAAACATCAAATGCAAAAAACAAAGAAAAAATATTAAAAGCAGTAAGGGGAAAGGGTCAAGTAATATATAAAGGTATACCTATAAGAATTACACCAGACTTTCCACCAGAGACTATAAAAGACAGAAGAAGATCCTGGACAGATATCATACAGACCCTAAAAGAACACAAATGCCAGCCCACACTACTATACCCAGCAAAATTCTCAATCACTATAGATGGAGAAACCAAGATATTTCACGACAAGGCCAAATTTACACAATATCTTTTCACAAATCCAGCCTTATGAAAGATAACAGATGGAAAACTCTAACACAAGGAGGAAATTACAACCTAGAAAAAGTAGTCTTCCAGCAAACCAAAAAGAAGATAGCTACACAAACATAATTCTACCTCTAATAACAAAAATAACAGGAAGCAAAAATCGCTTTTCCTTAAATTTTCTTAACATCAATGGACTCAATTCCCAATAAAAAGGTGTAGACTAACAGACTGGATACACAAACAGGACCCAGAGTTTTGCTGCATAGAGGAAATACACCTCAGTTACAAAGACAGACATTGCCTCAGAGTAAAAGTCTGGAAAACAAATTGCCAAGCAAGTAGTCCAAGAAAGAAGCTGGAGTAGTCATTCTAATACCAAATAAAATCAACTTTCAGCCAAAAGTTATCAAAAAGATAAGGAGGGACACTTCATACACAACAAAGGAAAAATCTACCAAGATGAGTTCTCAATTCTGAACATCTATGCTCTAAATGCAAGGGCACCCACATTCATAAAAGAAAGCTTTTTAAAGCTCAAAACACACATTGTAATTTACACAATAATAGTGGGAGACTTCAACATCCCACTCTCAGGTAATAGATCATGAAAACAGAAACTAAACAGAGATACAGTGAAACTAACAGAACTTAACAACCAAATAGATATAACAGATACCTATAAAACATTTCATCCTAAAACAAAAGAATATACCCTTTTCTCAGCTCATCATGGTACCTTCTCCAAAACTGACCATATAATTGGTCACAAAATAGGCCTCTACAGATACAAAAAGATTGATATAATCCACGTATACATGGAAACTGAACAACACTTTATGATAACTTGGTCAAAAAAGAAATAAAGTAATTGAAGATTTTTTAGAATATAATAAAAATAAAGGCTTTTCATACCAAAATTTTGGAACACAATGAAAGCAGTGCTAAGAGGAAAACTCATAGCTCTAAGTACCTACAAAAAGAAACTGGAGAGAGCATACACTAGAAACTGATAGGACACCTGAAAGCTCTAGAACAAAAACAGGCAAATACAAACAAGAAGAGTAGACAGCAGGAAAAAATCAGCTTGGGGCTGAAATCGACCAAGTAGAAAGAAAGAGAACAATACAACATATTAACAAAAGCAGGAGCTGGTTTTTTTGAGAAAATCAACAAGATACATAAACCCTTAGCCACACAAACCAGAGAACACAGAGATAGTATCCAAATTAATAAAATCAGTACCAAAAGAAGAGACATAACAACAGAAAACGAGAAAATTCAAAAAAAATATCAGATAGTACTACAAAAGCTGATACTAAGCAAAATTGAAAAATCTGGATGAAATGGATAATTTTCTAGACAGATACCAGTTACAAAAGTTAAATCATGACCAGATAATGCATCTAAACAATCCCATAACCTCGAAAGAAATAGAAGCAGTAATTAAAAGTTTCACCACCAAAGCAAAGCTCAGGATTGGATGGTTTTAGTGCAGAGTTTTATCACACCTTCAAAGAACTAGTACTAATTTTCTTTAAACTATTCCACAGAATAGAAACAGAAGGAACATTACCTAATTTGTTCTATAAAGCCAAAATTATGCTCAAATCTAAACGACACAAATACTCAACAAAGAAAAAACTTCAGACCAAACTCCCTTATGAATATCAATGCAAAAATACTCAATAAAATTCTCGCAAACCAAACCCAAGAACACATCAAAACAATCATTCATCATGATCAAGTAGGCTTTATCCCAGGAATGCAAGGATGGTTCAATATTCAAAAATCCATCAATGTAATCCACTACATAAATAAACTCAAAGAAAAAAAAACCCACATGATCATATCACTAGATGCCAAGAAAGCATTTGACAAAATTCAACATCCCTTCATGTTAAAAGTCTTGGAAAGAGCAGGAATTCAAGGCACATACCTAAACATAGTAAAAGCAATATACAGCAAGCCAACATCAAACTAAATGGAGAGAAACTTGAAGCAATCCCACTAAGATCAGGGACTAGACAAGGCTGTCCACTCTTACGCTACCTATTCAATATAGTACTGGAAGTCCTAGCTAGAGCAATTAGACAACAAAAGAAAGTCAAAGGGATTCAAGTAGAAAAGGAAGAAGTCAAAATTTCACTATTTGCAGATGATATAATGGTATACTTAAGTGACCCTAAAGTTTCCATCAGAGAACTCCTAAACCTGATAAACAAGTTCAGCAAAGTGTCTGGATATAAAATCAACTCAAACAAATCAGTAGCCTTCCTCTACTCAAAGGATAAACAGGCTGAAAAAGAAATTAGGAAAATGACACCCAAATAATATAAAATATCTTGGAGTGAACCTAACCAAGCAAGTGAAAGATCTGTATGACAAGAACTTCAAGTCTCTGAAGAAAGAAATAGAAGAAGATCTCAGAAGATGGAAAGATCTCCCATGCTCCTGGATTGGCAGGATTAACTTAGTAAAAATGGCCATCTTGCCAAAAGCAATCTATAGATTCAATGCAATCCCCATCAAAATTCCAAATCAATTCTTTATAGAGATAGAAAGAGCAATTTGCAAATTCATTTGGAATAACAAAAAACCCAGGATAGCAAGAACCTTCTCAACAATAAAAGAACTTCTGTGGGAATCTCTATCTCTGACCTCAAACTGTACTACAGAGCAGTAGTAATAAAAACTGCATGGTATTAGTACAGAGACAGGCTGGAATACCAGTGGAATAGAATTAAAGATCCAGAAATGAACCTACACACCTATGGTCACTTGATCTTTGACAAAGGAGCTAAAACCATCCAGTGGAAACAGGACAGCATTTTCAACAAATGGTGCTGGATCAACTGGAGGTCAGCACGTAGGAGAATGCAAATCAACCATTCTTATACCCTTGCACAAAGCTCAAGTCCAAGTGGATAAAGGACCTTCACATAAAACCAGATACACTGAAACTAATAGACGAGAAGGTGGGGAAGACCCTCGAATACCTAGGCACAGGGAAAAAGTTCCTGAACAGAACACCAATGGCTTATGCTCTAAGATCAAGAATTGACAAATGTGACCTCATGAAATTTCAAAGCTTCTGTAAGACAAAGACACTGTCAATAAGACAAAACAGCAGCCAACAGATTAGGAAAAGATCATTACCAATCCTACATCTGACAAAGAGCTAATATCCAATATATACAAAGAACTCAAGAAATTAGACTCCAGACAACCAAATGACCCTTTTAAAAAATGAGGTAAAGAGCTAAACAAAGAATTCTCAAGTGAGGAAACTCGAATGGCTGAGAAGCACCTTAAGAAATGCTCAACATCCTTAGTCATCAGGGAACTGCAAATCAAAACAACCCTGAGATACCACCTCATACCAGTCTGAATGGCTAAGATCAAAAATTCAAGTGATGGTAGATGCTGGAGAGGATATGGAGAAAGAGGAACACTCCTCCATTGTTGGTGGGATTGCAAGCTGGTACAACCACTCTGGAAATCAATCTGGCAGTTCCTCAGAAAATCGGACATAGCACTGCCTGAGGACCCAGCTATACCAGTTCTGGGCATATACCTAGAAGATGCTCCAACATATAACAAGCTCATATGCTCCACTATGTTCATAGCAGCCTTTTTTATAATAGCCAGAAGCTGGAAAGAACCCAGATGTCCCTCAACAGAGGAATGGATACAAAACATGTGGTACATTTACACAATGGAGTACTACTCAGCTATTAATGAATTCAAGAAATTCTTAGATAAATGGATGGAACTAGAAAATATCAACCTGAGTGAGGTAACCCAATCACAAAAGAACACACATGGTATTTACTCACTGATAAGTGGATATTAGCCCAAAAGCTTGAAATAGCCACGATTTAACTAACTGGTCACATGAAGCTCATGAAGAAGGAAGACCAAGTGTGGATGCCTCGGTCCTTCTTGGAAGGAGTGACAGAACGCTCAAGAGAGCAAATAAAGTGACAACGTGTGCGACAGAAAGTCAAGTAGGGGCCATCAGAAGGCCGCTCTACCTTGATATCCGTCCCATGTGAAGTCACCAAAGATGGACGATGATATGGATGTCAAGAAGTGCATGCTGACAGGAGCCTGATGCAGCTGTCTCCTCGAAGATCTGCCAGAGTCTGACATATCCAGAGGTGGATGCTCGCAGCTACCCATTGATCTGATCAAGAGTTCCCAATTAAGAAGTTAGAGGACTGAAGGAGCTGAAAGTGTTGGTGGCCCCAAGAGGAGAGCAACAGTGCAGCCAACCAGAGCTCCCCACGGTCTAAACCACCAGCCCGGGAGTACAAAGGGAGGCACCCATGACTTCAGCTGTATACTGAGGGAAGGATGGCCTTGTTAGGCATGGGTGGGAAAGGAGATCCCTGGTCCCATAAAGACTGAACACTGAGCGGGGAGGAATTCGAGGGTGGGGAAGGGGGAGTGGGGGTAGGTAGGGGCACACCCTTGTGGAGGCAGGAGAGGGGATGGGATAGAGGGTTCCTGGGTGGTGGGGGGAAATGGGGTGAGGGGATAAAATCTGAAATATATTTTAAAGAAATAAAAAAAATTGAAAAAAAAAGAAATTATACTCCAACCAAATAAGCCTATTAAAAAAATGAAGAACAGAGCTAAAAAAAGAATTCTCAACTGAGGAAACTCAAATGGCCAAGAAGCACCTAAAGAAATGTTCAATATCCTTAGTCATCAGAGAAATGCAAATCAAAACAACACTGAGATTCCACCTCACACCAGTCAGAATGGCTATGATAAAAAACTCAGGTGATAGTAGATGCTGGCAAGGATGTGGAGAAAGAGAAACACTCCTCCATTGTTGGTGGGATTGTAAGCTCATACAACCACTCTGGACATCAGTCTGGCAGTTCCTCAGTAAATTGAACATAGTATTACCTGAGGACCTAGCTATACCACTCCTGGGCATATAACCAAAAGATGCTCCAACATATAACAGGAACATATGCTCCACTATGTTCATAGCAGTCTTATTTATAATAACCAGAAGTTGGAAAGAACCCAGATATCCTTCAACAGAGGAATGGATACAGAAAATGAGGTACATTTACACAATGGAGTATTACTCAGCTGTTAAAAACAATGATTTTGAGAGATTCTTAGATAAATGGATGGAACTGGAAAATATCATCCTGAGTGAGGTAACCCAATCACAAAGGAATACACATGGTATACACTCACTGATAATTGGATATTAGCCCAAAGACTCACAATACCAAAGATACAACTCACAGACCACATGAAGCTCAAGAAGCAGAAGGAAGACGAAAGTGTGGGTGGGTACTTCAGTAATTATTAGAAGGATTAACAAATTACTCATGAGAACAAATATGGAGACAAGTGTAGGACAGAAACTGAAGGAGAGGCCGTCGGGCCTGCTCCACCTGAGTATCCATCCCATGTGCAGTTACCAAAGGCAGATGCTGATGTGGATGCCAGGAAGTAGATACTGACAAGAGCCTAATATAGCTGTCTCCTTAGAGGTCTGCCAGACACTGATATATGCAGAGGAAGATGCTCACAGCTAATCATTGAACTGATCAAGGGGTTCCCAATGGAGAAGTAAGAGAGAAGACTGAAGGAGCTGAAGGGGTTTGTGGATCCATGGGGAGAGCAACAGTACCAACCAATCAGAGCTCCCAGGGGTCTAAATCACCAGCCTGGGAACACGTAGGGAGGGACCCATGACTCCAGCTGTATATGTAGGGAAGGATGGCTTTGTTGGGCATAGGTAGGAGAGGAGGTCCTTGGTCCCCAAGCTGGATGCCCCAGTATGGGGGAATTAAAGGGTGGAGAGATGGGAGTGGATGGATAGGTTGGGGCACATCCTCGTAGAAGTAGGAGGAGGGGGATGGGATTGGGATTTTCTGGATTGGGGGGAATGGGGAAAGGAATAACATCTGAAATGTAAATAAAATATCCAATAAAAAACAATTTCAAAAAAAAAAAGAGATTAAGTCCTGATTCTGGGGCATGTTTTTCTTGAGGTCAGCAGGGGCATTTTGGATGAGACTGTCCTTTTAAAAGAGGAAGTCAGTTTCCTGCGACTGCAAAGCTGTTCCCAGTGCATTCAGGAACTGTTCCTGTTCCTCTTTGACCTCGTTGCCAAAAAGGATTTTATTGGCAACGCGACTGCAGGTCGCGTTTTCATAGAGATGTACAGCCTTTCACAGTCCCTCAACAGAGAAACAAATGGCGGACCCACTCCCAGTCCCCTCAAACAATAGGGACCTCCAACCTCAACAATCCCTTTAGCCAGATAAGGGAACAATTGACACCTTGTTTGGAGCCACCCTAGGGAGTGCAGGATTGAACCTCAATGACACCTCCAATTACATATTAACTGAGCACTTCCCCACCTACATTAATGCCTATGGGAGGCTATAGACCTTTGTCATCTGACTGTACTATGGTTCTTGTTTTGGGTTGGAGTTCCACATCTCTTCAGGGGATTTATGTGTGATTCCCGGGGTTATTGATGCTGACTATACTGGTGAAAGTCAGGTTGTCATAGCTCCCCCTCATCACATGTTGCAAATTTATTCAGGACAAAGAATTGCTCAATTGCTTCTCCTCCCACTGATTAGAAAAGGAAATCCTATTACTGCCCTAGAAAGAGGAGATGCTCCTTTTGGGTCTAGTAACATGGGATTTGGGGTACAAAACTTTAAGACAAGACCACTTGAGACTTCATTGGTACAGGGAGCACCTATAAAGGGTTTGCTAGACACCAGAGTTTCATGTATTTCAGGAAAAGATTGGTCCAATGCCTGGCCAGCTCAGATAACTGCATCTAATTTAGCTGGAGTAGGTATGGCCTCTAATGTGGCTCGTAGTTCAGAAATTCTTCATTGGAAGGATGGTGAACATACAAGAACCTTCCAGCCTTTTATCATTCCTTCATTGCCCTTTATGCTTTGAGGAAGAGATGTATTGGATCAGGTGGGTACATTTTGATTTCCTCCAAGAATCCAGTGCTGTTGCAAATGCAAAGAAAGGGGTCTAGGAAAAAACTTTTTAGGGGCACGTTCATTCAGTACTGCCCAGACAGAAACAGAATAGAAATGGCTTGAGGAGTACTCCTTTTTTAGGGGTCACTGATTTTGCAGCTGATAAAATCTCTTAGCTTTCTGATCTTCCAGTCTAGGTTGTTCAGTGGTCCGGTTATGGAGAAAAGATCCAGGCCACCTATGAATTAATGGAACAACAGTTACAGCACCGTCATACAAAGGAATCAACTAGTCCCTGGAATATTCACTCCCATTTTTGTAATTAAAAAGAAATCAGGAAAATGGAGATTGTTGCATGATTTTAAAAAGGTTAATGAAACCATGGAGGCCGTGGGACCACTGTACCCTGGCCTTTTATCTTCTAGTGTTATTCCTTTGGAATATTTCATTTTCATTATTGATTTACAGGATTGTGTTTTGTTTTGTTTTGTTTTGTTTTACTATTCCTCTTCATCTTGATGATAAGGAGTATTATGCTTTCAGTTTGCCTTCAGTAAACTTACAAAGACCTTACAAGGAACATCATTGGAAGGCGTTGCCTCAGAGAATGATGAATAGCCCTACTTTGTGTCTAAAATTTATGGCCATGGCATTACAGCTGATTAGGAGAGCGTTTCCAGAAGTGATGTATATCATTATATGGATGATATTCTTTTGGCTCAACCAGATTTGGAGATACTCGAGACAGCTCTTTCTAGATAGATTAAAGAATTGGCATAATCCTGGCTATTTACTTTGAGAGAAAAGATCTGAGTGGATGGTTTTCAGCTGACATTCATTATAAAGCCAAGAAAAAAAAGCCAGGTTCAAAACTAAGTGTTTTAGTCAAGAGAGACGACAGAGGTTCTGGTTAGTCAACAAAAGGATGGACTGGGTATTAAGACTATCTTGTACCTCACTGGTACAAATAGCAATAATTATGCTCTAATTGTATTTCAAGAGAAAAGGTTTATTTTAACAGGAAGGGTGATATGTAGGAGGAGCTAAGGGGGAAGGAGCACTGAGAGGAAAAGATGGAGTAAGGAGAGGAGAAGATGAAGTAGAGGAGAAGCTAGATGATGAGAGAGAGAAAGAAGGAGAAAGAGAGAGTGGGCATGGAGGCAGAAGTTCACATGTCTCCACCAGTCAAAGATAGTTTATATATTTTGGTTGGGTATTGGGTTACACTTCTGATTGAGCATTACCATACTTATAAAGCCTTTGATTAACATTTTTTAAAAATTGTATAAAAGCAAAATGGAAAAGGAGGCACAGGATAGGGGTTTTCTAGGGAGGGGAAATGGGGAAAGGGGATGGCATCTGAAATGTAAATAAAATATTCAATAAAATGACTTTAATAAATAAATAAATATTGTATTAATGCTTTGAGAATTAAAAAAAAAAAAAGAATTGGCATATGATGGATTGAAAATAGCTCCTGAAAGAGAGACCTTCTTTTCAATTATTTAGGGCAAAAAAATAGAGAGTGCTCGGATTTCCCACAAAACAATTGTTTTGGATACTTCTCATTTAAATATATTAAATGATTTTCAAAAATTATTTGGTTAAATTAATTGGGTGAGGCCTTATTTGAAGTTGACCACAGAAGAATTGATGCCCCTGTTTAATATCCTTAAGGGAGATAGTGCCCCAACATCTCCTAGACAGCTAACTCTTGAAGCCAAGCAAGCATTAGACTTGGTGAATAAAGCCTTGTCACAATTGATGATGAGGTTTGATGACCAGCTCCCAATTTGTTGTTTTAAAAACACAGTTAATCACCTACTGGAGTTATTTGGCAAGATCATGGACCCTTGGAATGGATATATCTGTCATTTACTAATACACACATTTTGTTGCTAATTATGGTTAGATGGCTAAGTTAACTGTTAAAAGCAAAAAAAGAATTAGAGAAATTTTGGGAAAGGATTTTGATGTTGTAATATTACCTTATACTGCAGAGCAAGTGGATTGGTTATTTAATTTTTCCAATTTTTTTGCTCTTTCATTTTTGCATTTTATGAGTCAAATTTTGTATCCTTTGCCTAAGAACTCTTGCTTCAATTTCTTTCAACCCAAAAGGTAATTTTTCCAAATAATTACTCATGTCCCCTTAGTTGATGTTGTTACTCTATTTACTGGTGGCTCTTCCACAGGTAGGGCTACATTGGTATCTGAAGAAATTATTGAGGTTTTTATATTAAATAGAGCCTCTGCTCAGAAAACTGAGTTATTTGCCATTGTTGGGAGATTTGGGTGAACATTAACTCTGCCTTGAAGTGATGAACTACACATTGGAATGTGTGTTATCTACACTTCAATCAATAATATTAGTGAGCCTCCAACTGTTAGCAACATAGTTAATTTTCCTTGTATATTCTGTATACATGATACAAAAAGGCTGTACCTGGGCAGTTCTTTTTATTTATTTTTTATTATTTTATTTTATTTTTGCAAATGTAAATGTATCATTTACTCACTTAGACTTACAGACTGCTGGTGGCAGCAAATGATTTACAATAATAAATATATACCAAAAATATCTACAAATAAAGAGTACTGCTATATATGAGTGGTGATCTGCTGAATAGATACCAATCACAAAGATAATTATTCAGTATTGTTCATAAAAAGAACAACTGGATGACAGAAATTTGAGCCTTAATTCAATTATTTACAATAACCAAAGTATTGATTCTGTTCAAGTCCCATAGGAATAAAGTTCTACATGGCAAATGTCATGGCTGTTTTTCTCGTATTTTTTTAAGCTAGGTTAATCCATGTCAACAAATTAAAAAGTTCACAACAGTATGCTTGATGGCTTTCTATTTAAAATAAAACTACAAATGATATGTATTTATAGTACATGAGTTATCAGTACTGCCCTCTGCCTGTGGCTTTACCTATACTGATTTCCTTTAAGATAGTTCTATATGGATGATTTGATAGTACTTCAAGTTTTCTTAGAGTGACAGTAAGTTTCATTTCCAGAAGCTGTTTCAGGACAAGCTCAGAGCGATCTTTTAGAGTCTTGTCTAAAACAATTTTTACATTCTCACTGCACTGAAACTTTGAGGGATTGGCAAACTGTACAAAGATTTCACTTTCTTTACAAGAACACACATGATTTCCACCAGTCACAGCAGTTTTATCAACATGCCATCTGGAGTTTGAATGGGATCCTCTCTCACTTCCACTGTTTGAATGGTCTTTGTCAGTATTTTTCTTCTGCTTCACTGCAGACTCTTCAAGAAACTTCAGCAAAGATGCTTCAAATCCCACAGGTTTAAAGGAGCTCCAGTCAGAGGATGTGGGACGCTCCTCAGTGGTTTGAACTGCTACAGCACTGTCGTCCTCTTTTCATGTACTGTTTACCACCAATGACAGTTCTGGCTCAGTTTTCTCAATCTTCCATTTCTTATTCTGCACGATGGTTTTTTTCTTTATAAACTCTCTTCAAATTACCAGTCTTTTGTCTTTCTGATATGCAGGAACCATGTTCCTGAAAATTGTTATTTACCTTTAAAGTAGTATAGACTTGGGTTTCTGTACTTCCTCTGTCTCCACTTATTAACTTTGCAATAAATAATTCTGTTAACTCGCCCATTTCATCCTTTTCACTGTTTATATCTTCTTCCTGTAGAATGGTGGCTGGTTTAGAGTGATCATTTCTCTCTAACACAAATGAACCAGGATCTTGTTTACCATTCTTTTCATCTTCTTGCTCAGAGATTTCCTGTCCTTGTGGACTGCCATATTGCTTTAAAGACAATAGGAATATTGCAGTGTTGTGGTGTAGATGCCTTGGACAATTTATGACACTTATAATGTCTCATTATACTGCTTTCACTTGTAACAACTGAAGTACACCCTTTTATCATACATGGATACTGTGTCACAAATTTGCTTGTACACTCTGCCAAGGCATAATTCCTAGCCTTTATGGAATATACATGCTTCCCACGTTTTTTGAGAGTAAGGCTTATTTTTCTCAGTCTGCACTATTGCTTTCTAAATTACTTGTTTTCTTTCACTTTGTCTTTGGCATTTTTATTCCGTCTTTCCCTGATCTGTTGTGTTTTGTTGACCAATGTTTAGACTTTGATTTTTCTTGGTTTGCCTTACTTGCTATATTTTCCTGGCCAGTTAATTTTCTTGGCCAAATCAGATGGGCCTTATGCTTGTCATTATGTTTGTTAAAAATGTGTCAGAGCAGATTAGACCAAGTGGCATATATCCTGTCACAGCCTTCACAGTCACACTTGTATATGCCATCTTCTGTCTTACTTGTCCTTGTCCCAATTCCATCGTCTACCTCAAGATGAACAACATAGCTCAGATATGTTATAAAAGAAGACTTACACTCCAACTGATCACATGGAAATTTGCCAACATACACAGCCACAGTCATGCTTTCAATTTCCTCAGGGGTCATTTCATGAAGTTTCATGTAGAGCTGTATTAGGCCAGTAATGGCTGGGAAAATCCTAGAATTCACCTGACACCGAAATTCTTTCATTGATGGTTTAGGTTCAGTTTCTTCACTTTCCTCTCCACCCTCTGCAGAAAATGTAGGAAGGTTTGATTTATGTACAGCCTAGTAAATGAAGAATCAAGTTTTGCTGTATTTTAAATGCAGCAAACATCCCTCGTGAACGCAACAACACGGTCTGTATGAACTGTATCTTGTTGGAGGTTCAAAGGACTGGGAAACTGGATTCCTTTCTCTTTTTCTTTCCTTTTCTTTTCTATGCCTCTGTTTTTCCTTCCTTTGGTTTTTAGGTTTTGCAAAATTTGCATTATATTGTTCAGAAGAGGCTGTGACAGGTTGTCAAGAACTTTCTGGTTTCTCAGGACTTTTTTTTCCCTGCAAGTTGTTTTTCTGGGATTACTGCTGCATCGTCAAGTGCATCGTCACCTGTCGCTGCTGGTACATTGAAGGCCAGCTGTGACTCAGTTTTTGTTTCCTCTGCCATGAGTGGCTGTCTCCTCACTTGATTAATCTGTGGAGATGACAAATTTTCACTCTGAGATTTTCTTCCATAGGGGCTTTTTATTTTTAACTTTGCTATTTCTTCTACTGTAAAATGATGCACCAACTGACAGTGTGCCCAGAGATTAAAGTTTCTTGTAAATGTTTCAGTACATGTAGGTCCAACACATTTAAATGGAGCAAAGTTTAACTGATTCTTCTTTATTTCAAGAATTATCTCTGGAGTATACTGATGAATTTTACCATAGTGTTTAAAGAGGGTATCCTTTGTCATGGCATTGTAGTTACAGCCTTGGTTTTGACTCACAAAGGGCTTACTATCTCTGTCATTAAGCTGAACATGTATCACTTCAGAAACTGGCTGGACTACAGTATTTGGAGTTGATTTAGGAGTAGAGGACACTGCTACTGGTTGGTTCATCAGCATACCCTGGGAAGCTGAAGCAGAGATATCAGTTCCTCATTTTAAGTATTGCAAACCCTCTAAAATATCCTGTATTTGATCCTCCTTATGTAATGCTTCAGACTGAGGAATGCTGCCCTTTGTTGACATTACAGTTAGAAAAGAGGAACACTGAGAAGCATCAGGCAACTTGCTATCTGGGATAGAGTTCACTGAAGGAAGTTGTATGCTGTAATTTATCTGAGCATTCTGTGTTGTCTCACCAGTACCCTGAGATCCACTTTTTACCTTAAGTATTTGAGAATTCATAGCAGTTTTAATAATTTCAAGAATCTTCTCAAAGTTCTAAATAACATTATCTTCAGAAATCTGCAAATCAAAACTTACTGGTGTGCATGAACTCAAAGGCGTCATTCGGGAGGGAATCATCGTTTTCAGTTTTTAATGTTAAAGGGGTTATTATTGTATTGGGTTCAGGAGTGGCTTTACAGTTCTCTTTTACACCAGTTATAAACAAATGATTGTCAATGTTATTTAATTTTTTCATGAGATTTTCCACCAAAACCTGAGGGTCACAATCAGGAATCACATCTGAATGTGTGCTTGTTTCTGGGACTGTAAGACTCTTCACTGAAAGTCTCACTGCTGAGTCAGTTGGTATCACGTTTTGGGAAACATTAGATACAATTACTTCAGGAGCAACTTTTTTTCTCTTCTTAGATGCACTACTTCTTTTTTTATTCAAATGACTAGACCTTGTATTTTGAGGACCATTTATAACAGAAACATGTGCACTATTATTGGTAAAATTTTGTGGTGGCTCAGTAGAACTGCTGAATGAATTGGAGCACGAGCCATTTTCAACAGTCTTCAGCAATAAATCATTTGTTGTAAAGATAGGCAAACTGTTACATTCTTCGAGGGTGGAAGTTTTGGAATTTGGTGTTTGATTCTGGTTTGATGATGAGGAGTTTGGGTGGCAAACAGTCTGTAACAAGGGTGTCACAGTTGGACCTGGCATCCCCGCTGCATTTGCTTGGGCTGCATCAGAGACACTGCCTATTGGAACAACCTGAGAAAGCATGTCGGCACTCTCAAATGTGCTGGGAATGCCTGCTTAATAATTTCACTGCCTTCCTGGCTAACACTGGTGTTAAAGTTACTCACATCACATCTAGGAAATGCACTTGGTAAAAAGGTTGGACGATTTTCCACAGAAAGAAGTTGCAGAAATGATGGATCTTCAAAACATGTTTCTGGATTAAAGTTAGACTGTTGTGGCTGTTGCTTATTTACTGCACTTGTGGAGAGAATCATGCTGGCCAGAAGGGAAGGCTATCTGTTGATCTGTAGAAGCTCCTGTGCAATTTCTGCTCCATCCAGTGGTTTGCAGTAAGACCTTTTACAGAGATGTCTACCCAGGGACCTGGGGTTGCTGAAAGTCCTGTAACACCTGCTACAGATGAATTTCTCATCTCTGATAATCGCAGGCCATTTAGCCCTTTTGTTGTGCTTGGGTTTTCTCTCCTTCCCATTTGGGCCTCGACCACGGTCTTTTTTCACTTTCTTAGGTGTAGACTGCTGGGCACTGGTGCTACTGAAGTTGTCTGCAGTACTGACTTGGGAAGGAAAAACTCCGTTTTCACTGCTGCTTCCTTTCAGAAAAGAGGAATTTATGTTTCCTTCTGTCTGCAAGGGATAATGATTTATACTATTTCCAAGTTGGGAAAAAACAGAATTGTTCTCACTGTCTACTGGTGAAGAGAAGAGAGCGCTATTTCCTGTGGGTAGAGGAAGAAAAGGATCTGAGCCGCTGTCAGTATTCAAAGGCAAAACTGTTTTGGTTAGATCTTCCATTTGTGCTGGTAAGGCAGTATTAGACAAATTTTCCATTTGTGAACATAGTATACCATCTTGTGCATGTTTATCCTGAGAAGATGTGTTTGGACTTAGGACACTTTCCACTGAGAGTAACAATGGAGTTGACACACTTGCTAAATGAGCTGGAAAAAATGGAAGGTGAGACATACTGCAACTGGGCTGAACAGGCAGGGTTCCCATTGGCTTTGGTCTCCAGTAAGGGTAAAGGGTCTTCTGAAGTTTTCCATTTCTCTACATATTCAAGGAGTGTCTGGCACAGCTGCCAGCAGCAGGCAGCAGCAGCCTCCACCTTAGGCTCCAGCTCCTACAGCGGCTTGCCCAGACACTGCAGCTCCACCACACAGCCACCACTGCTCAGGTGCTCCTGCTGGGCTTCAGCATCCGCCAGCCATCTGCCATCTTCACAGCCTGCTCTGTCACATATGTACCTGGGTCATGTGATCAGGCAGTCCTTTTTAAACTAAACATTATTTGCAAAACAGAGGATATTATTTGTTTTTAAAGCTCTTGTAAATAAAGACTTCAAAATGTTTTTCTATAAGAGAGAGGGGGAGGGAGAGAGGGAGAAAGAGAGAGAGAAAGAGAGAGAGAAGAGGAAGGAAAGAAAGAAAGAAGCAAAGAGAGAAACAAAGAAAGAAACAAACAAAGAAAATATCATCCTGGGTGAGGTATCCCAGCCACAACAGAACACACATGGTATGTACTCACTGAAAGTGGATATTAAGCTCAAAAGCTCACAATAACCAAGATACAACTCAACTCACAGACCATATGAAACTCATGAAGAAGGAGAACCAAAGTGTGAGTGCTTTGGTCCTTCTTAGAAAGAGTAACAAAATACTCAAGGGAGCAAGTATGGAGACAAAGTGTGGAACAGAAACTGAAGGAGGGGCCATCTGGAGACTGCCCCACCTCAGTATCTATCCCATGTGCAGTCACCAAACGCAGATGCTGATGTGAATGTCAGGAAGTAAATACTGACAGGAGCCTGATATAGCTGTCTCCTTAGAGGTCTCCCAGAACCTGACATACCCAGAGGCAGATGCTCACAGCTAACCATTGAACTGATCAAGGAGTTCCCAATGGAGGAGTTAGAGAGAAAACTGAAGGAGCTGAAGGAGTATGTGGTCCCATGGGGAAAGCAACAATTCCAACCGACCAGATTTCCCAGGGTCTAAACCACCAGCCTGGGAGCACATAGGGAGGGACCCATGTCTCCATCTGTATATGTAGGGGAGGATGGCCTTGCTGGGCATCAGTGGGAGGGGAGATCCTTGGTCCCTTAAAGGCTGAATGCCCAGTGTGGGGAAATTAGAAGGTGAAGAGGTGGGAGAGGGTGGGTGAGTGGTTGGGGACAAACACTCATAGGAGCAGGAGGAGGGAGGATGAGATAGGGGGTGTCTGAGGGGGAAATGAGGAAAAGGGATAACATCTGAAATGTAAATAAATAAAACACCCAGTTTTTTTTTAAAGTGGCACTGATCCAAAAGAAAAAAAAGAAAAAGAAAGAAAGAAAATGAGTTCACATCAAAAAGCAGCTCACTCAAAAAAGGAAGAATACACAAATGTATTAATTGAAAGGAAAAAATGAAAAGTCATTTCCAACATTTCCAAGAAGCAGAAGCTCAGGGGAAGAACCAAGAAAAATTCAGGTTATTAAGGACAGTAAGAAGAAAGATTGGGTGAGCGAAAGGAGAAGATGGAGAAAGAAGATGGACTCAATCAAACTACAATATATACAAACTTGAAATTTTTAGAGACTTAAAATTTTAAACACAAGGCTGGGTGTAGTGGCCTACATCTCTAATCACAGCACTTAGGAAGCATAGGGAGCACACTCTATGAGGTCCAGTTTAGACTGGTCTACACAGCAAGGTCCAGGACAACCAAGACTACATAGTCACAGACTGTCTCAGTACAACCACAAAGATAACTAAATCCATCAACATTAGGAAAAATATAACAGAGAAAAAAATTAAAACACTGAACATTGACATTTACACAGTGAGTCTGGTGTGTAGCCCATTAATGGAGTATGTGATTAGAATACTGGAGGCCATTACGTCAATCCCTAACACAAAAAAATAAACAGGAAAAATAATATTATTTAGCTCTTTTTCTTGAACTGTGCCACCATGCAGACACCAACATGTAAATATTTCAAAAGGCACTGAACGATAAGTTCATCATTATTGAGGTTGAATTCAATGATACTACTAAAGATGTCAAGACTGAGATCCAGGACCAAGAAGTCATGTAATCAATACTCCAGCAGCTGCTGAGATTTCCCACCAGAAAATGGAAAAAGACAGAGTCTTGGCTGACTACAGCATCCAGAAAGATTCACCCTGCCTTTGTTGCTGGCCCTGTGTAGTGGCATCATCCAACAACCCCATTGCTAGCTTTTCAAGTTTACAAGTGCAACACAGTGGTGATACAGGATACAGTGGTGCTCACAAACACTGTCCATCACAAATTCACCACTGTGTGTTGAACCTCAGCAGGAATCATGGCCAAATTCACACACCAACAACCTGTAACACAAGAAACTCAAATAAACCTGTACCTGTTTGGACCAGTAATTTGTTGACTAAGCAGAAAGACTTGTGAAAATGATTAGGGTAAGTGTTGGGACAGTGAGATGGCTCAGTATATAAGTGCCTGCTGCCAACTTAAGACCTGACTCTGGTGGCTCACCCAGAAAGCTGCCCAACAGAGGAGGATCAACTAGTGGCTGGGAGTCAAGAATGAGACCAAGGACCAGTATTCACTGATACAGAATGAGTATGCCCTCCCCCACTACGAGAAGTGCACGTGGTATGCGGGCAAGATCAACTACACACAGACAGAGGAGATGCTGAGTAGCAAATGAGAGGGTACCTTCCTCATCTGGGAGAGCAGCCAGTGGAGCTGTTGTACATGCTTTCTTGTGGTGGACAGAAACATGAAGAACTGTGTCATCTACTGCACGACCTCCGGCTTCAGCTTTACAGAGCCTTATAACCTGTGTGGGTCCCTGAAGGAGCTGGTGTTTCAATACCAGCACCCATCTCTTGTACAGCACAATGTACAAACTCACTTTCACTCTCACACACCACTGGCCTGCAGCCTGCAATATGCTGAGCACCCCACCCCACCTTGCCTGCCTTCCAGTCCATGTCTCTATCTCCAAATCCCCTTTCCTGGTGAACACACACAGAAGGCCATCCCTCCCACGGAGCCTGCCAAGTTTACAGAGGCTGTGGGCCCCTGCCCTGGGCACCCAGAGTTCCTCAAGTCATACACCCACTGTTAGAAAAGAACTGCCCTAGTTGGTTTACAGGAACTCCGGCCTGGAAACTCAGTGCCAGGAGGGACATGCATTGCTGACCCCAACTTCCACTTTTTAAGGTTGAAGTGAAACCAGTCATAAGGGGTTACCTCTAAGCTGCTGAGAAACAACTCACTGTGCATGGAAAAATACAAACTCAGGCCCTCAAAAAAAAAATCAGACTGTGATTGACAGGATCCATATTGTACAGTACAAGGAAAACTGATTACTGAAGTAATATTCTGACCCCCATACATGTGCTTTGAAACACATGCATGCTTATACACACACACAAACACACAAAAAAAATGAATAGAAATAGGCATCCCTAAAATTCTAAAGGAAAACACAAACATCAAAAAAAGAGGAATTGTAGTAACTAATGATAAAGTGTCACTTGAGAATATGAAGAAGACCCACCTGGTCTGCTCCTGTGTGGACACCTGATCCTGAGACATCCTAGAGGGACCACTGAACCCAGAGTAGCAGATCCCAACACATCCTAGAGAGACCACTGAACCCAGAATGGCAGACACCCACCTGGTCTACTCCTATGTGGACACCGGATACCGAGACATCCTATAGGAGACACTACACACAGAGAAGTGGACACATAGCTGGTCTGCCACTGTGGAGATACCATATCCTGAGACATCTTAGAGGAGCCACTGTACTCAGAGCAACTGGAGCTTAGGATTGAAAGATCACAAAGACATCTGGACCCTGAGGAGTTCAGACACAAGCAATATAGCTGGAAAGGCAGGCTCCAGTCAGAGACGGTGAGTGCAGGCAGCAGTAGATTTAACCAGATGGTGAAAGACAAGGGCAAGAACATAAGCAAAAGACTCCAAAGTTACATGGCATCATCAGAACCCAGTTCTCCCATCATAGCAAGTCCAAAACATGCTATTGTGAGGAGCGGGTGCGGCAGCACAGCCAGCTAAAATGGTGCCTGGGCCAAATCTTATGAATGGCACCTGTCAAATCTTATGAATGGTGCCGCTTCTTGGCAGTTTGCTCACCGCGCACCTTTCCCTAACTGAGCCACAACAGCAGAACTACTGCACAGACTCACTGCCATGAGAATCGGGCTGTTTGAGGTGCACCAATGAGGCATGCCCACGAGGCAGGTGCTGATTGGGACAGGCAGGGGTATAAAAGGACGGCTGTTAAGGAGCTGGAGAGGGAGGGCCTCCAGAGAGGAGATTGTAAAGGATCCTGAATAAACTGCGTTGAGAAGAACTCCGACTTGCTTTGTTCCTGTCTGCTGGTCAGAGAGAGAACTGACACGCTGTCACACTGGAAAAGCAAGATTCAGAATTAAAATCACTTCTCATGATGATGATAGAGGACTTTAAGAAGGACATAAGTAACACTCTCAAATAATTTAATGAGAGCACAGGTAGACAGGCAGAAGCCCTTAAAGTGAAAACACAAAAATCTCTTGAAGAATTGCAAGAAAACACAACCAAACAGGTAAAGGAATTAAACAGAACCATCCAGGATCTAAAAATGGAAGTAGAAACAATAAAGAAATCTCAGTGATAGACTACCCTGGATATAGAAAACCTAGGAAAAAGATCAGAAGTCATAGACACAACTATCACCAACAGAATACAAGTGATAGAAGAGAGAATCTCATGTGCAGAAGATACCATGGAAAACATTGACACAACTGTCAAAGAAAATGCTAAATGCAAAAAGGTTCTAACCCAAAACATCCGGAAATTCAGGACAAAATGATAAGGCCAAACCTAAGGATAATAGGTATAGATGAGGGTGAAGACTCCCAACTTAAAGGGCCAGTAAATACCTTCAACAAAATTATAGAGAAAAACTTCCCTAACCTAAAGAAAGAGATGTCCTTAAATATACAAGAAGCCTACAGAACCCCAAATAGACTAGACCAAAAAAGAAATACCTCCCATCACATATTAATGAAAACATCAAATATACAAAACAAAGAAAAAATACTAAAAGCAGTAAGGGAAAAAGGCAAAGTGACCTATAAAGGCAGACCTACAAGAATTACACCAGACTTCTCACCAGAGACTATAAAAGCCAGAAGATCGTGGACTGATATCATACAAACACTAAGAGAACACAAATGCCAGCCTAGACTACTATACCCAGCAAAACTCTCAATCACTATTGATGGAGAAACCAAGATATTCCATTACAAAACCAAATTTACATAATATCTTCCCACAAATATAGCACTTCAAAGGATAATGGATGGAAAACTCAAACACGAGGACAGAAGCTACAACCTAGAAAAAGCAAGAAAGTAGTCTTCCAACATCCCCAAAAGAAGATAGCTAAACAAACACAATACCACCTCTAATAACAAAAATAACAGGAAGCAGCAATCATTTTTTCTTAATATCTCTTAATATCAATGGACACAATTCTTTACTAAAAAGACAGACTATCAGACTAGATACATAAACACAACCCAGCATTTTGCTACATACTGGAAACACACCTTTGTGAAAGAGACAGACACTACCTCAGAATAAAAGGATGGAAAACAATCTTCCAAGCAAATGGCCCCAAGAAACAAGCTGGAGCAGCAATTCTAATATCAAATAAAATTGATTTTCAACCAAAAGTAATCAAAAAAAGATAAGGAAGGACACTTCATACTCATCAAAGGAAAAATGTACCAAGATGAACTCTCAATTCTGAACATCTATGCCCCAAATGCAAGGGCACCCACATACATAAAAGAAACTTTGCTAAAGCTCAAAGCATACATCACACCTCACACAGTAATAGTGGGGGATTTCAACACCCCACTCTCAGCAGTGGACAAATCATGGAAACAGAAATTAAACAGAGACACAATGAAACTAACTGAAGTTATGAACCAAATGGATTTAACTGATATCTATAGAACATTTTATCCTAAAACAAAAGAATATACCTTTTTCTTAGCACCTCATGGTATTTTCTCCAAAACAGACCATATAATTGGTCACAAAACAGGCCTCAACAGTTACAAAAAGATTGAAATAATCCCTTGTACTCTATCAGACCACCATGGACTAAGACTGGTCTTTAATAATGAAAAAAACAATGGAAAGCCCACCTACACGTGGAAACTGAGCAACACTCTACTCAAGGATGACTTGGTCAAGGAAGAAGTAAAGAAAGAAATTAAAGACTTTTTAGAATTTAATGAAAATGAGGACACATCATACCAAAACTTGTGGGACTCCATGAAAGCAGTACTAAGAGGAAAACTCATAGCTCTAAGTGCTTACAAAAAGAAACTGGAAAGAGCATACACTAACAATTTGACAGCACACCTGAAAGCATTAGAACAAAAAGAAGCTAATATACCCAAGAGGAGTAGATGACAGGAAATAATCAAAATCGGAACTGAAATCAACCAAGTAAAAAAAGATAAAACTATACAAAATATAAACAAAACCAGGGCAGGATGAGGTGAGAACAGTGTGTGATAAGAAACCACATTTGTAGTTCAGTACAATGAGAATTCATAGAAACTACTGTTAATAAGAGATAGAAGCCAGGCTGCAAGTATGGGGGTGGAGGAAGACAGCCTTCAGTACGTTTAGTCCTTGGACTGAAGTTTCCATTACATTTAATATTAACACACCATCATGGTTGGATTCTGGTCATTTTGACATTGATATTGGTTAAGACATTGAATATTATTGATAATCATTTGGGAACTAAGACTAAAAACATCATTCCATGCACCTGCTCGTAGCTCTGCTTACTTAATTTCATATTGTCTTCAGGGTCACATGAAGCTGAAAAAATCAAATTGTTTTTCATGTTGTGTGAAACAGAAAAGTTGGAACCATGCAAAATATCTTCTTTTTCAACAGCGAATTTAGCTTCTTTCCACGTTATTTTTGTCTGTATTGAGTGAATGTTTTCATTGACAATGTCATACATGTATATGATGCATTCTGATTTTTCCTGTTGTAATGCCTTTTATATGTCTCATATTCATAGCAACTGTCTTAGCATCACAAAAATTACATTCCCTCATCTGTGTCTTTTCTTCTGTTATTTCCCATTGATTTTTAACCAAAGTTTTTTATATGAGCATGTGCTTGTATCCATAGGACCCTGTTGGGCTCACTGATTGGGTGCACAAATATATCCAGTGAGTCTCCTTTACAGAACAGGAGGAGTTCAGACCCAACAGACATATATCCATCACAGCACCTGTATACAAGGCCCAGGGAATACTTCAGAGTCCATAAAGATTGTATGAAACAAAAAATCAGGAAGTCTTCAGTGAAGTCTTTTTGTAGAAATTGTCAAAGAAATGGCTTTTTAATTTTTTTGAGAAATAATCAGGATCTAAACAATGCAATATAGGTGAATATATTAATGAGGAATGGCAACACTTCCAAGAGTTCCATCTGTAGACACAGAGCTACAGGAAAATAATGACCTTTAGAAGAAAGGGTATTCCTCCATCACAGGTATGAGCCCATTCAGGGAATGCCCTATGCTGAGTGGCTAGACCTGTAATTTTTCAAATAAGTTATTATTGTACAAGTAACTCGTGGTCTGACCACTGCAGGAAACATATTTACTATGTACCTAGTAAATTGTGTAATGTATTGTCTTGGTCTATTTTTCACTCTAAGATTATGCAAAATTAATATGTAAGTGTAGCTCTAACACCTCAGAACAAAATCATCTCCTTTATGAGACAGAGTCCAATACAGAAAGCTACAACTAGTGAAATGCAGAGAACACCTAATTGGGCAGTTCTTAGCCCCAACTGCTACATCCACAAGGCAATTCCTGCACCCAAGGTTCAGGGAACATTGCAGAAGAGGGAGCAGAAAGACTAAGTGCCATAAGACCTGGAAATCTTGTGTAAGATTTTGTCTCCTAGAAAAGACAGGGAAACCATTTGGGTAATACCTCAACAGTATGTCTGCCTAAAGAAGACCTGAGCAGGAACAACACCAGTAGACACACTAATGTGGTAGGAGAATTTCTGTCAACTCACCAGCCCTAGACGAAGACCAATAGGCAACTAAGAAATGCTGAGAGAGGTAGAATCACTTTTTTCTAGGGATGACCCCTAGTTATTCATGCAGTGTCACATGCTGAGCCTCAAGGTCATGAAGAAACAACACTACATGGACTCAGCAGAATGTGCTTACATACTTATACACATAATATTCACATGTATGTATATAACAAAGAAAATCAACTGATCGTTTTGAGAGTGAGAAGGAAAAGCAGAATATGAGAGTTGTTTAGAGGAAGAAAATGGAGGGGCCAGTGTAATCAAATTTTAAGCTTATGAAAGTTTGTCCTATGGAGTTAATATTTAAATTCTATTAAGTACTTCAGATATAAATTGAAATTTAAACTGAAATGACATTAGGCAAATAAAATAATTGGCCATGCTGAATGGAAAAATTGAAGGAGAAAATGAAAGTCTTTCTTGTAACCGTATATGAAACACTTGTAAATAGAATTGAATGTGCTTTACATGTGTAATTTGGTGACATTTATATACATCTATACTATGAATTACCTGAAAGCTCATAAAAGCACAAAACAGGAAATCATTTTATATAAGCAAAACCAAGCACTGTAATCAAAGACTGCTTAAAATATCTGGGTTTATTTTGTGTTTTTCATCCACTGCTGGGCCCAAGACTTGTCCTTTAGTTTGCTTTCATAGCAGTGTGTCTTTATTGGAATAACTAATTTTTCTGTTGCAACTGTTTATCAGTGTGTGATAGCTTCTGGTTATAGATGAGGTCTTGTGTCTACCTTATCTCTCAGCACTGGGACATGATCTCACTTAGACCTGTACTGGCCCTGTACATGCTGCCACAGTTTCTGTGAGTCCGTATTTGTATCAGACACTTATATCTGAAAACACATTTTCCTTGGTGTCATCCTTTTCCTCTGGCTCACACAATGGCTCAAACTCCTGTTTCTCTAAGTTCCCTGAGCCTAGAAAGGGCAACCATTCCATTCAGGATTCACTGTAGTCAGATCTTTTTCTTCACATCATTCAGTTGTGGGTCTGTATTATTTCTCATATTTTTCAGGAGGAAGCTTCTGTGACAATGGCAGAGCAAGACATTGATCTAGGGGTCATTTTATTGGTATCTTTCTTTATAAAATCAGTACCATCCAGAAACTGGCCTGTTTCCCTGGAATCCTCCATCTGAAGGGACAACAGTTAAGCCTCTCCTTATCAAAGCCTAGTCTGCTAATCCTCTGAATTCTTACCCAAGAATAGGAAACCTCACTGCATACTCCATTTTCCACCCATCTGCTCTGCATGCATTTCAGGAAGCCTCCTGGCACCAGGGACACTAACTAAGCCTCTTCCATCCCAAGTCCCTGGCCAACAAATTGCCTTAAAGTACAACCAATAGCAGTAAACTAACACAAACACACAAAGAAACAGAAACACACCACACACACACACACACACACACACACACACACACACACACACACACTACAAAATGACCTTAAATCCAGTATTAGAAAGTTGACAAAGGTTGCTGCCTTCAGCAGACACCCGCCTGGTCTACTTCTGTGTGGTCACTGGATCCTGAGACATCCTAGAGGGACCACTGAACCCAGAGCGGCAGGTAAGAACACTCACACTGCCCTACACCTGTCCCAGACCCATAACTGGGTGCAGGCAGCCCAGGTTCCAGTAGACACCCAAACCCGCCCCTGCGGAATAATAGTCCCCTTCTGCCCCTCGCCTGGGCATGCTGACTTCAGCAGACCCCTCCTGGTCTACTCCTGTGTGGAATCCGGATCCCGAGATATTCTAGAGGGACCACTGAACCCAGAACGGCAGATTCTGAGACATCCTACAGAGACCACTGAACTCTGACACAAAGACATAGACACACACCATACACACAGACACACACACTATAAAATGACCTTAAAGCCAATATTACAAAAATGAGAAAGCCCTTTAGAGGTGAAATGAATATATCCCTTACAGAAATCACAATCAGATATGTGAAAGATATTCCAGGCAATTGGGACAGGGTGTCATTTCCCTAAATACTTTTTCTGCCTGTTTATCCTTTGAGTAGAAAAAGGCTACTGATTTGTTTGAGTTGATTTAGTATCCAACCACTTTGCTGAAGCTGTTTATCAGGTTTAGGAGTTCTCTGGTGGAACTTTTAGGGTCACTTAAGTATACTATCATATCATCTGCAAATAGTGAAATTTTGACTTCTTCCTTTCCTATTTGTATCCTTTTGACTTCCTTTTGTTGTCTAATTGCTCTGGCTAGGACTTCCAGTACTGTATGGAATAGGTAGGGTGCGAGTGGGCAGCCTTTTCTAGTCCCTGATCTTAGTGGGATTGCTTCAATTTTCTCTCCATTTAGTTTTATGTTGGCTATTGGCTTGCTGTATATTGCTTTTACTATGTTTAGGTATGGACCTTGAATTCCTGATCTTTCCAAGACTTTTAACATTAAGAGGTATTGAATTTTGTCAAATGCTTTCTCAGCATTTAGTGAGATGATCATGTGTTTTTTTCTTTGAGTTTATTTATGTAGTAGATTACATTGATGGATTCTGAATATTGAACCAACCCTGCATTCCTGGAATAAAGTCTACTTGATCATGATGGATGATTGCTTTGATGTGTTCTTGGATTTAGTTTGTGAGAATTTTATTGAGTATTTTTGCATCAATATTCATAAGAGAGATTGGTCTGTAGTTCTCTTTCTTTGTTGGGTCTTTGTGATGTTTAGGTATGAGTGTAATTGTAGCTTCATAGAACAAATTGGGTATTTTTCCTTCTGTTTCTATTCTGTGTTTAAAAAGAATTGGTATTAGGTCTTCCTGAAAGTTCTGATAGAATTCTGCACTAAAACTGTCTGCTCCCGAACTTTATTTTGTGGGGAGACTTTTAATGACTGCTTCTATTTCTTTAGGGGTTATAGGACAGTTTAGATTGTGTATCTGCTCCTTGTTTAACTATGGTACCTGGTATCTGTCTAGATAATTGTCCATTCCATTCAGATTATCCAATTTTGTTGAGTATAGGCCTTTGTAGTAGGATCTATTTTTAATATTTTTAATTAAAATTTTTTTTAATTTCCTCAGTTTCTGTTGTTGTGTCTCCCTTTTCAGTTCTGATTTTATTAATTTGAATGCTATCTCTGTGCCCTTTGGTTAGTCCTGCTATGAGTTTATCTATCTTGTTGATTCTCTCAAAGAACCAGCTCCTGGTTTTGTTTATATTTTGTATAGTTTTATCTTTTTCTACTTGGTTGATTTCAGTTCCGAGTTTGATTATTTCCTGTCATCTACTCCTCTTGGGTATATTAGCTTCTTTTTGTTCTAATGCTTTCAGGTGTGCTGTCAAATTGTTAGTGTATGCTCTTTCCAGTTTCTTTTTGTAAGCACTTAGAGCTATGAGTTTTCCTCTTAGTACTGCTTTCATGGAGTCCCACAAGTTTTGGTATGATGTGTCCTCATTTTCATTAAATTCTAAAACGTCTTGAATTTCTTTCTTTCTTTTTTTCTTTCTTTCTTTCTTTCTTTCTTCCTTTCTTCCTTGACCAAGTCATCATTGAGAAGAACATTGTTCAGTTTCCAAGTGTAGGTGGGCTTTCCATTGTTTTTGTCATTACTAAAGACCAGCCTTAGTCCATGGTGGTCTGTTAAGTTACAAGGAATTATTTCAATCTTTTTGTATCTGTTGAGGCCTGTTTTGTGACCAATTATATGGTCTATTTTGGAGAAGGTACCATAAGTTGCTGATAAAAAGGTATATTCATTTGTTTTAGAATGAAATGTTCTATAGATATCAGTTAAGACCAACGGTTCATAACTTCTGTTAGTTTCATAGTATCTCAGTTTAATTTTTGTTTCCATGATCTGTCCATTGCTGAGAGTGGGGTGTTGAAATCTCCCACTATTATTGTGTGAGGTGCAATGTATGCTTCAAGCTTTAGTAAAGTTTCTTTTATGTATGTGGGTGCCCTTGCAGTTGGGGCATAGATGTTCAGAATTGAGTGTTCATCTTGGTACATTTACCTTTGATGAATATGAAGTGTCCTTCCTTATCTTTTTTTATTACTTTTGGTTGAAAATCAATTTTATTTGATATTAGAATCACTACTCCAGCTTCTTTCTTGAGACCATTTGCTTGGAAGATTGTTTTCCATCCTTTTACTCTGTGGTAGTGTTTGTCTCTTTCACAGAGGTGCATTTCCTATATGTAGCAAAATGCTGGGTCATGTTTATGTGTCCAGTCTCATAGTCTATCTCTTTTTATTGGAGAATTCAGTCCACTGATATTAAGATATATTAAGGAAAAATGAATGTTGCTTTCTCTTACTTTTGTTATTGGCAGTAGAATTATGTTTGTGTAGTTATCTTCTTTTGGGGTTGTTGGAAGATTATTTTTTGATTTTTCTAGGTAATAGTTTCTCTTTTTGTGTTGAAGTATTTCATCCATTATACTTTGAAGAGCTTGATTAGTGGTAAGATATTGTGTAAATTTGGTTTTGTCATGGAATATCTTGGTTTCTCCATCAATAGTGATTGAGAGTTTTGCTGGGTATAGTACTCTGGGATGGCATTTATGTTCTCTTAGGGTCTGTATGATATCAGTCCAGGATCTTCTGGATTTTATAGTCTCTGGTGAGAATTCTGCTGTAATTCTTATAGGTCGGCCTTTATATGCAAATCAAAACAACCCTGGGATACCATCTCACACCAGTCAGAATGGCTAAGATCAACAACTCAGGTGATAGTAGATGCTGGCGAGGATGTGGAGAAAGAGGAGCACTCCTCCACTCTTGGTGGGATTGCAAGCTGGTACAACCACTCTGGAAATCAGTCTGGCAGTTCCTCAGAAAACTGGACATAGCATTACCAGAGGATCCAGCTATACCACTCCTGGGTATATACCCAGAAGACGCTCCAACATATAACAAGGACATATGCTCCACTATGTTCATAGCAACCTTATTTATAATAGCCAGAAGCTGGAAAGCACCAAGATGTCCCTCAATGGAGGAGTGGACACAAAAAATGTGGTACATCTACACAATGGAGTATTACTCAGCTATTAAAATGATGAATTCGAGAAATTTATAGTCAAATGAATGGATCTAGAAATTATCATCCTGAGTGAGTTAGCCCAATCACAAAAGAACACACATGGTATTTACTCACTGTTAAGCAGATGTTAGCCCAAAAACTTAGAATAGCGAAGATTCAACCCACAGACCACGTGAAGCTCATGAAGAAGAAAGACCAAGAGATGATGCCTCAGTTCTACTTAGAACCAGTAACAAAAATACTCAAGGGAGCAATTATGGAAACAAAGCATTGGACAGAAACTGAAGGAGCCATCAGGAGACCATTCCACCTGGGCATCCATCCCATGGACTGTCACCTAAGCTAGACATTGATGTGGATGGCTGGAAGTGCATGCTGTCAAGAATGTATTACAGCTGTCTCCTTAGAGATCTGCCAGAGACTGACACATTCAGAGGACGATGCTTACAGCTAACCATTGATATGATCAAGGGTTTCCCAATGGAGAACTTAGAAGACTGAAGGAGCAGAAAGGGTTTGTGACCCCAAGAGGAAAGCAACAATACCAAACAACCAGAGGCCCCTAGGGTCTAAACCACCAGCCTGGGAGCACATAGGGAGGGACCTACGACTCTAGCGGTATACGTAGGGGAGGACGGCCTTGTTGGGCATAGGTGGGAGAGGAGATCCTTGGTCCCATGAAAAACGAACACAGAAGGGGGGGG
>JANHMN010000003.1:17581238-17601375 GCA_030674055.1 Rhabdomys pumilio
AGCCTCATAGAAGGGATATAAGGAGGGGGGATGGGATAAGGGGTTCCTGGGTGGTGGGGGAAATGGGATAAGAGGATAAAACTTGAAATGTAAATATTATAACCAACTACATAAAGGGGGAAAAAGTTGTTAGAACCAACGTCTTTTTTAAAAAAAAAATGTCAGCCCTCTAGGAAAAAAAAATTTTTTTTCTTGATACTAAAACTTGTCCAGAGAATTGTATATTGCAGAATACATAGCCTTCGTGTATCTACTCATCAAGCAAAACGAGCAGACCTATTCAAACCTCCGGTGTCTGGGAATTCCATCTGGATGCAGTGAGGACACAGCATCAGAAGCTTATCAATTTACTCTTCCCCCGACCCCTCTTCTAATATCTCAACGCCCGTAATCAGCTTGAAGAAGTTAAAGAAGAGTCAGCGCCCCTATTCCCTGGGCTTGGGGACTAAGGTGGTTAATATGGGGCTGTCTCTCTGGAGAAAAGTTGTGATTTTGTTGGAACAGGGAGGATTAGCTAGGATTTATGACATAGCCATAACCTATTGGTAGAAATCTGTATAATTCTGTATAAAGAGGAAGTTATAATTTCTTAAATGGTACAAAATTCACTTAGATTTCAAATTTAAGGTTTTCATTGGTATGAGCTTCTTATTGATATGAAAGTGAAATGAATATAGATACTCTCATGGGCATTGTGCCTGTATAACACATTTAGGAATAGAAACCTTAGACCCAGTCCTTCTTTAACTTTTTTAACTGACTTGGGATGATTAGCCTGTGAGTTAAGGGACTATAGCAAATTCATGGCTTGGAGTTTATTGTTAGGGTGTTTCCTATATTTTATTTAGAAATAGCTGAGAAGAGTTAACAGGCAAAAGTCCAGGTTACCTTACATGAATAGTTGGATTTCAAAATCTCAGAAATCCATAGTATTGACATCACAAATATTTCTATATTGATGTTCATTTTGATTAGAGACCTGTCTGCTGCTGATAGCTTCCTGTCTTGGATTCTAAAAAAAATTGAGTATCCTTGGAGTTACTCCAGTTGTGGTGAGACAGCCTCCAGGCAAGAATTGCCTCTCTCCATCTACAGACAAATTACTGTCCAGAAAAGGACACACTTGCAGAATAGTCGACTGATTATATCTGCCTAGACAGAGTAACCAGCCCTTAATAATTCTGCAGCACTAAAGTCTGTCAGATGAGTTTGGACCAGAAGGCTGAAGATGTGATGCTCCAATGTTCGGTAGTATAGGGGTTGTCCAGGTGTTCAGCGGTCTCTATAAATTGGCTAAGTTTTAGAAGCTATGCTTAGTGCTTCCCATAACTTCAGTTAATTTAGTCATTCTGGATTTCTGACTGCATTGAAGACCTATAGACTCACAGCCAATCCTGGCTATTTACCTTGAGAGAAAAGATCTGAGTGTACGGTTTTCAGCTGACATTCATTATAAAGCCAAGAAAAACACAGGCTCAAAACTAAGTATTCTAGTCAAGAGAGACGACAGAGGTTCTGGCTAGTCAACAAAAGGATGGACTGGGTATTAAGACTATCTTGTTCCTCACTGGTACAAATAGGAATAATTATGCTCTAATTGTATTTTGAGAGAAAACCTTTATTTTAACAAGAAGGGTAATGTGTAGGAGGAGCTAAGGGGGAAGGAGCACTGAGAGGAAAAGATGGAGTAAGGAGAGGAGAAGATGAAGTAGATGAGAAGCTAGGTAATGAGAGAGAAAAAGAGAGAGAAAGAGAGAGGAGGCATTGAGGCAGAAGTTCAAGTGTCTCCACTAGTCAAAGATAGTTTACATAGCTAGGTTGGGTATTAGGTTACACTTCTGATTGAGCGTTACCATACTTACAAAGCCCTTGATTAACATTTAAAAAATTGTATAAAAGTCAAATAAAAAAGGGGGGCACTGGACAGGGGTTTTCTGGGGAAGAGAAATGGGGAAAGGGATTGGCATTTGAAATGTAAATAAAATATCCAAAAAAAAAGAAAAAAGACCTGAGTCTGTGATTGATAGGATCAATATTCTACAAATAAAACCAATTACTCAAGTTGTGTGTGTGTCTGTGTGTGTGTGTGAGAGAGAGAGAGAGAGAGAGAGAAAGAGAGAGAGAGAGATTGAAATGCTCAATTGTAATGCATCACTAGAGAATATGGGAAAAAAAGGCTTTATCTTACTCTAAGCAGATATACACAGCAGGACCCTTCTCAGAAACGCCAAAATGTTCAAAGGAGGAAAATGTTTCACATAAAAATGTGAAAAGGAACAAAGCCAAATGACACTTAAATTTGTACTGTTGTATGAGATGTTTACACATGTCTGATACACCATGGCTGTGACAGTATTGGTCACAGGTGAGGCAGACACTGGTCAGATAAGAAAATGTCATTTGTGTAAGACAAGTTTACATAGGGTCTACTGACTGGCATAGTCACAGCCTTGAGGAAGTCACAACATGTTGCCTGAGAAGGACAGTTCCCCTTCCAGTGGAGCTGCTGAAATGTGAACATGTCATAAGAACAGCCCTGCCTCCAGGGCCACATCCTGTTTCCATTTCCTTCAGAAGGGCTCTGGAGCTCTACACTCAAGTACAGTTGCAGCCTCTGAGAGGAGATGCCATGACATTCACATTCACAGCCCTGCTCTATCTTGGTGAGATGTGAAGAGAGTGAAGGGATAGTGAAGTCTAGAAATGATCAGGACCAGTAGCTGAGCACTGACCCATCAGGAAATCCCAGAGGCCTAGTTGCTTATGCAGAGGGAAGAAGCTGATCATGTTTCAGGGACAAACCACTCACAGAAAACTCTCTTCCAGGACTCACTCTGGCCCTCAGGATCTCAATGCTGGCAGGTGAGTGTCTGCAGCTGCTCTGACCTGCTCTTCTCTTCATATCCAGGAGCCATGCCTGGGCAGGGATGATGGAAAACACCACATGTGTGTTAGCCCTGAGGGTAACCTGAGGCTCATGGGGTTAAGGACTGCAATCAGAGGATGGATGGTCTGAGTCCTGCCTGTTCTTTTTCTTGTAGGGTTCCTTCCTAAGCCTACCCTCACAGTACAGCCAGACTCTGTGGTCTCCGTGCAGAGTAATGTGACCTTTTTGTGTGAGGGGACCCGAGGAGCAAGAAGATACTGTCTCTATAAAGAAAAAAACATAGGTCCATGGTGCACAGAAATTCAACCTAAATTTGACAACAAGGCTGAATTTTCCATCTCAGAAATTTACCAGCACCAGGCTGGAATTTACCACTGTAATTATCAGACCTATGGTAAATTGTCAGAGGACAGTGACGCCCTGCAGTTGGTGGTGACAGGTGAGAAGAAAACAATGCCCCATCCTCAGGCTTCACTGTCAAGAAGTCAGGCTGCTCTCAGCGCTACACCTCCACCTCACAGCCCTGGAGGATGACAAGGCCTGACACATTTAACTGATTCTGCCTTCTCTCCTAGGAGCACACAGTAAACCCAGGGTGTCAGCCCATCCCAGCCCTGTGGTGACCTCAGGACAGAATGTCACCCTCCGGTGTATGTCAGGGCAGAAATATGACAGACTCATTCTGACTAAAGAAGGACCACAGAAGCTCTACTGGATGCAGTACTCACAGTATAACTATGATACTGGGAATTTTGAGGCCTTCTTCTCTGTGCATCCAGTGACCTCCGACCAGAGGTGGACATTCAGATGCTACAGCTATGATAGTCACAACCCACAAGTGTGGTCAGAACCGAGTGACCCCCTGGAACTTCTGGTCTCAGGTGAGTAACCACAGACTTTCCACTTAATGCTGAGGAGAAACAGTGCTCAGGGAGGCCTTGATGTTGTGTTTTATTCAAAAGAGAGAGTCGGGATATGCTTTGTAGAGCCAGGTATGGTGAATGTGAGGGATGACTCTGAGGGACCCATCCATTCCCCATGAGATACCAAACATATGACATATATTGTATAGAGTAGAGTTAGTTCATGGACATGGGAAGTGGAGTTGGATAGAGACAGCCAGACAGACAAAAAGAGGGGGAGGGGAAGAAGCCAGCCAGGAACACTGGGACAGAAAACAGGAGGGGAAAGGAACACAGGGAAAAAGCAGTCAGAGAGGAAAAAAGGCAAAGAGAATAGCAGAGTGAGGAGGGACCAAACACCTCTTTCATAAGAAGCAAGGACTACCTGGCTGTTGCCTATGGCATAGACTAGAAGGAATGCTAACACTTGATGTGTGCTGTATGTGAAGAGCCAGGGCTCTTTAGCCCATTGACAGAGAGAGCACAGGAGACAGTGCAAGCAGAGATACAGATTTCACTGCAGAAATAGTACAGACACCCAGCATGTCCAGGACTGAGATGAGTCCTCACAGGTCTTTGTTCTAATCTCCATCACCTTAAATGCCATCCACCTCCAAGTGTGACTTCTTTCTCTGTACCACTTTCAAACACGCCCGCTTGCTTCTCTCCTGATTCCTTGCAGGAAACCTCCCCAAACCCATCATCAAGGCTGAACCAGGCTCTGTGATCCCCTTCATTAGTTCTGTGACCATTTGGTGTCAGGGGACCATGGATGCAGAAATGTATTTTCTGCATAATGAGAGAAGCCAAAAAACCTGGATCACACAGACACCACAGGAGCCTGGGAACAAGGGCAATTTCTCCATCCCTTCTGTGACAGAAGAGCATGCAGGGCGATATCACTGTTATTGTTACAGCTCAAATGGTTGGTCAGAGCCCAGTGACACCCTGGAGTTGGTGGTGACAGGTAAGAGGACAATCAGAATGCCACCATCAGGCTCTGTTCTAAGGAGTCCTCTCCCTCCCACATAGTGATCCAAGAGAACATTGTGACACTGTGAAGACATGTAACACACTTCCTCCTTCTCTCCTAGGAATCTATAAATACTATGAACCCAGGCTGTCAGTACTGCCCAGCCCTGTGGTGACAGTAGGAGGGAACATGACACTCCAGTGTTCCTCACAGAGTCACTATGATAAAATCATTCTCACCAAGGAAGATCAGAAGTTCACCAACTCACTGGACACACAGTATATTCCTTCTAGTAAACAGTACCAAGCCCTGTTTGTTATGGGACCTATGACACCAAACCTCACAGGAACATTCAGATGTTATGGTTACTACAAGAATACAGCACAATTGTGGTCAGTACCCAGTGAGCCCCTGGAAATTCATATCTCAGGTGAGTCAGCACCATTATTCTTCCAATCTTTTCTGAGACCCTAAGCCCTTTACCATGGCCTGTCCCTCTGCGGTGTTGCAGGTAGAGGAGGAATGAAAGGAGAGCCTGTGTTCTCAATCACATCTTTGCTTGGGGAGAAGCTGTGACATGTGCTGGGCAGGGTGGGAGGTCAAAGGTGTTTGGTAAGAGCCAAGTCCTCAGTCACTGTCTCCTTTCTAGGTCTGTCCAAGAAACCCTCTCTGCTAACTTACCAAGGCCATATCCTGGACCCTGAAATGAGCCTCACCCTGCAGTGTTGCTCTGACATCAACTATGACAGATTCGCTCTCTACAAGGTGGGGGAATCTAACATCATGCAGCAGCCTAGCCTTCGGACCAACACTGGCCTCTCCATGGCCAACTTCACACTGGGCCATGTGAGCCCCACCACTGGAGGCCAATACAGATGCTATGGTGTGCACAACCTCAGATCTGAGTGGTCAGCCTCCAGTGACCCCCTGGACATCCTGATCACAGGTGAGGATTTACAGAGATTCAATCAGAACCTAGCCTCTGCTAACCACTCATGGGGGAGCTGAGTAGCTGATGGCCAGGATGAGAAATGGGAATCTTAGGCAGGAAAAGATGAAGAAAGGGAAGAGCAGGAGCTGAGCTTACTCAAAGTTATGAGACAGAAATCCAGGTTCTCAAGATGAAATCAGATGTAATTTGTGCTCAAAATAAGGAAGCCAGCCTCTCTTTAGGACAGCTTCTCTCTTCTTCTCTTCTTCTCTTTAGGACAGCTCCATGTCACACCTTCCCTCTCAGTGAAGCCTAACTCCACAGCACACTCAGGAGAGAACCTGACCCTGTTGTGTTGGTCAACATACAGTGTGGACACTTTCATTCTGTCCAATGAGGGATCAGCCCTGCCACCACTGCGACTAAAATCAAAGTCCCATGATCGTCAGTTCCAGGCAGAATTCTCCATGAGTGCAGTGAGTTCTGCCCCCTCCAGCACCTACAGGTGCTATGGTTCTCAAGACTCATCTCTCTACCTGTTGTCATATGCCAGTGTCCCTGTGGAGCTCACAGTCTCAGGTGAGGAGATCCTGACATCTCAACATGAGTCACAGTTCACACTCTAGCAGAGATCTTGACTTAGGTGGGATTAAGAAAAAAATGAAAGAATTTGTCAGAAGACACCTTCGTCAGCACAGAACTGTCTGCCAGCAATGATGCTTCATATAATATTCATTTTGTTCTAAGGGAATTACAGGGCAGATGTAGGACAGAGACCAGGAAGAATATCTTCTTCTTGTTCTGTTTCCTAGGATCCACTGAAGCCTCCAGCTGGCCATCCAAAGGGCCCATCCCAACAGCCCGTAAGTATCAGGCACTTCTGCAAAGAAAACATGCTGCAAACACAGGAGCCTATCAAACAGCTCTTGGAATCAAGAATCTCATTTCTCAGTCATTTCAGTGTTTAGGTATGAGAGACCAACAAATATCCCAACACTGAAAGAGAAACCAACACTGTACATTTACAACAATTATTAGCTACAATAGGGTTTGAAAGGCTGCAGAGTGTCAGTCCAATGAGTATTTGGCCTCTTGATGGTGGGGATACCCTGAATCATTCTAGTCATTCTCACGACACTCCCTGCTAAAGGAACCCAGAGGCTGAGGCTTAACTATTGGGCTACAGAGAGTAGCACCAAACAGAGACATTTAGGTTCACCCTGGATGATGTAGCAGTTGGATAAGGTTGTGAGCAAAGAACCCAGATTGTCACCTTTCCTTAAATGCTCCTAAGAAACAAGCATTTCACAAGCATAGAGTCATGCCCAAGAGTGGAAATAAAGTCTCTGTTGGAATTTAGGCCCAGATGGGGATAGCTATTATGGGCTTGATACAGCTGCTTCTGAATATCGTGACTTGGATAAGCACTTCCCTTTCTGGGCTGCTGTTTCTCTCAGTGTATTGAGAGAAGCCTGGTTCACATGTCTAAGTTGTGTTGGTGATGCTTGTGACCTCTGCTGACAAACGACATCTCCAGAACCTGATTCTGCAGTAGGTCTGGCCAATAGCCTGTTGACACAAGGCAGGGGTGTTTCAAATGCTCATGGTAGAGGATTCAGGTTCCTTCAGTCTAGCTCATGGAGCTTAATTCTAAGATTCCCTGATTTGTGTAACGTCTAAACTTAGGAGCATCTTCAGGTGCTATAGATGCCTGCACTCATCTATACTCATCTTATAATAGACCAATGACTGTGGAGCTCATGGATCGAGTTGAGGTGATCCAGATCTCTCTGAACTGAAGGAGTGTCTCAGCATTCTCAACTTACAGCAATAATTAGCTAGCACAGGGTTTGAAATGCTGCAGAGTCAGTCAGATGGGTCTTCACCCTCATGATGGTGAGGGATGATCAGAATCACTCTAGAGGTGCACACTATATTCCCTGTTAATGAAACCCAGATTTCATGTAGGTTGACAGAGAATCTTGGAGAGGACACAGAAAGATAAAGGATCCTAGACTGGAACTGGTCCCCAGGGCCAACCTCTTTATCTCAACCTCAAATAAACAGTATTCACAGGCTCCCTATCAGATCCTTGCTCTCAGTGCAGTCATGGATCATGGTGACTCCAAGAGAAGGCACATCCTTGGTGTAATAATTACAAACCCTCTATACTATGTTTCTCTTCAAACCATATTCAAATCCATAACTTAACCCTATCACACTGAATTCACAATAGGAACTACACCAAACAAACTTCACATCAAGCAAAATAAGGTTCACCAATTGCAATCAAAATTTATTTCTTTGTGAAGTCCGCAACCTTGCACTCCAGAAAGAAATAGAGGAAATGTGACTGTGTGTGTTCAACCTTTACTAGAGAGGTGATAGCTAAGAATGTCTTCTCCGAGGCCTTAGTGCACTTATCTCAGCAAGAGAAAGTTGAGGGTGGGACCTCTTAGGATTGAAGTGATGTTACTCAAGTGTAACATGTCTGTTGTATTAATAACCATGATTTGTAAAGGCGAGATAAGTAAATCTTAGAAATGTCAGTCTTGGATCTATGCATACGAAGAACTAGCCCTGTTCTTTGGGTACCAAGAAGTTGAAAACCAACCGGCTTACCATCCAGTTATATTTTGTGAGGAACACTTGCATTTACACAGAGAGAGGTGTGAGGGTATGGGATTCCCAAAGGGAAAAATATAAGAGGAGAGGGAAAGGGAGAGGGAGAGGAAGAGGGACAGAGGGAGAGAGAGAGAGACAGAGAGAGAGACAGAGACAAAGAGAGAGACAGAGACAAAGATGGGGGAAATGGTCAAATCAAGTGAGAAGTGGAAAAATCTGAGTGGGACAAAGCAAAAAACACACAGAAAAAAAAAACACTGAGAATCTGAGTCGGTACAAATTCTGATAGATTCAACAGGAAAACCACATTGTATTCTTCGGTGACTGCTAAGAGCAGTGATGTAGGGACTACTGCCTGAAATGAACTGTTCTACTCCAAATCTGATGGTTTTACTGGTATGTCATTGGTCTTCTAATTGCACAATGGTCCTAAAGAATTAAGTAAGAATAAGAAAGCAGGCTCAACTATGCCAAAGGAAAGATTCATCCCAGAATTCCATGAGCTTATGTGGCAAGAATGATGGGCATCTACAATAAATGATGACGTGGAACTCAGAAGAAACAATAAGGTCTCTTAAGAACACACACATCCTACTCCTCTTATTCTATTACCAAGACCAGCTGAGACCATCTGTCTATCCTAGAACATGTCTAAACCCAAGACAGTTCAATAAAGAAATTTACAAGTCATAGCATAGGAAACAGTAGAATCAAGTTCTGTCCAGATGAAACATGGGCCCTTGGTGGACACTTGGTTTTCTTGAAGGAATTTTGAACATCCTAACTTCTGTAACTTGTTTGTTTAAATCCACAGCCCCAGAGAACCGGGATCACACAATGGAGAATCTCATCAGGATGGGGATTGCTGTCATTGTCCTCATAGCCCTTCTGATTCTTGTCTTTGAGGCCAGGGGCAGCCAAAGACAGATCCACTGTACAACTGGGAGATAATCTGAAGAGAAAAACATATATCTTTCAAGGTGCCACAGTCTGGAAAATGAATCTGATGATGCAAATATTTTTGTCAAAAAAATCCAGTACACATGTTGAGGAACTGTTGGGAGCGAATGTGCTGGGAGAAAATGTAGTTGGGGTTCAGAAGTAGGTTTTTGTTCAGTAAATCAATTACTGTCCCTCCACATGCTGGGGCATTTGCTTCCTGAACCAACACTCTTCTGAAACTATAAAATGATAGAATATGCTGTCCCACCTGCCTGGAATTTCTTTCACATGCTTGATTGTGATTTCTGTAAGGGATATATTCAATTCACTTTTAAAGGCCTTGGTCAGCTTTCTAATATTGGATTTAAGGTCATTTTATAGTGTGTGTGTATGTGTGTGTGTGTGTGTGTGTGTGTGTGTGTGTGTGTGTGTGTGTGTTGTGTGATTCTGTGTCTTTATGTCTTTGTGTTAGTTTACTTCTGTTGGTTGTACTTTAAGGCAAGTTGTTGGCGAGGGAATTGAGAGGGGAGAGGCTTAGTTAGTATCCCTGGTGCCAGTAGGCTTCCTGAAATGCATGCAGAGCAGATGGGTGGGAAATGGAGTATGCAGTGAAGTTTCCTCCTCTTGGGTAAGAATTCAGGGAATTAGCAGACTAAGCTTTGATAAGGAGAAGCTTAACTGTTGTCCCTTCAGATGGAAGATTCCAGGGAAACAGGCCAATTTCTGGGTGATACTGATTTTATAAAGGAAGATACCAATAAAATGACTCCTAGATCAATGTTTTGCTCTGCAATTATCACAGAAGCTTCCTCCTGCAATGGTAAGACCATGAATTACTTGTACAATAATAACTTATTAGAAAAGTCACATGTTTAACCACTCAACATTCGGCATTCCCTAAATAAACTCATACGTGTGATAAAGGAATACTCTTTCTTCTAATGGTCATTATTTTCCTGTAGTTCTCTGTTTACAGATGGGAACCTTGGGAATACTGCCATTTCTCATTAATATATTCACCTATATTGCATTGTTTAGATCCTGTTTATTTCTCAAAAAAATTAAAAAGCCATTTCTTTGACAATTTCTACAAAAATTCTTCCCTGAAGACTTACTGGTTTTTTGTCTCTTACAATCTTTATGGACTCTCTAGTATTCCCTTGGCCATGTGTACAGATGCTGTGATGGAGATATGTCTGTGGGGACTGAACTCTGATGTTCTGTGAAGGAGACTCACTGGATATATTTGTGCACCCATCAGTGAGCCCAACAAGGTCCTATAGATACAAGCACATGCTCATATAAAGAAGTTTAGATAAAATCAATGGGAAATAATAAAACAAAAGACACAGATGAGGGAATGTAAGTTTTGGTATTTAAAGACAGTTGTTATGGATACATGGCATATAAAAGGGATTAGCACAAGAAAAATTAGAATGCATCATATACATGTATGACATTGTCAATGAAAACATTCACTTAATAAAGCAAAAAAATAACCTGGAAAAAAGCCAAATCTTCACTAGAAAAAAAAAGATATTTTGCATGGTTCCAACGTTTGTGTTTCAGACAACATAAAAAGGAATTTCATTTTTCCCAGCTTCATGTGACCCTGAAGACAATATGAAACGAAGCAAGCAGAGCTACCAGCAGGTGCGTGGAATAATGCTTCTAGGAATGAGAGTCTCAATTTCCAAATGATTATCAATAATATTCAATGTCTTAACTTAACCAACATCAATGTCAAAATGACCAGGATCCAACCATGATGGCGTGATAACATTAAATCTCATGGAAACTTCAGTCCAAGGACTAAACTTACTGAAGGCTGTCTTCCTCCACCCCCATGCTTCCAGCCCAGCCTCTATTTCTTAGTAACAGCGGTTTCTATGAATTCTCATTGTACTGAACTGCAAATGTGCTTTCTTATCACACACTGTTCTCACCTCTCCCTGCTCTAGTTCCTAGTTCCTTGTGTGGTTCTTATTCCTCTGAAAAGAGTATGAGCAGATGTTAAGGAAAATTTCTGAAACTGAATTCAGTTTAGAGCATTTGAATCTTCACAGCCTCCCAGTCATGGTCTTCAGTCAAAGTTACAGCCTGACATCCATGGAAACTGTGTTACAAATCCCCAACAATCTAAGCTGAATGGAAGTTCTGGTAACCAAAAACCTGAGAAGAGATAGGCCATGATCTGTACTACTGCTTTCCTAAAGGAACATGGAAAAAAGTGACTACTACATCAATGTCTTACTCAGCCGTTATCAAGGAAACCTCCTTGTAGGAGATGAGGACTAACACAGAGACCCTTCTGAACAATGTGCAGAGAGAGACCTTGGATCTCCGAATCCTTAATGGAATGTCAATATCAAACACCCACCCTCCCCAGGGTTCACGAGACTCTAAGGGAGAGAAATTGGAGAGATCATAAGAACAAGATGATATGAATGAAACCAAGGAAACTATGTCTTCCAGGCAAAAGAGGCTCATGGATGCAGAGAAACTGTGGCAGCAAGCACAGTGCCAGAACAGGTCTAAGCCAGATGGTGTCCCAGAGCTGAATGGGGATTGGGGATATAGGATTTCATCCATACACCTGAAGCCATCTTCAAAGGAAAAACAATTGCAAAAAAAAAAATAGATTTTTACAACAAAGCCATATTGACATATAAATCACACTAAAGGCTAGGTATCATTCCAACCAATATATGGCCAACACAAAATGATCTCGAAAGTGTTTTGGGAGGGATCTTTTTTTCCTTATAGGTCTTCTATTTATATACTATGATTTCAATATTTGGGGTTTGTATGTGATTTCTCTATGTGTGAATATGTTTCTCTCTGTTTATATGTGCTTCATGACAGAATTTTGCAACTTTCAAAGAAACACTAATACCAATACTCCTCAAACTATTGCACAAATTAGAAACAGGCAAACACTGAAAACTCATTCTATGTAACTCTGATGCCTAAAACACAAGACTCAAAAAGAAAGCAAATTTCAGACTAATTTCCCTCTCAAAACTAGAAGGGCCTGGAAAGATATCTAACAAACTCTAAAAACCACAGATGCCAACGTAGACTATCTTACCCAACAAAAACTAACGGTATATGGTGCACAACCACTGGTAACATCAATCCCAGGGAATCCAGTATTCTCTTCTGAACATACAAAAGGCAAACAGATTCTCTCTCTCTCTCTCTCTCTCTCTCTCTCTCTCTCTCTCTCTCTCTCTCTGTGTGTGTGTGTGTGTGTGTGTGTGTGTGTGTGTGTATGTGTATTATATGCAGGCTAAACTTGAATAACTTTATGATAGTTTATATATGCTCAGCCCAAGGAGTGGCACTGTTAGGTGAGGACCTGTTGGAATAGGTGTGGCCTTGTTGGAGAAGGTATGTACCTATAACTTTAAGACCTAATTCCTAGCTCCCTGGAAGTTGGTGTACTGCTAATAGCCTTCAGATTAAGATGTAAAACACTTATCTCCTCCTACAAAATCCTTGCCTGGATGCTACCATATTCCTTCCTTGATGATAATGAACTGAACCTTTGAACCTATAAGCCATCACCAATTAAATATTTTTACAAGACTTGCCTTGCTGATGGTGTTTGTTCACAGCAATAAAACCTAAGACAACCTTAAATTACATAGATCTAAACTTTTATCTTTAAGACATAAACATCCATATGAAAGCATGTACCATCAGACATTGAATGAGAGATGGACAACAAGATAAAATGGTCCACTCTGGCCACTTTGATATTGGACAGAATAGCTAGGCAGAATATCAGTAAGGCATCATCAAACACCACAAGCATGTCTTCAGAACAAGGGCACCATTATGCAAGAAACTTCCAACCCACAAGGCACCCACAACAACACTCTCCAGGATTGCTCACTGCAGGTCACAGAACAGGTCTATGGATAAAGAAGATGAGCTCACATTAAGGAGTAGCTCAGCTACACACAAAAAAAGAATACACTCATTTATTAAGTGAAAGGGAAAATGAGAAGTCTCATGGGATTCAACAGCACATTTCCAACAACCAGAAGTTCAGGGGAAGAACCAAAGAGAAATTCAAGTTAGTAAGGAGGGTAAGCAGATGAACAGAGTAAGGAAAAGGGAAGATGGAGGGAAAGGGACTCAAGCAAAACTCAATATACACAGGAATGAACATTTTAAAGATGTAAAATTTTAAAACCAACGCTGAGTGTTGTGGCCCACATCTCTAATCCCTGCACTTGTAAAGCATTGAGTGGAGTTCCCTCTGAGGTCCAGTTTAGTCTGGTCTACATAAGCAGGTCCAGGACAACCAGGACTATACCTCCACAGACTGTCTCAATACAACCACAATGATAACTAAGCCCATCAGCATAGGAAAAAAGATAGTAGGGGGAAAAAATACAATACCAAACATTGAAAATTACAGAGTAAAACTAGCAGGTAGCTCACTTGTAGAGTATGTGCTCAGGATACTGGAGGCTGTTCCATGAAACCCTAACACAAAAATAAACAGAAAAAAATAACTTTATGAGATCTTTTTCTTGAACTCAGCCACCTTGCAGACACCAGCAGGTAAGTTGTTGACAAGGCACTTAAGGGTAAATCTAACATCTTCCAGGTTAAAACCAGTGACATCACTGAGAATGTCAAGGCTGAGACAGGGCAAGAAGTCATGTCATTAGAGCCCCAGCAGCCTTTAAAGCTGATGAACAGAAACCAATCCCTGACTGACCACTACATTCAGAAAGATCACCCTACACATGGTGCTGTGCCTGTGTGATGTCATCATCCAGGAACCCCTTTGCTAGATTCTCCAAGTTTACGACTGTAACACAATGTTACAGTGCTGCCCTTAAGTGCTGCCCATGCCTGCACCACTGCCCAGTGAACTGCTACAAGAACAATGGTGGTCACACCAGCAAACTGTGATGACAAGAAACTCAAATAAACCTTTTTGGATCAAGTAATGTTTTGACTGAAGAAGGAGGACTTAGGAAAATTATGATGGTGATTGTTTGACCAGTGAGATGTCTCGGTGTTTAAGTGTCTGCTGCCACCTTTAAGACTTTAGCCTAATTGACAGGATCAACATTATACTAGAAATTCTAATTCTGAAGTTGTCTCCTGACCTCCCTGCATGTACTTTAACAACCATGCATGTGTATACACACACACACACACACACACACAAATAAGTAGATAAGTTAGCAAAAATAATTTAAAAGTTGCAAGAAACTATATACACTTAAAGACAGAAATAGTAGTATATATTTATAACAAATCACTTCAGAGTATGAGAAAATTATAAAATTCATAATATATAAGTATATATATATTGCAGATATATACACTAAGAAATTTCTCAGAAACACGAGAAAATGTTGAAAAGAAGGACATATCTCACATTAAAAACATGAAAAAGAACAGAGCACAAGCATGCTTAAATTTGTATCATTGTGTGAGATGTTTACATATGTCTGCTGCAACATGGCTCTGACAGTGATGAACACAGGTGAGGCAGCCACTGGTGGATGAGAAAATGTGATCTCTGTAAGACCTGATGGCATGGGGTCTTCTACCTGGCCTAGTCACAGCATTGAGGAAGAAAGAGGGGCAGTTCCCCTTCCTGTGGGGCAGCTGAAATAAAAATCACATGATAGAAACAGCACTGCCTCAGAGGTCGCCCCTGTTTCCAATTTCTTCAGACAGGCTCTGTAGCTCTGCCCTCAAGCACAGTTGCAGCCTCTGAAAGGAGACGCCATGACCTTCACCTTCACAGCCCTGCTCTGTCTCGGTGAGATGTGAGGAGGGGGATGGAATACTGAGATCTAGAAATGATCAGGACCTGTAGCTCAGCACTCACCCATCTGGAGATCCCAAGGTCTGAGATGGTTCTGCAGAAGAGAGACCCTGCTCAGGTTTCAGAAAAAAAAATGTTACGAAGAACTCTCTTCCCGGACTGACTCTGAGCCTCTGGATCCCAGTGATAACAGGTGAGTGTGTCTGCAGCTCTCCTGAAATGTCCTTCTCTTCATATCCAGGAGCCATGCCTGGGCCGTGATGGTGGGAAACACCACATGTGTGTTATTCCTGGGCGTGGCTGAAAGGTCATGGGGTTAAGGACTGCAGTCTGAGGATGGATGTTCTGGGACTTAGCTGCTCTTTTTCTTCCAGGGTCACTCCCTAAGCCTATCCTGAGTAAAGCCAGACTCTATGGTCTCCAAAGAGACAAATGTGACCTTCTTGTGTGAGGGGACCTGAGGAACTACAGACTTCAAGGTCTATAAAGAGGGAGGCCCAGATATATAGAGAGCAGAAATTCGACCTAAACCTGGGAAGAAGGTTGAATTCCCATCTCAAAAATTGCCCAGTACCATGCAGGAAAAGTATCACTGTTACTATCAGACCTATGACGGATGCTCAAAGACAGTGACCTTCTGAAGCTGATGGAGACAGGTGAGAGGAAAAAATTGTCCCCATCCTCAGGCTTCACTGTCAAGAAGTCAGGCTGCTCTCAGTGATGTGCAGCCACCTCACAGTCCTGGAGGATAACAAGGCCTAACACATTTAACTGATTCTGCCTTCTCTCCTAGAAGCACACAGTAAACCTAGTCTGTCAGCCCAGCCCAGCCCAGCCCTGTGGTGACCTCAGGACAGAATGTTACCCTCCAGTGTGTTTCAGGGCAGGATTACAGCATATTCATTCTGACTAAGGAAGAATCAGAGAACCTCTCCTAGAGGGAGGACTCACGGTATAACCATAAAAAAGGAATTTTGAGGCCTCCTTCTCTGGGTTGTAACCTCCAACCAGAGATGGACATGCTACAGCTATGACAGGAGCAGGCCACAGATGTTGTCAGAACCTAGTGACCCCTGGAGCTCCTGTTCTCAGGTGAGGAACCACAGCCTCTAAACAGAATATTGAAATGCGGCAGGTGCTCGGGGAGGCCTTGATGTGCATTGTATGTGAAGAGCCAGGGCTCTTTACCCATTGACACAGAGCACAGGAGACAGTGGGACCAAGACACAGAATCCAACACATAAAGGGATAGCAAAATCCAGTATGTCGGGAGTGACACAACTCTTCATGGGTCTCTGTCTACTCTGGATGCTCTGACTGTCAAAAATCATCTCTACCTGTTGCCACATTCTAGTGTCCCTGCCAAACAGGTAGAGGTCTTTAACAAGGAAATCCTTGAAGATATACAAGGAAATACAGTTAAACAGGTGAAGGGACTGAGTAAAACTGTGCAACACTGAAAATCGAAATAGAAACAATAAAGAAAACACAAACTGTGGGAATCCTGGAATTGGAATACCTGGGGTAGAGGACAGAAACAACAGGTGCCAGCATGAGCAACAGAATACAGGAGATGGAAGAGAGGCTCTGAGACATAGAAGACACAATAGAAGAAACTGATACATCAGCCAAAGAAAATGCTGAAGCTTAAAACTTCCTGACACAAAATATAAAGAAAATCTGGCATTCTCTGAAAAGACCTAACCTAAGAATCTTAGGATTAGAAAAAAACTCCTAGCTCCAAGGCCCAGAAAATATTTCCAACAAAATCATAGAAGAAAACCTTCACAAATGGATGAAAGACATGCCTAGCAACATACAAGAAGCTTACAGAACATCAATTAGACTGGACCAAAAAAGAAAATCCTCCCTCCACAAAATAATCAAAACACAAAATCAACAAAGAAAAGAAAGAATATTGAAAGCAATATGAGGAAAAGTGCAAGTAACATACACCTCACCAATAAAGATAGACATTACCTCATTCATATTAAAGGACTGAAGAAAACCTTTTAAAGCAAAGTGAGGACTTTCTACAACTCAATGAATATGAAGGCAGTACACACCCAAATTCACACTACAAAATAAACAGTGAGAAGAGGAAAGTTTGTATCACTAACTGACTCCATGAAGAAATCTGAAAGTTCTTATACCAGTAATTTAAAAGCACACCTGAAAGCTCTACAAAAACAACGTGCAAGCACAACAAAAGGAGTGGAAGGCAGGAAATGATCAAAAGTGGGGCTGAATTCAATCTTTAAACACAAAGAAATCATTATGAAGAATTAAGGGAACAAAGAGGGAGTTCTTTGAGAAAATCAACAAGAAAGAGAAAGGACTCCTGATACTATTCAGGATATTCTGCCATGTGTACAGTCTGGACCATAAAGTATCTTCTAAGAAGCTTACATAAGAAGCAGACAAAAATAGATGCAGAGACTGACAGCATCAGGAAGCCTTGTGGAAGAGTGAGGGGAACAGTAAAGGAAGTCAGAGGGGTCAAGGACACAACAAAGACACCTACAGGGTCAATTAACATGGCCCCATGGGAGCTCAGAGAAACTGAACCATGGAAAAGCAACCATGCCTGAGATGGTCCCAGGCGCCTTACACATATGTAGCAGATGTGCACCTGGAACTTCACATGGCTACCCTAACAACTGGAGTGGCAGCTGTCTCTGAGTCTGTTACCTCCCTTTGGATCCCTTTACCCAAGCTGGGCTGCCTTGTCTGACTTCAATAGGAGAGGATGCATTTAGTCTGCTTCAAATGCATGTGCTACATTGGGTTGGTTCCCATGGGTGCAGGGCTCCTCTTACCAGAGCAGAAGGCAGTAGAGAATCGGGGAAGTGGGAGTGTGGAACTGGAATGAGAGGTGAAACAGAAGTTGAAATCAGGATATGAAGTGAATATGTGTATTAATGAATTTTTTAAAAAATAACACTATATCTGTAAAGTCAACTAGGAAAACAGTGTTCTTAGGAGAGAAAAGAGCCTTACCTAGTCAGCCATGGAGCAATATAGTAAGGTTCTTCATGTTCAAGGAGAAACAGCATACCATGAAGTAAATATTAGCAGGTAACTAATTCAGCCTGGCATGCAAGAGGAATGATGCACATGATCAACATGGGTTTACTTCATAAAGTGAGGTTGGTTTATGAAAGGAACTCTCTGTCTCTGCTCTCTGTCTCCCTGTGATTTTCTCTCTCTCTCTCTCTCTCTCTCTCTCTCTCTCTCTCTCTCTCTCTCTTTGTGTGTGTGTGTGTGTGTGTTATATTTTTATTCACAAATATAAAAGAAAATATGTTCCCTCCAATAGATGAACAAGCATCATGTGATCAGATATATACATTGAGGTTTTGCAATTGCTTGGAAAAACACAGAATCCATACACTGCCCAAACCAATGAAATCCAAGAGTGGGAATGTAAAAGAAGTCATACAAAACAGAACCCAAGCTCAAGATACAACTTATTAGTTCCAGCCTGTAAGGAGCAGGTCCCCTAACAGGACTGACTCCATATTGTAAGAGGAAAGAAAACAATTCTGGACAAGTCCAGAAAACAAGTCTGGACAAGTCTTGAAGTTGGGATAACCAGATGTTTCTTTGAAACCTTATGAATCAAAATGTGCATACATGAAAATAAATTATAATAAGTAAGATAACCACCTGCAATGAAGTCATAGCCCAAAGATAACCAGACATGACTGGCTATCTGCTGTGCAAGTCAGAAGTAACCCCAATTCAATCATAAAAGAGGAGCCCCCAGATGGAGCACTTTATCACACAAGTAACCATGATGTGCTATCATGATCCTCCTTTCAGGCCTCCTCTGCACTTGACCATCAAAGTGCTGAATACTGAGCACTCTGGAGCAAAAGTAGATTCCTTCATCTTCATGGTCAAGCACTCCCTGGACCTGAGCTGCTCGAAGCCACAGAACGCCCCTATCTTTGTGGTCAAGCACTCTCCGGATCTGAGCTGCTGGAAACTGCAGTCACAAGGACTCAGGTCATATAACTCATGAATAATGATGTACTTATTGCTATGCTTATTTCCTCAGTAATTAGCAACTTATGATTTGTGTTTATTGTACTGATATTGATAGAGGCAATGCATAGGGAATGTGACAATACCTCGTTGTTACAATATCTTTGGCATTGGTGATAATATACTGTTTACTATGAATTCTTAAAGAGCAAATGAATGCCAAACCCTCTGACTCTGGCATACTCTCTCCTCTCTCTTGTGGAGCTGGTAAATCTCACAGTCAATCCAGGATACGACCCCTGAGTGGAGAAGGCCCATTACCCCTCTCCCCTTGGGGTTACTAAAGCCTTATCACAACCTGCTCACAACAGATAAGATACTGGGCTCCTGACACAACCCAAAGCTAAAGGAGATTCAGGAGAGAAAACTACCCTACTCGAAGCATGGTCATGTTCGTGAAAAATGACAGGAGTTATCCTCAGCTGGGAAAACCCTGATAGACATATACGATTTTAGGTCTAACACAGCAGAGTCCCTTTCACTATAATCTCAGTGACTATGGTGTATACAGAGTGCCATCGATGGGAGTCCATGAGGCAATGTTGGAGAACAAGCATGACAAGCATCAAGAAAGAGTGCACGCTGCACCTGGTGCTGCACCTCTGTGGTAGCATCATTCAGCAGACCCTTTGCTAGCTTCTCAAGTTTACAACTGCAATATGGAGATACAGTGGTGCTCACAAATGTTGCCCATGCCTGCACCACTGTGCAGTGAACTGCAGCAAGAAGAATTGTAGCCATACGCACACAGAAAAAACTTATATCCCAAGAAACGTGACAACATTTTGGGCCCAGGAAACCTGGGATCAAATTTTTTTTTTTTTTACTGAAGCAGAAGGACTTAGGAAAATGATGAGTGTAAGTGTTGTGTCAGTGAGATGGCTCAGTGTATAGGTGCCTGCTACCACTGTTGGACTGTTAAATTCAAAACCAGGGGACGAACTCTCCCAGAATCACACATGGACAGAGGATACGCTGCAACAACATGAGGTTTAATGATACTGGTGCACCAGGACTCTCT
>JANHMN010000003.1:17601475-17621275 GCA_030674055.1 Rhabdomys pumilio
CCAACTCCAGGGTGTCACTGGGCTCTGACCAACCATTTGAGCTGTAACAATAACAGCGATATTGCCCTGCATGCTCTTCTGTCATAGAAGGGATGGAGAACTTGCCCTTGTTCCCAGGCTCCTGTGGTGTTTGTGTGTTCCAGATTGTTTGGCTTCTCTCATTATGCAGAAAATACGTTTCTGCATCCATGGTCCCCTGACACCAGATGGTCACGGAACTAGTGACAGGGATCACAGAGCCTGGTTCAGCCTTGATGATGGGTTTGGGGAGGTTCCCTGCAAGGAATCAGGAGAGAAGCAAGCGAGTATGCTTGAAAGTGGTACAGAGAAAGAAGTCACACTTGGAGGTGGATGGCATTTAAGGGGATGGAGATTAGGACAAAGACCTTTGAAGACTCTTCTCAGTCCTGGACATGCTGGGTTTCTGTACTATTTCTGCAGTGAAATCTGTATCTCTGCTTGCACTGTCTCCTGTGCTCTCTCTGTCAATGGGCTAAAGAGCCCTGGCTCCTCACATACAGCACACATCAAGTGTTAGCATTCCTTCTAGGCTCTGCCCAACATCTACCAGGCAACAGGCAGGTAGGCCTGGCTTCCTATAAAAGACGTGTTTGGTTCCTCCTCACTCTCCTATTCTCTTTGCCTTTTTTTCTCTCTGACTACTTTTTCCCTCTGTTCCTTCCCCCTCATCTTCTTTATCCAAGTGTTCCTGGCTGACCTCTTCCCCTCCCACTCTGTTTGGTTGTCTGTCTGTCTGTCTGTCTGTCTGTCTGTCTGTCTGTCTGTCTGTCTGTCTGTCTGTCTGTCTGTCTCTATTCAACTCCCCTTCCCATGTCCATAAACAAACTCTATTCTATACAATATCTGTCATATGTTTGGTACCTCATGGGGAATGGATGGGTCCCTCAGAGCCACTCCTCACACTTCACCATAGCTGGCTCTACAAAGCATATCCCGACTCTCTCTTTTGAATAAAACACAACATCAAGGCCTCCCTGAGCACCGTTTCTCCTCAGCATTAAGTGGAAAGGCTGTGGTTACTCACCTGAGACCAGGAGTTCCAGCGGTTCACTAGGTTCTGACCACACTTGTGGGTTGTGACTAGCATAGCTGTAGCATCTGAATGTCCACCTCTGGTTGGAGGTCACTGGATACACAGAGAAGAAGGCCTCAAAATTCCCAGTATTATAGTTATACTGTGAGTTCTGCATCCAGTACAGCTTCTGTGGTCCTTCTTTAGTCAGAATGAATCTGTCATAATTCTGCCCTGACACACACTGGAGGGTAACCTTCTGTCCTGAGGTCACCACAGGGCTGGGATGGGCTGACAGGCTGGGTTTACTGTGTGTTCCTAGGAGAGAAGGCAGAATCAGGTAAATGTGTCAGGCCTTGTCATCCTCCAGGGCTGTGAGGTGGAGGTGCAGTGCTGAGAGCAGCCTGACTTCTTGACAGTGAAGCCTGAGGATGGGGCATTGTTTTCTTCTCAGCTGTCACCACCAGCTCCAGGGCGTCACTGTCCTCTGACAATTTACCATGGATCTGATAATAACAGTGGTAAATTCCTGCATGGTGCTGGTAAATTTCTGAGATGGAGAATTCAGCCTTGGTTTCAGGCTCTGGTGGAATTTCTGTGCACCATGGAGTTAGGCTTTCTTTTTTATAGAGACAGTAACTTATTGCTCCTTGGGGCCCCTTACACAAGAAGGTCACCTTACTCTGCATGGAGACTACAGAGTCTGGCTGTACTCTGAGGATAGGCTTAGGAAGGAACCCTACAAGAAAAAGAACAGGCAGGACTCAGACCATCCATCCTCTGATTGCAGTCTTATCCCCATAACCCTCAGGTTACCCTCAGGGCTAACACACATGTGGTGTTTTCCATCATCCCTGTCCAGGCATGACTCCTGGATATGAAGAGAAGAGCAGGGCAGAGCAGCTGCAGACACTCACCTGCCAGCACTGAGATCCTGAGGTCCAGAGTGAATCCTGGAAGAGAGTTTCCTGTGAGAGGTTTGTCCCTGAAATTGATCAGCTCCTGCCCCCTGTATAAACAACTAGGCCTCTGGGGTCTCCTGATGGGTGACTGCTCAGCTACTGGCCCTGATCATTTCTAGACCTCAGTGTCCCCTCCCCCTCTTCACATCTCACCAAGACAGAGCAGGAATGTTAAGTTGAAGGTCATGGCATCTCCTCTCAGAGGTTGCAACTGTGCTTGAGGGCAGAGCTCTAGAACCCTTCTGAAGGGATTGGAAACAGGGTGTGGCCCTGGAGGCAGGGCTGTCCTTATGACATGGTCACATTTCAGCAGCCCCACAGGAAGGGGAACTGCCCTCCTCAGGCAACATGCTGTGACTTCCTCAAGGCTGTGACTAGGCCAGGCAGTAGACCCTATGCAAACTTGTCTTACACAAATGACATTTTCTTAGCTGACCAGTGTCTGCCTCACCTCTGACCAATACTGTCACAGCCATGGTGTAGCAGACATGTGTGAACATCTCACACAACAGTACAAATTTAAGTGTGGTTTTCTTTGTACCTTTTCACACTTTTATGTGAAACATTTTCCTCCTTTGAACATTTTTCATGTTTCTGGAAAGCGGTCCTGCTGTGTATATCTGCCTCAAGTAAGATAAAGTCTTTTTTTGTTTCATATTCTTCAGTGATGCGCTACAATTGGGCATTGCAATGTCACACACACACACAGACACACACACACACAGACATACACACACACACAACTTGAGTAATTTGTTTTACTTGTACATTGTTGATCCTATCGATCACAGACTTAGGTCTTAAAGGTCGTGTAAGAACTAAATGTGAATCTAGAATTATATAGATTTGTTCCTTTTGCAATTTCACTTTATTATGTATGAGAATGTGTGTGTATGTGGGCAACTCTGTGCCCAGGATGTATGTAGAAGTCAGAGGGCAACTTTGGAAGTGTGTTCTTGTAAGAACTAAATGTGAGATTTTCAGGTCTTGGAATTCACTGCCCTGGGATGCATTCTGCATTCAGGGAGGAGTACATTATTCCTGAGTCAGAGGACACTTGCTGAATTAATATTCAGAAGAGGTAGGGAGAGACTGATTAACATTCCTCAGACCACAGAACACACCTGCAGGTGGGGAAGGCCCAGAGCAGAGACACACTCCAGGATGGGAGGTGGTCAGAAAGAAAGTGATGTGGGAATCTGAGTCATCTATAGACTGGACCCGAGAAGGTCAGCCTTTGGGGTCCTTTGTGGTTGCCCTTGTGTACTCTGTATAAAGACTGATCCGCTCCCAGTTTTTGTTCGGGGCTCTCTTGCTGACATGTGAGAGAGTCCTGGTGCACCAGTATCATTAAACCTCGTGTTGTTGCAGCGTAACCTCTGTCTGAGTGTGATTCTGGGGGAGTTCGTCCCCTGGTTTTGAATTTAACAGTCCAACAGTGGTAGCAGGCACCTATACACTGAGCCATCTCACTGACACAACACTTACTCATCATTTTCCTAAGTCCTTCTGCTTCAGTCAAAAAAAAGTGATCCCAGGTATCCTGGACCCAAAATGTTGTCACGTTTCTTGGGATATAAGTTTTCTCTGTATGCATATGGCTACGATTCTTCTTGCTGCAGTTCACTGCACAGTGGTGCAGGCATGGGCAACATTTGTGAGCACCACTGTATCTCCATATTGCAGTTGTAAACTTAAGAAGCTAGCAAAGGGTCTGCTGAATGATGCTACCACAGAGGTGCAGAACCAGGTGCAGTGTGCACTCTTTCTTGATGCTTGTCATGCTTGTTCTCCAACATTGCCCCATGGACTCCCATTGATGGCACTGCATATACACCATAGTCACTGAGCATATAGTGAAAGGGACTCTGCTGTGTTAGACCTAAAATCGTATATGTCTATCAGGGTTTTCCCAGCTGAAGATAACTCCTGTCATTTTTCACGAACAGGACCATGAGTAGGGTAGTTTTCTCTCCTGAATCTCCTTTAGCTTTGGGCTGTGTCAGGAGCCCAGTATCTTATCTGTTGTGAACAGGTTGTGATAAGGCTTTAGTAACCCCAAGGGGAGAGGGGTAATATGCCTTCTCCACTCAGGGGTCGTATCCTGGATTGACTGTGAGATTTACCAGCTCCATGAGAGAGAGGAGAGTGTATGCCAGAGTCAGAGGGTTTGGCATTCAATTGCTCTTTAATAATGCATAGTAAACAATATATTATCACCAATGCCAAAGCTATTGTAACAACGAGGTATTGCCACATTCCCTATGCATTTCCTCTATCAATATCAGTACAATAAACACAAATAATAACTTGCTAATTACTGAGGAAATAAGCATAGCAATAAGTACATCATTATTCATGAGTTATATGACCTGAGTCCTTGTGACTGCAGTTTCCAGCAGCTCAGATCCGGAGAGTGCTTGACCACAAAGATAGGGGCATTCTGTGGCTTCCAGCAGCTCAGGTCCAGAGAGTGCTTGACCACGAAGATGGAGGCATCTGCTTTTGCTACACAGTTGCTGCTTTGATGGTCGAGTGCAGAGGAGGCCTGAAAGGAGGATCATGATAATATATCATGGTTACTTGTGTGATAAAGTGCTTCATCTGGGGTTTCCTCTTTTATGATTGAATTGGGTTACTTCTGACTTGCACAGCAGATAACCAGTCGTGTCTGGTTATCTTTGGGCTATGACTTCATTGCAGGTGGTTATCTTACTTATTATAATTTATTTCTATGTATGTACATTTTGATTCATAAGGTTTCAAAGAAACATCTGGTTATCCCAACTTCAAGACTTGTCCAGACTTGTTTTCTTTCCTATTACAATATGGAGTCAGTCCTGTTAGGGGACCTGCTCCTTACAGGCTGGAACTAATTGGCTGTATCTGGATCTTGGGTTGTGTTTTATGTGACTTGTATTGCATTCACACTGTAGGATTTTATTGGTTTGGGCAGTATATGAATTCTGTGTTTTTCCGAGCAATTGCAAATCCTCATTGTAGATATTTGATCACATGAAGCTTGTTCATCTATTGGAGGGAACATATTTTCTTTTATATTTGTGAATAAAAATATAACACACACACACACACACACACACACACACACACGCACACACACACACAGAGAGAGAGAGAGAGAGACAGAGAGAGAGAGAGAGAGAGACAGAGAGAGAGAGAAAATCACAGGGAGACAGATAGCAGAGAGAGAGAGTTCCTTTCATAAACCAACCTCACTTTATGGAGTAAACCCATGTTTATCATGTGCATCATTCCTCTTGCATGCCAGGCTGAATTAGTTACCTGCTAATATTTACTTCATGGTATGCTGTTTCTACTTGGACATGAAGAACCTCACTATATTGCTCCATGGCTGACTAGGTAAGGCTCTTTTCTCTCCTAAGAACACTGTTTTCCTAGTTGACTTTACAGATATAGTGTTATTTTTAAAAAAATCAGTAATACACATATTCACTTCATATCCTGATTTCAACTTCTGTTTCCCCTCTCATTCCAGTTCCACACTCCCACTTCCCCCATTCTCTACTGCCTTCTGCTCTGGTAAGAGGAGCCCCGCACCCATGGGAACCAACCCAATGTAGCACATGCATTTGAAGCAGACTAAATGCATCCTCTCCTACTGAAGTCAGACAAGGCAGCCCAGCTTGGGTAAAGGGATCCAAAGGCAGGTAACAGACTCAGAGACAGCTGCCACTCCAGTTGTTAGGGTAGCCATGTGAAGTTCCAGGTGCACATCTGCTACATATGTGTAAGGCGCCTGGGACCATCTCAGGCATGGTTGCTTTTCCATGGTTCAGTTTTTCTGAGCTCCTATTGGGCCATGTTAATTGACTCTGTTGGTGTCCTTGTTGTGTCCTTGACCCCTCTGGCTTCCTTTATTGTTCCCCTCACTCTTCCACAAGACTCACTGATGCTGTCAGTCTCTGCATCTATTTTTGTCTGTTTCTTGAGGAAGCTTCTTAGAAGATACTTTATGGTCCAGACTGTACACATGGCAGAATATCCTGAATAGTATCAGGAGTCCTTTCTCTTGTTGATTTTCTCAAAGAACTCCCTCTTTGTTCCCTTGATTCTTTATAATGATTTCTTTGTGTTTAAAGATTGAATTCAGCCCCACTTTTGATCATTTTCTGCCTTCTACTCCTTTTGTTGTGCTTGCACGTTGGTTTTCTAGAGCTTTCAGGTGTGCTTTTAAATTACTGCTCTGAGAACTTTCAGATTTCTTCATGGAGGCAGTTAGTGATACGAACTTTCCTCTTCTCACTGTTTATTATTTTGTAGTGTGAATTTGGGTGTGTACTGCCTTCATATTCATTGAGTTGTAGAAAGTCCTCACTTTGCTTTAAAAGGTTTCCTTCAGTCCTTTAATATGAACGAGGTAATGTCTATCTTTATTGGTGAGGCGTATGTTACCTGCAGTTTTCCCCATGTTGTTTTTAATATTCTTTATTTTCTTTTTTGATTTTTGTGTTTTGATTATTATGTGGAGGGAGGATTTTCTTTTCTGGTCCAGTCTAATTGATGTTCTGTAAGCTTCTTGTATGTTGCTAGGCATGTCTTTCATCATTTGTGAAGGTTTTCTTCTATGACTTTGTTGGAAATATGTTCTGGGCGTTGGAGCTAGGACTCTTTTTCTATTCCTAACGTTCTTAGGTTAGGTCTTTTCAGAGAATGTCAGATTTTCTTTATATTTTGTGTCAGGAATTTTTAAGCTTTAGCATTTTCTTTGGCTGACGTATCAGTTTCTTCTATTATGTCTTCTATGCCTCAGAGCCTCTCTTCCATCTCCTGTATTCTGTTGCTCATGCTGGCACCTGTTGTTTCTGTCCTCTACCCCAGGTATTCCAATTCCAGGATTCCCACAGTTTGTGTTTTCTTTATTGTTTCTATTTCGATTTTCAGTGTTGCACAGTTTTATGCATTCCCGTCACCTGTTAAATTGTATTTCCTTGTATATCTTCAAGGATTTTCTTGTTAAAGACCTCTACCTGTTTGGAAGGGGCACTGGAATGTGACAACATGTAGAGATGATTTTTGACAGTCAGAGCATCCAGAGTAGACAAAGAACCATGAAGACTCATGTCACTCCCGACATCCTGGATTTTGCTATCCCTTTCTGTGTTGGATTCTGTGTCTTGGTCCCACTGTCTCCTGTGCTCTGTGTCAATGGGTAAAGAGCCCTGACTCTTCACATACAGCGCACATCAAGGCCTCCCTGAGCCCCTGTCGCATTTCAATATTCTATTTAGAGGCTGTGGGTCCTCACCTGAGAACAGGAGCTCCAGGGGTCACTAGGTTCTGACCATATCTGTGGCCTGCTCCTGTCATAGCTGTAGCATGTTTGTCTTGGGCTGGAGGTCGCAACCCACAGAGAAGGAGGCCTCAAAATTCCTAGTTTTTTAGTTATACTGTAAGTCCTCCCTCTAGGAGAGGTTCTCTGGTTCTTCCTTAGTCAGAGTGAATATGCTGTAATCCTGCCCTGAAACACACTTGAGGGTGACATTCTGTCTTGAGGTCACCACAGGGCTGGGCTGGGTGGACAGGCTGGGTTTACTGTGTGCTCCTAAGAGAGAAGGCAGAATCAGTTAAATGTGTCAGGCCTTGTTATCCTCCAGGGATGTGAGGTGGCTGCTCATCACTGAGAGCAGACTGACTTCTTAACAGTGAAGCCTGAGGATGGGTTCAATTTTTTCCTCTCACCTGTCACCTCCAGTTCCAGAGGGTCACTGTCCTTCGAGACAGAGGTCTGATAGTAACAGTGATACTTTTCCTGCATGGTACAGGTCAATTTTTGAGATGGGAATTCAAACTTCTTCCCAGGTTTAGGTCGAATTTCTGTTCTCCATGGAGCTGGGCTTTTTATAGAGCTCGTAGTCTGTGGTTCCTCAGGTCCCCTCACACAAGAAGGTAACATTGGTCTCTTTTGAGACCATAGAGTCTGACTGTACTCAGGATAGGCTTAGGGAGTGACCCTGGAACAAAAAGTGCAGCTAAGTCCCAGAACATCCACCCTCAGACTGCAGTCCTTAACCCCATGACCTTCCAGCCACCCCCAGGAATAACACACATGTGGTGTTTCCCACCATCACGGCCCAGGCATGGCTCCTGGATATGAAGAGAAGGACATTTCAGGAGAGCTGCAGACACACTCACCTGTTATCACTGGGATCCAGAGGCTCAGACTCAGTCCTGGAAGAGAGTTCTTAGTGACATTTTTTTTTCTGAAACCTGAGCAGGGCCTGTCTTCTGCAGAACCATCTCAGACCTTGGGGTCTCCTGATGGGTGAGTGCTGAGCTACAGGTCCTGATCATTTCTAGATCTCAGTATTCCCTCACCCTCTTCACATCTGACCGAGACAGAGCAGGGCTGTGAAGGTGAAGGTCATGGCATCTCCTCTCAGAGGCTGCAACTCTGCTTGAGGGTGAAACTACAGAGCCTGTCTGAAGGGATTGGAAACAGGGGCAACCTCTGAGGCAGTGCTGTTTCTATCATGTGATTTTTATTTCAGCTGTCCCACAGGAAGGGGAACTGCCCCTCTTTCTTCCTCAATGCTGTGACTAGGCCTGGTAGAAGACCCCATGCCATCAGGTCTTACAGAGATCACATTTTCTCATTCACTAGTGGCTGCCTCACCTGTGTTCATCACTGTCAGAGCCACGTTGCAGAAGACATATGTAAACATCTCACACAATGATACAAATTTAAGCATGCTTGTGCTCTGTTCTTTTTCACATTTCTAATGTGAGATATGTCCTTCTTTTCAATATTTTCTCATGTTTCTGAGAAATTTCTTGGTGTATATATCTGCAATATATATATATATATATATGTATATGTATATACATATATATTATTAATTTTATAATTTTTCTCATACTCTGAAGTGATTTGCTATAAATATATACTACTATTTCTGTTTTTAAGTGTATAGACTTTATTACAGCTTTTAAATTATTTTTGCTAACTTATCTACTTATTTGTGTGTGTGTGTGTGTGTGTTTGTGTGTGTGTGTGTGTGTGTGTACATATGCATGGTTGTTAAAGTACATGCAGGGAGGTCAGGAGACAACTTTAGAATTAGAATTTCTTGTACAATGTTGATCCTGTCAATCAGGCTAAAGTCTTAAAGGTGACAGCAGGCACTTAAACACCGAAACATCTCACTGGTCAAACAATCACCATCATCATTTTCCTAAGTCCTCCTTCTTCAGTCAAAACATTACTTGATCCAAAAAGGTGCCCAGGTTTTTTTCAGTTTCTTGTCAACACAGGTTGCTGGTGTGACCACCATTGTTCTTGTAGCAGTTCACTGGGCAGTGGTGCAGGCATGGGCAGCACTTGAGGGCAGCACTGTATCACTGTGAGAATCTAGCAAAGGGGTTCCTGGATGATGACATCACACAGGCACAGCACCATGTGTAGGGTGATCTTTCTGGATGTAGTGGTCAGGCAGGGTTTGGTTTCTGTCCATCAGCTTTAAAGGCTGCTGGGGCTCTAATGACATGACTTCTTGCCCTGTCTCAGCCTTGACATTCTCAGTGATGTCACTGTGTTTAACCTGGAAGATGTTAGATTTACCCTTAAGTGCCTTGTCAACAACTTACCTGCTGGTGTCTGCATGATGGCAGAGTTTAAGAAAAAGATCTCATAAAGTTATTTTTTCCTGTTTATTTTTGTGTTAGGGTTTCATGGAACAGCCTCCAGTATCCTGAGCACATACTCTACAAGTGAGCTACCTGCTAGTTTTACTCTGTAATTTTCAATGTTTCATGTTGTATTTCTTTCCCTCTACTATCTTCTTTTCTATGATGATGGGCTTAGTTGTCATTGTGGTTTTATTGAGACAGCCTGTGGATATATAGTCCTGATTGTCCTGGACCTGGTTATGTAGACCAGACTAAACTGGACCTCATAGGGAACTCCACCTTATGCTTTACAAGTGCATGGATTAGAGATGTGGGCCACCACACCCAGTGTTGGTTTTAAAATTTTACATCTTTAAAATGTTTATTCCTATGTATATTGAGTTTTGCTTGAGTCCCTTTCCCTCCATCTTCCCTTTTCCTTACTTTGTTCATCGGCTTACCCCCCTTACTACCTTGAATTTCTCTTTGGTTCTTCCCTCAACTTCTGGTTGTTGGAAATGTGCTGTTGAATCCCATGAGAGTTCTCATTTTCCCTTTCACTTAATAAATGAGTGTATTATTTTTTTGTGAGTAGCTGAGCTATTCCTTAATGTGAGCTCATCTTCTTAATCCAAAGACCTGTTCTGTGACCTGCAGTGGGCGGTTCTGGAGAGTGTTGTGGGTATCTTGAGGATTGGAAGTTTCTTGCATAATGGTGCCCTTGTTCTGAAGTCGTGCTTGTGGTGTTTGACGATGCCTTACTGATATTCTGCCTAGCTATTCTGTCCAATATCAAAGTGGCCAGAGTGGACCATTTTATCTTGTTGTCCATCTCTCATTCAATATCTGATGCTTTTATATGGATGTTTATGTCTTAAAGATCAAATTTTAGATCTATGTAATTTAAGGTTGTCTTAGGTTTTACTGCTGTGAACAAACATCATGTGCAAGGAAGTCTTGTAAAAATATTTAATTGGTGGTGGCTTATAGGTTCAGAGGTTCAGTCCATTGTCATTAAGGAAGGAATATGGTAGCATCCAGGAATATGGTAGCATCCAGGCAAGCAATTTGCAGGAGGAGCTAAGTGTTCTACATCTTCATCTGAAGGCTACTAGCAGTACACCAACTTCCAGGGAGCTGGGATGAGGGTCTTAAAGTTATAGGTACATACCTTCTCCAACAAGGCCACACCTACTCCAACAGGTCCTCACCTAACAGTGCCACTCCCTGAATTCGGTCTCGGAAATTTTCCTTAACATCTGCTCACACTCCTGTCAGAGGATTAAAAACCATACAAGGAAGTAGGAACTAGATCAGGGAGAGGTGAAAACAGTGTGTGATAAGAAAGCACATTTGTAGTTCAGTACAATGAGAAGTCATAGAAACCGCTGTTACTAAGAAATAGAGGCTGGGCTGGAATCATGGGGGTGGAGGAAGACAGCCTTCAGTAAGTTTAGTCCTTGGACTGAAGTTTTCATGAGATTTAATATTAACATGCCATCATGGTTGGATCCTGGTCATTTTGACATTGATGTTGGTTAAGTTAAGACATTGAATATTATTGATAATCATTTGGAAACTGAGACTTCCTGTGCTAGAAACATCATTCCACACACCTGCTTGTAGCTCTGCTTGCTTAATTTCTTATTGTCTTCAGGGTCACATGAAGCTGGGAAAATGAAATTTCTTTTCATGTTGTCTGAAATAGAAAAGTGGGAATCATGCAAATTATCTTCTTTTTCTAGAGCAAATTTAGCTTCTTTCCAGGTTATTTTTTTCGCTTTATTAAGTGAATGTATTCACTGACAATGTCATACATGTATATGATGCATTCTGATTTTTCCTGTGCTAATCCCTTTTATATGCCATGTATCCATAACAACTGTCTTTAAATACCAAAAAATTACATTCCCTCATCTGTGTCTTTTGTTTTGTTATTTCTCATTGATTTTAACCAAAGTTCATTATATGAGCATGTGCTTGTATCTCTAGGACTCTGCTGGCCTCACTGATGGGTGCACAAATATATCCAGTGAGTCTCCTTCACAGAACATGAGGAGTTCAGTCCCAACAGACATACCTCCATCACAGCGCCTGTGTACATGGCCAAGGGAATACTAGAGAGTCTATAAAGATTGTAAGAGACAGAAAACCAGCAAGACTTCAGGGAAGTATTTTTGTAGAAATTGTCAAAGAAATGGCTTTTTAATTTTTTGAGAAATAAACAGGATCTAAACAATGCAATATAGGTGAATATATTAATGAGAAGTGGCAATATTTCCAAGGGTCCCATCTGTAGACAGAGAACTACAGGAAAATAATGACCATTAGAAGAAAGGGTATTCCTATATCACAGGTATGAGCTTATTCAGGGAATGCCCAATGTTGAGTGGTTAAACATGTGATTTTAAAAATAAGTTATTATTGTACAAGTAATTCATGGTCTTACAATTTCAGGAAACATATTTACTATGTACCTAGTAAATTGTATAATGTATTTCCTTGGTTTATTTTTCACTCTAAGACTATAGAAAAGTAATATAAAAGTGTAGCTCTAACACCTCAGAACAAAATCATCTCCTTTATGAGACACAATCTATTACAGAAAGCCACAGCTAGTGAAATGGCAGAGAACACCTAATTGGGCAGCTCTTAACCCTACCTGATATATCTACAAGGCAATTCCTGCACCTAAGGCTCACGGAACATTGCAAAAGAGGAAGCAGAAAGTCTAAGTGCCATAAGACCTGGAAATCTTGTATAAGATTTTTGTCTCCTAGAAAAGACAGGGAACCCATTTGGGTAATACCTCAACAATATGGCTGCCTAAAGAAGACCTGAGCAGGAACACCACCAGTACACACACTAATGTGGTAGGAAAATTTCTGTCAGGTCACCAGCCCTAGACGAAGAACAATAGACAACTAAGAAATGCTGAGAGGTAGAATCACTTTTCTCCAGGGACAGCCCCTACTTTCTCATGCAATGTCACATGCTGAGCCTCAAAGTCATGAAGAAATAACACTACCTGGACTCAGGAGAACATGTTTACATATTTATACACATAATATTCACATGTTTGTATATAACAAAGGAAATCAACTGATCATTTTGAGAGTGAGTAGGGGAAGCAGAATATGGGAGTTGGTTAAAGAAAGAAAATGGAAGGGCCGATATATTCATATTTTAAGCTTATGAAAATAAATGTGTGTTATAGAGGTAATATTTAAATTCCATTAAGGACTTCAGATATAAACTGAAATTTAAACTGAAATGACATTAGACAAATGAAACAATTGGATATACTGAATGGAAAAATTGAACAAGAAAATGAAAGTCTTTTTCCTAACCGTATGTGAAACGCTTGTAAGTAGAACTGAATGTGCTTAAGATGTGTAATTTAGTGACTTTTATACATATCTACATTATGAAACATTATTATTACCTGAAAGCTCATAAAAACACAAAACAAGAAATCATTGCAAATAAGCAAAAGATTGTAAACAAAGACTGCTTAAAATATCAGTAGATTCATTTTGTGTTGTTCATACACTGCTGGGCCAGAGACTTGTCCTTTAGTTTGATTTCATAGCAGTGTGTCTTTCTTGGAAAACCTAATTTTTGTTTTGCAAGTGTTTATCAGTGTGTGAAAGCTCCTGGATTCTATATGAGGTCTTGTGTCTAATTTGTCTCTCAGCACTGGGACTTGATCTCACTTAGACCTGTACTGACTCTGTACATGCTGCCAGTTTCTGTGAGTCCATATTTGCATCAGGCACTTATGTCTGGAAACATATTTTCCTCGGTGTCATCCTTCTCCTCTGGCTCACACAATCTCTCAAACTCCTGTTTCTGTAAGTTCTCTAAGTCTACAAATGGCAGCCATTCCATTCAGGATTCAGTGTAGTCAGATCTTTTTCTTCACATTGTTCAGTTGTGGGTCTGTATTATTTCTCATATTTTTCAGGAGGAAGCTTCTGTGACAATTGCTGAGCAAGACATTGATCTAGGAGTCATTTTATTGGTATCTTTCTTTGTAAAATCAGTATCACCCAGAAGTTGGCCTGTTTCCCCGTAATCTTCCATCTGAAGGGACAACAGTTAAGCCTCTCCCTATCAAAGCTCTGTCTGCTAATCCCCTGAATTCTTATCCAAGAGGAGGAAACTTCACTGCATAATCCATTTCCCACCCATCTGCTCTGCATGCATTTCAGGAAGCCTCCTGGCACCAGGGATACTAACTAAGCCTCTCCTCTCCCAAGTCCCTGACCAACAACTTGCCTTAAAGTACAACCAACAGAAGTAAACTAACACAAATACATAAAGACACAGAAACACACCACACACACATACACACACACAGACACACACAAACACACACAAACACACACACAAACATACACACACACACACAAACACACACACACACACACACACACAAACACACACACACACACACACACACACACACACACACACACACTATAAAATGACCTTAAATCCAATATTAGAAAGCTGACAAAGGCCTTTAAAAGTGAATTGAATATCCCTTACAGAAATCACAATCAAGCATGTGAAAGAAATTCCAGGCAGATGCGACAGCATATTCTATCATTTTATAGTTTCAGAAGAGTGTTGGTTCAGGAAGCAAATGCCCCAGCATGTGGAGGGACAGTAATTGATTTACTGAAGAAGAACCTCATCAAGAAAACCTTCTTCTGAACCCCAAATACATTTTTTCCGAGCACATTTGCTCCCAACAGTTCCTTAACATGAGTACTGGATTTTTTGACAGAAAATTTTGCATCATCAGATTCATTTTCCAGACTGTGGCACCTTGAAAGATATATGTTTTTTTCTTCAGATTATCTCCCAGTTGTAGAGTGGACTTGTCTCTGGCTGCCCCTGGCCTCAAAGACTAGAATCAGAAGGGCTATGAGGACAATGACAGCAATCCCCATCCTGATGAGATTCTCCATTGTGTGATCCCGGTTCTCTGGGGATGTGGATTTAAACAAAGAAGTTACAGAAATTAGGGATGTTCAAAATTCCTGCAAGAAAACCAAGTGTCCACCAAGGGCCCATCTTTCATCTGGACAGAACTTGCTTCTACTGTTTCCTATGCTATGACTTGTAATTTTCTTTATTGAACTGTCTTGGGTTTAGACATGTTCTAGGATGAACAGATGATCTCAGCTCGTCCTGAGAATACAATGAAAGAAGTAGAATATATATTTATTTAAGAGACCTTATTGTTTCTTCTGAGTTCCACTTTATCATTTATTGTAGATGCCCATCATTCTCGCCACATAAGCTCATGGACTTCTGGGATGAGTCTTTCCTGTGGCATAGCTGAGTCTGCTTTCTTATTCGTACTTAATTCTTTAGGACCATTGTGCTATTAGAAGACCAATGACATACCAGTGAAAACATCAGATTCAGAGTAGAACAGTTCATTTCAGGCAGTAGTCCCTACATCACTGCTCTTAGCAGTCAAAGAAGAATACAATGTGGTTTCCCTGTTGAATCTATCAGAATTTGTACAGACTCAGATTCTCTGTGGGTTTTTTTTGTGTGTTTTTTGTGTGTTTTTTGCTTTGTCCCACTCAGATTTTTCCACTTCTCACTTGATTTGACCATTTCCTCCATCTCTCTCTGTCTCTGTCTCTGTCTCTCTGTCTCTGTCTCTCTCTGTCTCTCTGTCTCTGTCTCTGTCTCTCTCTCTCTCTCTCTCTCTCTCTCTCTCTTTCTCCCTCTGTCCCTCTTCCTCTCCCTCTCCCTTTCCCTCTCACTTTTTATTTTTTCCCTTTGGGTGTCCCACACCCTCACACCTCTCTCTGTGTAAATGCAAGTGTTCCTCACAAAATATAACTGGATGGTATGCCGGTTGGTTTTCAACCTCTTGGTAATTCAAATAACAGGGCTAGTTCTTCTTATTATGCATAGATCCAAGACTGACACTTCTAAGATTTACTTATCTCGCCTTTACAAATCATGGTTATTAATACAAGAGGACATGTTACACTTGAGTAACATCACTTCAATCCTAGGAGGTCCCACCCTCAACTTTCTCTTGTTGAGATAAGTGCACTAAGGCCTTGGAGAAGACATTCTTAGCTATCACCTCTCTAGTAAAGGTTGAACACACACAGTCACATTTCCTCTATTTCTCTCTGGAGGGAAAGGTTGCAGACTTCACAAAGAAATAGATTTTGATTGCAATTGGTGGACCTCATTTTGCTTGATGTGAAGCTTGTTTTGGTGTGGTTCCTATGGTGAATTCAGTGTGATAGGGTTAAGTTTTGGATTTGAATATGGTTTGAAGAGAAAGATACTATAGAGGGTTTGTAATTATTACACCAAGGATGTGCCTTCTCTTGGAGTCACCATGATCCATGACTGCACTGAGAGCAAGGATCTGACAGGGAGCCTGTGGATACTGTTTATTTGTGGTTGAGAAGAAGAAGTTGGCCCTGGGGACCAGTTCCTGTTTAGGATCCTTTATCTTTCTGTGTCCTCCCCAAGATTCTCTGTGAGCCTACATGAACTCTGGGTTCCATTAACAGGGAGTATAGTGTGCACCTCTAGAGTGATTCTGATCATCCCTCACCATCATGAGGGTGAAGACCCATCTGACTGACTCTGTAGCATTTCAAACCCTGTCCTAGCTAATTATTGTTATAAGTTGAGAATGCTGAGACACCCCTTCAGTTCAGAGAGATCTGGGTCACCTGAACTCGATCCATGAGCTCTATACTCATTGGTCTACTATAAGATGAGTATAGATGAGTGCAGGCATCTATAGCACCTGAAGATGCTCCTAAGTTTGGACATCACAGAAATCAGAGAGTCTTAGAATTAAGCCCCATGAGCTAGACTGAAGGAACCTGAATCCTCTACCATGAGCATTTGAAACACCCCTGCCTTTTGTCAACAGGCTATTGGCCAGACCTACTGCAGAATCAGGTTCTGGAGATGTCGTTTGTCAGGAGATGTCAAAAGCATCACCAGCACAACTTAGACATGTGAACCAGGCTTCTCTCATTATACTGAGAGAAACAGCAGCCCAGAAAGGGAAGTGCTTCTATAAATCAGGATCTATAGAAGCCGCTGTATTAAGCCCATAAGTAGCTATCACCCATCTGGGACTACATTCCAACAGAGACTTTATTTCCACTCTTGGGCCTGACTCTATGCTTGTGAAATGCTTGTTTCTTTGGAGCATTTAAGGAGAGGTGACAGTCTGGGTTCCTTGCTCACACACTTACCCACCTGCTACATCATCCAGGGTGAACCTAAATGTCTCTGTTTGGTGCTACTCTCTGTAACCCAATAGTTAAGCCCCAGCCTCTGTGTTCCATTAACAGGGAGTGCAGTGAGCATGCCTAGAATGATTCGGGGTATCCCCACCATCATGAGGGTGAACACTCATGTGACTGACACTCTGCAGTCTTTCAAACTATATTGTAGCTAATAATTGTTGTAAATGGACAATGTTGGTTTCTCCTTTGGGATATTTGTTGGTCTCTCATACTTAAAAGCTGAAATGACTGAGAAATGAGATTCTTGATTCCAAGAGCTGTTTGATAGACTCCTGTGTTTGCAGCATGTTTTCTATGCAGAGGTGCCTGATACTTATGGGCTGTTGGGATGGGCCCGTTGGGTGGCCAGCTGGAGGCTTCAATGGATCCTAGGAAACAGAACAAGAAGAAGATATTCTTCCTGCTCTCTGTCCTACATCTGCCCTGTAATTCCCTTAGAATGAAATGAATATTACATGAAGGATCATTGCTGGCAGACAGTTCTGCGCTGGCAAGGGCGTCTTCTGTCAAAGTCTTTCATTTTTTTTTAATCCCACCCAAGTCAAGAGCTCTGCTAGAGTGTGAACTGTGACTTATGCTGAGATGTCTGGATCACCTCACCTGAGACTGTGAGCTCCACAGGGACACTGGCATAGGACAACAGGTAGAGAGATGAGTCTTGAGAACCATAGCACCTGTAGGTGCCAGAGAGATGGGAGGTCACAGCACTCATGGAGAATTCTGCCTGGAACTGCCGATCTTGGGACTTTGATTTTAGTCGCAGGGGTGGCTGGGCTGATCCCTCCTTGGATAGAATGAAAGTGTCCAGCCTGTATATTGACCAACACAGCAGGGTCACGTTCTCTCCTGAGTGTACTGTGGAGTTCGGCTTCACTGAGAGAGAAGGAGTGGCAGGGAGCTGTCCTGAAAAGAAGAGGAATGATGAGAGGTTGGCTTCCTTGTTATGAGCTCAATTCACACATGATTCCCCCCATGAGAACTTGGGTCTCTCTCTCTCTCCCTCTCTTTTGTTTGTCTGATTTCATCTGCTCATCTGTCTCTGCCTCTGATTCTCCCCAAGATTCCCATCTCTTATACCAGTTTCAGCTACTAGGCTCCCCCATGAGATCCTGAGCAGAGGCTAGGTACCTGATTGAATCTCCATAGATCCTCACCTGTGATCAGGATGTCCAGGAGGTCACTGGATGCTGACCACTCAGAGGAGAGGTTGCGCACACCATAGCATCTGTATTGGCCTCCAGTGGTGGGGCTCACATGGCCCAGTGTGAAGTTGGCCACGAAGAGGCCAGTGTCGGACCGCTGGCTAGGGTGCTGCATGATGTTAGATTCCCCCACCTTGTACAGAACAAATCTGTCATAGTTGATGTCAGAGCAACACTGCAGGGTGAGGCTCATTTCAGGGTCCAGGATATGGCCTTGGTGAGTAAGCAGAGAGGGCTTCTTGGACAGTCCTAGAGGGAAAGTGACAGTGACTGAGGATTTGGCTGTTACGAAACACCTTTGGCCTCCCATCCTGCCCAGTACATGTCACAGCTTCTCCCCAAGCAAAGATGTGATTGAGAACACAGGCTCTCCTTTCATTCCTCTACCTGCAACACCGCAGAGGGGCAGGCCATGGTAAAGGGCGAGGGTCTCAGAAAAGATTGGAAGAACGATGGTGCTGTTTCACTGGAGATGTGAATTTCCAGGGGCTCACTGGGTACTGACCACAATTGTGCTGTATTCTTGTAGTAACCATAACACCTGAATGTCCCTGTGTGGTTTGTTGTCATAGGTCCCATAACAAACAGGGCTTTTTAGTGTCCACTATAATGTATATACTTTGTGTCCAGTGAGCTGGTGAACTTTTTATTTTCCCAGGTGAAATGAATTTATTATAGTGCCTATGTGAGGCACAGTGGAGTGTCATGTTCCCTCCCATTGTCACCACAGGACTGGGCAGTACTGACAGCCTGGGTTCATAGTAGTCATAAATTCCTAGGAGAGAAGGAGGAAGTTTGTTACATGTCCTCACAGTGTCACAATGTTCTCTTAGATCACTTTGTGGGATAGGGAGTATTCCTGAGAGCAGAGACTGGGGGCAGGAATCCGACTGTCCCCTCACCTGTCACCACCAACTCCAGGGTGTCACTGGGCTCTGACCAATCATTTGAGCTGTAACAATAACAGCGATATTGCCCTGCATGCTCTTTTGTCACAGAAGGGATGGAGAACTTGCCCTTGTTCCCAGGTTCCTGTGGTGTCTGTGTGTTCCAGGTTTTTTGGCTTCTTTCATTATGCAGAAAATACATTTCTGTATCCATGGTCCCCTGACACCAGATGGTCACGGAACTAGTGACAGGGATCACAGAACCTGGTTCAGCCTTGATGATGGGTTTGGGGAGGTTCCCTGCAAGGAATCAGGAGAGAAGCAAGCGGGTGTGTTTGAAAGTGGTACAGAGAAAGAAGTCACACTTGGAGGTGGATGGCATTTAAGGTGATCCAGATGAGGACAAAGACCTGCGAGGACTCATCTCAGTCCTGGACATGCTGGGTGTCTGTACTATTTCTGCAGTGAAATATATATCTCTGGTCCCACTCTCTCCTGTGCTCTCTCTGTGAATGGGCTAAAGAGCCCTGGCTCCTCACATACAGCACAAATCAAGTGTTAGCATTCCTTCTAGGCTCTGCCCAACATCTACCAGGCAACAGGCAGGTAGGCCTGGCTTCCTATAAAAGAGGTGTTTGGTCCCTCCTCACTCTCCTATTCTCTTTGCCTTTTTTTTCTCTCTGACTGCCTTTTTCCTCTTTTTCTTTTACCTCCCCTTCATTGTCCAAGTGTTCCTGGCTGGCCTCT
>JANHMN010000003.1:17621375-17636403 GCA_030674055.1 Rhabdomys pumilio
AATTAGGGATGTTCAAAATTCCTGCAAGAAAACCAAGTGTCCACCAAGGGCCCATGTTTCATCTGGACAGAACTTGGTTCTACTGTTTCCTAGGCTATGACTTGGAATTTTCTTTATTGAACTGTCTTGGGTTTAGGCATCTTCTAGGATGAACAGATGGTCTCAGCTCGTCCTGAGAATACAATAAAAGAAGTAGAATATATGTTTATTTAAGAGACCTTATTGTTTCTTCTGAGTTCCACATCATCATTTATTGTAGATGCCCATCATTCTCATCACATAAGCTCATGGACTTCTGGGATGAGTCTTTCCTGTGGCATAGCTGAGTCTGCTTTCTTATTCTTACTTAATTCTTTAGGACCATTGTGCTATTAGAAGACCAATGACTTACCAGTGAAAACATCAGATTCAGAGTAGAACAGTTCATTTCAGGCAGTAGTCCCTACATCACTGCTCTTAGCAGTCAAAGAAGAATACAATGTGGTTTCCCTGTTGAATCTATCAGAATTTGTACAGACTCAGATTCTCAGTGGATTTTTGTGGGTTTTTTGTGTGTTTTTTGCTTTGTCCCACTCAGATTTTTCCACTTCTCACTTGATTTGACCATTTCCCCCATCTCTGTCTCTGTCTCTGTCTCTGTCTGTCTCTCTCTGTCTCTCTCTCTGTCTCTCTCTCTCTCCCTCTGTCCCTCTTCCTCTCCCTCTTCATTTCCTTCTCCCTTTACATTTTTTCCCTTTGGGTGTCCCACACCCTCACACCTCTCTCTGTGTAAATGCAAGTGTTCCTCACAAAATATAATTGGATGGTAAGCCGGTAGGTTTTCAACCTCTTGGTACCCAAAGAACAGGGCTAGTTCTTCTTATGCATATATCCAAGACTGACACTTCTAAGATTTACTTATCTCGCCTTTACAAATCATGGTTATTAATACAACGGACATGTTAGACTTGAGTAACATCACTTCAATCCTAGGAGGTCCCACCCTCAACTTTCTCTTGTTGAGATAAGTGCACTAAGGCCTTGGAGATGACATTCTTAGCTATCACCTCCCTAGTAAAGGTTGAACACATACAGTCACATTTCCTCTATTTCTCTCTGGAGGGAAAGGTAGCAGACTTCACAAAGAAATAGATTTTGATTGCAATTGGTGAACCTTATTTTGCTTGATGTGAAGTTTGTTTGGTGTAGTTCCTATTGTGAATTCAGTGTGATAGAGTTAAGTTATGGATTTGAATATGGTTTGAAGAGAAAGATAGTATAGAGGGTTTGTAATTATTGCATGAAAGCTGTGCGTTCTCTTGGAGTCACCATGATCCATGGCTGCACTGAGAGCAAGGATCTGATAGGGAGCCTGTGGACACTGTTTATTTGAGGTTGAGAAAAAGAGTTGGCCCTGGGGACTAGTTCCTGTCTAGGATCCTTTATCTTTCTGTGTCCTCCCCAAGATTCTCTGTGAGTGTACATGAAATCTGGGTTCCATTAACAGGGAGTATAGTGTGCACCTCTAGAGTGATTCTGATCATCCCTCACCATCATGAGGGTGAAGACCCATCTGACTGACTCTGCAGCATTTCAAACCCTGTGCTAGCTAATTATTGCTGTAAGTTGAGAATGCTGAGACACCCCTTCAGTTCAGAGAGATCTGGATCACCTGAACTCAATCCATGAGCTCCACAGTCATTGGTCTATTATAAGATGAGTATAGATGAGTGCGGGCATCTATAGCACCTGAAGATGCTCCTAAGTTTGGACGTCACAGAAATCAGGGAATCTTAGAATTAAGCCCCATGAGCTAGACTGAAGGAACCTGAATCCTCTACCATGAGCATTTGAAACACCCCTGCCTTGTGTCAACAGGCTATTGGCCAGACCTACTGCAGAATCAGTTTCGGGAGATGTTGTTTGTCAGGAGAGGTCACAAGCATCTCCAACACAACTTAGACATGTGAACCAGGCTTCTTCAATTACACTGAGAGAAACAGCAGCCCAGAAAGGGAAGTGCTTATATAAATCAGGATCTATAGAAGCCACTGTATTAAGCCCATAAGTAGCTATCACCCATCTGGGACTACATTCCAACAGAGACTTTATTGGCACTCTGGGGCCTGACTCTATGCTTGTGAAATGCTTGTTTCTTAGGAGCATTTAAGGAGAGGTGACAGTCTGGGTTCCTTGCTCGCAACCTTACACACCTGCCACATCATCCAGGGTGAACCTAAATGTCTCTGTTTGGTGCTACTCCCTGTAACCCAATAGTTAAGCCCCAGCCTCTGGGTTCCATTAGCAGGGAGCGTCTTGAGCATGCCTAGAATGATTCAGGGTATCCCCACCATCATGAGGGTGAACACTCATCTGACTGACACTCTGCAGTCTTTCAAACCCTGTTGCAGCTAATAATTGTTGTAAATGGACAATGTTGGTTTCTCCTTTGGGACATTTGTTGGTCTCTCATACTTAAAAGCTGAAATGACTGAGAAATGAGATTGTTGATTCCAGGAGCTGTTTGATAGGCTCCTGTGTTTGCAGCATGTTCCCTAAGCCGAGGTGCCTGATACTTACGGGCTGTTTTGATGGGCCCATTGGGTGGCCAGCTGGAGGCTTCAATGGATCCTAGGAAACAGAACAAGAAGAAGATATTCTTCCTGCTCTCTGTCCTACATCTGCTCTGTAATTCCCTTAGAACGGAATGAATATTACATGAAGGATCATTGCTGGCAGACAGTTCTGTGCTGACGAGGGCATCTTCTGACAAAGTCTTTCATTTTTTTTTAATCCCACCCAAGTCAAGAGCTCTGCCACAGTGTGGGTTGTGACTCATGCTGAGATGTCAGGGTCACCTCACCTGAGACTGTGAGCTCCACAGGGACACTGGCATATGACAACAGGTAGAGAGACAAGTATTGAGAACCATAACACCTGTAGGTGCCAGAGAGATGGGAGGTCACAGCATTCATAGAGAATTCTGCCTGGAACTGCCGATCTTGGGACTTTGATTTTACTCGCAGGGGTGGCTGGGCTGATCCCTCCTTGGATAGAATGAAAGTGTCTAGCCTTTACATTGACCAACACAGCAGGGTCATGTTCTCTCATGAGTGTACTGTGGAGTTAGGCTTCACTGAGAGGAAAGGAGTGACATGGAACTGTCCTGAAGAGAAGAGGAATGATGAGAGGCTGGCTTTTTTGTTCTGAGGTCAAATCACATGTGATTCCACCCTGAGAACTTGGGTCTCTCTATTTTTTTTTCTGTCTGAGTTCATCTACTCAACAACCTCTGCCTCTTTTCTTCCCCAAGATTCCCATCTCTCATGCCAGTGTCAGCTACTAGGCTCCCCCATGAGATCCTGAGCAGAGGCTAGGAACCTGATTGAATCTCCATAGATCCTCACCTGTGATCAGGATGTCCAGGGGGTCACTGGATGCTGACCACTCAGAGGAGAGGTTGCGCACACCATAGCATCTGTATTGGCCTCCAGTGGTGGGGTTCACATGGCCCAGTGTGAAGTTGGCAACGAAGAGGCCAATGTTGGACTTCTGGCTAGGCTGCTGCATGATGTTAGATTCCCCCACCTTGTACAGAGCAAATCTTTCATAGTTGATGTCAGAGCAACAATGCAGGGTGAGGCTCATTCCAGGGTTCAGGATATAGCCTTGGTGAGTCAGCAGAGAGGGTTTTTTGGACAGTCCTAGAGGGAAGAAGACAGTGACTGAGGATTTGGCTGTTATAAAACACCTTTGGCCTCCTATTCTGCCCAGCACATGTCACAGCTTCTCTCCAAGCAGGGCTGTGATTGAGAACACAGGCTCTCCTTTCATTCCTCCTCTACCTGCAACACCGCAGAGGGGCAGGCCATGGTAAAGGGCTTAGGGTCTCAGAAAAGATTGGAAGAACGATGGTGCTGTCTCACTAGAGATGTGAATTTCCAGGGGCTAACTGGGTACTGCACACGATTGTGCTGTATTCTTGTAGTAAAGATAACAACTGAATGTCCCTGTGTGGTTTGTTGTCATAGGTCCCATAACAAACAGGGCTTTTTAGTGTCCACTAGAATGTATATACTTTATGTCCAGTGAGCTGGTGAACTTCTTATTTTCCTAGGTGAGAATGAATTTATTATAGTGCCTATGTGAGGCACAGTGGAGTGTCATGTTCCCTCCCATTGTCACCACAGGACTGGGCAGTACTGACAGCCTGGGTTCATAGTACCTATAGATTCTTAGGAGAGAAGGAGGAAGTTTGTTACATGTCCTCACACTGTCACAATGTTCTCTTAGATCACTTTGTGGGATAGGGAGTATTCCTGAGAGCAGAGAGTGGGGGTCACCTATCACCACTAACTCCAGGGTGTCACTGGGCTCTGACCAATCATTTGAGCTGTAACAATAACAGCGATATTGCCCTTCATGCTCTTCTGTCACAGAAAGGATGGAGAACTTGCCCTTGTTCCCAGGCTCCTGTGGTGTCTGTGTGTTCCAGGTTTTTTAGTTTCTCTCATTATGCAGAAAATACATTTCTGCATGCATGGTCCCTTGACACCAGATGGTTACGGAACTAGTGACAGGGATCACAGAGCCTGGTTCAGCCTTGATGATGGGTTTGGGGAGGTTCCCTGCAAGGAATCAGGAGAGAAGCAAGTGGGTGTGTTTGAAAGTGGTACAGAGAAAGAAGTCACACTTGGAGGTGGATGGCATTTAAGGTGATCCAGATGAGGACAAAGACCTGCGAGGACTCATCTCAGTCCTGGACATCCTGGGTGACTGTACTATTTCTGCAGTGAAATCTGTATCTCTGCTTGCACTGTCTCCAGTGCTCTCTCTGTGAACGGGCTAAAGAGCCCTGGCTCCTCACATACAGCACACATCAAGTGTTAGCATTCCTTCTAGGCTTTGCCCAACATGTACCAGGCAACAGGCAGGTAGGACTGGCTTCCTATAAAACAGGTCATTGGTTCCTCCTCACTCTCCTATTCTCTTTGCCTTTTTTTTCTCTCTGACTGCTTTTTTCCTCTGTTTCTTTTTCCTCCCCTTCATTTTCCAAGTGTTCCTGGCTGGCCTCTTCCCCTCCCCCTCACTCTGTCCATCTGTCTCTATTCCTCACCCCTTCCCATGTCCATTAAGAAACTCTATTCTATACAATATCTGTCATATGTTTGTTACCTCATGTGGAAGGGATGGGTCCCTCAGAGTTATCCCTCACACTTCACCACATATGGCTCTACAAACCATATCCCAGCTCTCTCTTTTGAATAAAACACAACATCAAGGCCTCCCTGAGCATCGTTTCACCTCACCATTAAGTGGAAAGTTTGTCGTTCCTCACCTGAGACCAGGAGTTCCAGGGGGTCACTAGGTTCTGACCACACTTGTGGGTTGACACTGCCATAGCTGTAGCATCTGAATGTCCACCTCTGGTCGGAGGTCACTGGATACTCAGAGAAGAAGGCCTCAAATTTCCCAGTAGTATAGTTATACCGTGAGTCCTGCCTCCAGTACAGCTTCTGTGGTCCTTCCTTAGTCAGAATGAACCTGTCATATTTCCGCCCTGACACGCACTGGAGGGTAACCTTCTGTCCTGAGGTCACCACAGGGCTGGGTTGGGCTGACAGGCTGGGTTTACTGTGTGCTCCTAGGAGAGAAGGCAGAATCAGTTAAATGTGTCAGGCCTTGTCATCCTCCAGGGCTGTTAGGTGGAGGTGCAGCGCTGAGAGCAGCCTGACTTCTTGACAGTGAAGCCTGAGGATGTGGCATTGTTTTCTTCTCACCTGTCACCACCAGCTCCAGGGCGTCACTGTCTTCTGACACTTTACCATTGGTCTGATAATAACAGTGGTAATATCCTGCCTGGAGCTGGTAAATTTCTGAGATGAAAAACACAGCCATGTTTTCAGTCTCTGGTGGAATTTTCGTGCACCATGGATATTGGCTTTCTTTTTTATAGAGGCAGTAAGTTCTTGCTCCTTGTGTCTCCTCGCACAGGAAGGTCACCTTGCTCTGCATGGAGACCACAGAGTCTGGCTGTACTCTGAGGATAGGCTTAGGAAGAGACACTGCAATAAAAAGAACAGGCAGGACTCACCCCATCCATCCTCTGATTGCAGTCTTATCCCCATAACCCTCAGGTTACCCTCAGGACTAGCACACATGTGGTGTTTTCCATCATCCCCGCCCACGCATGGCTCCTGGATATGAAGAGAAGAGCAGGAGAGAGCAGCTGCAGACACTCACCTGCCAGCATTGAGTTCCTGAGGCCCAGAGTGAATCCTGGAAGAGAGTTTCCTGTGAGAGGTTTGTTCCTGAAACTTGATCAGCTCCTTCCCCCTGCATAAACAACTAGGCCTCTGGGGTCTCCTGATGGGTGAGTGCTCAGCTACTGGTCCTGATCATTTCTAGACCTCAGTATCTCCTCCCCTCTTCACATCTCACCAAGACAGAGCAGGGCTGTTAATGTGAAGGTCATGGCATCTCCTCTCAGACTCTGCAACTGTGCTTGAGGATAGAGCTTCAGAACCCTTCTGAAGGGATTGGAAACAGGGTGTGGCCCTGGAGGCAGGTCTGTCCTTATTACTTGGTCACATTTCAGCAGCCCCACAGGAAGGGGAACTGCCCTCCTCAGGCAACATGCTGTGACTTCCTCAAGGCTGTGACTAGGCCAGGCAGTAGACCCTATGCAAACTTGTCTCACACAAATGACATTTCCTTAGCTGACCAGTGTCTGACTCACTTGTGACCAATAGTGTCACAGCCATGGTATAGCAGACATGTGTTAACATCTCACACAACAGTACAAATTTAAGTGTGGTTTTTCTTTGTTCCTTTTCACACTTCTTTGTGAAACATTTTCCTCCTTTGAACATTTTTGATGTTTCTGGAAAGGGTCCTGCTGTGTATATCTGCCTGAAGTGAGATAAAGTCTTTTTTGTTTCATATTCTTCAGTGATGCATTACAATTGGGCATTGCAATGTCACACACACACACACACACACACACACACACACACACACAACTTGAGTAATTGGTTTTACTTGTACATTGTTGATCCTATCGATCACAGACTCAGGTCTTAAAGGTGGTGTAAGAACTAAATGTGAATCTAGAATTATATAGATTTGTTCCTTTTGCAATTTCACTTTATTATGTATGTGAATGTGTGTGTATGTGGGCAACTCTGTGCCCCAGGATGTATGTAGAAGTCAGAGGGCAACTTTGGAAGTGTGTTCTTGTAAGAACTAAATGTGAGATTTTCAGGTCTCGGAATTCACTGCTCCGGGATGCATTCTGCATGCAGGGAGGAGTACATTATTCCTGAGTCAGAGGACACTTGCTGAATTAATATTTAGAAGAGGGAGGGAGAGACTGATTAACCTTCCTCAGATCACAGAACCCGCCTGCAAGTGGGGAAGGCCCAGAGCAGAGACACACTCCAGGATGGGAGGTGGTCAGGAAGAAAGTAATGTGGGAATCTGAGTCATCTATGTATTAAACCCATTAAGGTCAGCCTTTGGGGTCCTTTGTGGTTGCCCTTGTGTACTCTGTATAAAGATCGGTCCGTTCCCAGTTTTTGTTCAGGACTCTCTTGCTGACATGTGAGAGAGTCCTGGTGCACCAGTATCATTAAACCTTGTGTTGTTGCAGTGAATCCTCTGTCTGTGTGTTATTCTGGGGGAGTTCGTCCCCTGGTTTTGAATTTAACAGTCCAACAGTGGTAGCAGGCACCTATACACTGAGCCATCTCACTGACCCAACACTTACACTCATCATTTTCCTAAGTCCTTCTGCTTCAGTCAAAAAAATTTGATCCCAGGTTTCCTGGGCCCAAAATGTTGTCACGTTTCTTGGGATATAAGTTTTCTCTGTATGCATATGGCTACAATTCTTCTTGCTGCAGTTCACTGCACAGTGATGCAGGCATGGGCAGCATTTGTGAGCACCACTGTATCTCCATATTGCAGTTGTAAACTTGAGAAGCTAGCAAAGGGGCTGCTGAATGATGCTGCCACAGAGGTGCAGCACCAGGTGCAGCATAGACTCTTTCTTGATGCTTGTCATGCTTGTTCTCTAACATTGCCCCATGTACTTTCATTGATGGCATTCCATATACACCATAGTCACTGAGCATATAGTGAGAGGGACTCTGCTGTGTTAGACCAAAAATCGTATATGTCTATCAGGGTTTTCCCAGCTGAAGATAACTCCTGTCATTTTTCAGGAACAGGACCATGCTTCAAGTAGGGTAGTTTTCTCTCCTGAATCTCCATTAGCTTTGGGCTGTGTCAGGAGCCCAGTATCTTATCTGTTTTGAGCAGGTTGTGATAAGGCTTTAGTAACCCCAAGGGGAGAGGGGTAATACGCCTTCTCCACTCAGCGGTCGTATCCTGGATTGACTGTGAGATTTACCAGCTCTATAAGACAGAGGAGAGTGTATGCCAGAGTCAGAGGTTTGGCATTTAATTGCTCTTTAATAATGCATAGTAAACAGTATATTATCACCAATGCCAAAGCTATTGTGGTATTGCCACATTCCCTATGCATTTCCTCTATCAATATCAGTACAATAAACACAAATAATAAGTTGCTAATTACTGAGGAAATAAGCATAGCCATAAGTACATCATTATTCATGAGTTATACTATCTGAGTCCTTGTGACTGCAGTTTCCAGCAGCCCAGATCCGGAGAGTGCTTGACCACAAAGATAGGGGCATTCTGTGGCTTTGAGCAGCTCAGTTCCAGGGAGTGCTTGACCACGAAGATGGAGGCATTGGTCTCTTCTGCTTTTGCTCCAGAGTGCTCGGTGCTCAGTGGCTGCTTTGATGATCAAGTACAGAGGAGGGCTGAATGGAGGATTACGATAGCCAGTCATGGCTACCAGTGTGATACAGTGCTCCATCCAGGGGCTCCTCTTTTATGATTGAATTGGGGTTACTTCTGACTTGCACAGCAGATAACCAGTCATGTCTGTTTGTCTTTGGGCTATGACTTCATTGCAGGTGGTTATCTTACTTATTATAATTTATTTCTATGTATGCACATTTTGATTCATAAGGTTTCAAAGTAACATCTGGTTATCACAACTTCAAGACTTGTCCAGATTTGTTTTCTGAATTTGTTTATACTTGTTTTCTTTCTTGTTACAATATGGAGTCAGTCCTGATAGGGGACCTGCTTTTTACATTCCATCCTCTGATACCTGAATGATGTCAACATGAAAGGTGTCATTCAGAATCAAGTTGGGAGATTTACATGATTTTGGTGCAAGGCTCTTTGATAATTTCCATCCGTGATATCCATTACTGCATAGTGTCCTTTCATACAATCTATAGGGTGTTCTGGTATTTTATTAGCTTTTTAAGCAATTTTGTATGTTCTCCAAGCTGAGTACCAATCTAAATATGCTGCAAATTCAAACAATAAATCGTAGATGAATGGTCTAACCAGTGCTCTACTAGCAAATGTTTCTATGCTTTTGGGTGAGTGTGTTTTGTCTAAGTAATTCATAGCACAGTGCCAGTCTCCATCTGCCGTAATGTTTTGGTGTTCTTCCTGGCATTCTGGAAGAGAGGTTTTACACACATGAAGATCTTAAAGGTAATATAGCCTATCAATATGTAGATTATTAGCCATGCTGTTTGTTTTACCCATTGCCGCCAATTGTATATTGGGGTCCATGTTAGGTCAAATTGTCCCAATCTTGCTAAATAATGCCAGAAAGAACATTCTTCAAGTTTTTTGTCCCAGTCTTTATGGATGTAGGCATTTGTTCTTAAGATACCTACTAGGTTATGTAGATCTGTTTGCGAATGTGATAGGCCAGCTTCTGCTTTGGTAATTGTGCTGTGAATGCCTTTAAATTGTTTTTCATTATGTTCTATAATGCTGTCTAATTAGTTCATGTCTTCCTTGAATCTATTGTGAGCATCCATGTCCACTGTGTTATCCCAATTACTGTCTCCAGCCATTGTGTGATGATGTTCAATAGATAGGCTGGTGACTAGAGTTTGGTTTAGTATTTGAAGCATGCTGCAGTTGTGTGTTATCCAACATCCTTCTGCTACTGGTGTTATGAAGGTTTCCCAAGTTCTGGATGTGGTATTTAGACTTGTGCATGTTCCATTCTGGGGGGAGTTTGAAAATAGTAAAAAGTTATGATCCTCTGGAGATGTGACTGTGTCATAAACCATGGTAGTAGTCGATCTGGTGTGTTCTATTTTAGTTGTTGCTTTGTGTGGGTGTGTATATGTGTTTGCTCCCATTTCCGTGCAATCAGACATTGGTATAAATGCTGGTATATCATCTATTGATTTCCATAGAAATTGATCAATGGTTGTTATTCATTTGTGCTCCCATTCATGGAAGGGAGTCTTTTTATTGGACCATTTTTGTGGTATGAGTCTAGTGTGGCATGCCTGTAACGCATTTTCTGTGTATATTTGTAATAAATGAAAATGGCAGAGGCCTGACTCACAGCCTGAGCACTTTTTGGCATTCAGGCGTGTTTGAAATTCTGGTTCTCAGCATGTGTGCGATGGTGCAGCGTTTGGGTGTCCGCCAGCAGAGGGTGGGCACGCCCTCCTCCTCCTCCTGTGCGAGTTCGAATCCTGTAAGGCTCTCTTGGCGAGTCTCATGGGAAAAAAGAGTTTAAAAAAAAAGAAATTCTGGTTCTCTGCCTCCTATGCCTGTGGACAATAAGTGAGTGATTTCTGGTTGTACCTGTGACAGATGCACTCTATATTGATTGCATAGGAAGTTGTTATGGGATTCAAATTGTATGTGCTGCATCACATTCGTAGTATGTTTGAAAGAGTCTTTTAGAGTGTTAAGTTGTAGTTGCATCTGGGAAGTTAGAAAGTGTAAGGTGTCAATGATGCAGCTTGTCGCTGCCATTGCTTGGGCTGATTTGTGATTAACCTATTGTATACAGTTAATTTCAGTCTTAATTGGTTCTAACATTGTGGCTGAGACACCTCCCCTTATAATTCCTCCTAGGATAGTGCCTGTCTTTATTCCTCCAAGTAACATTCCTATTTGTAAGGATTTCCTGCCAATTCTATCAGGAGAAGAGTGTGCTAGCTCTGCTTGTTCTGTTACTGTCATGTTACTTCCATATTCTTTGGGTGGAATAAGGCTGTTAAGATCTATTTCTACATCTATTAGCCTGAGTCTGGGCATTAGGATTACCTTAGCTGGGGTTGTTAAATCTGGCACTATCATGGGTGCGTGGACTGCTCCTGGTGTACCTTTTGGTGGGATTGCAAGTCTTTTCTTATATAGTAGTGAATGCTACATAAGGGGTATTGTGTGTGGTTCCTGCTTATCCTTCCTCTATATCACAGTCTGGGTTGTGTGTCTGTGGTGTTAGGCCACATGTCCCATGAGAGGGCCATGTATAGTATGTCATCCCAATTGTCTTGGTCATAGACCTGCATTCCTTTAGGTCTATGGGTCATGATGTCTGTTTGGACCCATTCATGAGTCTGTGGGTGGGTGGTTAGTAAATAGCTATAGTAGGGCAGGCCTTTGTGAATTAGTTTTTAGTTTTCCATGATATAATTTTCATGTTTTTAAACCACTCTAAATTCATAGTAAAGTTCTTACTGTATGTGATCCATGCTTTGGCCTCTCTGAGCTCATCATCATTATGTGAGTTAGTTACTGTCCAAAACTCTGAGTAGGAGCCAGTTTTTGCAATGTCCTGTCCTCTGTCATGGTAATCTCTGGCTCTTAATGTAAGGCTTCCTGGTAGGGGGAAGCTCTATGAAGTCTGGGTCTAAGGGTTAGTTCATAGACTGTTTCATTGATAGCCATTTGTAAATTTGGGTGTTTTTCTATCAATAATTTGTGTTTTAATAATCCATTGAATCTTTCTACCACTCCTGCTGCTGTGGGAGTATATGGTTGATGAACGTCCCACATTATATCCAGGTTCTTAGTGAACTGTTGTACTGTTTTAGAGGTGAAGTGTGTTCCTTGATCTGACTGCATTATCTGTGGTGTATTATATGCTGTAATCCACTTCCATAGTGTAAGAATAGTTCCACTGTGGTCTGTCTGTGATGTGCAGCTGCTAGGCCTAGTCCTGTGGTGACATCTACTATCGTAACTGCGTACTTGTTGTTATAGCTAGTCAATGGGTCAATCCAGTCTATCTGTATGTATGATTAAAGGTTAATCTATGTCCTATCTGTCCATGAGAATTATGTCTGAATCTTAATCCTGTAGAGGGGCAATTTGTACATGAGCGTATGGCATTTTGTATGTTTCTTTTCCATGGCGTTTTGATGTTTCTTTGGTCAAACCATGATTTAAGGGCATGTGTTCCTATATGTCCCATGTGTGCATATAAATGTAGGATTTCGTCCTTAGTGTTTGTGGGGGGGCTTTCCTTAACTGGCTGTTCAATTTCCATCCTCTTGATATTTTTATTTGTTGGGTCATAATGGGGTTGTCCTATACTGAGCTTCTAATTTTATTGCCAAATGTGCCAGTTTGTCTACCTTATTGTTGTATTCTGCCTCTTTGGTGTTGTTTGGTTTATGGGCATCCACATGTTTAATGTGAATTTTAATTTTCTGTCCTAATTCCTATATTTCTTGCCAAGCTTCTTTGGACCATAATGGTTTTCCACCAATTGGCCAATTTCTGTGTTTCCATTTACCTGACCAAATAGCTATGCCATTGCAAATACACCATGAATCTGAAAAAAGTATTATGGAGTGTGCCTGTTCCTCGTGGGATTGACTATTTGTTAGTAGTGCTGCTATGACTTCTGCATGTTGAGCTGATTTGGATGTTCCTTCTTGAATTATGACCTTATTGTCACCAGGTCTGTAAGCTGCAGCTTTCCACTTAGTTATATTATTTTGAGTAGTGGATGAACCATCAGTAAGCCATGCATTCTTCAGGGAGGGTTCATAGTTCCCTGTGTACCACATGCCTATTGGTTGTGGAATCTGCTCTATTTCTGGCTTGGATGTGATGTCTGGAACCTGTACTTGTGTCCTAAGAGCATTCATAGAGGTTTCGGTCTCTTTAGTGGTATAAGTTTTCTGTAATTGTTCTGTCAACTGTGCCAGATACCACTTCCATTGAAGTACTTTGGGCCCCATGGGGAGTTCTGCTCAGGATTAACCAGTTGCTATAATCCAATACTTTATTGGCAATTCTGTTTTGATAATTAATTATTTTGTTTTATGAGGCTGTGAATAGTTCTTAACACCTCATAAGTAGTCCAAATCATTCTTTTGAAGAATGAGTATCTGTTTTTACTCCACGGGAAGCGCTTACAGTAGAATCCAACAGGGTTATGGATTGCATTATGCTCTGAGAACAGTTACCATAGCCTTTTAAGTATAATATTTCTAGGTACATTACATCATGTTGTTTAATGTAAGTGAGTTGTTGGTATTCCTGAATATACTGAATTGCTATTTTGAATGCTTCTTCCTGCTCCTTACCTCATTCAAATGTTTCTGATTTCTTAATGACCTTATACATTGTTTGTAAAGGTAATTGCAGGTATGGGATGTGCTGGCGCCAATAGCCAAACATCCCTACTACAGGTTGTGCCTGATTTTTGGTTTTGGGGGTTTCTAGTGCCTGTATCTTATCTATAACTGACTGTGGTATAGTGGGGCCTGTGATGGACCATTCTACTCCAAGGAATTCACCTTTAGTACCTACTGGTTGTACCTTATCAAGGTTAATAGTCCAGCCATGTGATCTTAGATGAGTTATAAGTTTGGTAAGGGTCTTCTCAACCTCTGTTTTATTGTCACCATATATTATGACATTGTCTATATAGGAGTCATATTCTGTGTTTCCTATTGGTTGGAAGTCCTTCAAGGTGGTCACTAGAGTAGAGTGGGCTATGACTGTGCTATTTAAATATCCCTGTGGCAGTCTCAGAAATTTGTATTGCTTTCCTTGCCAAGTGAAGGTTGTATATTCCTGAGAGTTGGGGTGTAGGGTTATGCCAACGAACATATCTGATAAGTCCAATGATGCCAGCCATTGTGGGGATTTTTGTCTAATTTTTAGATTGATATCCTCCACATCTGGTAGCTGTCCAGGCATTTTAGGTGTTAATTCATTAATTTTTCTAGAATCCATAGTTAATCTCCATTTTCATTTATTTTTCCTACCGGCCAAACTGGGGAATTATAATTGGAGCTTTGGGTAGAGGCTTTTATTTTTTCTTTTAGTACGTTTTTGACGCTTTGTGTTATTTCTGATGTACCTCATTTAATAGGGTATTGAGTGGTAGACGGAGGAGGGATGGGGTAATTCTACTGATTCTACTTTAACTTCAGCAAGATTGCATATATATATATATGAATTTGTTCAAGTTGTAAAAAGTCAGGGAAAAATTTTCTAATTTCTAGAATTCCTAAAGTATTCGAAGGTGCAGGAATATAGACTACATTTATTGGTATCTTTCTATCATATAATAAGATAATGGAGCCTGTATCAGCTAGTATTTTTCTTCCAATTCCTTGTATTTGTATTTTTTTGTTTGTTTGTTGGGGGATGTGAGGGTCCATATTGATACTCCACTGCCTGTATCTAATAGCCATCTGGCTGGAATAGGTCGTCTAGGGCCCTCTACTGGGAGACTGATAAAGGTTCTTATTGTCTCTATCTGTTTCTCCATCCTTGGATGGGTCGAGGTTTGGAGGCAATGGGTCTTTGTCCTATTGGATGAAAGTTGTAATATGGTTGGGGCCAGGTCAACTTCATAATGGCCTTGGCCTGCCTAAGCCTAAAAAGGCTTCCTAGGTCCCATATTTGGTTTGGGTGGTAATTTAGGTTTTCCAATTATTCTGTTCCAGGGTGTTCTTTGTGTTTGTCTGTGTACTGGGAGTTGGGGACTTAGGTTCCCGAATTGGCTAATGGCTACTCTGATATTTTGGAAGTGACTCCTTATGGGTCCTTCTTTTCTCTGGACAGGCAGGTTTATTACCTTGTCTGATTCCATTTCTTGGAATCCCTTAAATAGTTCAATGAGGGCTGCTATGGTTTTTACTGAATGTGTTGG
>JANHMN010000003.1:17655437-17696589 GCA_030674055.1 Rhabdomys pumilio
GTTATGGGACCGATGACACCAAACCTCACAGGGACATTCAGATGTTATGGTTACTACAAGAATACAGCACAATTGTGGTCAGTACCCAGTGAGCCCCTGGAAATTCACATCTCAGGTGAGTAAGCACCATTGGTCTTCCAGTCTATTCTGAGACCCTGAGCCCTTTGTCACGGCCTGTCCCTCTGCAGAGTTGCAGGTAGAGGAGGACTAAATCAAGAGCCTGTGTTCTCAATCACAGCCCTGCCTGTGGAGAAGCTGTGACACGTGCTGGGCAGGGTGGGAGATCAAAGGGGTTTGGTAAGAGCCAAGTCCTCAATCACTGTCTCCTTCTTTCTAGGTCTGTCCAAGAAACCCTCTCTGCTTAGTCACCAAGGCCATATCCTGGACCCTGGAATGAGCCTCACCCTGCAGTGTTGCTCTGACATCAACTATGACAGATTTGCTCTGTACAAGGTGGGGGAATCTAACATCATGCAGCACCCTAGCCAGAGGACCGACACTGGCCTCTTCGTGGCCAACTTCACACTGGCCCATGTGAGCCCCACCACTGGAGGCCAATACAGATGCTATGGTGTACGCAACCTCTCCTCTGAGTGGTCAGCATCCAGTGACCCACTGGACACCCTGATCACAGGTGAGGATCTATGGAGATTCAATCAGGTGCCTAGCCTCTGCTCAGGATCTCATGGGGGAGCCTAGTATCTGACACTAGGATGAGAGACGGGAATCTTGGGGAGGAAAGAGGCACAGATAGTTGAGCAGATAAACTCAGCCAGAAAAAAAAAGAGAGAGACCCAGGTTCTCAGGGTGGAATCACATGTGATTTGAGCTCAGAACATGGAAGCCAGCCTCTCATCATTCCGCTTCTCTTCAGGACAGCTCCGTGTCACTCCTTCCCTCTCAGTGAAGCCTAACTCCACAGTACACTCAGGAGAGAACGTGACCCTGCTATGTTGGTCAATGCACAGGCTGGACGCTTTCATTCTGTCCAAGGAGGGATCAGTCTTGCCACCCCTGCGGCTAACATCAAAGTCCCAAGATCGGCAGTTCCAGGCAGAATTCTCCATGAGCGCTGTGACCTCCCATCTCTCTGGCACCTACAGGTGCTATGGTTCTCAATACTCGTCTTTCTACCTGTTGTCATATGCCAGTGTCCCTGTGGAGCTCACAGTCTCAGGTGAGGTGACCATGACATCTCAGCATGAGTCACAACCCACACTGTGGCAGAGCTATTGACTTGGGTGAGATTAAAAAGAGAAAAGGCAGGTTTTGTCAGAAGAAACTATTTCTGGCAGAGGAGAGGATATTAGCAGTGGTCCCTCGAGTAATGTGCACTCAGTCGTCCATTGCAATCTAGGTTTGGAGTAGAGAATGTGAGGAACTTGGGAAGGTTACAGGGCAGATCAAGGACAGTGAACAGAGTGAGGATCCCGGGTTTGCACTTCATCCTCTTCTTCTGTTTCCTAGAACCCATCAGAACCTCTACCTCACCGCCCACAACATCCATGACAACAGATAGTGAGTATCAAGTACCTCTGTGCAGGGAGTATTCTCCATCCCTCGACTGCCTGACAGCTCTTGTCCCACCAAAGTTCTCATTCTCACTTCAACTTGTGAATGTAGGAGGCAAACAAAGATCCAACAGAGACCACAGAGGCTGGGGCATAGAGGTTGGGCTACAGAAGGGGGCATTCAGAGAGAAATATTTACGTTCAGCATTGGGGATGGAGCAGGTGTGGGAAGTAGAAAGCAGGGAACACAGACACTCAACTCCCCATCCTGTCCCCAAGTCTTCGAAAATAAACTTATTACGTGTTTGGAGTCAGGCCTCGGAAGGATAGTAAACACTCTTACAATGTGGGAGGAGCCGGGCGGTGGTGGCACACGCCTTTAATCCCAGCACTTGAGAGGCAGAGGCAGGTGGATTTCTGAGTTCGAGGCTAGCCTGGTCTACAGAGTGAGTTCCAGGACACCCAGGGCTATACAGAGAAACCCTGTCTCGAAAAAAATAAAATAAAATAAAGTAAAATAAAAAATGTGGGAGGAAGTGAGCATTAGCTAATTATAGGTTTGATACACATATTTTTAAAGTCGTGTCCTTCTCTTTAAAAGCTGCTGTTCCTGAGTATATATGGGAGAAGCCTGGCCCATATGTATTAGGTTTTTTGATTCGTGAGTGTGTGTGTGTGTGTGTGTGTGTGTGTGTGTGTGTGTGTGTTGATTTGTTTCTTTTTTAATTTCTGTCCTGGCCTTGGCTGTGAACTCCCCTGACAGAGAAGGGCTCCAGAACATGCAGTGGGACAGACCAACAATATGGCAACATGTGCAAGGGTGGGGCATGAGGCCATAGCAGGACATTCAGGTTCCTTTCCTTCAACACATGGGACTTGGCTCTGGTGCAGAGAGCAGGGATGAAAGTCACATTCCCTGGGTTCAACTACCAGTTCTGACACTTCCAGTCAGGTGACCTGAGGCTGATCAACTGGTTAAATACAAAAAAAAAATCCATGGTGCATGATTTTGAGGGTGGGATATGATGTGTGCAGAGACCCAGCATGTGCTTATCACATAGTAGGTGCTCAGGTAAGCACCAATGGTCTCCGCTCATGATGTCACTTGCTCCTCAGGTCTGCAATGGTACCTGAAGGCTCTGATAGGAGTGTCTGTGGCCTTCCTCCTGTTCCTCTTCATCCTCATCTTCATCCTTCTCCAACGAAGACATCAGAGAAAATTCAGGAAGGGTGGTGAGAAGGTTATGTGTAAAATGGGTCTCAGAAGGAGGTAGGTGCTACTGTGAACATCCAAGCAGGGGCTCAGTACACCAGCCATAGGGAAACCTTAAACTGAGGGAGGGTAGCCTATAAACACACTCAGATCTCAGATCAGAGGGCACTTTCCTCAGAACCTGTGAAATGTTAGGCATTCTGTGAACAGTACTGTGTTCTGGGACATTTGTTCACTCACCCTTTTGTTGTAAAGTTCCCTTTCTTCCTTCCCTGCACATGGCTAGGAGAGGCTTCCCATCCTCCTAGCTGAGATTCCTCTCCCTTGCAGCCAAAGAAGAAAAAGAATTGCAACTTCCTGAAGGAGCTACAGGGCCCATAACCAGGAACAGAGGCCACCAAAAGAGGTAAATGACAGACACCTAGATCCCATACCTCCCTGACACACCTCACTCCTCACTGTGAACTGACATCTCCTTGTCCCTCCAGGTCCATCCCAACTGCTGCCACCCAGGAAGAAAGCCTTTGTGAGAAAAAGAGGGGCCTGGGAGGGGAGAAGTCTGAAGTTTCAGAATTGCAGGGGTTCTGGAGACATCCTGGGGGTTTCACTGTGTGGGTCTGAACTGCACTTGATGGAAACAGGGATGTCACCACTTTCTCTGGTTCTCTGTTCCCTCCTGGAGCAAGGCAGGAAACTAGGAGTCTGAGACATCCCTAGACTCTGGTCAATAGACATTCTGTTTGTTCTGTTGTGACAGATGCTTCAGTGGAGAACACACAAATTGGGGATGGTGTGGAAATGGACAGTCGGGTAAGGTCCCTGTCCCCATCAGCAGTGCTAAAACTTAGGGCTCAGTTTAGTCCAGGGGGCCTTCTTTCTTCTGTCTCCTTCAGCCCTCAGCAATATCCACAGCTAGGCTCTCTCTCCTTTCTGCCAGTAACTGCCTCCTCACTCCTTCTCATTGTCTTGGCATCTGTCTGATCTCTTCTGAGGGGGAAGCCTGGGTGGAGAAACCCACAGTGACATCTAAGGGACCAGCAACTGCCATCAGTTGACATAGAACAAAAGGAACTCAGGCAGCTACATGAGATTTTGTTTTTTAGTTTGTATATTGGTGTTTTTCCTGCATGTATGTCTCTGCATCATATGCATATTGATGCTCCTAGAGACCAAAAGAGCATGTGAGATATCCTAAAAGTAGGGCTATATTTGACTGTAGGTTGTCACGTGGGTTCAGATAGCAGAAGCTAGGTCATCTGCAAGAGCAGCCAGTGATCCTAACTGAGGAGACATCTCTCTAACTCTTGGAAATCATTTTCAGGAAGACGAACTGTGTGGCTGAAGACAACACAGCTAGGCTTAGAACGTTAGGTTAGGCCAGAACTGTAAGAAGGAATCCTAGGATGGTCCCAGCAGAGAGGCAGTAATGGAAACAGGTCATTGCAGCCATGCTGTGAAAACGGATCACAGGAGATTCCCAGGGGAACATAGAGATGCTATCTGTACCTTATTATTTACCTGCTACAGAGACCACCTGAGGAAAATCCTCAGGTAGAGACTTATGCACAAGTGAAACCCTCCAGGCTCAGGAGGGCAGGAGCTGTTTCACCTCATGTCATGTCAAAGGAAGAGCTGAACATACAATATGAACAAGCAGAAGAGGGCCGAGAAGTGGACAGTCAGGTGGGTCTTATCCTCCACAGACATAAAGGTTCCCCAAGACAAGCATATACCTTCCTGTCAACCTCTCCCTCTCCAGGTTGCCGAATCTGAGGAGCCCCAGGATGTGACCTATGCCCAGCTGTGCAGCAGGACACTCAGACAAGGGACAGCTGCACCTCCTCTCTCTCAGGCAGGGGAAGCCCCAGAGGAGCCAACTGTATATGCTGCTCTAGCGACTGCTCGTCCAGGGGCTGTTCCCAAGGACAAGGATCAATGACTGTCTGCCTCCCATGATGACTAACACAGATCTCCAAGGGACTCTGGGAACTTTGGGAAACCTGACTGCACTTTAAGTAGCATAACAGTTTGGAAATAAAGCTAGAGGTTACTCAATAATAAAGTGAAATGAGAAACAAAATAGAAGGGAAGGTTTTACATTGAGAGATAACTTTAATCATATTTCTCATCAAATGAGAAAAGAGAAAGTTTACAGGCACAATTGCACAGCCCCATAATTTCAACAAATGGGAAGCTTGGGCAGAAGAATTGCCTTTGTTTTGTGGTGATAGTGAATGTCGTGATAGACTGGGCTACAGAATGAGACATGTTTCCAATAACATTAGCCACCAAAGGCCAGGGTGGAGGAATGCACCTAAATTCTAGCACTTTGAAGGAATGGAAAGGAGAGTAAAGAAGTCAAGGCCATCTTTACCTACATAGCCTAGGAGTAAGAGGCTAGCCTGGGACACACTAGACACTGTAAAAACAGATAAATAAACCAGGCTTGGTAGTGCATACCTTCAATCTAAGCACTAAGAAAGTAGAGACAGACAGATATGAGAAAATCTCTGTGAGTTCAAGGCCAGTTAGTCTACAGAGTAACCTCCAATACAGATAGGTTCATATCCAGAAATCTTGTCTCAAAATACAGAAATAAAATAAGGCCAATAGGATGGCTCAGCAGTAAAGGCACTTGCGACCAGGACTAATAACCTAAGTTCAACAGCAGGAACAGTAGGAGGAGAGAAAGGAGTACAAGAAATATTCATTCGAGAGGGTGCACAGAACCCAGAGCAGTAGGTAAGAAGACCTGCTTACTGCCCTAGGCCCAGAGCTGAGTGCAGGGAATGCTCAGATTCCAGCAGAACCCCAAACTCCGCCCCTGCAGAATAGCACACCCCTTCCACCCCTCTCCTGGATCTGAGGCCTGAAGCAGACCCCCGCCCGGTCTGTTTCTGGGGACACCGGATCCCTCCTGACCTATCCTAGAGGGTGCATGGAACCCAGAGCAGTAGGTAAGAAGACCTGCTCACTTCCCTAGGCCCAGAGCTGAGTACAGGGAGTGCTCAGATTCCAGCAGAAACCCAAACTCCGCCTCTGCAGAATAGCACACCCCTTCCACCCTTCTCACAGATCTGAGGCCTGACGCAGACCCCCACCCTGTCTGCTCCTGGGGACACCGAATTCCTCCTGAACCACCTTAAAGGATCCACTGAACCCAGAGTGGCAGAGGACACCCTTCACAATAGTCACAAACAATATAAAATATCTTGGAGTGAACCTAACCAAGCAAGTGAAAGATCTGTATGACAAGAACTTTAAGTCTCTGAAGAAAGAAATAGAAGAAGACCTCAGAAGATGGAAAGATCTTCCATCCTGGATTGGCAGGATTAATCAAGTAAAAATGGTCATCTTGCCAAAAGCAATCTATAGATTCAATGCAATCCCCATCAAAATTCCAAATCAATTCTTCATAAAGATAGAAAGAGCAATCTTGCAAATTTATTTGGAACAACAAAAAACCCAGGATAGCGAGAACTATACTCAACAACAAAAGACCTTTGGGGGGAATCACCATCCCTGACCTCAAACTCTACTCCAGGGCAATAGTAATAAAAACTGCATGGTATTGGTACAGATACAGGCAGGAAGATCAATGGAATAGAATTGAAGACCCAGAAATGAGCCCACATACCTATGGTCATTTGATCTTTGACAAAGGAGCTAAAACCATCCAGTGGATAAAGGACAGCATTTTCAGCAAATGGTGCTTGTTCAACTGGATGTCAAACATGCAGAAAAATGCAAATCGATCCACTCATATCCCCTTGTACAAAGCTCAAATCCAAGTGGATAAAAGACCTTCACTTAAAACAGATACACTGAAACTAATAGAAGAGAAGGTGGGGAAGACCCTCGAATACCTAGGCAAAGGGGAAAAGTTTCTGAACAGAACACCAACGGCTTATGCTCTAAGATCAAGAATTGACAAATGGGACCTCATCAAATTGCAAAGCTTCTGTAAGACAAAGGACACTGTCAATAAGACAAAACAGCAACCAACAGATTGGAAAAAACTCTTAATCAATCCCACATCCGATAGAGGGCTAATATCCAAGATTTACAAAGAACTCAAGAAGTTATACTTCAGAAAACCATATAACCCTATTAAAAAATGGGGAACAGAGCTAAACAAAGAATTCTCAACAGAGGAAACTCGAATGGCTGAGAAGCACCTTAAGAAATGCTCAACATCCTTAGTCATCAGGGAAATGCAAATCAAAACAACCCTGAGATACCACCTCATACCAGTCAGAATGGCTAAGATCAAAAACTCAGGTGATAGTAGATGCTGGAGAGGATGAGGAGAAAGAGGAACACTTCTAGACTGTTGGCGGGATTGCAAGCTGGTACAACCACTCTGGAAATCATTCTGGCAGTTCCTAAGAAAACTGGACATAGCATTACCTGAGGATCCAGCTATACCACTCCTGGGCATATACCCAGAAGATGCTCCAACATATAACAAGGACATACGCTCCACTATGTTCATAGCAACCTTATTTATAATAGCCAGAAGCTGGAAAGAACCCAGATGTCCCTCAATAGAGGAATGGATAAAAAAAATGTGGTACATCTACACAATGGAGTATTACTCAGCTATTAAAAATAATGAATTTGAGAAATTTATAGTCAAATGGATGGATCTAGAAATTACCATCCTGAGTGAGTTAACCCAATCACAAAAGAACACATATGGTATTTACTCACTGTTAAGCGGATGTTAGCCCAAAAACTTAGAATAGCGAAGATTCAACCCACAGACCATGTGAAGTTTATGAAGAAGAAAGACCAAGAGGGGATGCCTCAGTTCTAATTAGAACCAGTAACAAAAATACTCAAGGGAGCAATTATGGAAACAAAACATGGGACAGAAACTGAAGGAAGAGCCATAAGGAGACCATTTCAACTGGGCATCCATCCCATGTACTGTCACCTAAGCTAGACGTTGATGTGGATGGCTGGAAACGCATGCTGACAAGAACGTATTATAGCTGTCTCCTTAGAGATCTGCCGCCAGAGACTGACACATTCAGAGGACGATGCTCACAGCTAACCACTGATTTGATCAAGGATTTCCCAATGGGGAACTTAGAAGACTGAAGGAGCAGGAAGGGTTTGTGACCCCAAGAGGAAAGCAACAATACCAAACAACCAGAGCCCCCCAGGGTCTAAACCACCAGCCTGGGAGGGACCTACTACTCTAGCAGTATATGTAGGGGAGGACGGCCTTGTTGGGCATAGGTGGGAGAGGAGATTCTTGGTCCCATGAAAAACGAACACAGAAGGGGGGAATGTGAGGGTGGGGAGGGGGTAGTGGGGATGGAAGGGTAGGTGGGGGCACAGCCACATAGAAGGGATATAAGGAGGGGGGATGGGATAAGGGGTTCCTGGGTGGTAGGGGAAATGGGATAAGAGAATAAAACTTAAAATATAAATATAACCAACTACATAAAAGGGGGAAAAAAGTTGTTAGAACCAACATCATTTTTAAAAAAATGTCAGTCCTCTAGGAAAAAAAAAATTTTTTCTTGATACTAAAACTTGTCCAGAGAATTGTATATTGCAGAATACACTGCCTTGGTGTATCTACTCATCAAGCAAAAACGAGCAGACCTATTCAAACATCCGGTGTCTGGGAATTCCATCTGGATGCAGTGAAGACACAGCGTCAGAAGCTTATCAATTTACTCTCCCCCCCCACCCCTCTTCTAATAATTTCAACGCCCGTAATCAGCTTGAAGAAGTTAAAGAAGAGTCAGAGCCCCTATTCCCTGGGCTTGGGGACTAAGGTGGTTAATATGGGGCTGTCTCTCTGGGGAAAAGTAGTGATTTTGTTGGAACAGGGAGGATTAGCTAGGATTTATGGCATAGACATAACTAATTGGTAGAAATCTGTATAATTTAGTATCAAGATGAAGTTATAATTTCTTAAATGGTACAAAATTCACTCGGATTTCAAATTTAAGGTTTTCATTGGTATAAGCTTCTTATTGATATGAAAGTGAAATGAATATTGATACTCTCATGGGCATTGTACCTGTATAACACATTTAGAAATACAAGGCTTAGACCCAGTTCTTCTTTAACTTTTTAACTGGCTTGGGATGATTAGCCTGTGAGTTAAGGGACTATAGCAAATTCATGACTTTGAGTATATTGTTAGGGTGTTTTCTATATTTTATTTAGAAATAGCTGAGAGGAGTTAACAGACAACAGTCCAGGTTACCTTACATGGATAGTTGGATTTCAAAACATCAGAAATCCATAGAATTGACGTCACAAATATTTCTATATTAATGTTCATTTTGATTAGAGACCTGTCTGCTCCTGACAGCTTCCTGTCTTGGATTCTAAGAAGAAATTGAGCATCCTTGGAGTTACTCCTGTTGTGGTGAGACAGCCACCAGGCAAGAATTGCCTCTCTCCATCTACAGAAAAGGACACACTTGCAGAATAGTCGACTGATTATATCTGCCTAGACAGAGGAACCAGCCCTTAATAATTCTGCAGCACTAAAGTCTGTCAGATGAGTTTGGGCCAGAAGGCTGAAGATTTGATGCTCCAACGTTCAGTAGTATAGGGGTTGTCCAGGTGTTCAGCGGTCTCTATAAATTGGCTAAGTTTTAGAAGTTATGCTTATTGCTTCCCATAACTTCAGTTAATTTAGTCATTCTGGATTTCTGACGGCACTGAAGACCTATAGACTCATAGCCAATCCTGGCTATTTACCTTGAGAGAAAAAATCTGAGTGGAGGGTTCTCAGCTGACATTCATTCTAAAGCCAAGAAAAAGCCAGGTTCAAAACTAAGTGTTCTAGTCAAGAGAGACGACAGAGGTTCTGGTTAGTCAACAAAAGGATGGACTGGGTATTAAGACTATCTTGTACCTCACTGGTACAAATAGGAATAATTATGTTCTAATTGTATTCTGAGAGAAAAGCTTTATTTTAACAGGAAGGGTAATATGTAGGAGGAGCTAAGGGGGAAGGAGCACTGAGAGGAAAAGATGGAGTAAGGAGAGGGGAAGATGAAGTAGATGAAAAGCTAGGTAATGAGAGAGAAAGGGAGAGAGAAAGAGAGAGGGGGCATGGAGGCAGAAGTTCACATGTCTCCACTAGTCAAAGATAGTTTACATAGGTAGGTTGGGTATTAGGTTACACTTCTGATTGAGCATTACCATACTGATAAAGCCTTTGATTAACATTTTTAAAAAAAGTATAAAAGCCAAATGGAAAAGGGCGAGCATGGGATAGGGGTTTTCTAGGGAGGAGAAATGGGGAAAGAGATTGGCATCTGAAATGTAAATAAAATATCCAATAAAAAAAAAAGGAACATTCTCTCAATTCTAAGTCCTTTATATTCTTCCCACACCCATGGAGGAAGTAGAACAATTAAAAAATAAACAAACAAATAACTACAAGGGAAAACTTGGTATACTGGTGAGTAGTGTAAATGTCTAATCAGAGCAGGGCTGGCTTTAAACTTGCTGTCCCTCTGCCTCAGCTACTGGCCTGTACAACACTATATTCACTTTATTTTCTTAATGGCCTTTTTTGTTTTATTTATGTGTATGATTGTGTGCCTGTGTGAGTACATGTCATGTGTATACAGGTGTGCACAGAGGACAGAGAGGACATAGGAACTGAGAATGGATGTTTGAGCTGTAACCTTGGGGTGCTCAGAACTAAACTCCAGTCCTCAGCAAGGAAGTTGTATGCTCTTAACCACAGAGCCATATTCACACCCTAGTTACATTTCTTTAAAAAGTAGTAGCAGGATCCAATTGCCCTTCTGGTAAGCAAATTCACCTGCACCCAGGCAGATCCATGTGCCTGCTCCTTAACCCAACAGCCCTATTTATCTCCCCAGGAAATCTATCCTATCCAGAGATACAGTTGAGGCCACCCACACAATACACATGTCATCTTGGACCCCCACAATGCTCAGCAGACTTGGTATCAGTTGTGCCCTGCTGGAGCCCCTGATGGCCTTTGGGTCTGCAACTCTACAGGCACCCTGGGCTGATCTGTGTGCCCATTCCCCCACACCTTAGCCCTGCCTGTCTCCCAGAAGACCTGCTATAACCACAGACACAGGAGGCCTGCTCTAACCAGGGAGACAGAGGCCCGGTCTAACCAAAGACAGTACTGTCTGACTCCCAGGAGGCCTGCTGTAACCTGGGGCACACAGCTTCACCTTTCTCCGAAGGAGATCAACTCCAATATGAGACACCCAAACTAGTTATCATCAGAGTCAACTAGATGGCAAAAGGCAAGTGTGAGATCAAAATCAACAAAAGCCAATGCAAATTTGGCAAGATGAGAGAACCCAGTTTTCCTACCACAGCAAGCCCTGGATATCCTAACACACCTGAAGTGCAAGATTCTGACCTTGAATCTCATCTTGTAGAAATGATAGAGGATTTAAAGGATGATACAAATAATTATCTTAAAGAAATACAGGAAAATACAATCAAACAGGTGAAGGAATTAAACAAAACAGTCCAAGACATGAAAATGGAAATAAAAGCAGTAAGAAGATCACAAATGGAAGCAACCATGGGGTTGGAAAACCTAGAAAAGAGGACAAGAACTACAGATGCAAGCCTCACCAATGGAATATAAGAGATGGAAGAAAGAATCTCAGGTGTAGAAAATACCATAGATACTGATCAGTCAATGAAAATGCCAAATGTAAAAAATTTAATAACCAAAACATCCAAGAGTCAGCTCTTGAGTCCAATAATTCTTTGAATTGTTTTCTTTTTTTCTAACTGATTGATTTCAACTCTGATGTTGACTATTTCCTTCCTTCTACCCCTCTTTGATGTGACTGATTCTATTTATTTCCTGAGCTTTCAATGTAGTTTTAAATTTGTAATATGAGAACTTTCTAATTTCTTTATGGAGGCACTTATGCGATGAAATTTCCTCTTGGTACTGCTTTCTTTGTGTCACATAAATTTGGGAATGTTTTGCCCTTCATTTTCAATGAATTATAGGCAGACTTTAATTTCTTACATTATTTCTTCTGTGATCATTGTGTAGAGAGTTGTTCAATTTTCGTATGGAATACTATTTTCATATGAAAAAATAAGCAAAACAATTCTGAACAATAAAAAAAACTTCTGAATAAATCATCATCCTTGAACTCTAGCTGTATTATAGAGCAATAGTGATTTAAAAAAAATGCATGGTATAGGTACAGAGACAAACAGATCAATGAAATAAAATTGAAGACCCCATAAAAAATTTCATACACTTAATGACACTTAATCTTTGACTAAAAAAAAAATCCCAAACCATACAGCAGAAAAAAAAATCTCCGTCAACAAATGGTGCTGGACTAACTGACTGTACATAGAGGAATGCAAATTGATTCATATTTAACAGCTTTTACCAAAATTAAATCTAAATGAATCAAGCACCTCAATATATACCCAAATACACTGAATCTAGTAGAAAAGAAAGTGGAAAATAGCCTCAAGAAATTAGACTCCACACAAACAAATAACCCTATTTAAAAATGGAGTACAGAGCTAAACAAAGAATTCTTAACTGAGGAAATTCGAATGGCCAAGAAGCACCTAAAGAAATGTTCAGCATCCTTAGTCATCAAGGAAATGCAAATCAAAACAAACCTGAGATTCCACCTCACACCAATCAGAATGGTTAAGATCAAAGACTCAGGTGATAGCAGATGCTGGCAAGGATGAGGAGAAAGAGGAACACTTCTCCATTGTTAACATTATTGCAAGCTGGTACAACCACTCTGGAAATCATTCTGGCAGTTCCTCAGAAAAGGACATAGCATTACCTGAGGAGCCAGCTATACCACTCCTGAGCATATACCCAGAAGATGCTCCAACATATAACAAGGACATATGCTCCACTATGTTCATAGAAGCCTTATTTATAATAGTCAAAAGCTGGAAAGAACCCAGACGTCCTTCAACAGAGGAATGGATACAGAAAATGTAGTACATTTACACAATGGAGTATTACTCAGCTATTAAAAACAAGAAATTTGAGAAATTCTTAGGCAAATGGATGGAACTAGAAAATATCATTCTGACTGAAGTAACCCAAACACAAATGAACACACATGGTGTGCACTCACTGGTAATTGGGTATTAGCCCAAAAGCTCACAATACCCAAGATACAATTCATAGACCACATGAAGCTCATGAAGAAGGAAGACCAAAGTGTGAGTGCTTCAGTCCTTCTTAGAAGGGTGAACAACATACTCATGGAGCAAATATGGAGACAAAGTGTGGGACAGAAACTAAAGGAGGGGTTGTCTTGAAATTTTGCACCTGGGTATCCAACCTATGTGCAATCACCAAAGAATGACACTGATGTGGATGCCAGGAAGTGTATGCTGACAAAATCCTGATATAACTGTCTCCTTAGAGGTCTGCCTGAGCCTGAAATATACAGAGGCAAGTTCTCACAGCTAACCATTGAAGTGATCATAGGGTTCCCAGTGGAGGAGTTAGAGAGAAAACTGAAAGAGCTTAAAGGGTTTAAGGCCCCATGGGGAGAGCAACAATACCAACAAACAAGAGCTCCCAGGGTCTAAACCACCAGCCTAGGAGCACACAGGGAGGGACCCAGGGCTCCAGCTGTATATGTAGGGGAGCATGGCCTTGTTTGGAATAGGTGGGAGAGGAGATCTTTGGTCCAGTGAAGGCTGGATGCCCCAGTGTGAGGGAATTGTGAGCAGGGAGGTGGGAGTGGGTGGGTGGATGGGGGCACATCTTCATTGAAGCAGGAGGATGGGGATGGGGTAGGGGGTTCCTGGGGGGGTATGGAAAAGGGGGATAAAATTTGAAAGGTAAATAAAATATCCAATAAATAAGAAATTAGACTCAAAAAATAACCCAATTTAAAAATGGGGTACAGAGCTAAACAGAATTCTCAAGAGAAGAATTTTAAATAGCTGAGAAGCACTTAAATACAAATGTTCAACATCCTTATGTGGAGAAAGAGGAACACTCCTCCATTGCTAGTGGGATTTTAAACTGGCAAAACCACTCTGGAAATAAACCTGGAGGTTCTTCAGAAAATTGGAAATATATCTACTTGAAGAACCAGCTATACCACTCTTGGGCAAATACTCAAAAAATGCCTCACCATACCAAAGGGAAAGTGCTCCACTATGTTCACAGCAGCCTTGTCTGGAATACTCAGAAGCTGGAAACAACCCATATGTTTCTCAATTGAAGAATAGATACAGGAAATGAGGTTCATTTACACAATGGAATACTATACAGCTATTGAGAACAAGAACATCCTGAGTTTTGCAAGCAAATGAATGGAACTAAAAAATATCATCCTGAATGAGGTAACTCAGACCCAAAACGACATGCATGGTACATACTCACTAATAAGTGGATATTAGCCAAAAAAAAAATACAGGATACCTAGAATACAATACACAGAACTCAAGATGGTTAACAAGCCAAGAGGCCAAGTGATGATGCTTCAGTCCCACTTGAGAGGGAGAAGAAAACACTCATGGAAGGCAGAGGAGGGGTGAGGCCTGGGTGAAAGAGGGGAACAAGACCAAGTATGGCAAGGAAAGACAGGAGAGAAGCCCTGGGATTCAGCAGAATGGCTGGAAATGGAGGAACAGTGAATCTGGGGTTGAAGGAAAGTGGGGAGGATTGTGTAATATTAGGAATGAGGGGAGGATGGGAGGCTGTCTTCCTGTGTATTGTATGAGAGAAGAATAAATTAAGAAGAAGAGAGCAACATCCACTGTAGGATGTTCTCTGTGCAACTTTCAAACACACATATGTGCTTCTCTCCTAATTCTAATTAATTCTCCTAATCCCTAATTGTAGGGAAGCTTCAAAAACCAACCATCAAGTCTGAATCAGACTCTGTGATCCCCTCCAGAGGAGCCATGACCATCTGGTGTCAGGGGAACCTGGATGCAGAAATATGTTTTCTGAATAAGGAGAGAAGCCAAGAAACCTGGAGCACACAGATTCTACAGGAGCCTGGGAACAAGAGCAACTTCTTCATCCCTTCTGGGAGAATCGATCATGCAGGACAATATTGCTATTATTGTTACAGCTCAGCTGGTTGGTCAGACCCCAGTGACACCCTGGAGCTAGTGGTGACAGGTAAGGGGACAGTCAGATACTCAACCCCAGGCTCTACTCTCAAAAGTATTCTCCTCACACAGAGTGTTCCATGAGAACATTTTGACAGTGGAGAACATGTAACAGACTGCCTCCTTCTCTCCTAGGAATCTATGGCTACTATAAAACCATGCTGTCAGTACTTCCCAGACCTGTGGTGACAATGGGAGGGAACATGACACTCCACTGTGCCTCACAGAGTTGCTCTGATAAATTCATTATCAGCAAGGAATCAGAAATTCACCAGCTCACTGGACACACAGTATATACATTCTAGTGGACTGTATGAAGCCCTGTTTGTTATGGGTCCCTTGACCCCAAACAACACAGGGATGTTCAGATGTTAAGGTTACTATGAGCATACCCCACAGCTGTGGTCAGTACCCAGTGAGCTCGAACAAATACTTATCTCAGGTTAGTCCCTTCTTGTTATTCACCTATCATTTTCTGAGACACTAAGCCTGTTGCCATGGCTTTCCCCTCTGCGGAGTTGCAGGTAGATAGAGACTAAATAGAGAGCCTGTGTTCTCAATCACAGGCTTGCTTGGGGAGAATCTGTGGCATGTGCTGGTCAGGATAAGATGTCAAGGTGTTTGGTAAGAGCCACGTCCTCAGTCACTATTGTCTTCCCTCTAAGACTGTCCAAGAAGCCATCTCTGCTGATATATCAAGACCATATCCTGGCACCTGGAATGAGCCTCACCCTTCAGTATTCCTCTGACATCAACTATGACAGATTTACTTTCTACAAGGTTGGAGACTCTAACATCATGCAACATCCTAGTCAGAGGACTGACACTGGCCTTTCCATGGCCAACTTCAAGCTGGTCAATGTGAGCTACTGCACTGGAGGCCAATACAGATTCTATGGTGTACACAAACTCTCCTCTGAGTGGTCAGCCTCCAGTGACCTCATGGACATCCTGATCACAGGTGAGGATCTACAGAGATTCGATAAGGTACCTAGCCTCTGCCTAACCTCTCATGGGGGAGCTGAGAAGCTGATAGCCAGGATGAGAGATGGAAATGTTAGGCAAGAACAAATGTGGGAAGAGAAGAGTAGGAGCTGAGCTCAGTCAGAGAAAAGAGACAGAAACACAGGTTCTCAAGATGAAATCATATGTCATTTGAGCTCAGAACAAGGAAGCCAGCCTCCCATCATTCCTCTTCTCTTCAGGACAGCTCCATGTCACTCCTTCCCTCTCAGTGAAGCCTAACTCCAAAGAACACTCAGGAGAGAACATGACCTTGCTGTGTTGGTCAATGTAGTGTGAACACTTTCATTCTGTCCAAGGAGGGATCAGCCCAGCCACCCCTGTGACTAAAATCAAAGTCCCAAGATCGGCAGTTCCAGGCAGAATTCTCCATGAATGCTGTGGCCTTCCATCTTTCAGGCACCTACAGGTGCTATGGTTCTCAAGACTAATCTCTCTACCTTTTGTCACCTGCCAGTGTCCCTGTGGAGCTCACAGTCTGAGGTGAGGTGATCCTGACATGGCAGCATCAGTCACAGTCCACAGTGTGGCAGAGCTATTGACTTGGGTGGAATTAAGAAGACAAATGGAAGACTTTGTCAGAAGACACACTCATCAGCACACAAATGTATGTCAGCACCACTTCCACCCCTCGCCAGGATCCCAGTGACTAGAGCAGACACCCAGCTGATCTGCTCCCCTGTGGAAACTGCATCTGGAGGCATCTTAGAGAGGCCATGACCCGCAGAGCTGCAGGTAGGAGCACCCACACATCACCCTATGCCCCAGAGGCACAGTTGGCAGTAGGGAACCCCAGAGCACAGGTGGCATCCAGACCCCGCCGCTGCGGAATACCACTCCCCTTCTGCCCCTCACCCAGATCAGACACTGGAGCAGACACCCAGCTGATCTGCTCCCCTGTGGAAACTGCATCCGGAAGCATTTTAGGGAGGCCACTGCCCTCAGAGCTGCAGACATGCTAGGGAGGCCACTGACCTCAGAGCAGGGGACACAATATCCCAAGGCATCCTAGAGTAACCACTGAACTCAGAACAGCAGACAACATATCCTGAGACATCCTAGAAGAGCAACTACACTCAGTGCAGAAAACACATAGCTGGTCTACTACAGTGGAGACACCATATCCTGAGATATCCTAGAGGAGCCACTGTACCCAGAACAGCTGGAGCTAGGGATCACAAAGACATCCAGACCCCAAGGAGTTCTGACAAAACCAAGATAACTGGAAAGACAGGCTCCAATCAGAACCAGTGAGTGCAGGTAGCACTAGACCTAACCAAATGGCGAAAAACAAGCATAGGAATGTAAACAATAGAAACCAAAGTTACTTGGCATCACCAGAACCGAGTTCTCCCACCATAGCAAGTCGTGAACACCACATCATACCAAAAAGCAGGATTCAGAATCAAAATTACTTCTAATTGTGATGATAGAGGTCTTTAAACAATAAACAACACTCTCAAAGAATTTGAGGAGAACACAGGTAAACAGGTAGAAGGCCTTAAGAATTGCAAGAAAACACAACCAAACAGGTGAAGGAATTACACAAAACCATCCAGGATCTAAAAATGGAAGTAGAAACAATAAAGAAATCTCAAAGGGAGACTACCTTGGAGATAGAAAACCTAGGAAAAAGATCAGGACTCATAGACACAAGCATCACCAACAGAATACAATACATAGAAGAGAGAATCTCATGTGCAGAGGATACTATGAAAAACATACAAAATGCAAAAAGCTCCTAACACAAAACATCCAGGAAATCCGGGACACAATGAGAAGACCAAACCTAAGGATAATAGGTATAGATGAGGGGGAAGACTCCCAACTTAAAGGACCAGTAAATATCTTCAACAAAATTATAGAAGAAAACTTCCCTAACCTAAAGAAAGAAATGTCCTTAAATATACAAGAATCCTATAGAACCCCAAGTGGACTAGACCAAAAAAGAAATGCCTCTCATCACATAATAATCAAAACATCAAACATACAAAACAAAGAGAAGATACTTAAAGCAGTAAGGGAAAAAGGCAAAGTAACATATAAAGGCAGACCTATAATAATTACATCAGATTGCTCACCAGAGATTATAAAAGTCAGAAGGTCCTGGACTGATATCATACAGACCCAAAAAATTACAAATGCCAGCCCAGACTACTATACCCAACAAAACCCTCAATCACTATTGATGGAGAAACCAAGATATTCCATGACAAAACCAAATTGACACAATATCTTCCCACAAATCAAGCACTTCAAAGGATAATGGATAGAAAACTCCAACACAAGGAAGGAAAGGACAAACAAGAAAAACCAAAAAAGTAGTCTTCCAACAACCTCAAAAGAAGATAGCTACTCAAACATAATTCCACCTGTAATACCAAAAATAACAGGAAGCAACAATCATTTTTCCTTAATATCTCTTAATATTAATGGACTCAATTCTCTAATAAAAAGAGGTAGACTATCAGACTGGATACATAAACAGGACTCAGCATTTTGCTGCATACAGGAAACGCACCTCTGTGACAAAGACAGACACTACCTCAGAGTAAAAGGATGGAAAACAATCTACCAAGCAAATGGTCCCAAGAAACAAGCAGGGGTAGCCATTCTACTATCAAATAAAATTGATTTTCAACCAGAAGTACTCAAAAAAGATAAGAAAGAACACTACATACTCATCAAAGGAAAATGTACCAAGAGGAACTCTCAATTCTAAACATCTATGCCCCAAATGCAAGGGCACCATACATAAAAGAAACTTTACTAAAGCTCAAAGCATACATTGGATCTCACACAATAATAGTGGGGATTTCAACACCCCACTCTCAGCAATGAACAGATCATAGAAACAAAAACTAAAACAAGATACAATGAAACTAACAGAAGTTATGAACCAGATGGATTTAACTGATATCTATAGAACATTTCATCCTAAAACAAAAGAATATACCTTTTTCTCATCACCTCTTGGTACCTTCTCCAAAACAAACCATATAATTGGTCACAAAACAGGCTTCAACAGATACAAAAAGATTGAAATAATCTCTTGTATGAGACCAACATGGACTAAGGCTGGTCTTTAATAACACTAAAAGCAACGGAAAGCCCACATACACGTAGAAACTGAACAACTCTCTACTCAATGATGACTTGGTCAAGGAAGAAATAAAGAAAGAAATTAAAGACTTTTTAGAATTTAATAAAAAGGAGGATACATCATACCAAACCTTGTGGGACTCCATGAAAGCAGTACTAAGAGGAAAATTCATAGCTCTAAGTGCGTACATAAGAAAATCTGGAGAGAGCATACACTAACAACTTGACAGCAAACCTGAAAGCGTTAGAACAAAAAGAAGTAAATATACCCAACAGGAGGAGACGGTAGGAAATACTCAAACTCAAAGCTGAAATCAACCAAGTAGAAACAGAAAGAAATATACAAAAAATATCAACAAAACCAAGAGTTGGTTCTTTGAGAAAATCAACAAGATAGATAAACCCTTAGCCAGAACAATCAAAGGACACAGAGACAGAATTCAAGTTAATAAAATCAGAACTGAAAAGGGAGACATAAAAACAGAAACTGAGGAAATTTTAAAAAAATCATCAGATCCTACTACAAAGGCCTATATTCAACAAAATTGGAAAATTTGAATGAAATGGACAATTTTCTAGACAGATACCAGGTACCAAATTTAAATGAGGAGCAGATAAGCCATCTAAACAGTCCCATAAGCCCTAAAGAAATAGAAGCAGTCATTAAAAATCTCCCCACCAAAAAAAGTCCAGGACCAGACAGTTTTACTGCAGAATTCTATCAAACCTTCAAGGAAGACCTAATACCAATTCTCTTGAAACTATTCCACAGAATAGAAAAAGAAGAAACACTATCCAATTTGTTCTATGTAGCTACAATTACGCTCATAACTAAACCTCACAAAGACCCAACAAAGAAAGAGAACTACAGACCAATCTCACTTTTGAATGATGCAAAATTACTCAAGAAAATTCTCACAAACTGAATCCAAGAACACATCTCAACAATCATTCATCATGATCAAGTAGGCTTTGTCACAGAAATGCAGGGATGGTTCAATATTCAGAAATCTAGCAATGTAATCCACTACATAAATAAACTCAAAGAAAAAAACACATGATCATCTTACTAGACGCTGAGAAAGCATTTGACAAAATTCAACATCTCTTCATGTTAAAAGTCTTGGAAAGATCAGGAATTCAAGGCACATACCTAAACATAGTAAAAGCAGTATACAGCAAGCCAGTAGCCAACATCAAATTAAATGGAGAGAACCTTGAAGCAATCCAACTAAGATCAAGGATTAGACAAAGCTGCCCACTCTCACCCTACCTATTCAATATAGTACTGGAAGTCCTAGCTAGAGCAATTAGACAACAAAAAAGTCAAAGAAATACAAATAGGAAAGGAAGAAGTCAAAATTTCACTATTCGCAGATGATATGATAGTATACTTAAGTGACCCTAAAACTTCCACAAAGAGAACTCCTAAACTTAATAAACAACTTCAGTAAAGTGGCTGGATATAAAATCAACTCAAACAAATCAGTAGCCTTCCTCTACTCAAAGAATTAACAGGCTGAGAAAGAAATTGGGGAAATGACACCCTTAATAATAGTCACAAATAATATAAAATATCTTGGAGTGAATCTAACCGAGTAAGTGAAAGATCTGTATGACAAGAACTTTAAGTCTCTGAAGAAAGAAATAGAAGAAGACCTCAGAAGATGGAAAGATCCCCCATGCTCCTGGATTGGCAGAATTAACTTAGTAAAAATGGCCATCTTGCCAAAAGCAATCTACACGTTCAACGCAATCCCCATTAAATTCCAATTCAATTTTTCCTAGAGATAGAAAGAACAATTTGCAAATTCATTTGGAATAACAAAAAACCCAGGATAGCAAGAACCTTCTCAACAATAAAATAACTTCTGGGAGAATCTCTATCCCTGACCTCAAACTGTACTACAGAGCAGTAGTGATAAAAAAAAAAAAAATACTTCATGGTATTGGTACAGAGACAGGCAGGAAGATCAATGGAATAGAATTGAAGATCCAGAAATGAACCCACACACCTATGGTCACTTGATATTTGACAAAGGAGCTAAAACCATTCAGTGGAAACAGGAAAGCATTTTCAACAAATGATGCTGGCTCAACTGGAGATCAGCATGTAGAAGAATGCAAATCAATCCATTCTCATCACATTGTAAAAGGTCAAGTCCAGGTGGTAAAGGACCTTCACACAAAACCAGATACACTGAAACTAATAGAAGAGAAGTTGGGGAAAACCCTCGAATACTTAGGCACAGGGGGAAAGTTCTTGAACAGAACACCAATAGCTTATGCTCTAAGATCAAGAATTGACAAATGGGACCTCATAAAATTGCAAAGCTTCTGTAAGGCAAAAGACACGGTCAATAAGACAAAACAGCAACCAACAGACTGGGAAAAGATCAGTACCAATACTAGATCAGATAGAGGGCTAATATCCAGGATATACAAAGAACTCAAGAAATTAGACTCTAGACAACCAAATAACCCTATTAAAAATGGGGTACAAAGCTAAACAAAGAATTCTCAACTGAGGAAATTCGAATGGCCAAGAAGCACCTAAAGAAATGTTCAACATCCTTAGTCATCAAGGAAATGCAAATCAAAACAAACCTGAGATTCCACCTCACACCAGTCAGAATGGCTAAGATAAAATATTCAAGTGATGGTAGATGCTGGCGAGGATGTGGAGAAAGAGGAACACTCCTCCATTTTTGGTGGGGTTGCAAGCTGGTACAACCACTCTGGAAATCAGTCTGGTGGTTCCTCAGATAATTGGACATAGCACTACCTGAGGACCCAACTATACCACTCCTAGGCATATACCCAGAAGATGCTCCAACATATAACAAGGACATATGTTCCACTATGTTCATAGCAGCCTTATTTATAATAGTCAGAAGCTGGAAAGAACCCAGATGTCCTTCAACAGAGGAATGGATACAAAAAATGTGGTACATTTACACAATGGAGTACTACTCAGCTATTAAAAATAATAAATCTGAGAAATTCTTAGGTAAATGGATGGAACTAGAAAATATCAACCTGAGTGAGGTAACACAATCACAAAAGAACACACATGGTATTTACTCACTGATATGCGGATATTAGCCCAGATGCTTGAAATAGCCAAGATTCAACTAACTGATCACATGAAGCTCATAAAGAAGGAAGACTAAGTGTGAATGCCTTCCTGGAAGGAGTGACAGAATGCTCAAAGGAGCAAATAAGGTGACAAAGTGTGGGACAGAAAGTCAAGGAGGTGCCATCAGGAGACCACTCTACCTTGATATCTGTCCCATGTGCAGTCACCAAAGATAGACGCTGATAAGGATGTCAGGAAGTGCATGCTGACAGGAGCCTGATGTAACTGTCTCCTTGGAGTCTGACATATCCAGAGGGGGATGCTCGCAGCTACTCATTGATCTGTTCAGGGATTCCCAATGGAGAAGTTAGAGGACTGAAGGAGCTGAAAGGGTTGGTGGCCCCAAGAGGAAAGCAACACTGCCAGCCAACCAGAGCTCCCCAGGGCCTAATCCACCAGCCTGGGAGCACAAAGGGAGGCACCCATGACTCTAGCTGTATACTTAGGGGAGAATGCCCTTGCCAGGCATGGGTAGGAGAGGAGATCCCTGGTCCCATGAAGGCTGAACACTGAGGGTAGAAAGGGTGGATTAGAGGATACATGGGAGCACATCCTCATGGAGACAGGAGTGGGGACAGGATAGGGGGTTCCTGGGTGGTGGTGGGGAATGGGGTAAGGGGATAAAATCTGAAATGTAAAAAAAAAAGAAAGAAAGAAATGTATGTCAGCAATGATAGTTTATGTAATGTTCACTCGGTCCTAAGGGAGATTACAGGGTAGATGTAGGACAAACAACAGGAAGAATGACTTCTTGTTATGTTTCCTAGGACCCATTGAATCCTCCAGCTGCTCACCCAAAGGGCCCAACCCAACAGCCTGTAAGTATCAGGCACCTCTGCGTAGGGAACATGCTACAAACAGAGGAGCCTATCAAACAGCTCTTGGAATCAAGAATCTCATTTCTCAGTCATTTCAGCTTTTAAGTATGAGAGACCAACAAATATCCCAAAAGAGAAACCAACGTTGTCCATTTACAACAATTATTGACTACAATAGAGTTTGAAAGACTGCAGAGTGTCAGTCAGATGAGTGTTCACCCTCATGATGGTGGGGATACCCCGAATCATTCTAGGCATGCTCACTGCACTCCCTGCTAATGGAACCCAGAAATTTCATGTACTTTGAAATAGAATCTTGAGGAGGACACAGAAAGAGAAAGGATCCTAAACAGGAACTGGTCCCCAGGGCCAACCTCTTCTTCTTAACCTCAAATAAACAGTATTCACAGGATCCCTGTCAGATCCTTGCTCTCAGTGCAGTCATGGATCACGGTGACTCCAGGAGAAGACACAGCCTTGGTGTAATAATTACAAACCCTCTATACTATCTTTCTCTTCAAACCATATTCAAATCCATAACTTAACCCTATAACACTAGATTCACCATGGGAACTACACCAAAACAAGCTTCACATCAAGCAAAATAAGGTCCATGAATTGCAATCAAAATCTTTGTGAAGTCTGCAACCTTTGCCTCCAGAAAGAAATAGAGGAAATGTGACTGTATGTGTTCAACCTTTACTAGAGAAGTGATAGCTAAGAATGTCTTCTCCAAGGCCTTAGTGCACTTATCTCAACAAGAGAAAGTTGAGGGTGGGACCTCCTAGGATTGAAGTGATGTTACTCAAGTGTAACATGTCTGTTGTATTAATAACTATTATTTGTAAACACGAGATAAGTAAATCTTAGATGTGTCTGTCTTGGATCGATGCATAATAAGAACTAGTCCTGTTATTTGGATTACTAAAAGTTTGAAAACACACCGGCTTACCATCAACTTATATTTTCTGAGGCACACTTGCATTTACACAAAGAGGGTTGGGTGAGGGGGGAATGCTGAAAAGGAGAGGGAGAAGTATAGGGGAAGGAAGAGGCAGGGAGAGGGAAAAGGAGAGGGAGAGAGAGAGATCGGGGAAATGGTCAAATCAAGTGACAGAGCTTTGATAGGGAGAGGCTTAACTGTTGTCCCTTCAGATGGAGGGTTCCAGGGAAACAGGCCAACTTCTGGGTGACACTGATTTTATAAAGGAAGGTACCAATAAAATGACCCCTAGATCAATGTCTTGCTCAGCAATTATCACAGAAGCTTCCTCCTGAATAATATGGGAAATAATACAGACCCACAACTGAACAATGTGAAGAAAAAGATCTGAATACACAGAATCCTGAATGGAATGGCTGCCCTTTTTAGGCTCAGGGAACTCAGGGAAACAGGAGTTGGAGAGATTGTGTGAGCCAGAGGAGAAAAATGAAACCAAGGAAACTACGTTTCCAGATAAAAGTGTCTGATGCAAGTATGGACTCACAAAAACTATGGCAGCACGTACAGGGCCAGTACTGGTCTAAGTGAGATCATGTTCCAGTGCTGAGAGACAATGTAGACACAAAATGTCATCTATAATCCAGAAGCTATCACACACTGATAAATACTTTCAAAAGAAAAATTAGTTTTTCCAAGAAAGACAAACCGCTATGAAAGCAAACTAAAGGAAAAATCTCAGGCCCAGCAGAGTCTGGATAACACAAAAAGAACCCACTGTATTTTAAGCAGTCTTTGGTTACAGTGCATGGTTTTGCATATATATTATGATTTCCTGTTTTGTGTTTTTATAACTTTTCAAATAATACATAATGTAGATATGTATAAAAGTCACCATATTGCAAGTTAAGCACAATTCAATTCAATTTACAAGTGTTTCATGTATAGTTAGGAGAAAGATTATCTCATTTTCTTCTTCAATTTTTTTATTCTGTATGACAAATTATTTTATTTGTCTAATGTCATTTCAGTTTAAATTCAGTTTATATGTGAAGTACTTAATAGAATTTAAATATTACATCCATAACACAAAGTATCGAAAGCTTAACATGTGATTACACTGGCCCCTCCATTTTCTTCCTTTAAACAACTCCCATATTCCTCTTCCCCTACTCACTCTCAAAACAATCAGTTGATTCTTTTTGTTATATACGAACATGTAAATATTATGTGTATAGATATGTAAACACATTCTGCTGAGTCCATATAGTGTTGGTTCTTCATGACTTTGAGGCTCACCATGTGACACTGCATGAGAAACTAGGGGCCGTCCCTGGAGAAAAGTGATTCTACCTCTCTCAGCATTTCTTATTTGTCTATTGTTCTTTGTCTAGGGCTGGTGACCTGACAGAAATTCTCCTACCACATTATTGTGTGTACTGGTGGTGTTCCTTTTCAGGTCTTCTTTAGGCAGCCATATTGTTGAGGTATTACCCAAATGGGTTCCCTGTCTTTTCTAGGAAACAAAATCTTACACAAGATTTCCAGGTCTTGTGGCATTTAGTCTTTCTTCTCTCTCTTCTGCAATGTTCCATGAGCCTTAGGTGCAGGAATTGCCTTGTAGATATATCAGTTGGGGATAAGAACTGCCCAGTCTGTTGTTCTCTGCCATTTCACCAGCTGTGGCTCTCTGTAATGAACTGTCTCATAAAAGACATGATTTTGTTCTGAGGTGTTAGAGCTACACTTACATATTAATTCTGCATAGTCTTAGAGTGAAAAATAAACCAAGAAAATACATTACACAATTTACTACGTTCACAGTAAATATGTTTCTGCAGTGGTCAGACCATGAGTTACTTGTACAATAATAACTTATTTGAAAAATCACAGGTCTAACCACTCACCATTGGGCATTCCCTGAATAAGCTCATAGCTGTGATGGAGGAATACACTTTCTTCTAAAGGTCATTATTTTCCTGTGGTTCTCTGTCTACAGATGGGACCCTTGGAAATATTGCCATTCCTCATTAATATATTCACCTATATTGCATTGTTTAGATCCTGTTTATTTCTCAAAAAAATTAAAAAGCTACTTTTTTGACAATTTCTACAAAAAGACTTCACCGAAGTCTTCCTGGTTTTTTGTCTCTTACAATCTTTATGGACTCTCTACTATTCCCTGGGCCATGTACACTTTTGCTGTGATGGAGGTATGTCTGTTGGGACTGAACCCCTTATCTTCTGTGAAAGAGACTCACTGGATATATTGGTGCACCCATCAGTGAGCCCAGCAGGGTCCTATAGATACAAGCACGTGGTCATATAAAGAACTTTGGTTAAAATCAATGGGAAATAACAAAACAAAAGACACAGAATGTAATATGTGGGATGCGAAGAAAGTTGCTATAGTTATGAGACAAAGGGATTAGAACACGAAAAATAAGAATGCATCATATTACCTGAAAGTTCGAATTCCCTAGTGTTGGGGAATTTCAAGAGCAGGGAGGTGGGAATGAGAAGATGGTGGGAGTACACCCTCATAGTAATTGGAGGGGGCATGGGGTAAGGGGTTAGGCATCAGTGGAAGTAGAGGGCCTTGGTGCCTGAAAATTTGGATTCCCTAGTTTGGGGGAATTTGAGAGCAGGGAGGTGAAAATAGGAGGATGGTGGGAGTACACCCTCATAGAAACTCCCAGAATTATATGGATTAGACATGACAGAGGCAGGCCACCAGAAGACTAGATTCCAGAATTCAAACAAAAAATTATCTTGATACTAAAATTTGTTTTGAAAATTGTATATTGCATAATACACAGCCTAGATGTATCTACTCATCAAGTGAGCTGAGCAGACCTGCTCGAACCTCTGATGTCCTGGGATTCCGGCTGGATGCAGTGAAGACACAGATGAGGCTTATCAATTTACTCCTCCCACTGCCCCTCTTCTAATATCTCAACACCCATAATCAGCTTGAAGAAGTTAATGAAGAGTCGGCGCCCCTATTCCCTGGGCTTGAGGACTGAGGTGGTTAATATTGGGCTGTCTTTCTACAGAAAATTAGTGGTTTTGTCGGAACAGGGAGGATTACCTAGGATTTATTGCATACCCATAACCTACTGGTAGAAATAAGTATAATTGTTATTTAAGATGAAGTTATAATTTCTTAAATGATACAAAATTTACTTTGATTTCTAATTTAAGGTTCTTATTGATACGAGCTTCTTATTGATATAAAGTGAGATTAATATTGTTACTCTCATAGGCATTGTGCCTATATAACACATTTAGGAATACAAGGCTTAGACCCAGTTATTCTTTAAGTTTTTAAACTGATTTAAGATGGTTAGCCTTTGAGTTAAGGGCCTATAGCAAATTCATGGCTTTGAGTTTATTGTTAGAGTGTTTTCTATATTTTATTTAGCTAAGAGGAGTTAACAAACAATAGTCCAGATTGCCTTACATAAATAGTTGGTTTTGAAAACATCAGAAGTCCACAGAATTGACGTTACAAACATTTCTGTACTATTGTCCATTTTGATTAGAGACCTGTCTGCTCCTGAGAGCTTCCTGTCTTGGATTCTAAGAAGAAATTGAGCATCCTTAGAGTTACTCCAGTTGTGGTGAGACAACCACTAGACAAGAATTGCCTCTCTTCATCTACAGACAAATCATTGTCCAGAAAAGGACACACTTGCAGAATAGTCGGCTGATTATATCTGCCAAGACAGAGTAAACAGCCCTTAATAACTCTGCATCACTTGGTCTGTCAGATAATCCTGGGCCAGAAGGCTGAAGACTGAATGCTCCAACGTTTTGTAGTATAAGGACTGTCCAGGTGCTCAGTGGTCTCTATAATTTGGCTAAGTTTTAGAAGCTATGCTTGGTGCTTTCCATAATTTCAGTTAACTCAGTCATTCTGGATTTCTGAAGGGTTTGAAGTCTTATAGTCTCATAGCCAATCCCGGCTATTTACTTTGAGAGAAAAGGTTTGAGAGGATGGCTTTCAGCTGACATTCATTCTAAAGCCAAGAAAAAAAAGTCAAGTTCAGAATTAAGTCTTTTAGTTAGGAGGGACAACAGAGGTTCTATTTAGTCAACAAAATGATGGACTGGATATTAGGTCTATCTTGTACCTTACTGATACAAGTTGGTATAGTTATGGTTTAATTGCATTTTGAGAGAAAAGTTTTATTTTAACAGGAAGAGTGATATGTAGGAGGAGCTAAAGTGGGAGGAGTAAGGAGATGAGGAGAAGGAGAGGAGGAACTAGGTGACAAGAGGGGGGGAGCATGGAGATGGATGTTTGTGTGTCCCCACCAGTCAAAGATAGTTGATATATCTAGGTTGGGTATTGGGTTACATTTCTGATTGATATTGAACATTACCAACTTATAAAGCCTTTGATTAACATTTAAAAAAATAGTATAAAAGCAAAAAGGAGAAGTGGGAGTGTGATAGGGATTTCTAGGGAGGGGAAATGGGGAAAGGGGATGGCATCTGAAATGTAAATAAAATATTCAATAAAGATTTTCACATAAAAAAAAGAATGCATCATATACATGTATGACATTGTCAATGAAAACATTCACATAATAAAGACAAAAATAACCTGCAAAGAGGCTAAATTTGCTCTAGAAAAAGAAGATATTTTGCATGGTTCCTTTCTGTTTCAGACAACATGAAAAGAAATTTTATTTTTCCCAGATTCATGTGACCCTGAAGACAATATGAACTTAAGCAAGCAGAGCTACAAGCAGGTTCATGGAATGATGTTTCTTGCAAAAAAAAAGTCTCAGTTTCCAAATGATTATCAATAATATTCAATGTCTTAATTTAACCAATATCAATGTCAAAATGTCCAGGATCCTACCATAATGACATGTTAATATTAAATCTCATGGAAATTTCAGTCCAAGGAATAAACTTACTGAAGGCTGCCTTCTCTCCACCCCAATGTTTCCAGCCTGGCATCTTTCTTTACAGTACTGAACTGTAAATGTGTTTTCTTATCAGAGACTGTTCTCACCTCTCCCTGTTCTAGTCTCTAGTTCCTTGTGTGGTTTTTAATCCTTAGACAGGAGAGTGATCAGATGTTAAGTAAAATTTCAGAGACTGATTTTAGTCTAGAGCAGCTGACACAGAGGACAGGAGACAGTGGGACCAAGACACAGAATTCAACACAGAAAGGGATAGCAAAATCCAGAATGTTCAGGAGTGACATGAGTCTTCATGGGTCTTTGTACTACACTGGATGCCCTGATTGTCAAAAATCATCTCTACCTGTTGTCACATTGCAGTGTCACTACCAAACAGGTAGAGGTCTTTAACAAGGAAATCCTTAAAGATACACAAGAAAAAAACAGTTTAACAGGTGAAGGGACTGAGTAAAACTGTGCAACACTGAAAATTGAAATAGAAACAATAAAGAAAACACAAACTGTGGGAATCCTAGAATTGGAATACCTAGGATAGAGGACAGAAACAACAGGTGTCAGCATGAGCAACAGAATACAGGAGATGGAAGAGAGGCTCTGAGGCATAGAAGACACAATAGAAGAAACTGATACATCAGCCAAAGAAAATGCTGAAGCTTAAAACTTCCTGACACAAAATATAAAGAAAATCTGGCATTTTCTGAAAAGACCTAACCTAAGAATCTTAGGATTAGGAAAAAAACTCCTAGTTCCAAGGCCCAGAAAATATTTCCAACAAAATCATAGAAGAAAACCTTCACAAACAGATGAAAGATATGCCTAGCAACATACAAGAAGCTTACAGGACAGCAATTAGTCTGGACCAGAAAAAAAAATCCTCCCTCCACATAATAATCAAAACACAAAATCAACAAAGAAAAGAAAGAATATTAAAAGCAACATAAGGAAAAGTGCAGGTAACATACACTTCACCAATAAAGATAGACATTATCTCATATTAAAGGACTGGAGCAAATATTTCAAAGCAAATTAAGGACTTTCAACAACTCAATTACCTGAGTCCTTGTGACTGCAGTTTCCAGAATCTCAGATCCGGAGAGTGCTTGACCATGAAGATGGAGGCATTGGTCTCTCGGCTACTGCTTTGATGATCTAGTGCAGAAGAGGCCTGAAAGGAGAATCATGCTAGCCAATCATGGCTACCAGTGTGATAAACTGCTCCTCTTTTATACTTCAATTGGGGTTATTTCTGATGTGCACAGCAGATAACCAGTCATGTCTGGTTATCTTTGGGCTATGACTTCATTGCAGGTGGTTATCTTACTTATTATAATTTATTTCTATGTAGGCACATTTGGATTCATAAGATTTCAAAGTAACATCTGGTTATCACAACTTCAAGACTTGTCCAGATTTGTTTTCTGGACTTGTCCAGAGCTGTTTTCTTTCCTATTACAATATGGAGTCAGTCCTGATAAGGGATCTGCTCCTTACATTTCATCCTCTGATACCTGAATGATGTCAACATGAAAGGTGTCACTCAGCAATCGAAGTTGGGGGATTTATATGATTTTGGTGCAAGGCTCTTTGATAATTTCCATCCATCATATCCATTACTGCATAATCTCCCTTTATACAATCTATAGGGTTTTCTGGTATATTCTTAGCTTTTTTAGCTATTTTGTATGTTCTCCAAGCTGAGTACCAATCTAAATATGCTGCAAGTTCAAAATTCAAACAATAAATAAAAGATAAATGGTCTAATCAGTGCTCTACTAGCAAATCATTCTAAGCTTTTGGGTGAGTGTGTTTTATCTGGCCCAGTGCCAGTCTCCATCTAGGAGATGCAGTGCTTCCCAAGTGTTGTGTCTTATAGTTCTGCATAGCTCATAATGGGGGTTGTTGCCTTTAGTTAAATAGCAACTAATCATGCTGCTGAGCAAGTGACATAAATGGTCAAATGGGTGTTAAGTATTCTAGCACTTCTGTTGTGAGTTTTATGTTATAGTATGTGGTTTATGAGCTCTGCCAATGGATCAGACTGGGTGAGAGATAAAAGGTAGCCTACCTGTGTTTGCAGAAATGGCAAGTTTCTCCTAACACAATAGGGACTATGCCCATTCTTGCAAAAATCTCTTCTAAGGGTCGCCAATGTTTGATCCATAGTAATCTAAGTGCTTTTTTAATTTCTCTGCTCTGCAGGAAATAACTTTTTTTTGCCGGAGTGGCTGCCATAATGTTTTGGTGTTCTTCTTCCTCCTGGCATTCTGGAAGAGACGGTTTATGCACATGATGATCTTAAAGGTAACACAGCCTATCAATATGTAGATTATTAGCCATGCTGTTTGTTTTATCCATTGCCACCAATTGTATATTGGGGTACATGTTATGTCAAATTGGCTCAATCTTGCTAAATAATGCCAGAAAGAACATTCTTCAAGTTTTTTTGTCCCAGTCTTTATGGATGTAGGTATTTGTTCTTAAGATACCTACTAGGTTATGTAGGTCTGTTTGGGAATGTGATAGGTCGGCTTCTGCTTTGGTGTGGGGAGCCGACAGAAGGTGGCTATCATCCTTGTGGTCATCTTGAGCCATATACCCTGACAAGAGACTTGATTACAATAGCCTACAACAGCTGAGCACACTCTGATAACATCTTGTTTTAGATACCCAGGATTTTCCCTTGGGTGTGAAAGACTTAAAGGTGTGAGACTTAAGGACATGACTTAGAGATTAGATTTAGAGACAAGAACTAAGGGCATGACTTAAAGTTGTGGCTTAGAAGTGAGACATATAAAAGGCAAGAGGCAGACAGAAGAAGTTAGTTAGTTAGTTATTAGACATTAGGCACTTAGCACTTGGAGAACAGGGCCTGGAACTTCTTAGTAGAGTAGTTATACTGTAGGTCCTGTCTCCAGGAGAGTGTCTGTGGTCCTTCTATAGTCAGAATGAACCTGTGATAATTCTGCCAGGACTCACACTGGAGGGTGGCCACAGGGCTGCTTTGGGATGAAAGGCTGGGTTTCCCATAGGCTACTAGGAGAAAAATGGTAATGAGGTAAATGTCACCAGCCCTCATTATCTTCCTTGGCTCTGAGGTGGCAGTGTGAGTGTGTGGGCATTGCTGTTAATGGACCCAAGTCTGAACAGTCAAAACCTGAGGCCTGGGACCCTGTGTGTTCTCTCACCTGTCACCACAAGCTCCAGAGGGTCACTGATATCTGATGATTTAGCCTGGGTCATGTAGGAACATTGATATTGCCCTGCAATTTGTTGGTCTATGTTTGAGAATGAGAATTCAGTCTTGTTTTCTGGCTTCTGTTGGTTCTTCGTGACTCATGTATATAGATATCCATTTTTATAGAGAATGTACTCTTTGGCTTAAATGGTCTCTTCACACAATAAGGTCACCATAATCCCCATTGAGACCACAGAGTCTGGGTGTGCTCTGAGGATAGGCATATGGAGGGACCCTGCAAGTAACAGAGCAACTAAGACTAAGGATACCCACAATCATATTGGAGTCCTTAAACCCGTGGCCTTCCAGCCACCCCCAGGAATAACGCATGTGGTGTTTTCCGCCATCACTGCCCAGGTCTGGGCCCTAGATGGAAAGACAAGAGCATTTAGGAGATCTGCAGACACACTGACCTGACAGTACTGAGATCCAATTTTCTTGGAACCCTAAACACTTTGACTCCATGAACATTCTATCACAACAGTTCCTCAACACCACAACAGGATGTTTTACAGAAAACTTTGGATCATCAGGCAGGTGATGATTGGTCCTTTGATGCCTTATTAGGAGAAGGGCAATTTGCTTTTAGTTCTGGTTCTCAGGTGAGGAACCACAGCCTCTAAATAGAATATTAAAATGAGACAGGTGCTCAGGGAGGCCTTGATGTGTGCTGTATTTGAAGAGCTGGGACTCTTTACCCATTGACACAGAGCACAGGAGACAGTGAGACCAAGACACAGAATCCAACACAGAAAGGGATAGCAAAATCCAGAGTGTTCAGGAATGACATGAGTCTTCATGGGTCTTTGTACTACTCTGGATCAACTTAAATGCCATCCATCTCCAAGTGAGACTTTCTTCTCTGTACCACTTTTCAATGAGACCTACCTCTTTCTCTCCTACTTTCTTGCAAGGAACCTCCCCAAAGCCTTTATCAAGGCTGAACCAGTCTCTGTGATCACCTCCAAAAGTTCTACGCCCATCAAGATTGATACATGTGATTTGATACAGGAATGTATTTTCTGCATATAGAGGAAAGCCAAAAAACATAGGTAACACAGACCCCAGAGAAGCCTGGGAAGAAGGCCAACTTCTCTAACCTTTCTTTGACACAGCAACAGGCAGCACAATGTTAATGTTACTGTTACAGTTCACCTGGTTGGTCAGAGAACAGTGACACCCTGGAACTGGTGGTGACAGGTAAGGAGACTGTCACAGTCCAGCCTTAGGCTCTGTGCTCAGGATTATTCCCTCCTACAGATTAGCCATGAAGAATATCATGACTGCATGAGAACATGTGACTGTTTCCTACTTCTCTTCTAGGAATCTACTACAATAAGCCTGTCCTTTCTGTACTGTCCAGCACTATGGTGACCATAGGAGGAAAAATGAAGCTCAAGTGTAGCTCTACGAAGGGATACAACAAGTTCATTCTCCCCAAAGAAGAAGAGAAATTTCCCAACTCTCTGAATACACATTATGTAGATGCTACTAGGCATTTGATATCCCTGTTCACTGTGGAAAAGGAGACCACAACACAAACAGAAACATTCAGATGTTATATTTACTAGGAGGATACCCCAAAGTTGTTGTCTGTACAGAGAGAGTCTATGAAAATTCACATCACAAGTGAGTCCCCACTATCATTTGAAGTCATTTTTTGAGCCACTAAACCCTTTGCCATGGCCTGTTCCTCTAGGTGATAACCAGATGCAATATGACCCAGGCTTATTCACTCAAATTCAAAATGCAGCCATGAAGGCTTGGAGTAAACTCCCGGCAAAGGGAGACCCTAGTGCGTCTTTAACAGCAGTCAGACAAGGACCTGATGAACGATTTTCTGATTTTGTTCATCGATTAATGACAACAGCAGGGAGGATTTTTGGTAATGCAGAGGCAGGTGTATATTATGTGAAACAACTTTCATATAAAAATGCCAATCCTGCTTGCCAAGTAGCCATTAGATCCTACAGGAAAAGGACAGACCTTATGGGATGTATCAGACTCTGTTCTGATATAGGTCCCTCCTACCAACAGGGCTTAGCTGTGGCTGCTGCCATTCGAGGACAATCAGTAAGAGATTTTTTGACTAGTAGAAAGCAAAAGGCCTGTTTTAAATGTGGCAAGCCTAGACACTTTGCAAGAGATTGCAAGGCAGAAAATGAGTTAACCCAGAGACAGTCCAGAAAACAGCCTGAGCTCTGCCCACTTTGCAAACATGGAAGGCATTGAGCTAGTGAATGTAGGTCCAAAAGAGATGCACAAGGAAACACCCTTTCCCATAATCAGGGAAAAGGGGACAGAGGCCAGCTCCAGGCTCCGACCCAACACAAGCCAAAACAGGCTTATGGAGCAGTCAGTTTCTTACCAGCAAACACCAATCATTTTCTGAACTTAGTCGAGCAACACCAGGAAGCGCAGGACTAGACCTCAGTTCTGCCACCCACATAGTATTATCCCCAGAAATGAGACCTCAGGCCTTACCCACTGGAGTGTTTGGACCCCTCTATCCAAATGTGTTTGGCCTGATAGTAGTAAGAAGCAGTACTACTATGCGGGAACTACAAATTTTTCCTGGAGTTATAGACAATGATTATAAAGGTGAGATTAAGGTAATGGCACAGGTGATTCAGAATATAGTCAGCATTCCTACAGGAAGGAGGATAGCTCAACTATTGTTACTTCCATTCTACCCTACTAATCACAAATATAAAAATCCTAAGACAGGGGATCAAGGATTTGATTCCTCTGATGCATATTGGGTACAGCCTATAGTTAAACAAAAACCTATGATGACACTATGGCTGGATGGAAAGGCATTCCAAGGCTTGATTGACACAGTAACAGATGTGACTATCTTAAAACAAAGTGATTGGCCTGCCACCTGGCCTCTGACCCCAACCTTAACCAATCTAAGGAGTATTGGCCAAAATCAAAATCCACAACAAAGCTCTAAGGTACTGACATCGAAAGATAAAGAAGGTAATACAGGGAATGTACAACCCTATGTCATCCCAGGCCTCCCCATTAATCTCTGGGGCAGAGATCTGTTATCCCAGTTGGGATTGATTATGTGCAGCCCTAATGAAGTAATCATGGTTCAAATGGTAAACTCTGGATTTTCCCCAGGGAAAGGATTAGGAAAAAGTGGAGAAGGGATCACTCATCCTATTGAGGTTTATGGTAACACTGGAAGAAGAGGACTGGGGGCTACTGATTCAGCTGCACCCCTAGGGTGTTGTGCAGATCCCATCACCTGGAAGGGCGACTCGCTGGTCTGGGTGGATCAGTGATCTCTAACCACTGAAAAATTACAAGCCGCTCAATTGCTAGTGCAGGAGCAATTACAAGTAGGACATTTAGAGGTGAGTAACTCTCCCTGGAATACCCTAATATTTATCATTAGGAAAAAGTCAGGAAAGTGGAGACTGTTGCAAGACCTAAGAGCTGTTAATGCAACCATGGTTAGGATGGGAGCCTTACAACCTGGGTTACCCACACTGGTGGCCATACCTTTAGGCTATTATAAAATAGTTATCGATTTAAAAGACCGTTTTTTTACTATCCCATTGCATCCTAATGATGGAAAGTACTTTGCTTTCAGTGTCCCTGCTATAAATTTTAGAGAAGCTATGAAGAGATATCAATGAAAGATCTTGCCTCGGGGTATGGCTAACAGTCCTACCCTTTGCCAAAAGTTTGTGGCTTCTGCCATAGAGGGTGTTAGAACTATGTGGAAGAATCTATATGATTCATTTCATGGATGATATTTTAATAGCAGGGAAAGATAGAAAACAGGTACTCCAGTGCTTTGATAATCTTAGAAGAGCTTTACATGCAGGATTACAAATAGCACAAGAAAAGGTACAATTACAAGATCCATATACTTATTTAGGATTTCAGATTAATGGTCCACGTATTATTAATAGTAAGACCACCTTGAGGATTGATTCCCTTAAGATACTTAATGATTTTCAAAAATTATTGGGAGACATTAGGTGGCTACGACCATATTTGAAACTCATGACAGGAGAATTGAAGTCTCTGTTTGAGATACTCAAAGGAGATCCTGACCCTAAGTCTGACAGGGCTCTAACAGAGGAGGATAGAAAAGCCTTACAGAAGGTTGAGAGTTCTATTTCATCTCAATTTGTAACTCATATTGATTATTCTAAGCATTTATATTTTCTTATTTTTAACACTAAACTAACTCCTACTGCAGTTTTTTGGCAAACTGCACCCATATTATGGGTCCATCTTCCCTCATCCCCTAAGAAGGTTCTTTATCCATACTATGTTGCTGTAACTGATATGATTATGTTGGGCAAAGATAACAGTCAAAAATATTTTGGAAAGGATTGTGATGTCATAGTACAACCCTATACAAGGCATCAGGTTGATTGGCTTATGCAGAGTTCTGAAGTCTGGCCTATTGCATGTGCTTCATTTGCTGGTCAGATAGATAATAATTATCCATCAGATAAATTGATCTAGTTTTGTAATCGCCATGAATTCTTTTTGTATTCTGTTGGTGATGTTCCTTCGTCTATGACTCCTGATCTTTTTCCTAGGTTTTCTACCTCCAGGGAAAACCTTTGAGGTTTTTTTTTTTACTCTTTCTACTTCCATTTTTAGATCCATTTGAGATTTCTTTATTGTTTCTACTTCCATTTTTAGATCCTGGATGGTTTTGTGTAATTCCTTCACCTGTTTAGTTGTGTTTTCTTGCATTTCTTTAAGGGCTTCTACCTGTTTACATGTGTTCTCTTCAAATTCTTTGAGAGTGTTATGTCCTTTTTAAAGTCCTCTATCATCATTATGAGAAGTGATTTTAATTCTGAATCCTGCTTTTCCCCTGTGATGGGGTGTTCAGGACTTGCTATGGTAGGAGAACTGGGTTCTGATGATGCCAAGTAACTTTGGTTTCTATTGTTTACATTCCTATGCTTGCCTTTCACCATTTGGTAAGCTCTAGTGCTACCTGCACTCACTGGTTCTGACGGGAGTCTGCCTTTCCAGTTTCCTTGGCTGTGTCAGAATTTTCGGGATCCGGATGTGTTTGTAATTCTGAGCTCCAGCTGTTCTGGGTACAGTGGCTCCTCTAGGATATCTCAGAATATGGTGTCTCCACTGTAGTAGGCCAGCTAGGTGTTTGCTGCTCTGAGTGTAGTCACTCCTTTAGGATGTCTCAGGATATGGTGTCTGCTGTTCTGAGTTCAGTGGCTCCTCTAGGCTGCAACTCTGAGGGCAGTAATAGGCCTAGGATGTCTCTGGACATGTTTTCTACAGGGGAGCAGACCAGCTGAGTGTCTGCAGTTCTGAGGGCAGTGGCCTGTCTAAGATGTCTCTGGACACGTTTTCCACAGAGGAGCAGACCAGCTGGGTGTATGCTTCAGCCACCGTGATCTGGGCAAGGGGCAGAAGGGGTGTGGTTTTCTGCAGGGCCAGGGCTTGGGTGCCAGGAGTGCCCTGGGGCCTTCCTGTTGCCAGTTGTGCCTCTAGGGCATAGAGCTGTGGTCTACTGATCTTACCTGCAGTTCTGAGGGCAGTGGCCTGACTTGGATGTCTCGGTACAGGTTTTTCCACAGTGGGAGCAGACCAGCTGGGTGTCTGCTACGGCCACTGTGATCCAGGTGAGGGACAAACTTTCATAAGCTTAAAATATGATTACACTGGCCACTCCATTTTCTTCCTTTAAACAACTCCCATATTCTGCTTCCCCTACTCACTCTCAAAACGATCAGTTGATTTTTTTTGTTATATACAAACATGTAAATATTATGTGTATAAATATGTAAACACATTCTGCTGAGTCCATATAATGTTGGTTCTTCATGACTTCGAGGCTCACCATGTGACATTGCATAAATAACTAGGGGTCGTCCCTAGAGAAAAGTGATTCTACCTCTCTCAGCATTTCTTAGTTGCCTATTGTTCTTTCTCTAGGACTGGTGACCTGACAGAAATTCTCCTACCACATTAGCATGTGTACTGCGGTTGTTCCTCTTCAGGTCTTCTTTAGGCAGCCATATTGTCAAGGTATTACCCAAATGGGTTCCCTGTCTTTTCTAGGAAACAAAATCTTACACAAGATTTCCAGGTTTTATGGCACTTAGTCTTTCTACTCCCTCTTCTGCAATGCTTTCTGAGCCTTAGGTACAGGAATTGCCTTGTAGCTATATCAGCTGGAGATAAGAGCTGCCCAATCTGTTGTTCTCTGCCATTTCACCAGCTGTAGCTTTCTGTAGTGGAATCTGTCTCATAAAAGACATGATTTTGTTCTGAGGTGTTAGAGCTACACTTACATATCAATTTTGCATAGTCTTAGAGTGAAAAATAAACCAAGGAAATACATTACACAATTTACTACGTTCACAGTAAATATGTTTCCTGCAGTGGTCAGACCATGAGTTACTTGTACAATAATAACTTATTTGAAAAATCACAGGTCTAACCACTCACCATTGGGCATTCCCTGAATAAGCTCATAGCTGTGATGGAGGAATACTCTTTCTTCTAAAGGTCATTATTTTCCTGTGGTTCTCTGTCTACAGATGGGACCCTTGGAAATATTGCCATTCCTCATTAATATATTCACCTATATTGCATTGTTTAGATCCTGTTTATTTCTCAAAAAAAATAAAATAAAAAGCCATTTCTTTGACAATTTCTACAAAAAGACTTCACCGAAGTCTTCCTGGTTTTTTGTCTCTTACAATCTTTATGGACTCTCTACTATTCCCTGGGCCATGTACACTTTTGCTGTGATGGAGGTATGTCTGTTGGGACTGAACCCCTTATCTTCTGTGAAAGAGACTCACTGGATATATTGGTGCACCCATCAGTGAGCCCAGCAGAGTCCTATAGATACAAGCACGTGGTCATATAAAGAACTTTGGTTAAAATCAATGGGAAATAACAAAACAAAAGACACAGAATGTAATATGTGGGATGCGAATACAGTTGCTATGGATACGAGACAAAGGGATTAGAACAGGAAAAATAAGAATGCATCATATACATGTATGGCATTGTCAATGAAAACATTCACTTAATAAAGACAAAAATAACCTGCAAAGAGGCTAAATTTGCTCTAGAAAAAGAAGATATTTTGCATGGTTCCTTTCTGTTTCAGACAACATGAAAAGAAATTTCATTTTTCCCAGATTCATGTGACCCTGAAGACAATACGAACTTAAGCAAGCAGAGCTACGAGCAGGTTCATGGAATGAACTTTCTTGCAAAGGAAGTCTCAGTTTCCAAATGATTATCAATAATATTCAATGTCCTAATTTAACCAATATCAATGTCAAAATGTCCAGAATCCAACCATAATGGCGTGTTAATATTAAATCTCATGGAAATTTCAGTCCAAGGAATAAACTTACTGAAGGCTGTCTTCTCTGCACCCCAATGTTTCCAGCCTGGCATCTCTTTCTTTACAGTACTGAACTGCAAATGTGCTTTCTTATCACAGACTGTTCTCACCTCTCCCTGTTCTAGTCCCTAGTTGCTTGTGTCGTTTTTAATCCTCTGACAGGAGAGTGAGCAGATGTTAAGTAAAATTTCAGAGACTGATTTCAGTTTAGAGCAATTGAATCTTCACCCCCTCCCAGTCACGGTCTTCTAGTCAAAGTTACAGCCTGACATCCATGGTAACTGTGTTACAAATCTCCAACAATCTAAGCTGAATGGAAGTTCTGGTAACCAAAAACCTGAGAAGACATAGTTCATAGATCTGTACTAGTATTTTCCAAAAGAAACATTTTTAAAAAAGTGACTACTACATCAATGTCTTGTTCAGCCATCATCAAGGAAGCCTCCTTGTAGGAGATGGGAACTAACACAGAGACCCTTCTGAACAATGTGCATAGAGAGACCTTGGATCTCCGAATCCTTAATGGAATGTCAATATCAAACACCCACCCTCCCCTGGGTTCACAAGACTCTAAGGAAGAGAAATTGGAGAGATTGTAAGAACCAGACAATATGGATGGAACCAAAGAAATTATGTCTTCCAGACAAAAGAGGCTCATGGATGCAGAGAAACCATGGCAGCATGCACAGGACCAGAACAGGTCTGAGCCAGATGATGTCCCAGAGCTGAATGGGGATTGGGAACACAAAATTTCATAAAGCTGAAGCCATCTCCAAATAAAAAATACTTGCAAAAAAATTTAAATTTTTACAACAAGGTCATATTGGCATATAAATCACACTGAAGGGTAGGTCTCAGACCCAGCAATATATGGCCAACACAAAATGATCTCGAAGGTATTTTTGGAGGGATCTTTTTTACTTATAGGTCTTTTACTTATATACTGTGATTTCCTGTTTGGGGTTTGTATGTGATTTCTCTATGTGTGAATATGTTTCTCTCTCTTTATATGTGCTTCACGAGAGAATTCTGCAACTTTGGATGAAATAGTAATACCAATACTCCTCAAACTATTGCACAAATTAGAAACAGGTAAACACTGCAAACTCATTCTATGTAACTCTGATACAAAACGAAAGCAAATTTCAGACCAATTTCTCTCTCAAAGCTTGAAGGTCCTGGAAAGATATCTTACAAACTCTAAAAACCACAGATCCAACCTAGACTATCTTACCCAGCAAAATCCCAGCCATATTATGGTGCACAATCACTTGTAACTTCATTCCCAGGGAATCCAGTATTCTCTTCTGAACATACAAAAGGCAAACACATTCTCTCTCTTGTTGGGGACCAGAGGCCCCTAGGCTGCCGGGTTCAGCCAAAGGACAGATGGCTTCCCAGAAAAGGCTCGACCGTCACAGTTCCAGCAATGTCATAGCTTGACCTCAGAATGTTAACGTTCAGACGATGAAGCTAAGCAACAGCCTCGAGCCATAGATAACCGGACTAAGGACACTGGGCGGGGATGAGTGTTTTTAATTCCCTGTTTTAATTTTGCTTATATACTGCAAGCCTTGCCTCTAGTAAATGAGACCTTGACATCAGCTAGACTGACTCTGTTCGTTCTTCGCCAATTGGTCTCGTTTCTCTCTCCCACCCATGTCTCTTTCAGGTGGTGGCTACTCAGGGACCCTGTAATAACTTTGCCCGCTGGATGGGACACT
>JANHMN010000003.1:17729664-17814425 GCA_030674055.1 Rhabdomys pumilio
GGTCCCCTCACACAAGAAGGACACCTTTGTGTGCATGGAGACCACAGAATCTGGTTGTATTCTGAGGATAGGCTTAGGGAGAGACCCTGCAAGGAAACAAGCAGTTAGAACCCAGGACATCCATCATCAGATTACAGTCCTCAACCCCTTGACCCTTGAGCCACAGGTGGAGTTTTCCACAATCACTTCCCAGGCATGGCTCCTGGATACAAAGAGAAGGGCAGGTCTGAACAACTGACAACACACTCACCTGCCAACTCTGGAGTCCTGAAGCACAGAGTCCTTCCTGGAAGTGAATTTTGTGTGAGAGGTTGTTCCTGAAGCCTGAGAAAGCCCTCCTCTCTCCAGAACCACCAGAAACCCTGGGTTTCCCTCATGGCTGAGTGGCCAGTTATAGGCCAGAATAATTTCTAAACCTCAGTATCCCTTTCCTGTCTTCACATCTCACCCAGATGCATCAGGGCTATGAAGGTGAAGATCATGGCATCTCCTTCCAGAGGCTTCATCTGTTCTTGAGCACAACTTCAGAGAATATCTGAAGGAATAATAACATAGGGTGTGGCCCTGGAGGCAGGGAAATTCTTATGACATAGATGTATTTCAGCAATACAGGAAGAGGAACTCACATCTTCAGACACCATGTTTTGACTTCCCCAATCCTGTGGCTAGGCCATGCAGTAGACCCTTTGAAATCAGTTCTTTCATAGATGACATTTCCACAATCCCATCAATGTCTGCTTGACCTGTACTCTCACACTCAGAGCCATATCTTAGCAGACATGTATGCATATCTCACATAAGGTAAATTTAAGTGTGGTTTTGCTTTGTTCTTTTTCATATTTTTATGTGAAATATTTCTGTTCTTTCAACATTTTTTTAATGTTTCAATGAAGTGTGGTGCTGTGTATAACAGTATGGAATCAAATTTTTAATCTTTTCTTTATAGTATCAAGTGATGGTTACAAATTGGAGCCAATATTTCTGGATATTTGTTCTTTTATGATGTGTGTACTTTCTGTTGTGACTTTTAAATCTGCTCATCTAGTATTTTGTTTTTAGTGTTTGTGTGTGTATGTATGTTTGTGTGTGTGTGTGTGTGTGTGTGTGTATGCATATATACATCCATATATGTCAAAGCATGGAGGTCAGAGAACAACTTCAGTAACCAGTTTTCCTTGTATAATATTGATCCTATCAATCAGACTCAGGCCTTGAGGTTGGCATCAGGTACCTATATACTGAGCCACTTCACCAGCCAAACATTTACCATCATCATTTCCCTTAATCCTTCTAATTCAGTCACACACACAAAAAAAATTGGTCCCTAGTGTTCTGGGCCAACCAGGTTTCTAGGTTTACTTGAGGTTTTTGAGACACAGTTTGTTGGTATAACTGCCATGTCTCTTTTTTATTGGATATTTTATTTATTTACATTTCATATATTATCCCCTTTCCCTATTTCCCTTATACCATCCTCCCTTTCCTTTTTGCTTTCTTACCATTTTAATTACATGCAAATATTAAGGTCAGTCCTAGGTTGAGGGACTAGCAATACAATAGATGCAAATAGTCAAAGAACAAGCAAGACAATAAACAAAATTCTGTGAAAACTCCCATGATTACTGTTTCTAAGGGTTTATCAGGATGACCAACATATCTGAGCCAATATTCTCTGTCCTATCTCAAAGTCATTTTTATCTGAAGCCTACTTCCTTGTTCTACCCTAAAATTTAGATTCCTGTCTGAAATTACTTCTTTGTTCTAGCCTAAGATTTAGATTCTTGCCTGCCATTTTTCTTGATGCAGTTTATTACATAGTGAAGCAGGCATGGGCAGCATTTGTGGCCACCCATCCATCATCTTCTTGAAGTTGTAAACTTGGAGAAGCTAGCAAAGGGATGCCTAGATGATGTCTCCACACAGGCTCAAGGTAATCTCTTTTTGGATGTTTTAGTCGGTCAAGGTTTGTTCTCCCTCCAACTGCTTGCAGCAAATACAAGCAGCTGCTAGGGTTTTGATGGCATGACTTCTTGTTTCTAGATCTCAGCCTTGCCATTCTCAGTGGTGTCACTGAATTCAACATTGAGGATGATAGACTTGACCTTCAGTGCCTTGCCTAATATTTACACGTTGGTGTCATCATGGTGACATAGTTTTAAGAGAAAGAGAGCCCAGTGAATTATTTTATTTCCTTTATTTTTGGTCTTAGAAATTGATGAAAATAGGCCGGTGCAAAACTAGTTAGCCGGCGGGATCACCAGTGGCAGCTCTGCACCCAACCTCACAAAACCTATATGAAACGGGACTACTAGGAGCTCTAACCTGGGCAGTATCTAAGGTAAGGACTCAGCAGCGTTCGCCCCAAATAGGGAGTAACCGGGGCACACAGAGACCCAGGAATTCACTCCTGGCCCGGGGCATTCAGCAGATCCTCGGAGGTAGCTCTGCACCCAATCTCACAGAACCCATAGGAAGCCAGCTCTCAGGAGCTTTAACCCGGGCAGTGTCTTAGGTAAGGAGGCAGCAACACTCACACCAAGTGGAGGGTGGCTGGGGCCCACCAGGACCCAGGGATTCACTCCTGGGCAGGAGTGCCGGTTCCTTCCTATTTGGGCCCGAGCGTGCAGAACGGATCCTCTGTACCCAACCTTGAAAAACCCAGAGATGGTAGAGCAAACAGGAGTTCTAACCTGGGCAGTGTCTCAGGTCGGGAGACAGCAGTGCTCTACCCAAACAGGGAGTAACCAGGACCCACAGGGACCCAGGAATTCACTCCTGGCCCAGAGCACTGGTTCCTTCCTGTTTCTGCTTGTTCACTGAGCAGATCTTGGACCTCAGCTCTAACCCCAGCAGTAACACCAATCCCAAACAGTTCTGACACAACCAAGATAATAGGAAAGACAAGGCTCCAGTCAGAGACTGCTCAGGTAACACCAAGGAGATCCAGATGGCTAAAGTTAGGTGCAAGAACACAAGCATTAACAACCCAGGGTACTTGGGTTCATTAGAACCTAGTTCTCCCACCTTAGAAAGTCCTGAATTACCTATATCACCAGGAAAGCAAGAGTTAGATCTAAAATCACTTCTAATGAAAATGATAGAAAATTTTAAGAAGGACATAAATAACACCCTCAAAGAAATGGAGGAGAAAACAGATAAACAGGTGAAAGCCCTTAAAGAGGAAACACAAAAAATCCTTAAAGAATTACAAGAGAACACAACCAAACAGGTGAAGGAATTTAACAAAACCATCCAGGATATAAAAATGGAAGTAGAGACAATTAAGAAATTACAAAGGGAGACTACCAGGGATATAGAAAACCTGGGAAAGAAATCAGGAGTCATAGATGCAAGCATCACCAACAGAATACAAGAGATAGAAGAGAGAATCTCAGGTGCAGAAGATAACATAGAAAATATTAACACAACTGTCAAGGAAAACACAAAATGCAAAAAGTTCTTAACACAAAACATCCAGGAAATTCAGGACACAATGAGAAGACCAAACCTAAGGATAATAGGTATAGAAGAATGTGAGGATTCCCATCTTAAAGGGCCAATAAATATTTTCAACAAAATTATAGAAGAAAACTTCCCTAATCTAAAGAATGAGATGCCCATAATCATACAAGAAGCCTACAGAACGCCAAATAGACTAGACAAGAAAAGAAATACTTCCCGCCACATAATAATCAAAACACAAAATGCACATAACAAAGAAAGAATTTTAAAAGCTGTAAGAGAAAAAGGCCAAGTCACGTATAAAGGCAGACCTATAAGAATTACACCAGACTTTTCACCAGAGACTTTAAAAGCTAGAAGATCATGGACAGATGTCATACAGACCCTAAGAGAACATAAATGCCAGCCCAGGATACTATACCCAGCAAAACTCTCAATTATCATAGATGGAGAAACCAAGATATTTCATGATAAAACCAAATTTATAAAATATCTTTCTACAAACCCAGCACTACAAAGAATAATAGCAGGAAAGCACTAATACAAGGAGGGCAATTATGCCCCAGAAAGAGCAAGAAAGTAAGCCTCTTCCAATAAACCAAAAAGAAAATAACCACACAAACAACGCCTCCACTTTTAATAAAATAACAGGAAGCAACAATGTCCTCTCCTTAATATCTCTTAACATCAATGGTCTTAATTCCCCAATAAAAAGACATAGGCTAACGGGCTGGATACGCAAACAGGACCCAACATTTTGCTGCATACAGGAAACCCACCTCAGTAACTAAGACAGACACTACCTTAGAGTAAAAGGTTGGTAAACAATATTTCAAGCAAATGGTCCTAAGAAACAAGCTGGAGTAGCCATTCTAATATTGAATAAAATCAACTTTCAACTTAAAGACATCAAAAAGGATAAGGAAGGACATTTCATACTTGTTATAGGAAAAGTCAACCAACATGAACTCTCAATACTGAACATTTATGCGCCAAATACAAGAGCACCCACTTTCATAAAAGAAACCCTACTAAAGCTCAAAGTACACATTGCACCTCACACAATAATTGTGGGAGACTTCAATACCCCACTCTCAAAAATGGATAGATCAACGAATCAGAAACTAAACATAGATACAGTTAAACTAACAGAAGTTATGAACCAAATGGACTTAACAGACATTTATAGAACATTTCACCCTAAAACAAAAGAATATACCTTTTTTTCAGCACCTCATGGTACCTTCTCCAAAATAGACCATATAATTGGTCACAAAACGGGCCTCAACAGATATAAAAAAATCGAAATAATTCCCTGCATCCTATCAGATCACCATGGTCTAAGGCTGGTTTTCAATAATGACAAAGACAAGAAAAAGCCCACACTCACATGGAAATTGAATCAAAGTTTGTAGTGAGTTGAGGTGTCCTTCTACATGGTTGTAGGTCATATTTGCTTTCATATTGTGAAGTGTTGGTTGGTCTGTTGAACAATTTGAAAAACTGGATTCCTTTTTGAGAATTTCATATATGAACACTAACTTTCCCCCTTCTCTCCTTCCTCCCACTCTTCCTAACCCCCTCCATACTTTTTAAATGCATTTTATTGTTTGATTATCATTTATATGTGTATGTATATATGTATGCATTTAAAAAAAAAAAAGAAAGAGAACTACAAAAAAAATGTAGGATCGGAAGGGGCCTTCAATTCTCACTAAGTATGACTTTTCAATTATTTGTTAGCATAGAAAATTTCTGCATTTTTCTTTCCCGTGTGTTTCATTTACAACCAAATTTAATATTAAAATAACTAATAAGTAATACAAAGACTGAATATTTTGGCATGCATTGAAACTCAGCAAATATATACATGTGAAGCAGTATTTTAAGTTTTGAAGTGCATGAAAGCTCTGTGAAAGTAAAGGCTTGGTTTTTGTTGTATCTAGAATATATTTCTCAAATATTCTTAATCTTGTATGTCAGAATGAAATCATATAGTGCAAATTCAACTCATTTTTATTTGAAGGGCCTTGGATATTAAGGGTTTATCTATTTGCCAAAGAGATCAGCTAAAAATTGACTATCAGCAATAGTTTTTATTAAGAGAGGTTCTCACTAAATTCAAAGGGGAAATCTATTTCTCAATATCATTTTGTGATTTTTTTTTCTCATGGACAGATTTTCATCAATCTAATCCTGGCCAGCCTGGAACTGTATAGACTGGCTGGCCTCAGACTCATAGAGATCTACTGGCTCTCTGCCTTTTACGTGCTGGGATTAAGGGCCTGTGTGACACACCAGCTGTTGAGTAACTTGACCCTTTGATATCGAGGGGATCAGAAGAAACAAAGCCAATCTGGTAGAGAATCCAGAGATAGACTTTAGTACTGTATTTGAAATTCACAAGAATTAGTTGACTTCCTAGAATATACCAAACCTCCAACAAACTGCTGAGCCGATGGGCATTTTCTAGATCAGCTTCTACAGAAGCAAGACATGCCGAGTTTCCTTGATTCTGATGGTTCTATGTCAGTCATGAGTAGGTATTGGATTTTGCATTAGAGGGGTATTATTGCGTGTATGTATTTATGTATGCGTACTGTGCTGTTACAAGTGAACAAACTTCAACTTGAAGTGCATTCATTATGTGGTATCCATGTGTATCGACCATGTGCCATATGTCTATTATGGTCACTAGAACATCTTTTATGATGCTTGTTATTACACTGTCTTTTGTTTAACCTGTAAAATTATGTGGAGTTCTTTTTTCTCCTTTACATATAAGTTCATATATTTTTCTACTTTAGTCCTGTGAAGTTTATGCCTCATCACTTTTCTATTAGTCTGTCCACTGTAATGGGTATAGTTAAGATATTACATATACAAGGTTCTTTGGACAAGCAGTATTTCTTAACTGTAATAATGTGTATATTACTTAATAAAGACTTGACAAAAAAAAAAAAAACCTTCTCAGACTGACTGGCTTTGTCAAACTCTACTCCTGCGAGAGTGAGCAGTTTGACCGTTGGCTGCCAACTCTCCTCCCTAATAAACCTCTGCTGATTGCAAAAAAAAAAAAAAAAAAAAAAAAAAAAAAAAAAAAAAAAAAAAAACTGAATATAGTTGAAGCTATTATCATGACAAATATCTTGAACAGAATTCTGAAAGAAAAGGAAGTTCTACCTATTCCTTCTAGATTCTTGCTGAAATCAAGAGCACAGATTTGAGAACCATGAAAATAGTAATGGATTTGAGATTGCTGAAGTATATAATGAAATAATAAATATTAAATGATGTGACTGAAAAAAAAGTATACCTTGGCAAAGTCAGAGATCAGCAGATCAAAAAACCATGTGCCTTAGTTTCCTAGAAGCCATCCACTTCACAGTTTGCCTCTATAGTGTGCCTGTTATTTATTTTAATGTAACAATTGATGGCCAAAACCACCTCATTTTTATTTCTCAATGGAAATTCCTAAAGTTAATGGTTTACTTTTAGTTTCTCAAAAAGGTAACAGCACTGTGATGTTCAAGCTTACTTCTGGACTCCTCTAATAGAAAAATGAAGTAAAAATTTCTGGTTTCATTGGTGGTTCAATTGTATCATGTAATGTTTTTCTGGAAAATGTGCTTTGAGAGGATGTTTTTTTACTAAAGCAGACATGTGGGTGGATGTTTTGCTGAGAACAGACGTGGTGTTTTTTGGGGAAGCTGCTGCAGAAAGGACATGTGATGCTTTGCTAAAGCGAAAGTTTGAGAAAACATATGATGTTTGCAAAGGATATAAATACAATCCAACAGACCGTAGATGATGGTGTGTTGTACTGGTTCGCTTTGCCACTTTTGCTAGTCATCATTAGGCTTTGCTGACCCTAGTCGTAGCTGAAGATGCTGTATGGTTTTGGTATGCCTTGCCACTCTTTGCTGATTATTGTTTGTTGTGACTTCAGAGAGAGAACTACACTGAAGAACATCTTCTTATGTTATGGCAGAGTCTTCCTTAGTTTCCTCTGGATTAAACTGCCATTGCTGATTCATGAATGGTGATTCTGAGTGGAGAAAGCTAGGGCTGCTGAATCTGACTGGACTGATGATATCCTGGCAAGGCAGATTGTATTAGCATCAAAAACTCGTCCTAAATAGGTCCACATCATCCTTTGCCATAATAACCTTTTTTCTTTTTCTACTACCTCTGGTGAGTGGACAGCTAGAAGAGAGGTTAAAGCATTTAAGTGTGGAGCGCCGCTGCTGCAACCCTAAAATGGTGCCTGCCAGGCTAGTCCTTTGGAGTAAACAAGTCCTTATATGGTATGGAGACTGTGCTTGCTGGTACCTGATCAGTCGTCACGACCTCTTAGCCTATGATAGTGTGAAGCGTGGTATGGGCATATGGGCAGTCCCACGAAGAGCATTTAAGCAGCGCTCGAGGGGTAGTAGGGGGCACACCCTTGTTTCCAGATGTAACAAAAGACCTGAGTAAACTGTCTGTGGAAGGAACTGGTGTGCTAGTCTTTCTTCCCGCTGGTCGGGGTGATTGGCACGGCACACTTCGTGGCCCGTACGGGGAGCACCTCTTTTTCCAGTGCTCCCGAAGTTCCAGAACCAGAGGCAGACAGGGTGATTGATCGGCAAGTGGTCGGTAAGTGAGACCCTTCATTGAAAGATCTCGGAAGGAGACAATATTGTTTAAGGTCCTCGGTAGGAGGCAACCAATTATTAAAAAGGTTGCAGAATATTATTTGGCATAGACAAGAGCGCTTTCATATTCAGCATGTTCGTGCCCATATAGGCTTGCCAGGACCATTAAGTGAGGGCAACGCTCTGGTTGATCAATGGACAAGGATGGAATATGCCTTCTTGAGCTCTGCTTTAGAGCAAGCAGCTCAATTTCATCAGAACTTTCATATTAATGCTAAGACTTTACAACAAAAGTTCAACTTGTCCCGTGCAGATGCGCGACAAATAGTGTTGAATTGCCCTCAATGTGTGGTATTTCTTCACCCACCTAGTCTTGGGGTTAACCCCAGAGGACTACTGCCATTGAAAATATGGCAAATGGATATGACTCATATTGCTGAGTTTGGTACTCTCCGATACGTACATGTTTCGGTGGATACCTGCTCAGGCATTACTCATGCTACGCCTTTGAGTGGTGAAAAAGCACGCAATGTCATAGGTCATTGCTTAGAAGCCTGGGCTGCCTGGGGTAAACCCCAACAGTTAAAGACTGATAATGGACCTGCCTATACAGCACAACAATTTAAGTCCTTTTGTGCTCAAATGGATGTTCAAATTAATCATGGATTACCCTACAATCCTCAAGGCCAAGGAATCGTGGAACGTGCACATCACACTCTTAAAGAGGTTTTACAAAAACAAAAAGAGGGAATTGGATATGGCCGCACCCCAAAAGAAAGAATATCCCTTGCCTTATTTACCTTAAATTTTTTAAATTTGGATGCTTCAGGCTGTTCAGCAGCAGATAGACATTATGATGCCTCTGGAAGTTCTCAAGGGTTTGTAAAATGGAAAGATGTTTTGACGGGCATTTGGCATGGCCCGGATCCTGTATTAACGTGGGCGAGAGGGTCTGTTTGTGTGTTTCCGCAGAATCGACAGGATCCCGTGTGGGTGCCGGAGCAGTTGGTGAGAAAGGTCAACAATGAAGATCCTGTGGCTATTCCCGTTCCTGGTGATCTTGAGGACACCCCCAGTAGTAATAGAGCAGAGATGGGGGGTTCTGTCAGCCTTCCCAATTCCTATGCCCGTGAGACATGATGCCCAAGTTTTTCCCTGCTTTTTTGTTAGTAATAAGAGCATGGATTTACCTTTTTGCTTAGGAAGATAGAATTAACTAGTATAGGATATGAAAAGAATTTTAGTTTATTGGGTAATTTGTGTTTTGTTAGGGTAAGGAATATTAGTGATAAGAGTGATTATATTAAGATGTACAATCAAACAGCTGCCTGATTTGACTTACCTGAAGGCCCATTGACAGGTACCTATTATTTAAAGGGCACCTGGTTGAAAGGGTGGACTTATGATCCTAAAGCAAAGGATTGATTTGGTGCAGGAACAAGTGGTTACTTTATGGCAATTAGCTCAATCAGGATGTGAATGGAAAACACCGGGACTGTGCATCACTTCAGTACCTTATCACAATATGTCCAAGGCTGCTAATTTGTCTAACACATTATTTGAGTATCTTATAGGAAATTGGTCCCGTGGTTTTGATACACTGATGCAAGAACTTCGAGTGGCGATTATAACTGTCAACTCTACCCGAGTGGATCCGTCTACAGCGGAGGGCTTGTCATCCTGGATTTTACAAGCAGCTCATCGCCCGAAGGAGTGGGCGGGGTTAGGAGTGCTAGCTTTGGTTCTAGTGGGTGCCTGTGTGCTCTTCCTTCTTTGCAACTGTCGGATGGCAAGAGATCAAAGACATGAAAGGGCACTAGTAGTACATGCCTTCCAAGCCATTGAGGTTGGTGTATCTCCTCAAGCATGGTTGACAGCATTGAAGCGGTAGCCATAAGTTACCCCATAAGATATTCTTCGATCCAGACAGCCCTTGCACCCCCAGAGACCTTAACGTCTCATTGCACGAGGGATGGGTGTCTGGTCAATCTTGTGGAGCTCAGCTCTTGCACCTGGCGGGCTTTGCCCATTGCACCCAGGAGAGTGAGTACCGCTATTTTAAGCCTGTCTGCCCTTGATCGTGAGATCCTACGTAATGGAACTCGCTTGATCGAGCAGTAACTGCTTACTTTGCCAATAAAATAAACAGGGGGGAACTATGGAGCGCCGCTGCTGCAACCCTAAAATGGCGCCTGCCAGGCTTGTCCTTTGGAGTAAACAAGTCCTTATATGGTATGGAGACTGTGCTTGCTGGTAGCCTGATCAGTCGTCACGACCTCTTAGCCTATGATAGTGTGAAGCGTGGTATGGGCATATGGGCAGTCCCACGAAGAGCATTTAAGCAGCGCTCGAGGGATAGTAGGGGGCACACCCTTGTTTCCAGATGTAACAAAAGACTTGAGTAAACTGTCTCTGGAAGGAAAAAAAAAGAAAATAGGTCATTAAAAAAAAAAAAGAAACTAGTTAGCCCTAAAATACACCTTACTTGTGAAGTGTGAGTTAAGACTTAAGACGGTTTTTTTGGTTTTGGTAGAAACCGTGTATTAGCCGGACTAGCAGTGTTCTTAGTTTTGGTTTCTGTGTTCAATAAAGTACCTGTATCAAAGCTAAAATGCAAGACAGAATGTACTGCAGTGCCCCTCTATATGAACACACAAGCTGACATGTCTGTGAACTTTCTGTGGTAAAATGAGTCTTAGAAACTAGTTAGCCCTAAAATACACCTTACTTATGAAGTTCGAGTTAAGACGGGTTTTTAGCTTATAGTAGAAACCGTGTATTAGGCAGACTAGCAATGTTCTTAGTTTTGGATTCTGTGTTCAATAAACTACCTGTATCAAAGCTAAAACAAAAGATAGAATGCACTGCGGTGCCCCTCTGTTTGAACACACAACCTGAAATGTCTGTGAACTTTCTGTGGTAAAATGAGTCTTAGAAACGAGTTAGCCCTAAAATATACCTTACTTGTGAAGTTTGAAAAAAAAAAGAACAGTAACTTACTTTCTATTTTATATTTCCATGCACTGGCTATTTTAAGGTGGCTTTACTGGGCTATCCAGGACTTCTCAAGGTCCCAGTTCTCTTTCCATAATGTCATTGATGCTCATAGAGACTAAACCAAGGATCTTCATGTAGACTCAGCAGCTGTACTGGAACACAAGCTCTTGTCAAGTTTCTGCCTGTGTTCTTTCTTACACTTCGTTGGCCAAGGCAATGGGGAAAGACACTATGAAAATGTGCAGATACAGGGGATAAAGTATATTTATAAAGTTGTCAGATGAAGCATAGCACAAAACTAAAGTTTAATTTCTTCAAAGTAGAAAATATGAATTTGGAGTGTAAGCATGTCCCACACAAAATTTAGGAAATGATTACTTAAAAAATTGTTCTTTGTCATTTGGAGTAGGTGTGTCTCATGTGATGTTTAATATGCATTTATATTAAAATATATTTTATTTACTTAAAATCAAAAAAAAAAAAAATTGATGAAAAAGGCTCCCATACTCTAAGCAGGTACTTGACCTACTGGTGAACTATACCCCAGTGTTACTCTGTCAGTTTCAATGTCACATTTTTCAATGTTTCCTCTGTTATTTTTTCCTGTGCTTATGTGTTTAATTATTTTTGTTGTTTTATTTGGACAAGCACTGTCTATGTCTCTTGGTGTTCCCGGACCTAGTTATGTAGACCAGTCTAACTTGGATCTCACAGAGATCTTCCTCCCTCTGAAGTTCTTATCATACAAGTCTTTCTTTCACTTACTTGGTTAGAGTTACACTCAGATAGCTTATATAATTTGTGGCTATTGTGAAGGGTGTCGTTTCCATATTCTTTTAGCTTTTTTATAATTTACATATAGGATGGCTATTGCTTTTTTTTCTGAGTTAATCTTGTATCCAGCCACATTACTGAAGTTGTTTATCAGCTGTACGAGTTCCCTGGTAGAATTTTGGAGGTTAATTATGTAAACTACAATACCATCTGTGAACAGTGGTACTTTGACTTTTTTACATTATAATTTGTATCTTTTGTATTATATTTAGTTGTCTTATTGCTCTAGTGAAAACCTCAACTACTATATTAAATAGATATTGAAAGGGTGGACAGATTTTTCTTGTCTTTGATTTTAGTGAATTTTCTTTAAGTTTCTCTACATTTAACTTGATTCTGGCTATCAGCTTGCTGTATAATGCCTTTCTTGTGTTTAAATATGTGCCTTGTCCCCCTGATCTCTCCACAATTTATAACACAAATGAATATTTTTATTTTGTCAAAGGCTTTTCTCACACCTAATAAGATGTTCATGTGTTCCTTTTCTTTCACTTTGTTTATATGGAGGAAACATTGTTAGATTTTCATGTATTGAACATTCCTTGTATCTCTGTGATGAAACCTACTTGATCATGGTGGTAATAGCTTTGAATGTGTTCTTGGATTCAGTTTGTGAGTATTTTACTGAATATTTTTGCATCAATGTTCATGAGTTAAATGTATCTGAAATTTTATTTTTTGATGTGTCTTTCTTTGGTTTAGGTGTCAGTGTGACTGTAGCCCCATAAAATAAATTTGGCAATGTCCCTTATGTTTCTATTTGTGGAATAATTTAAAGAGTGCTAGCATTAGCTCTTCTTGGCCGTTTCCATCACTTATCTGTGCTCCTCTTTGGATGACCAGTCCATTGGTGAGAGTGATGTATATCATCTCCATTTCTTATAATTATTTTTATTTAATACATCACTATCACGGCACTCACATCTCCTCCCAATCCCCATTAAAAATCTGTCCCCATTTCCCTTTCCCTTTTTCCTTAGAGAAGGCAGAGCCCCACTTGTGTACCACCTCAACACAGAATACCTGGTCCCAGTAGGGCTAGGTACATTCTCTCCCATTGAGTCCCAAACTAACAACCAAGGTCAGCAGAAGATGATCCAACAAAAGAAATCAGAGACAGACTGCCCCTGATCCACTTGCTAGGGGTCCCTCATGAAGATCAAGCTGCACATTTGTTACATATGTGTAGGAGGCCTGATTGGTGACTCACTTGCTTTGTGCCCCAATGAGCTAAAGTTAGTTTAGTCTGTAAGTCTTCTTGTGGTGGTCTTGGCCCCATTCAGCTAGCTTAATTGTAATTCCCAGTCTTCTACAAGACACTCAGAGCTCTGCCTCATATTTTGCTGTGGTTCTCTGAATCTGCCTGTATCCACTGCTGGATGAAGCCTCTCAGGAAGCAGTTATGCTAGGATTCTGTCTGCAAGCATAGAAGAATACATTGATAGTGTAAGTGTTTGACTCTTTCAAATAGGATGTGTCTCTAGTTGAGGCAGTCATTGATTGGCTGTTCCCTAAGTCACTGTGCCATCTTTTTCCCCCTGTATATCCAATAGGCAAGACTCAAAAATATTTTCAATAAAATCATAGAAGAAAACTTATCCAACCTAAAGAAAGAGATAGACATAAATGTACAAGAACACCAAATAGATTGGACCAGAAAGAAACTCCTAGGTCACATAATAATCAAAACACTAATGCACAGAACTAATAAAGAATATTAACTAACAGAAAAAGACCCAGTAATATATAAAAGCAGACCTATCAGAATTACAGCTGACTTCTCAACAGAGACACTAAAAGCCAGAAGAGTCTGAACAGAGGTCATGCAGACCATAAAAGAAGACAATTGCCAGCCCAGGCTACTATACCCTGCAAAACTCTCAATTGTCATAGATGGAAAAAGCAAAATATCCCAGAACAAAACCAAATATAAACAGTATTCATCTACCAATCCAGGCATACAGAGGATTCTAGAAGGAAAACCCCAACACAAGGATGTTGTGGTAATATTTTAAAATGGTGGCACCCTATTTGGCTTGTTCTTAATCAGGTGCCATCTTCCTGACTAGACAAGGCCTGAGGCCACTAGCTGTGGCAAGTTTTTGCTGCTGCTCAGCTCAGGCCACTGGCTCAGGTGGGCCAGAAGTACCTGCCCTGGCACCCAGGAGATGCCAGCATGGGAGATGGCTCTGCCAATCTTCCACGCTGTCTCCACAAGGCTGGGCTGAGCCCATACCATCCCACCATCCATACAGTACCAGGTAGAAATGAGACTTTAATGCTTAAAGATTAACCAAAGGCTTTATATGTTTGATAATGCTCAATTAACAAGATGCTCACACAATTAGAGGTGTTACCCAAATAACTAACCTAGATATAAGTTGTTAGCCAGGACTGCTTTCAATCCATGCATGGTCATCCATGGATCCTATATCTCTGTCTTAGCTCCTCCTCTTCTTCTCCTCTTCCTCTCTTTTCTCCTCCTACATTAGCTCTTCCCAACTTGTGGGGAAAATATTCTACTACACAAGGAGGGTATCTACATGAAAGAAAAAACAAGGTATTAATCATCTCACAACAACACCAAAAGGAGATAATCAGATATACCTAATGCCACCTACAACAACAAACATTACAGGTACTTACAATCTTTAATATCTCTCAATGTCAATGGGCTCAATTTCCCCAACAAAAAGACATAAGCTAACAGACTGGATATGCAAGCAGGATCCAACATTTTGCTGCATAAAAGAAACACATCTCATTGACAAACACAGACACTATCTCAGAGTTAACAGCAGGAAAAAAGTCCTCGAAGAAAATGGTCTCAAGAAATAAACCAGAGTTGCCATTCTAATATTCAATAAAATTCACTATAAACAAGAAGTTGTCAAGTGAGATGAAGAAAGACACTTCATATTCATCACAGGGAAAATCTGCCAAGAGAAAGTCTCAATTCTGAACAACTAGTCCACAAATGCAAGGGCAACCACATTCATAAAAGAAACCTTATTAAGCTCAAAATACACACTGAACCCCACACAATAACACTGGGAGGTTTTAAAACCTCACTCTTGCCAATAGACAGGTCATTGAAGCAGAAACTAAACACAGAAACAGTGAAACTAAAAGAAGTTATGAACCAAATGGATTTTACACATACATACAAAACATTTTACTCTCGAACAAAAGAATATAACTTATTCTCAGTACCTCATGATACCTTCTCCAAAATTAACCATACAAATGGTCACAAAACAAGCCTCAACAGATACAAGAAGACTGAAGTAATCCCATATATTCCATCAAATCATCACAGACTAAGGCCAACCTTCAATAACAACAAAAACAACAGAAAAATCACATACCTATGAAGCTAAACAACTCCACTTATAGATAACTTGGCTAGGAAAAAAAATAAAGAAAGAAATTAAAGACTTCCTGAAATTCAATGAATTTCATACCCAAACTTATGAGACACAATGAAAAAATGCTAAGAGAAATATTCATAGCACATAGCCCTCCCAAAGAAATTGAAGAGATCTAACACTAGCAACTTAACAGCACACCTGAAAGCCCTAGAACAAAAAGAAGGAAACACACACAAGAGGAGCAAATGGCAGGATAGATTCAAACTCAGGGCTGAAATCAATCAAATAGAAACAAAGGATCAACAAAACCACAAGCTGGTTCTTTAAGAAATTTAAAAAAAGATAGATAAATTCTTAGCCAAGCTACCTAAAGGGCTCAGAGACAGTATACAAATCAACAAAAATAAAAATGAAAAGACAGACATAACAACAGAAACTGAGAAAATTTTTAAAAAAATCATCATTCACCAAGATCATGTAGGCTTCAACACGGGGGGTGCAGGGATGGTTCAATAAATGGAAATTCATCTATGTAATCCACTATACAAACAAACTCAAAGGAAAAAGATCACATGACCATCTCATTTGATGCTGAAAAAACCTTTGACAAAATATAACACCCTTCATGTTAAAAGTATTGGAGAGATCAGGAATTCAAAGCCCATTCCTAAATATTATGAAAGTAGCAAACATCAAACCAACAGTCAATATCAAATTAAATGGAGATATACTTGAAGCAATCCCACTAAAATCAGCAAGAAGACAAGTCTGCCCACTATCCCTGTACCTATTCAATACAGTACTCAATGTTATAGCTAGAGCAATAAGGCAACAAAAGGAGAACAAGGGTATACAAACTGGCAAAGAAGAAGTCACGGTATCACTCTTTGAAGATAGTATATATATATAAGCCACCCCAAAAATTCTGCCAGAGAGCCCCTAGAGCTGATAAACAAGTTCAGCAAAGTACCCAGATATAAAATTAACTCTAACAAATCAATAGCCTTTGTACAAATGATAAATGATGTGAGAATGAAATTAGGGAAACAACACTCTTAACAATGTTCACAAATGATAAAAAATACTTTGTGGGTAACTCTAACCAAACAAGTGAAAGATCTGTAAACAAGAACTTCAGGTTTCTCAAGAAAGAAACTGAAGTCCTCAGAAAATGGAGAGATCGCCCATGCTAATGGATTGGTAGAATCAATATAGTAAAAATGGCCATCCTGCCAAAAGCAATTTATACATTCAATGCAATCTTTATCAAAATTTAACACAATTCTTTACAGACATGGAAGGAAAAATTCTCAAAGTAATCTGGAAAAACAAAAACCCCAGGATAGTAAAAACAATTCTTAACAATAGATGAATGTCTAGGAGAATCACCATCCCTGACCTCATCAGATCCTACTACAAAAACTGGAACAAAACTAGAAAATATAGATAAAATAGATACTTTTCTAGACAGATACCACATGCCAAAGTTATAGCAAGAGCAGTTAAACTATATAAACAGCCCCATATCCCCTAAAGAAATAGAAGTCATTAAAAACCTCCCAAACAAAGAAAGGCCAGGGCCAGATGGCTTTAGTGATTAATTCTACCACACCTTCAAAGCAGAGCTAATACCAACAGTCCACAAAGTATTTCTTAACATGAAAATAGGATGGAACACTACCTAATTCATTCTATGAAGCCACAATTACTATGATACCTGAACCACACAAAGACTCAACAAAGAAGTTCAGATCAATTTCACTTATGCATATCTATGCAAAAATACTCAATAAAATTATCTCAAACTGAATCCAAGAACACACCAAACCATCTCAAGGGGAGGCTCCAAGGCCTGACACTATTTTTTTTAATTGGATATTATATTTACATTTCAGATCTTATTCCCTTACCCCATTCCCCCCACCACCCAGGAACCTCCTATTCCATCCCCCCTCCTCCTGCTTCTATGAGGATGTGCCCCCACTTACCCCCTCACTCCCACCTCAATACCCTCAAATTTCCTCCCACCCGGTATTCAGCCTTTATGGGACCAAGGATCTTGTCTCCCACCTATGCCTGACAAGGCCATCCCCCCTATATATACAGATGGAGTCATGGGTCCCTCCCTATGTGTTCCCAGGCTGGTGGTTTAGACCTTGGGAGCCCTGACTGGTTGGTATTGTTGCTCTCCTCATGGTGCCACCAACCCTTTCAGCTCCTTCAGTCTCCTCTCTAACTTCTCCATTGGGAAACCCTTGATCAGATCAGTGGTTAGCTGTGAGTATCTGCCTCTGAATATGTCAAACTCTGGCAGACCTCTAAGGAGACAGCTATATCGGGCTCTTGTCAGCATGCACTTCCTGCCATCCACATCAGTGTCTATCTTTTGTGACTGCACATGGGATGGATACCCAGGTGGAATGGTCTCCAGATGGCCCCTCCTTCAGTTTCTGTCCCATATTTTGTCTCCACATTTTCTCCCTTGAGTATTTTGTTACTCCTTCTCAGTAGGACCGAGGCACCACACTTGGTCTTTCTTCTTCATGAGCTTCATGTGGTCTGTGAGTTGAATCTTGGCTATTTCAAGCTTTTGGGCTAATATCAGTTTATCAGTGAGTGCATACCAAGTGTGTTCTTTTGTGATTGGGTTAACTCACTCAGGATGATATTTCCTAGTTCCATCCATTTACCTAAGAATTTCTCGAATTCATTGTTTTTAACAGCTGAGTAATACTCCATTGTGTAAATGTACCACATTTTTTGTATCCAATCCTCTGTAGAAGGACATCTGGGTTCTTTCCAGCTTCTGGCTACTATAAATAAGGCTGCTATAAACATAGTGGAATATATGTCCTTGTTATATGTTGGAGCATCTTCTGGGTATATGCCCAGGAGTGGTATAGCTGGGTCCTCAGGTAATGCTATGTCCAATTTTCTGAGGAAATGCCAGACTGGTTGTACCAGCTTAAGGCCTGACAATATTACTGATTGTTTTGTGTGCTTACATAGCCTAGCGTAGTTGTCCTCAGAAAAGCCCAACAAGCAGCTGACTGAGACAGAAACAGATACTTACACCCAATCATGGCACTGAAGTCAGGGACCTCTGTAGTTGAATTGGGTAAAAGCTAGAAGAAGCTGAGGAGGATGGTAACCCCATAGGAAAACTAGAAATCTCAACTAACATGGACCCCTGAGATCTCGTAGACACTGAGTCACCAACCAGACAGCATACATGACCTGGTTTGAGAATTCAAACATGTATACAGCAGAGGAATGCCTCATTTGGCCTCAGTGGAAGAAAAAGCGCCAAACCCTTGAGAGACTGGGGCTCTAGGGAGTGTGGAGACTTGGCAGGGGGTTAGAGGGCTATCCTCCTGGGGACAGGCAGAGGGGTAATGGGATGAGGAACTATGAGATGGCATACAAGGAGTGTGGCAACTACTGGAGTGTAAAAAAATAAAAGGAATGAAGAATAAAGATATAAAGTGAATGTAGTTTTATACATGCCAGGAGCCTAGGCAGGAGGACAGCATGTTTGAGGCTAGCCCTGTTGTGATTATAGGCTAACACAATCCTACCAAGCTTTCATTTTTTATCATTTTTTGCTTATTTTTAATTGTTTTATTTACTTAATTGGTGTGAGAAGCATACCCAGGACTTAGGTGAAGGTCAGAGCACAATGTTTTGGAGTCAGTTTTCTCCTTCCACTATTCCTGCTGGTTGAACTTAGGATATCAGTCCTAGTGGCAAGTGCCTTTAAATGTGGACCAATCTCACTGGTCCTATTTAATTTATATATTTTGAGAAAAAATTCTCTATGCGTCCCTGGCTGTCCTGGAACTCAATGTAGATCAGCTAGCCTGTCTCTACTTCCTTAGTGCTCATACTGATGACCTACCCTTCCAAGACTGGCCTATTCATTCATTTTAAAACAGGGTCTAGTATGTTCCAGGCTGGCCTGTTACTCCTAGGATACGTAGCTGAAGATGGTCTTGCCTCTTGACCCTCCTTTTCACTGCTCCAAAATAGTAGGATTTCAGATGTGTACTTCCACGCTGGCTTTTGGTTTCTAATGATTCAAAAATGTCTCACTCTGTGGCTCTGGCTGACATGAAATACACTATACATCCCAACATGGCCACAAAACAAAGTTAATTCTGCAGCATCCTTTCATGAGTTGGAATTATGGGGCTGTGCAAGCATGCCTGCAAATTTTCTCATTTCATGACGTGATGAGAAATGCCATTAAAGTTAGAACTCAATGTAAAACCTTCCCTTTTATTTCATTTCTCATTTCACTTGAGTATTGAGAAATCTCTGCCTTTATTTTGAAACTGTGTGGTGATAGTTAAAGTGCAGTCAGGTTTCCAAAAGTTCCCAGAATCTTTTGGAGGCTTCTGTTAGGGGTCATTGAACCTTTTCCTTGGGAATAGCCCTTGGATGAGCAGCCACCATTGCAGCATTGCAACTTGGCTCCTCTGGGACTTCTCCTGACTGTGAGAGAGGAGGTACAGCTGTCCCCAATGTAGGTGCCCTGCTGTACAGCTGAGAATAGATCAATCATATCATGAGGCTTTTCAAATTCAGCAGTGTGGCATGAGAAACAGTTGGAGGAAGGTATATGGGTGGCTTGGAGGAACCTGCCTGTCTGTAGATGACAGGAGTCATTTGCTTGTCCCCCTTTCTGCCTTCTTCTTATCCATTTGTATTCAGGAATTCCTGTGACATGACAGAAGCTGACACTGCTCCTGCTCTCCTAAGCCTGGAGGGTTCCACTTGGGCATGTTTCCCCATCGGGATTTTCCAGAGGTGGTCTTTGTAGCAGGGAAGTAGTGATGTACACATAGTATCTCCGTGTTCCCTTTGAAAATCCTCTGGGATTTCCACAGAATTTCCAGAGTGACCTGTTTAGATTATAACCTCCCTGAAGGTATGTTTTTGGACTTCTTTCCTACAGTTATGACTTAACCTGACACTCTAAACCTTATTGTCTTGGGTCCAGCCACATAGTTCGTCTTCCTAAATACACATCTCTGGGTGTTGAGGAGATGGCTTCATGGAAAAGAGCACTAGGTCTTCTTGTAGAGGACCTGAGTTTGGCTCTCAGAACAATCATGGTAGTCTACAATCATATCAAATCCTAGTTGCATAGTATCTTACATGATTTTCTGGCCTCTAGGAGTAACATTTAGGTATGCAGTGCAGAGACATTTGTGCAGGCAAAACACCCATACACATAATCTAAAAAACAAAATCTCATATATCTCCTTTAGTTCCTTTTGTTCTTCTGTGTCCCCTGCCTGCAGTTGCTGTCCCTTAGATGTCTCTGTGGTCTTTATCATCCAGGCTTCCTTCACCCTTAGAAGACAACAAGATGAATGCCAAGGAGCCAGGAAGGGGCCAGGAGCAAGAAGAAACACGGTCCCAGGAAAACCAGGAAAAATGAGGCAATAGCACACAGGAAGCAGTTGCTTGCATAAGAGAGGTTGAGGTCAGCTGTGGATATTGTTGAGAGTTGAGAGAGGGAGAAGAAAGAAGGCTCTCTAGACTAAACGGAGTCCTAAGTTTTATCAGTGTGTGTGGGGACAGGGGCCTTACCCGACTGTCCAGTTTCACACCATTCTATATTTGCATGTACTCTATAGCATAACAAACAGAATTTCTCTTGACCATTTCCAGTGATGTTTCTGGCCTATAGTTTCCTATAGGTGGAGACAGATAACAAGGGAAAGTATGATAACCCCTGGTCCAACATGTGAAGTTCAGACTCACACAAAGAAACCCTTAGGATCTCTCCACCACCCCTGCAACTCTGAAACCACAGACATCTCTCCCAGGATGCTCTCTCACAAAGATTTTCTTCCTGGGTGGCAGCAGTTATATTAGACCTGGAGGGACAAGGAAATGCCAGTTGGTAGTGGGCTCTGTTAAGCAGGCAGGGGCTCAGGTCCGTAACTGTGACTTGCCTCTTCTAGGGGACTTTGTCTCTGGTTTCTAGTTCCACAGCTCCCTCAGGAAGTTTCAATTTTGTGTTTTTCTGGGTTGCCATTGATAGGAGTCTCAGCTAGGAGGAAGAAAAGTCCCTCCCCTAAGCATGTTCAGGGAAGGAAGGAAGAAAGGGGCCTTTGCAACACAAGGGTGAGTTAGCAAGTGTCTCAGAACATACTAACATTCGCAAAATTCCTGACATTTCACAGCTTCTGAGATGAATGACAATTGGATTTGAGATCTGCAAGTGTTAACTACCCTGCCCCAGTTTGAGATTTTGGTGGGACTGGTGTCCTAAGCCCCTGCTGGGATGTTCACAGAGGAACCAACCACCTAATGAGACCCTGATCATTCTTACCTTTTCTCATCTTCCTTCTAGAATTTTCCATGATGCCATCATCAGAGAAAGAGGAAGATGAAGATGAAGAGGAACATTAGGAAAGCCACAAACACTAAGGTCAGAGTGTTCAGGTACCATTCTATTACTAAGGCACAAGTGACATCATGAGTGGCAACTGTTGCTGTTTTTCTGAGCCCCTACTATGTGACAGGCTCATGCTGGGTCTTTGTTCTCATCATCTCTTATCCTCACAATCACGAAACGTGAAATTGTCTCTTCTTCTATCCATCTAGTTCACCTGCTTCAGAACATTTGACTGAGTGTGGCAGAGCTAAGAGTTGAACCCAAGGACTTTGTCTTCCAGTTCTGTTCTCTCCATCAGAGCTTGAGGAAAGAAGTCTGTTTCCCACCCTTGTACATGTAAATACATTGGGACGGGAACACTAAACATTCTGGTTCTGGAAGCCTTATCTGTCATGAGAGGTCACAGCTAAGACAGGTACAGAAAGAAACAAATCTTAGACATATGGGCCACTCTTCTCATTTATACTTAGAGAAACAGCATCCCAGAAAACCATATAGATGGGTTTTGGTCCATGAATGTTTGTGCTATAGTAGATATTGGGAGGAGGTGACCCCCAATGGACCTGGTGTTGCACGCCTCTGATGCATATCCATGGGCTGTATGATTCTGGACATGCAGGTCTGATGAATGTGGTAGATTGGTGGCATCTAGGTGTTCCAGGATGATAGCCTGTTAAGGTCAGCTTGTCTTGACCCAGAGTGCTCAGAGAGCATGGAAGGTGGGTGGGGTAAGGGAAGCTTACCTGTATGGTTCAAGAGTCTTATGGATGTGGAAGAGAGACAGCAGGAGAATGAAGGTCTCCCTGGGACCACAAGCTGCTCAGGGTACCTTGGTTTGGCACAGAGGGCTCAGCCAGCAGGGAAGATGGGTGGGGGAAATGATAGCGTTTTTTGTATGGCTTGGGAGTCTGATTAAGGTGGAGAGGCAGCAGAAGAATTAAGTATTTACTTTGACAGAACATGGTTGTGTTTTCTGCTGAATATAATGTGGAACACAGCTGCACTGGGAGGGTCATGCTGTCGCCTGCAAATATCACAGGGCTAGGTAGGGAAGATAAGTTTGGTTTATTAGAGTAATCGATTTTTAGAAGAGAATGAGACAGCTTGTTAAATATTCTCGTACAGCCAAAAGAACATCAATGACTAGACTGTGGGAAGGAAATACCTTTAAGATACTCAGACATTTGGACTGAAATACTGACAGTCTCCTCACCTGTCCCCATTAGCTCCAGGCACTCATGGTATCCTGCTTAACCAGCCTTGATCTGATAGGCATTGGTATGAGCTTGTGTAGTTCTGGTCAATATTAAGATGGAGAATTCAGCCTTGCTCACTGGTTCAAGTGGAATCTGTCTATACTACTGTCGTGGGCTTCTCTCTTTGTAGATATGGTACTTGTTTAGCTCTGAGAGTGTCACCTCAGTCTGCTTGGTGACCACAAAGTCTAGCCACATTCTGATAATGTTCTAAGGGAGAATCCATCCAAGAAAATGAGAATCCATAATCCAGGACATCCATAAACAGACTGTAGGAATGAATACCAAGACAGTACAGCTACCCCAAGGATCAGCACACACATGTTTTCCAGCCTCATTGCCCAGGTATGCCTTGGGTATGATGAGATGAGCAAGTCAGGACAACTGCAGACAGTCAACTTCCAGTACTAGGTCCTAAATACAAGAATCTATCCTGGAAGTGAGTTCACTGTGAGAAATTTGTCCCTGAAGCTTGATCAGGTCTTTTCTCTCTACAAAATCTCCTGAGGCACTGGGCTTTCATGAAGAGTTATTGTTCAGCTGTGAGGTAGGTTAATCTCTAAACCACAGAATACTCTTTATTGATATCACACCCAGACAGAGCAGGGCTGTGGAGGTAGAGGTCATATAATCTCCTCCAGAGAGTTTAACTGTTCTTTGAGCAAGAGCCTGTCTGGAGGTACAGGAAACAGTTTGGACATTTCAAGCTAATCTTCAGGAAACTCACTTCAGGAAGAGGACCAGCCCTACTCAGGCACCAGGCTTCAGCTTCCTCAATTTTGTGGCTAGATCAGCAGTAAATTAGCTGTAGTTAATTTTTAAACAGATGGGATTTACATAACCCTATGATTGTCTGTCTCATTTGTCCACATCATATTCAGGTCTAGGCAGTAGCAGAAATGCATGAGTATTTCAAAGAACAAATAAAAATTTAAATGTGGATTTTGGTTTAGTCTTTTTATTTATTTATTTATTTATTTATTTATTTATTTATTTGGTTTTTCAAGACAAGTTTCTTGGCTATCCTACAACTCATTCTGTAGACATGGTTTGCCTCAAACTTAACAACTGACCAGCCTAGGCCACTCTATGGATCTTTTTTCACATTTTTAATATGAGATATATCCTCATTTTCAAAAGTTTTGAAGGCTTCTGAGAAGGGTATTTCTGTGTACATCTCTATGGAATGAAATGTTTAATCCTCATTCTTATAGTCTCAAGTGCTATGTTACAAATATGCACCACTTTTTTCAGGTTCTTTTTGATATGTGTATTTTCCATACAACTTTGAAATCACATTTGTTTATCATTCATTCATTCATTCATTCATTCATTCATTGTCTCTGTCTCTCTGTCTCTGTGGGAGGGGGGGCTTCTGGGTTTATGTGTGGGAGCTGGGGGACACAAAATTGGCATTGGCATAGAGTTCAGGACACAACTACACAAGTCAGTTTTCCCTTTGTATCGTGTGAATCCTTTGGATCAGACTCTGGTCTTAAGGCTTGTCTGCAGACACATCTCACTGGACCAGCACTTACCATCCACACTTTACTTATTCATTCTGCTTCATAAAAATAAAAACTTACTCTTTCCCAAAGATCTTAACCCAAACAAGGCTCCATCTTTATTGGTCATTCTCTGTGCAGATTGTTGGTGTGGCTACCCTTGTTCTTGTGGCAGCTGTGGACAGCATGATGTCATTCTGTCATCGTTACACTCCTGTACAAGCTGGCAAAGGGATGGCTGAATGGTGCTGGAAGGTGCACTTTGAAGAGCAGAGTGGACTCTTCCTGGATGATCTAGTTGGCCTTGGTATATCCACCTTCCATCTGTTGACTGCAAATAGCAGCTGCTTCTGGTCAGTTGGAATTCCTTGTTGATCTTGGGTATCAACATGACATTCACAATGGTTCACCTGAACTCCACCTAAAGGGTGATGGCATGCTCTTCAGAGCCTCACTGAAGATCTGCATCTTGTCTGCTTGGCCATTTAGCTCAAGAGAAAGAGAGCTCAATAGCAATATTTTATTTCCCTTTATCTTTGGTACTAGGGATTGATAGAGGGCTGCTAGTATCCAGAGGCCTTATTCTACCACTAAGACACGACCAGCTTCATCCTGTAATTTTTCATTTCTGATATTGTTTTTCATTTTTACTTGTTATATTTGTCTTATATTTATGGGTTTAATTGCTTTTGTTCTTGTTTCGAGACAATCTTTCTCAATGTGGCCCTGGCTATTCAGAGATGGTTGATTTGTCAGCTGATTCCTTACTGATGTTCCATCTGGATGTTTTGTCCAAAGTTAAAGCGGCCAGAATTGATTATTGTCATGTGGTGCTTCATGTTAACCTAAAATTCTGCTGGTGCATGCTTTTTTTTTTTGAAATTTTTATTGGTTATTTTATTTGTTTACATTTCAAATGTTGTCTGCCTTCCCAGTTTCCCTTTGACAAATGGCCCATTTCCATCCCTCTTCCCCTTTGCTTCTCTGGGGGGTGCTCTCTCAGTGCCCCCCATCGCCGCCTTACCACTCTAGCATCCTTTTATGCTAGGGTAACAAGCCACCACAAGACTAAGCACCTCCCTATCAGTGATGCCAGATAAGGCAATTCTGTGCTACATATGTAGCTGGGGCCATGAGTCCCTCCATGTACTCTTTGATTAGTGGTTTAGTCCCTGGGAGCTCTGGGTGATCAGCTGAATTGATGTTTTTATTCTTCCTACAGGGTTGCAATCCCTTTACACTCAATCAGTTCTTCCCCTAACTCTTCCATAGGGGTTCCCATGCCCAGTCTAGTGGTTGGCTCTGAGTGTCTCCATCTGTATTTGTCAGATGCTGGCATAACCTCTCAGGGGACAGACATACCAGGCTTGTGTCATCAACTGCTTCTTGGCATTGTCAATAGTGTCAAGGTTTGGTGTCTAGAGATGGGATGGATCCCTAGGTGGGGTAGTGTCTGTATGGCCTTTTCTTCAGTTTCTGCTCCATTTTTTGTCTCTGCATTACTGTTAGATAGTAACAATTTGGAGTTAAAAGTTTTGAGATGGGTGGGTGGCCCCATCTTTCAACTGCAGACCATGCCTATCCACTGGAGATGATCTTTATAAGTTATATCTCCCATTTTGGGGGTATTTCAGCTAATGTTATTCAACTTGGGTCCTGGAAAACACTTCCTTCCCTGGCATCTGGGACTTTCTAGTGACTATCCTCAGTTCCCCATCCCACACTGCTACATATTTCTCTTCAATTTTCTGACCCTCTGTACTGCTGTCTCTTTCCATACCTGATCTGGCCCCAATTTGTTGCCTCCCATTTCTCTCTCCATCCCAGATCCCTCCCTTTATCTCCCCTGATTATTTTGTTCCCTCTTCTAAGTAGTATTGAAGCATCTACACTTTGGTCTTTCTTCTTATAAAGCTTTATATAGTCTTTGAGTTTTATGGTGGGTATTCTGACTTTTTCTGCTAATACCCACTTATCAGTGAGTACATACCATGTGTGTCCTTTTGTGTCTGGGTTACATCACTCAGGAATATATTTTCTAGTTCCATCTATTTGCCTGCAAATTTCATGATGTTGTTGTTTTTAATAGCTGAGTAATACTTCATTATGTAAATGTACCACATTTTCTGTTTCATTCTTCCACTGAGGAACATCTGGGTTGTTTCCAGCTTCTGGATATTATAAATGAGGCTGCTATAAACATAATAGAGCGTGGGTTCTTATTACACATTGGAACATCTTTTGGGTATATTCCCAGGAGTGATATACCTGGGTCTTCAGGTAGAACAGTTTGCAATTTTCTGAAAAACCACCAGGATAATTTTAAAGGTGGTTGTACCCACTTGCAACTCCACCAGCAGTGGAGGAGTGTTTCTCTTTCTCCACACCATCACCAGCATCTTCTGTCATCTGAGTTTTTGAACTTAGCCATTCTGAGTAGTGTGAGGTGGAATCTTAGGGTTATCCTGGTGGGATAGGGCCAGTAAATATCTTCAACAAAATTATAGAGGAAAACTTTTCTAACCTAAAGAAAGAGACACTGATGAACATACAAGAAGCCTAAAGAACTCCAAATAGACTAGACCAGAAAAGAAATTTCTCCTGTCACATAATAATCAAAACATCAAATGCACAAAACAAAGAAATAATACTAAAAGCAGTAAGGGAAAAAAGGTCAAGTAACACATAAAGGCAAATCTATAAGAATTACACCAGAATTCTCACCAGAGACTATAAAAGCCAGAAGATCCTGGACAGATATTACACAGACACTAAGAGAACACAAATCCCAGCCCAAACTACTATAGCCAGCAAAACTCTCAATCACTATAGATAGAGAAATCAAAATATTCCATGACAAAACCAAATTTACACAATATCTTCCTACAAATCCAGCCCTACAAAGGATAATAGATGGAAAACTCCAACACAAGGAGAGAAACTACAACCTAGAAAAAACAAGAAAGTAATCTTCCAACAAACCCAAAAGAAGATAGCTACACAAACATAATTACCCCTCTAATAACTAAAATAACAGGAAGAAATAATCACTTTTTATAATACCTCTAACATCAATGAATTCAATTATCCCATTAAAAAAGACATAGACTAACAGACTGGATACATAAACAAAACCCAGAATTTTGCTGCATACAGAAAACACACCTCTGTGACAAAGACAGACACTACCTCAGAGTAAAAGGATGGAAAACAGTCTTCCAAGCAAATGGTCCCAAGAAACAAGCTGGAGTAGCCATTTGAATTTTGAATAAAATCGACTTTCAAGCAAAAGTTATAAAAAAAAAAAAGATAAGGAAGGACACTTCATAATCATCAAAGAAAAAACCTACTAAGATGAACTCTCAATTCTGAACATCTATGCTCCAAATGCAAGGGCACCCACATTCATAAAAGAAACTTTACTAAAGCTTGAAGCATACATTGCACCTCACACAATAATGGTGGAGGATTTAAATGCCCCAATCTCAGCAAAGGACAGATCATGGAAACAGAAACTGAACAGAGAGACAGTGGAATTAATGGAAGTTATGAACCATATGGATTAAATGGATGTTTATAGAACAGTTCATCCTAAAACAAAAGAATATTCCTTTTTCTCAACACCACATGGTACTGTCTCCAAAATAGACCAAATAACTGGACACAAAACAGGCCTCAACAGATACAAAAAGGTTGAAATAATTCCTTGCATCCTATCAGATCACCATGTACTAAGGTTGGTCTTCAATAATAACAAAAATAATGGAAAGCCCACATACACATAGAAACAGAGCATTGTTCTACTCAATGATGACTTGGTCAAGAAAGAAATAAAGAAAAAAATTAAAGACGTTTTAGAATTTGATGAAAATGAGGACACTTCATACCAAAACTTGTGGTACTCCATGAAATCAGTGCTAAGAGGAAAACTCATAGCTCTAAGTGCCTACAAAGAGGAACTGGAGAGGGTATACACTAATAACTTGACAGCACACCTGAAAGCTCTAGAATAAAAAGAAGCAAATATACCCAAGAGGAGTAGACTGCAGGAAATAATCAAACTTGGGCTAAAATCACCAAGTAGAAACAAAATTAAAAAAACTATACAAAGTATCAATAAAACCAGGAGCTGGTTCTTTGAAAAAAAAAACAGCAAGATAGATAAACACTTAGCCAGACTAACCAGAGGCCACAGAGACAATATACAAATTAGTAAAATTAGTCCTGAAAAGGGAGACATAACAACAGAAACTGAAAAAATTCAAAAAGTTATCAAATCTTATTACAAAACCTTATACTCAACGAAAGTGGAAAATCTGGATGACATGGACAATTTTCTAGACAGATACTAGGTACCAAAGTTAAACCAGGAGCAGATAAACTATCTACACAGTTCCATAACCCATAAAGAAATAGAGGCAGTCACTAAAAGTGTCCCCACCAAAGAAAGCCCAGGACTAGATGGTTTAGTGCAGAATTCTATCATACTTTCAAGGAAGACCTACTACCAATTCTCTTCAAACTATTCCACAAAATAGAAACAAAAGGAACACTATCCAATTTGTTCTATAAAACCACAATCAGTCTCATACCTAAACCTCACAAAGACCCAGCAAAGAAAGAGAACTTCAGAACAATCTCCCTTATGAATATCGATGCAAAAATACTCAATAAAACTCTTGCAAACCAAATCCAAGAACACATCAAAACAATTATCCATCATGATCAAGTAGGCTTTATTCTAGGAATGAAGGGATGGTTCAATATTTGGAAATCCATTAATGTAATCCACTGTATAAACAAACTCAATGAAAAAAACTACATAATCATCTCACTAGATGCTGACAAAGCATTTGACAATATTCAACATCCCTTCATGGTAAAAAGACTTGGAAAGATCAGGAATTTAAAGCCCATACCTAAACAGTAAAAGCAATATGCAGCAAACCAGTAGCCAACATCAAACTAAATGGAGAGACACTTGAAGCAATCACACTAAAATCAGGCATTAGACAGGCTGCCCACTCTCTCCCTACCTATTTATTATAGTACTGGAAGTCCTAGTTAGAGGAATTAGACAAGAAAAGGAAGTCAAAGGGATCCAAGTAGAAAAGAAAGAAGTCAAAATTTCACTATTTGCAGATGACATGATAGTATACTTAAGTGACCCCAAAACCTCCACCAGAGAACGCCTAAATCTCATAAACAACTTCAGCAAAGTGGCTGGTTATAAAATCAACTCAAACAAATCAGTAGCCTTCCTCTACTCGAAGGATAAACAGGCTGAGAAAGAAATTAGGGAAATGACACCCTTTACAATTGTCACAAATTATATGAAATACCTTGGTGTGAATCTAACCAAGCAAGTGAAAGATCTCTATGACAAGAACGTCAAGTCCCTGAAGAAAGAAATTGAAGAATATCTCAGAAGATAGAATGATCTCCAGTGCTCGTGGTTTGGCAGGATTAATTTAGCAAAAATAGCCATCTTGTCAAAAGCAATCTACAGACTCAATGCAATCCCCATTAAAATCCCAACACAATTCTTCACAGAGTTAGAAAGAGAAATTCTCAAATTCATTTGGAATAACAAAAAAACCCAGGATATCAAAAACTACTCTCAACAATAAAAGAACTTCTGGGGGAATCACCATCCCTGACCTCAAACTGTACTAAAGGGCAATAGTGATAAAAAACTGCATGGTATTGGTATGGAGACAGGCAGGAAGATTAATGGAATAGAATTGAACACCTAGAAATAAACCCACACTCCTATGGTCACTCGATCTTTGACAAAGGAGCTAAAACCATCCAGTGGAAAAATGACAGCATTTTCAACAAATGGTGCTGGCTCAACTGGAGGACACCATGTAGAAGAATGCAAATTGATCCATTCTTATTTCCTTGTACAAAGCTCAAGTCCAAATGGATAAAGGACATTCACATAAAACCTGATACACTGAAACTAATAGAAGAGAAGGTGGGAAACAACCTTGAATACTTGGACAAAGGGGAAAAGTTCTTGAACAGAACACCAATGGCTTATGCTCTAAGATCAAGAATTGACAAATGGCACATCATAGAATTGCAAAGCTTCTGTAAGGCAAAGGACACTGTCAATAGGACAAAACAGCAACCAACAGTTTGGGAAAAAATCTTTACCAATCCCACATCCTATAGAGGGCTAAAATCCAAGATATACAAAGAACTCAAGAAATTAGACTCCAGACCACCAAATAACCCTATTAAAAATGGGGTACAGAGCTAAACAAAGAATTGTCTACTGAGGAAACTTGAATGGCTGAGAAGCACCTAAAGAAATGTTCAGCATCCTTAGTCATCAGGGAAATACAAATCAAAACAACCCTGGGATTCCACCTCACACCAGTCAGAACGGCTAAGATCAAAAACTCAGGTGATAGCAGATGCTGATGAGGATGTGGAGAAAGAGGAACACTCCTCCATTGTTGGTGGGATTGCAAGATGATACAACCACTCTGGAAATCAGTCTGGTGGTTCCTCAGAAAATTGGACATAAAATTACCTGAGGACCCAGCTATACCACTCCTGGGCATATACCCACAAGATACTCCAATGTATAACAAGGACATATGCTTCATTAGCATAGGCTGAAGGAGCTGAAAGGGTTTGCATCTCCATGAAGAGAGCAACAACACCAACCAATCTGGAGTCTATACCACCAGCCTGGAGCACATAGGGATAGACCCATGAATCCAGTTGTATATGTAGGGGAGGATGGCCTCTTCAGGCATAGGTGGGAGAGAAGATCCTTGGTCCCATGAAGGCTGGAATCTGAGTGTGGGGTAATTCGAGGGTGGGGAGGTGGGAGTGGGGGGATAGGTGGGGGTGCATCCTCATAGAAGCAGGAGGTGGGGGATACTATAGGGGGTTCCTAGGCTGGGGGAAATGGGGTAAGGGGATAACATCTTAAATGTAATTTAAATGTCTAATAAAAAAAGAGAAGATGGGCTAGTAACAGTGTGTTTATTCTGTCTGGTAAAACTGAGCTATGGTTGTTGGATCTTATATAGTTGTGAATGGCCATGTGTCCTTGGCTAGTTTAGAAGGAATGTCTCTAATGCTTCTTGGTCAATGCATTAGGACTATCTCCTTTTATGTCAACAATGTTGCTGTACTAAGAAGGATAGTGAAAAGAGAACTGTCCTAAAGAAAATAAGTGAGGGGCTATCTTCCTGGGTTAGGGTGTTGCAGGTTTGAGGGATTTCCTCTTTATGCAAAACATTTCTGAATCTATGGTCCATTGACAAAAGTTAATCATGGGAAATCCTGAGGTGATCACATAGCCTGACTCAGCTTTGATGGTGGACATGTGGAATGTCCCTGCAAGAAGGAGGAGACAAGGAGGTAGGTCTGACTGAAAATTAGATGTCACTTAAGGTGATCCAAAGTAACAGAGAGTGCAACATAGACTCATTTCTGAGTCTACACTTCTGTCTTGGATATCATTATTTTACTCTCACTATCTGCCTGGGATTCTGTACCTTGGGTCCCACTGTTTCCTGTGCTCTGTATCAATGGGCTAAAGATATTTAACTTTTTGAACACACCACAAACCTAGTCCTCTATGTGCTCTTGGATTAAATTTAACATTATAGTAGAGAAAGGCATCACCTGAGAACCGCAGCCCCAGTGGGTCACTAGGTTCTGACCATACCTGTGGTTTGCTCCTGTATTTGCTATAGCATCTGACTGCTCATCTGTGGTTGGGAGTCAAAGAGCTCAGAGAGAACAGGGTTTCAAACTGCCCAAGGAGTGGTTATACTGTGAGTCCATGGTCCTTGAGAGCTTCTGTGTTCCTTCCTTAATCAAAATAAACCTGTCATATTGTTGTTTTGAGACACACTGAACAATGTCATTCCTCCCTGGGGCTAACACTGAGCTGGGCTAGGCTAGCAATCTGAGTTTATTGCAGGCTTTTAGGAGAGAAGAAGGAATTGGGTCCATGTACTCATTCTCAAGGGTATTGAGGTGAAGGGCAATCCTGAGAGAAAGCCAACTGCTTTACAGTCAAATGTGACTCTGAGGATACTATGTGGACTCTCACTTGTCACCAGTAGTTCTATAGGGGGTCACTGTTCTCTGGTCTTACAGCAAAAATCTGACAGTAACAGTAGTATCACACTGCATAGTGATGTACAACTTTTCATGTGGAGAATCGTGCCTTGTTCAAAGGTTCAGCAGACTCTGTCAGCACCTTAGATGTGGGCCCCTCTGTAGATACAGTGCTCTTTGGCTTCTGTGGTTCTCTCACTTAAGATCATTATCTTACTCTACTTGGAATTTATGGTGTCTGGCTATGTTCTGATGATAGGGAGGATCCCTGCAGGAAAATAAGCAGTTAGGACCCAAGATATCATTTCTGATAATGCAGGACTTAATCCCATGACCCTCCAGCCATCCCAAGTATCAGCATATAGGCATTGTTTTCCATACTCATTGCCCAGGCATGGATCCAGGGAATAATGAAAATAATGGGACAAGATAGCTGCAGACACTCACCTGCCAGTACTACATTCCTGAGGTACAGAGTCAGACCTGGAAGAGTTACTCATGAAAGGTTTGTCCCTGAAGTTAGAGAATATCCTTCCCTTAGATGAACTTCCCAAGACTCTGGTGTTTCCTGATTAGTGAGTTCTCAACTGTAGGTCAGGGTCATTTCTAAACCACATGATCCCCTCCTTTTTTCACCTCTCACCCAAAATAGCAGTGCTGTGAAGGTGAAGTTCATGCCATTCCTTCTCAGAGGCTATAGCAGTGCTTATAGGCAGAACTACAAAGCCTGTTGGGAGGAACAGAAAACATGGTGTGGTCTTTGGAGGCAGGGCAGTCCTGAGTACATGGTTGTTCTTCAGTAGCTCCACAGGAGGGGGAACTGTCCTTCTCAAGTACAATGTTCTAGCTAGATCTCATAGTAGACTCTGTGCAGTCAGTGCTTACATAAATGATGATTCTACAATACTGTTAATGTCTGCCTCATCTCTATTCATCCTACTCATAGACAGTGGTAATTGTAAACAAATCTGATGTCTCCTCTAACTATCCACTGTCAGGTGAAATTTGCATATGCCCTTAATACATTATTACAATGGTAAAGATTTAATAAGCACACAGTGGGTTTTTTGGAATTATGGAAGACCCTTGATCATGTCAGTAAATCTTATGTACATTTTAACAGTAATAGAACATGCACCAAAGCAGCTCAGGTGCAGACAGAGTGCCCGCCATCCCTAGGACTGATTCTAAGATCATATTTTGGGAATGTCCATCTACTGTGGGCAGCAAAGGATAGGATGGTTCTGTTTATTGGCACTAAGGAAAATCTCTACATTCACATGCATGTCTCCATGATGGGAGAATTAAAGCTAAGCTTCTTTCCTAAAGCAGGTGAGCTGTCTTGACTCTTGGGTTCACAAGGAAGTATATGGGCTATCATTGTTTCATTGGTTTTTCATGTCAAGTGGAATCTCAGAAAAAAAAGGTTTTACCTCAGAATTTACTACTATGTTGTTAGAGTTAAGTTACAGAGTTGTTCTATTTAAGGAGAAGCCCCATAGAGTAATACAAAAAAGGGGAGTTCTTGTACAGTTAACAAAGATAGTGAATGATCAAAGTCAGAGTAAATAGACATGTAAAATACAGGAGATAATGTGGCTGCAGATATCAAAAATGCACATGGCTATGACACTAGGGGAGAAACTATATATCAATGGAGTGAGTTGTTAACCATGTAAACCGCTCAGATTCTTAAGTATGTGTGCAGTTGGCCAATTTACCTTGTTAGATGATGTAACTAACTTCATATATCTGTACACACTAGTTTTGCTTTCTTATTCAGTGTTCAATTGCTATGAAGAGACACCATGGCCACAGAAATTCTTAAAAACTAAAGCATCTAATATGAACCTGCTTATAATTTCAGATTTTATTTCATTATTGTCATGATGGGGAGCTTGACAGCACACAGGCAACATGGTACCTGACAGTGCTAAATTTGGATCCACAGACAGCAGCATAAGAGAGACACTGGACCTGAATTGGGATTTTGAAAACTCAAATCCACCACATCTATTCCAACAGGGCCACATCCACAAATGCCTCCCAAGTAGTGCCATGGCAGAATAATCAAACATTCAAAGACATAAATTTATGGGGCAACATTATCCAAGATATCACAGTTCATTCCCTGTCCCATAGACTTGTAACCACGTCACAATGCAAAAATGGATTTAATACAACTTTAAAAATCCTATATTCTTTCAGTCTCAAGACTGCTTCAAAGCCCAAAAATATCTTGAATATCAGAAAATTTTTAACCTTAAGCCCCTGTAAAATCAAAATCAAAATCAAAGAGGTGATCACATACTACCATCATACAATGACACAGAATAACTGTTACCATTGCAAAAGTGATAAAAGGGAGTATAGTGAGGAAATATTGGAAGAAAGGAAGATCAAAACCAACAGTAGAAACTCCAAACTATATCTCAATGTCTGAATCAAAGAGCTCTTCAGATCTCCAACCCTGTTATCTTTGTAGAATGCAACAAATTTCTCTTTCCTGGGATGGATCTACACCCAGACATCAACTTTCCTTGGCAGCTATCCCATGACTCTGGTATCTTCAATATTTAGGGGTTATCAAGGAAGTCTAGGCTTTACCTTTACAACTTCATGGATGGCCTCTCTGGAACTCTATGTAGGGACATTACTGACACATGCCTGGCCTCAACAACTTTCATCACTACAAAGGGAGATTCCACAAACATTTTCTCTATCCCTGACTCTCAAACCAGAATATGATTGAAAATGCCACATTTTTCTGCTTTCTGCAGCTGAAACTTGGCCATGTTGTTCAAATACATTCTTACAGTTTTCTGGTTTTTGATAATTTCCTTCACTGCTTAAACTTGCCTTTAAATCCTTTTCACAAGTTGTAATCTTAGCTGGATTGGATCTTGGCAAGAGGTCACCATGTTCGTTATTTCACTAAGCATCCAACTTTTTTATTTAAAACTTTTTATCCCCTTTAGCATCAGACTTAACTGCATTATACTCCCTGATACTCCTTTTGCCCTCAAACTGTAAATTTTCTATTTTTTCTTGCTCAACATTACCCTTTCTCTATAGATATGCATAATAGAGGCCACTAATAACCTCGTCACACAGTCAATATTAGGCTCTCTTGAAATATCCTCTGCCAATGCCAATCATTTAGAAGTCTTCAGTTTATTGTCAAACAGATTTCTTAGGACAAAGGCAGAAAGAAACAACAATCTTGACCAAACTATCACAGGAATAGTGTCTACACCACTTATTAGTATTATTCTACTCTGAAACCTTTTATATGGGCTCCTACAATCCATAATATTCCAGAAACCACTGTATCCCTTTTTCCTACTAAGATATCCCATTCAAACTCACTTAAACTATTCAACTGCTATCTTAATTCAAAGTCTTATACTCCACATTCCATGTGACCAAGCCAGTCACATTTCTGTTACATACTTTTTTCTTAATCAGTATTAAGTTACTGTGAAGAGACACCATGACCACATCAGTACTCATAAAGGAAAACATTTAATTGGTGTTAACTTACAGGTTCAGAGTTTTAGTATTTTATCCTTATGGCTAGAATCATGGTGGTATATAGGCAGACATGATAGCTGAGACTTCTATATCCAAATCCACAAGTCGCAGGAGAAGCACATGATCTGGATTGGGCTCTTAAACCTTCAAATATCTCTTTGCAGAGACACACTTCCCCCAACAAAGCCACACCTTCTAGACTTTCTTAAGTAGTGATACTCTCTCCAATCAAGCATTCAATCCTGTGGAGTCATTTTTACCAAACCACCAGACAATTCCAAGAGTTTTCATGGAGTTAATTTATAAAATGAATTAATCATTATAAACTGAATTTAAGCTACAAATCTACCATCTCAAATGTATACTTAAGCAGATCAATCTGCTTGAATCTTCAAAATCCAGGACACAGGGTAAAAGCACTGTTTTTATGTTGCACTGATATTAGATTCTTGATCAGAATTTCTGTTATTAACTGTTCTCAGAAGTGTCATTATGTTGGATCAGAGTCTCCTTTCATGTTATTTCAGGTACCTTCTTCATCATATTTCTTGATGTCTGAGCTGTTCTTGGAGCATGCAAGATGGGCATTTAGTCACCATGCTCACAGGAAAAATAGGGTCAATAAACAGATAGTGCCAATCTCTAGACTCCTGTGGTATGTAATGGATGACAGAAAATATGGAAAGGATCCTTGTCTCTCTTGGATTCCCTGTGCATGGCTTGGCATTAAGCTATTCAGGTTGAACACTGAAGAGGAAAGCTGCATCAAGAGCTAAGATTTATGTTTTCATCTTGACACATGCTTAGCATTTGTCAGTGATGTATCTTTTTCTAAAAACTCTAAATTGAGCTGTTGTTGGGTGGCATGAATATAATGTGTTCATAGAAAAGAAATTTATTTCTAAGTCACTCTATCTTATTCTGAAGCATGTGAAGGCCAAGGGGGCTCCATACAATCCCACAATCAGAAACTATTCTAATCTGATAGGACTCAAAGACCCCTGATGTAGTGTACATGCTCAGGGTCTCTCAGCAAAATGCAAGAAATGTGCTGATAATGTATCTGCAGATAATGTTAAATGAACCACCTTATCTCCTTCCACAATTAGACTTACCATAGCAAGCTTTCTTACTCATGTCCTACCACTACCTCATGTCACATTAGTAATATCTTCACATTTTTTCCGATCTTGGGTTATTCCTTCAGACATGGAAAATCTTTCCTCCTCGTGACAGTCTTTACTGCCTTGTGCCTGGACCAATTATCAGACACTGACACTATAGACAGTAACAACATATCATTATAACCCCTGAATTGTGTCTAATTTCTTTATATAGTCTGAAGGCCAGCAATATCTGCAGAAAGAACATGTCTCTCAGCTAATCACTTCTAAGTGATGATGAGTTAGCATTTGTTCTACTCTATCAGAACCTCTTCCTGTGTGTCCATTATTCCTTCAGGCTGTCCATTTACAAAGCTTTTGGGGTTTTACCTTAAGGAGTCAACTTTCTTATCTTAAAGATACTTTGGCAAAGATAAAGGCTGATGTTGTACAGTTTGCAAAGCAGCTGACACACCCTGAGCCCTGAATGCACTTCATGTTGAGCCTAATCCTGTCTTCCAAAGCTCTTGCCAATGCAAGAATTGTTCATTCCCTCCATTACTCATGCAAACAGCACTAACCGATGACCTACTGTCAGATCTACTTATTCCTTTCTGGAGAATAACTGATGTCACTAAGTAGTTCCTCCCTGGGACTGAAAAACACAGATTTACATAGGTGCCAAAGATGGTTAGAATAACTTCAGGTTTCTGCACTTCAGGGAGCTATATGGAAAGGAAAGTTAAGTCTCTCTCATAATGGGAAACAAGTAAGTTGTGGGTTGAGGCTGCTTAGAAGATGGGTGTAGGCCAGACCAGAACAGAGGGTAGTACAAATTTAGGATTGCTTACTCATTGAGAAGCATGAATAAATCTGAGAACTGAAATTCTTACAGAATGTTTTGGCACCATCTTCGTCTTGCACAATAAATATAATCTGTTGTTTCATTTCAAAATAAAGGGTAATCTTTAGTCAAAAGAATATTCGACCTTTTTACTGCTCTAGAGAATCCAATGTTAAGTAGGAATGATGGTATAAGGAGAGAATTGTTAGTAATTAGTAAATCTCTAGTAGTAATCTAAACCCAACCAATGTGACCATCTATGTAGTTAATTGTGTATTTGGATTTTAGCTGTCCCCTAGTATGAAACTTATCTCATGAATAAATACCCATTTAGTGGGTCTAGACAAGAATACTTCTCTGCCCAACTAAATATGCAGTCTGCTATTGTGTTTTGTAGCTCCTTATTGTACCTATAAAGCAAATGTAAGAGTCACAGGAATTTAGCAACTGAAGCACTATTTCTCACTTTCTCTGTCACTGTCTGTGTGCCTCTACCTCTAATTCTCTCTCTCTCCTTCTCTCTCTCTCTCCTCTCTCTCTCTCTCTCTCTCTCTCTCTCTGTGTGTGTGTGTGTACATATATGCTTGGTAGAAGCAAATCGTGTGCTAGAAATAGTTTTGGTTTTGTTTCTTATTTTCTTATTTTGTTTTCGTTTTCATAGAAAAATGTGGATTAGCTCGGGGAGAGAAAGACTCTGTTGACTATTAACATATGGAATGGATTCTTTGTGTTCTACTGGAAGAAGGTCGTGAAAGAAAGATTCAGCATGGAAGAGGGTAGGGAGCAGAGTAGAGTATTAGAAGATTGAGAGTTGAGTAGAATAGGATAAAGATAGTCAGGAACGTGGAGTGCTGTATAAGGTCAGTGATGTGATAGCATAGACAGATGGGTTGAGTTCATGGAGCCTGTACTGTGCTAATGCAAGGGGACACTGAGAGCCACAGATCAGATTGAGACTTTTTTTTTTCAGATTTGAAGTTAATCTTTGAATGAAGGTGGAAGAATGGAGAATCTTAGGATGCTTCCTTATTGTTGGGGATGATTGATGATCGAACATTGCTACCATAGGCAAACAGTACCAGAAAATGATCAAAGAGAGCTCTACAAGCCATAAGTGATTCAAATGGGGGAGCTGACAAACCTTCTAGCATGCACCTGAACTTTGTTAATAGAATTTCCTTATTCCTCTGAGTTCCTCATTTCTGTAAGGATCATAAACTCCTACTTCTGTCTCTGTGGCTAAACCTCCACAAAGCTTATTCTTCCTTAGTTCCTCTTATCTCTGGGTGACAGTTCCTCATGAGACAGTGAAGATCCTCTCTCCATGCCATGGGTATTAATGTTCAGGAAGGAAAAATCATTGTTTTCTATATAAGATACAAGAACAGCATTTACCAATGCTTAACCACAAAAGGTAATTTTCTTCCTACTGTTCAGGCCACAATGACATTAATGACCATTTTTTAAGGGTTAGTGTCAGGATCTTACACTCAGTGACATGGAAACATTCAAATATGTATTATAAGATTATGAGATACGAAGTAGGAAGGTGTATTGACCTATAGGCATATCAGTGGGACATTATTTGAGAATGATTTAAAAGACATCAAATTCTATCTCTGTTCATCCACCTCACAGAGACCAATGAAAGGGTGGAACTCTTGACATAGTCACTACCATTTTTATATTTCCAGCATGTATCTGGATGATTTGTGTATAAAAAGTGACTCAAACTTCTAGAATCCTGGATAGCTCAGTTGATTCTATCCAACTATTTGCTTTATTTCTGGTTCACTTTGGTGTTGCTTTTCCTGCCTTTCACAGCTTCAGGAAGCCTTAAAGTATTGGGATGTGTCAGAAATAATTGAAATTAGAATGACCCTGTTTCTTCAATGAAGCAGGAATAATGGTTGTTGCTGATGTTTCCATTAGCAACCTGCTTGCTTTATCATGTTGCGTGACTTTCTGGAACATAATATTGTGTGCACAGTAAGAAGGAATGTAGGACTTCTGGACTGGCTTGGCAGCAGGGGGATGCTTGCTCTCTGTATATGCTTCAACTGAACTCCAGTGTACTGACTATCAGAGTTTTATTCACTATAGTTTACTCTAGACAAGACAGATAAGGAAAAGGTAATGGTAATTCTCTCCTTCCATGGGCTTTTCTAAATATGATGAAAGTATGATAGGATCAAGAACACCTTTCCATGAGGACATACTGAGGGATTCACTTTGGGCACAGACAAGTCTCTTCTCTTCATGTAAAGATTTTCAAAAATGTTAGATGGAGAATCTTAAGTACAGTCTACCACTATATCTGAATGCTCAGGTCTAGAGAATGGTACGTGTAACCCCAGGCTCTGCTCTCAGAAAAATTCCCCTCCCACAGACTAGCTCTGAAGAAAATTGTGTCTGTGTGAGTCTATGTAACAACCTGCCTCCTTTTCTCATAAGAGTCTACTACTACAATAAATCCAGGCTGTGAGAGTTTCCGAGCTCTGTGATGACTTTAGGAGGGAACATGATTATCCAGTCCTCCTTTTTTGCTTTTTTAAATTTATTTTTGTTGGATATTATACTTACATTTCAGATTTTATCCCCTTACCCCCATTCCCCCCACAACCCAGGAACCTCCTATTTGATCCCCCCTCCTCATCCTTCTATGAGGATGTGTCCCCACCTACCCCCCCCACTTCAAAGCTTTTGGGTTTTTACCTTAAGTAGTCATCTTTCTTATCTTAAAGATACTTTGGAAAAGATAAAGGCTGATGTTGTACAATTTGCAAAGCAGCTGACACACCCTGAGCCCTGGATGCACTTCATGTTGAGCCAAATCCTTTCTTTCAAAGCTCTTGCCAATGCAAGAATTGTTTATTCGATCCATTACTCATGCCAGTGTCCCTATGGAGCTCATAGTCTCAAGGGAGGTGGTACTAACTTTTCAGGGTGATTTACAATCTAAGTCTAGGAGAGTTCTTGTCTTGGGTGGAATTATCTTGATAATAGGAAGGATTAGTCAGGAAATTCATTCTCTGGCATAGAATTGGATATCAGCAGAAGTCCTTCAAGTAATGTTGACTCCATCATCTATTGCAATCTAAGGAGTAGACAGACTGCAGTTCTTAGAAAGGTTTCAGGTTAGATTTAGGATAGTAAGCAGAGTGTGTATCTCTGGGCTTGCATATAAATCTAATCTTCCTCTTGTTCTGCTTATTAGATCCCATTGGAGCTTTCATCCCACCACGTCCTAAGTGTCAGAAATCTCTGTGCAGGGAGTAGGCTCCAACATCTGACTGTCTGACAGCTCTTGGCCTACCAAAGTTCTCATTTCTCTGTCACTTTTGAGTATAGGAGGAAAACAGAACAGAGATTTCAATATAGACTCTGAAAGCTGGTGCTTAGACATAGGGCTATACTAGGTGGCATCCATGAAGGGATATTTAGATTCAGTCTGGAGGATGGGTCAGGTTGGTAGGGTATCCATAGCTTCTCTACATTCATTTTAAAATGAAGGAAAGTAGGACACTATGAACCATTTTATAGGAATATATTAGCACATGTACACAAAATGGACAGATCCATTGACATCAAATGATCTGTCTCTTATTTTTATTCTTTAATTAATACAAAATCTGTTTCATCCTAAAACAAAAGAATCTACCTTTTTTCAGCACCTCATGGTACCTTCTCCAAAATAGACCATATAATTGGTCACAAAACAGGCCTCAACAAATACAAATAGATTGAAAAAAATCCCTTGTATCCTATCAGATCACCATGGATTAAGGCTGGTCTTTAATTATGACAAAAACAGTGGAAAGCCCACATACACGTGGAAAAGAAAAAACACTCTACTTAATGATGATTTGGTCAAGGTAGAAATAAAGAAAAAAATTAAAGACTTTTTGGAATTTAATGAAAATTAGGATACATCATACTAAACCTTGTGGGACTTCATGAAAGCAGTGCTAAGAGGAAAACTCATAGCTCTAAGTACAAAAAGAAACTGAAGAGAGCATACACTAACAACTTGTCAGCACACCTGAAAGCTCTAGATCAAAAAGAGGCAAACACACACAAGAGAAGAAGATGGCAAGAAATAATCAAACTCGGGGCTGAAATCAACCAATCAGGAAAAAAAAACTATGCAAGGTATCAACAAAACCATAAACAGGTTCTTTGAGAAAATCAACAAGATAGATAAACCATTAGCCAGAATAACCAAAGGGCACAGAGACAGTTTCCAAATTAATGAAATCAGAACTAAAATGGGAGACATAACAACAGAAACTAAAGAAATTCAAAAGAATCATCAGCTCCTATTACAAAAGTCTATACTCAACAAAACTGGAAAATCTGGATGAAATGGATAACGTTCTAGACAGATACCAGGTACCAAAGTTAAATCAGGAGCAGATAAACCATCTAAACAGTTCCATAACCCCAAAAGAAACAGCAGCAGTCATTAAAAGTCACCCCATCAAAAAAAAGGGCCCAAGACCAGATAGTTTTAGTGCAGAATTCTATCAGACCATCAAGGAAGACCTAATACCAATTTTCTCCAAACTATTCCACAGAATAGAAACAGAAGGAACACTATCCAATATGTCCTATGAAGCCACAGTCATGCTCATACCTAAAGCTCACAAAGACTCAACAAAGAAAGAGAACTTTAGACCTATCTCCCTTATGAATATTGTTGCAAAAATACTCAATAAAATTCCCCCAAACAAAATCCAAGAACACATCAAAACAATCATCCATCATGATCAAGTAGGCTTTATCTCAGGGATGGATCAATATTCATAAATTCATCAATGTAATCCACTATATAAACAAACTCAAAGAAAAAAAACACAAGATTATTTCATTAGATGCTGAGAAGATATTTGACAAAATTCACCATTCTTTCATAGTAAAAGTCTTGGAAAGATCAGGAATTCAAGGCCCATATCTAAACATAGTAAAAGCAATATACAGCAAGCCAGTAGCCAACATCAAACTAAATGGAAAGAAAGTTGAAGCAATCCCACCAAGATCAGGGACTAGTCAAGGCTGCCCACTCTCACACTACCTATTCAATATAGTACTGGAAGTCCTAGCCAGAGCAATTAGACAACAAAAGGAAGTCAAAGGGATATAAAAAAGAAAGAAGTCAAAATTTCACTGTTTGCAGATGATATGATAGTATACTTAAGTAACCCTAAAACTTCCACCAGAGAACTCCTAAACCTCATAAACAACTTCAGCAAAGTGACTGGATATAAAATCAACTCAAATAAATCAGTAGCCTTCCTCTACTCAAAGGATAAACAGGCTGAGAAAGAAATTAGGGAAACGACACCCTTCACAATAATCACAAATTATATAAAATACCTTGGTGTGAATCTAACCAAGGAAGTGAACAATCTGTATAATAAAAACTTCAAATCTCTGAAGAAAGAAATCGAAGGATATCTCAGAAGATGGAAAGATGTCCCATGCTCCTGGATTGGCAGTATTGATTAGCAAAAATGGCCATCTTGCCAAAAGCAATCTACAGATTCAATGCAATCCCCATCAAAATTCCAACTCTATTCTTCATAGAGATTGAAAGAACAATTTTCAAATTCATTTGGAATAACAAAATCCCAGGATAGCAAGAACTATTCTCAACAATAAAAGAACTTCTGGGGGAAATCACCATCCCTGACCTAAAGCTGTACTACAAAGCAATAGCAATAAAAACTGCATGGAATTGGTACTGAGACAGACAGAAAGATCAATGGGATAGAATTGAAGACCCAGAAATGATCCCACACACCTATGGTCACTGGATCTTTGACAAAAGAGATAAATTGTCCAGTGGAAAAAGGACAGCATTTTCAACAGATGGTACTGGTTCAAGTGGAGGACAACATGTAGAAGAATGCAAATCAATCCAGTCTCATCTCTTTGTACAAAGCTCAAGTCCAAATGGATAAAGGACCTCCACAGAAAACCAAATACACTGAAAGTAATAGAAGAGAAGGCGGAGAAGAACCTTGAATACTTGGGCACAGGGGGAAAATTCCTGAACAGAACACCTATGACTTATTCTGTAAGATCAAGAATTGACAAATGGAACCTCATAAAATTGCAAAGCTTCTGTAAGGCAAAGGACATTGTCAATAGGACAAAACAGCAACCAACAGATTGGGGAAAGATCTTTATCAGTCCTACATCTGATAGAGGGCTAATATCCAATATTACACAGAACTCAAGAAATTAGACTTCAGACAATCAAATAACTTTATTAAGAAATGGGGTACAGAACTAAAGAATAAATTCTCAACTGAGGAAACTTGAATGGCTGAGATGTATCTAAAAAAAATGTTCAGCATCCTTAGTCATCAGGGAAATGTAAATGAAAACAACCCTGAGATTCTACCTCACAACAGTTAGAATGGCTAAGATCAAAAACTCAGGTGATAGTATATACTGACGAGGATGTGAAGAAATACAAATAACCAACATCAAATTAAATACCCAACTTGATTTCAATCCCAATGAAATCATGGACAAGACAGGCTGCACAAACTCTTCTTATCTAATCAGTATCATAGTTGAAGCTGGATCAGTAAGACAAAAAAAGGAGAACAAGGGAATACAACTTGGAAAGGAAGAAGTCAAGATTTTACTATTTACAGATAATATGGTAGTGACCACCAACATTCTACCAGAAAACTTCTCCAGCTGACAAACCACTTCAACAAAATGGCTGGATATAAAATTAACTCAAACGTATCAGTAGTCTTCTTTTATACAAAGGATAAATGGACTGAGAAAGAAATTAGGAAAGCAACACCCTTTACAATAGTTACAAATAACAAAACATACCTTCGTGTAATTTGAACCAAGCAAGAAAATGATCTGTATGACAAGATCACATCCCTGAAGAAATAAATTTAAGAAAATATTAGAAGTTTTTAAGATCTCTCATGCTCATGAATGGGTAGGATTAACATAGTGAAAATGGCCATTCTATTAAAGCAATCTACAGATTCAATGCAATTCACTTCAAGATTCCAACACAGTTCTTTACAGAACTTGAAACAGCAGCTCTCATCTTCACATGAAAAAACAAAAATCCCAGGATAGTTAAAACAATCCTAAACAATAAAAGAACTTCAGGAGGAATATACATCCTTGGCATCAAGCTTAACTATAATGCAATAGTGATAAACAGCACATGGTATTATTACAGAAACAGACAGGTTATTCAAAGAAAAAGAATCAAAGACCTGGCAATGCATCCACACACATATAGACAGCTCATTTTTGAGAAAGAAGCCAAAACCATACAATGGAGAAAAGAAATCACCTTCAACCAGTGATGCTGATCTAACTGGATGTCTGCATGTAGAGGAATACAAAGAAATCCATATTTATCACCCTGCTCAAACTCTTGTCCATGTGGAGGAAGGACCTCAACATAAAACTAGATACACTAAAATTGATAGAAAACAAAATGGGAAAATATCCTTTAAGGCATTGGTAGAGCAAAAAATTTCCCAAACAGAATACCAATGGTTGAGACTCTAAGGTCAACAACTGATAAAGGGGACCTCTTGAAATGGAAAAGCTTCCTTAAAGCAAAGGACACTGAAATCGGATAAATAGGCTGCCTATAGGTTATGAAAAGATCTCCACTAACCCTACATCTGACACAGGGCTAAAATCCAAAATATATTAAGAACTCGAGAAGTTGGACTCCTCCAAACCAAATAAACCAATTAAAAATGGGATACAGAGCTAAACAGCAAACAGAACTTGAAATAGCTGTTCTTAACTTCAAATTCCTCTCAACAGAGGAATCTCCAATAGGCAAGAAGCACTTAAAAATTTTTAAAGTTCATAGTCATCAAGGAAATGCACATCATATAAACTTTACACCAATCAGAATGGCTAAGATCAAAAACTCAAGTGAGAGCACATGTTAATGAGGATGTGGAGAAAGGGGAACACTCCTTCATTGCTGGTGGGATTGCAAACTTGTACCACTCTGGAAATCAATTTGTTGGTTTTTCAGACAATTGAAAATAGTTCTACCTGAAGACTTAGCTATATTGCTTATGGGCATATACCCAAACAATGCTCCACCATACCATGGGGATATGTGTTCTAGTATGTTCATAGCAGCTTTACTTGTAAGAGCTAGAAATTGGAAACATCCCAGATATCCCTCAACAAAAGAATAGATACAGAATATGTGGTAGGTTTACACAATGTAATACTATGCAGCTATTAAAAACAAGTACATCATAAATTTTGTAGTCCAATGGATGGAACTAGAAGAAGTCATTCTGAGTGAAGTAACCCAGACCCAAAAGGTTATGCATGATGTGTCTTTATTGATAAGTGCATATTAGCCAAAAATTACAAGATACCCATGGTACACCTTGCAGACCCAAAGAAGTTAAACAAGAAGAAAGAAGAGGAAGGTTCAATTGAGCATGCTTGAATATCACTTAGAAGGGGGAACAAAATAGTCATGGAAGGCAGAGGGGGAGGGATCTGAGTGGGACAATGGAGAAAAAAGTGTAGACAGGGCAGGATAAGGTTGTGGAAAGGCTGCAGAGACTCGATGTGCCAGAGTTCGGAGGATACCCGTGGAGTCCCACTCTCTCAGAAACTATGGTAGGGGTGAGGAAGGGACTCTATGAGGGTGGATCAAAAAGGGGAAGTGTTTGGGATGTTAATTAATTAATTAATAAGACACAGGCTCTTATTTACTGAAGCTAGTGGAATAAACACCAGTCCTCTAGTGAAACCACAGATAGCAACAAGGTCTCACTGCAACTCTCATTTGTCTCATCATTTCTTTATGATCAGAAATAGCTGCAGATAGAACTTCTTTCTTCATAATCCAGGCATTTCCCTGAGTGAGCATTGTTGCTAACCTCTCAAACTTCCTCCTAGGTGTGCTCCCTTCAGGTTGGATATTTGTACAGTACCCCATTTATTTCATAGCTGGTTTTCTTTCTAGCCTTAAAATTTTTGTCTGGGGAAGAAATGCACAGATGTGAGAACTTTCCTCATATTGTTTATACAAAATACAGCTGGGTCAGTCAGCAAATGCCCATAGTAGATGGAAGAACTGAAATTCATACAGTGAAGAAGGATCTCATCACAACACCCACATCTTTCCCTGCAATCCCAAACACATTTGCTCCCCAGACATTCTCAGAACAGTTTCTCAACATAAGGGCTGGGAATTTTTTACACAAAAGTCTGAGATTATTGTATCTATTGCCCAGACTCTGTAACCTAGAAAGATGTACTTTTTCTCTTCTGATTACCTCCTGGTGCATGGTGGTTCTGTCTATGGCTGTGCCAAGCTTCAAACAGCAGAATTCCAAGGATTATGATGACCAAACCAGCCATCCCCATTCTGATGAGATTTTCCACTGTGTGATCCTCGGTCTCTGAGGCTATGGTTCAGGACAAAAAAGTCACAAATATTAAAGGAGATAAAAAACAGTTTTGGATGATATCTGATTATCCACCCAGGGAGCCTACCTTCCCTGGACAAGACTTGGAATTTTTGCATTAATACTATGACTTTGAAGTCTCCTAATTTACCTGTCTTGGCTTTAGATATGTTCTGAAATTGACTGATGGTCCCAGGTGATCCTGAGAACAGAAAAAGAGAAGTAATATGTGTAAAATACTTACATGCTCAAGATTCTCATTATATAAACTCATGAAGGTCTGTGATGAATCATTCTCCTGCTCTAAAAGGTGAATAAGTATCCCTCTGGTATTCTTATTAAAATACTCAGTGTTACTGTATTCTTTAAGGTCAAAACATATGACTAACTTTAGAACAAAAATTTATCAAACTATCAAGACATCAGGATTGGTGATAAAAAGCACTATTCATAGTTCAGAATGAAGGAAACCTTCTGAGCACTCTGCTTAATCTACCACACAGAATCATATCACAACAAAATTCAATGAAATATATTTTCTCTTTAGTCTGTTAGATACCCAAGATCCCAAGGTGAAATCTGCACATTAGAAGCTATTAAAAATCTGGAGTACATAGGGCTGACATTATGGATCCTTTTCCTCTGAACATACCACAGCTAGTTCTCAAGGTTCTATAGCTCTAATTAGAAGTACATTCAATGAGACCCATCAAGATTCAAAAATGCCCATGAACTATCTATGCATACAGGATGTAAGATGTAATTCTGTGAATCTATAGAGAAAATAATAAACCTCCAAAAAATTAGTCGGGCAATAGTAATGGACTAAAGTTTTCTTAATATAAAGACATGTAAACATACAATATATATGGTAAAAAAACCAGATATATTTGTATAATGTTATATATAATATGTGGCATATATATATTTGTAGTAAGAATAATTGGCATGCAAGAAAAAATGTATATGTAGAAATTGATGTACTTGAAAATTATTGTAGTAAGTCAAATCAATCAGACTCATAATTACCAGACACTATGTTATTTCTTATTTTCAGGTGTCTCTCTCTCTCTCTCTCTCTCTCTCTCTCTCTCTCTCTCACACACACACACACACACACACACACACACACACACACACACATTCTCTCTCACATACACATACACACTCCAAAATGTGCATCTCTGATAGAACATAGAAGTGAGACGGGGAAGTTCATGGTCAAAGCAAAAAGTAGAAAAAAGAGGAGGGCTGAAGATTTAAAAGGATAAAATTTTTGCATTATGTTCTCATTTGGAAATGTTTTCATAGACTTCTGGTCTGGGCCCAAGCACTGACCAGATCCCGGGCAACAGCTCTGTTCTCATTCTTACAGAACCCAGAGGAAGTGGGCCTCCCAGGAGCTCTTAATCTGGCAGTATCTTAGGTAAAGAGAAAGCAACACCAGCCCCAAACGGGGAGTAACTGGGACCCATGAGGACCCAGGAAGTCACTCCTGGTCTGGAGCACTGATTCCTTACTGTCTGTGCCTGAGCACTGAGCAGATATTGGACGCCAGCTCTAACTCCAGTAGTAACACTCACCCCACAGAGTTCTGATACAACCAAGATAATAGGAAAGACAGGCTCCAGTCAGAGACAGGGCAGGTAGCACTAAGGAGATCCAGATGGCAAAAGGCAAGCAAAAGAACATGAGCATCAGCAACCCAGGGTACTTGGCATCATTAGAACCTAGTTCTTACACACAAGAAATTCCTCATTCCCCATATTACTAGGAAAGCAAGACTCAGATTTAAAATCACGTCTAATGATGATGATAGAGGACTTTAAGAAGGACATAAATAACACTCTCAAAGAATTTGAGAAGAACACAGGTAAACAGGTAGCAGCCCTTAAAGAGGAAGCACAGAAAACCTTAAAGAATTACAAGAGAACACAACCAAACAGGTGAAGGAATTGAACAAAACCATCCAGGACATAAAAATGGAAGTAGAAACAATAAAGAAATCACAGAGGGAGACAGTACCCTGGAGACAAAACAACCTAGGAAAGAAATAAGGAGTCATAGATGCAAGCAACACCAACAGAATACAAGAGCTAGAAGAGAGAATCTCAGGTGCAGAAGATACCATAGAAAATATTGACACAACTGTCAAAGAAAACACAAAATGCAAAAAGTTCTTAACACAAAACATCCAGAAAATCCAGGACACAATGATAAGACCAAACCTAAGATATAGATGAGAGTGAAGATTCCCAACTTAAAGGGCCAATAAATATCTTCAACAAAATTATAGAGGAAAACTTCCCCAATCTAAAGAAGGAGATGCCCATAAACATACAAGATACAATAGAACACCAAATAAACTAAACCAGAAAAGAAATGCCTCCTGTCACATAACAATCAAAACACAAAGTGCACAAAACAAGGAAAGAATATTAAATTCAGTAAGGAAAAAATGCCAAGTAACATATAAAGGCAGACCTATCAGAATTACACCAGACTTCTCACTAGACACTATAAAAGCTAGAAGATGCTAGACAGATGTCATACAGACCCTAAGAGATCAAAAATGCTAGCCCAGGCTACTATACCCAGCAAAACACTCAATTACCATAGATGGAGAAATCAAGATATTCCACAACAAAACCAAATTTACACAGTATTTTTCCACAAACCCAGCATTACAAAGGATGATGGCTAGAAAGCTCCGATACAAGGAGAGAAATTATACCCTAGAAAGAGCAAGAAAGTAATTCTCGTTCAACAAATACAAAAGAAAATAGCCACACAAAGATAATTTCACCTCTATTAACAAAAATAACAGGAAGCAACAATCACTGTCCATTAATATCTCTTAACATCAATGGACTCAATTCCCCAATTAAAAGACAAAGGCTAACAGACTGGATATTTAAAGAAGACCCAGCATTTTGCTGCATACAGGAAACCTGCCTCAATGACAAAGACAGACTCCACTTTAGAGTAAAAGGCTGGAAAACAATTTTTCAAGCAAATGGTCCTAAGAAACAAGCTAGAGTAGCCATTCTAAAATCTCCAGCCCGAGAACACAAAGGGAGGGACTCATGGATCCACCTGTATAGGTAGTTGAGGGTGGCCTTGCCAGGCATCAGTGGAAGTGGATGCCCTTGGTGCCTGAAAGTTTGGATCCCCTAGTGTTGGAGAAATCAAGAACAGGGAGGCGGGAATGGGAGGATGGTGGGAGCACATCCTCATAGAAACTCCCAGAATTATATGGATTAGACATGACAGAAGCAGGCTGCCAGAAGACTAGATTCCAGAATTCAAACAAAAAAAATTATCTTGATAATAAAATTTGTTTTAAGAATTGTATATTGCAGAGTACACAGCCTCAGTGTATTGCTCAAGCAAGCTGAACAGACCTGCCTGAACCTCTGATATCCTGGAATTCCGGCTGGATGCAGTGAAGACACAGATGAGGCTTATCAATTTACTCCTCCCCCTGCCCCTCTTCTAATATTTCAACACCCATAATCAGCTTAAAGAAGTTAATGAAGAGTTGGTGCCCCTATTCCCTGGGCTTGGGGACTGAGGTGGTTAATATTGGGCTGTCTTTCTATGAAAAAGTAGTGGTTTAGTTGGAACAGGGAAGATTAGCTAGGATTTATTGTATAGCCATAACCTATTCATAGAAATATGTATAATTGTTATTAAGATGAAGTTATAATTTCTTAAATGGTACAAAATTTACTTTGATTTCAAATTTAAAGTTTTCATTGGTACGAGCTTCTTATTAATATAAAAGTGAGATTAATATTGTTACTCTCGTAGGCATTGTGCCTATATAACACATTTAGGAATACAAGGCTTAGACCCAGTTCTTCTTTAACTTTTCTAACTGATTTGAGATGGTTAGCCTGTGACCTAAGGGCCTATAGCAAATTCATGGCCCTGAGTTTATTCTTTTTTTTAAGAAATATATATTTTCTATATTTTCTACATTTTATTTAGAAATAGCTGAGAGGAGTTAACAGACAACAGTCCAGATTGCTTACATGGATAGTTGGATTTCAAAACGTCAGAAGTCCACAAAATTGATGTTACAAACATTTCTGTATTAATGTTAATTTTGATTAGAGACATGTCTGCTCCTGACAGCTTCCTGTCTTGGATTCTAAGAAGAAATTGAACATCTTTGGAGTTACATCCATATCCAGTTGTGGTGAGACAACCACTAGACAAGAATTGCCTTTTTTCATCTACAGACAAATCACTGTCCAGAAAAGGACATACTTGTGGAATAGTTGACTGATTATATCTGCCAAGACAGAGTAATTAGCCCTTAATAATTCTGCATCACTTGGTCTGTCAGATGATCCTGGGCCAGAAGGCTGAAGATTGGATGTTCCAATGTTTTGTAGTATAGGAACTGTCCAGGTGGTCAGCGGTCTCTATGAATTGGTTAAGTTTTAGAAGCTATGCTTTGTGCTTCTCATAATTTGACTTAATTCAGTCATTCTGGATTTCTGATGGGGTTGAAGACTTATAGTCTCATAGCTAATCTCAGCTATTTACTTTGAGAGAAAAGATTTGAGAGGATTGTTCTCAGCTGACATTCATTCTAAAGCCAAGAAAAAAGACAGGTTCAGAACTAAGTGTTTTAGTTAGGAGAGATAACAGAGGTTCTGGTTAGTTAACAAAATGATGGACTGGGTATTAGGACTATCTTGTACCTTACTGGTACAAATTGGCATAATTATGCTCTAATTGTATTTTGAGAGAAAAGTTTTATTTTAACAGGAAGGTGGGAGGAGTAAGAAGATAAAGAGAAGGAGTAAAGAGAGGAGGAGGAGAAAGAGAAGGAGAAGGAGAGGAGGAGCTAGGTGATGAGAGAGGGAGGGGGACATGGAGGCGGATGTTCATGTGTCTCCACCGGTCAAATGTAGCTGATATATCTAGGTTGGGTATTGGGTTACACTTCTGATTGAGCATTACCAAACTTATAAAGCCTTTGATTAACATTTTAAAAAAATGTATAAAAGCAAAAAGGAGAAGGGGGATGGAATTGGGATTTTCTAGAGAGGGGAAATGGGGAAAGAGGATGGCATCTAAAATGTAAATAAAATATCCAATAAAAATTTTTTTAAAAAGGAAATGTCTTAATAAACTAATCAATGGATATATGCTAATGAAAACATTTTGAGTAAAATTTCTATCAAGTTATGATTGACATGATGTTTATCCATAAATGAAAAAATTATTGAGAAGCAATTGGAAGGAAAGACCATGATGTATGTGTAAAATGAAGTTTATACCTGTAAATCAACTTATCTCTATATTTCCTTAGAAAATGAAAAGCACTCAATTACATTATGTACAAATTATTGAAATATTTCAATAGTTCTGTTACGAGATATGTACAGGATTGCACATATTTTTGTCTTCAACACCAAATATTTTGATTTGGAGAGAGGACTTAGTGTTGAAAAGCACTGCTGCTCTTCCATAGAGCTTGGGTTCAATTTGTGGCACCCCAGATAGCAGCTCACAAGCATCTGTACTTTCAATTCCTTGTCTATCCTCTATGGTCACAAGTCATGCATGTGATGCACACACACACACACACACACAGAGAGAGAGAGAGAGAGAGAGAGAGAGAGAGAGAGAGAGAGAGAGAACACACACTCATATAAATAAAATAACACAAACCTTAAAAACCTTAAGAACTTTAGGTCGATTAGTAAATGCATTTAAGATATCTTTGAAAATGTTTTATAAACTTAAAAATTGAGTGAAATTTAACCATAAGCATGACCATCATTATAAAATGTACACAAAGGTGAAATGTGCCACTTAAATATTAGGGGTAACCAAAAGCAGAAAAATAGAACTTTAGTGTTATTAAATAATGAGGGAATTCAAACCTGGTACTGTAAATCTATCCAACTACCTGTGGTTGATTAGATCAAGAACCTAAGGAAAACTATTTTTTAAATCAATGTAATGTCTAGCTGCATCATAAATGCCTATCTTTATATCTACAAATAAGTGTAGTTCTTACTATATGTATCGGAAGCTTACATTTGCAGGACATGGAGACCATTACTGAAACCCACAATTGGCCAAAAATGCAGAGAACATGGTTTGCCCAACACCAACTGATGTATATACAGCCCAGTGCTTTTATCTAAGGCTAAAACATATTGGTTAAATGGTGGAATTATTGCAAGAGCCAGGGGATCAGACAATCTGCTATGAGATAGTATTTTCTATATATGATAGGAAGCTGCATTCATAAAACCTTAATATTATGGTCATTGAAAGAAACCTTGTACAAATGGCAATATGAATTAATGTGCTAGTGTAGATGGGGGAAATTTCACAAGGCTCAATCCCTAAGCAAATAGCTACAGGTCATTAATAGCTCCTGAGAAAATGGGGAAACCTTCCTTCAATAGAGATGAGCCGCAGATAAGTTCTTCAGATTCAGGCAGGAGGATAGGTCTCTGACTATATCTAAACATATTCAGGTACAAACAACACTAAATGAAATGTGAAATTAAATATCAACTGATGTTCTAAAGTTTGTAATAGATTTAGACACTTTTAAGTTCTTAAGATAAAAATCCATGAACCTTAAACAAAACATTTACAAGAAGCATTTTCTGGAGAGTTTCAAACAAACAGTAATGACACACAGTGAAAGGAGAACATTCAGACTGAACAGGTTGATGAAGGTGTTACAGGAAGCAATCCCAAGTAAACACTGCATAAGAAATCACATGACTCATACCCTTTTATTCTTATGATTGCCCTAAGCATGGCTTCTCTGGTGTGCTCAGCATGATCTGTGTAAACTCAAACCCATACTCTTGGATAGTCTCCCAAATTTGTATTTCTCCCTAGTGTTCCCCTTGCACAGACCCAGCATGATGTGAGTAGCATCCTGGCTTGTTCTGAGTTTCCAAGAACCAGCTATATATAAGGAAGAGAGATTTATCTCCTAGATTTTTAGAAGTGAGAAGTTATCTCTGTTATGGGTGAGCTCCTTTTTCTTATTATCAAAGTTGTTCATATGTTCTTTTTCATATTAGACTTAGAAACCTTTCTCTGCCCATGACATATAGGAATGAAATCAATCTGACATAGGTTGTTCCTCATCACTTTTCTTTCCACATTTAATATGGATATTAAATGATCAAGTTGTGGAATTGTGTCATGCATAATATTGTACAGTGGTATCTTTCAACAAAATATCCGAGCAGAGGCTGGCACTGGTTTTACTCAACCCCTGTGGCTGCTAGTAATTCCTTGGACTTTGTGGACTTCACTGTATAATGGAGAAAGGTTGTGGGTATTCATTAATGAACTCTTCTGTTGACCTCCACTCTCAAGAAGGATGAATATCTCACTGACTGAAATTCACTGGAGTCACTTATTCTGGTCCTAACAAAGAGTCCTTATAATGCAGAATACTTAATGACCTTTTCAGCTTATAGAATTCTGGGTTACCTCACTTGAAACCAGCAGTTAGACAAGGGCACTCTGCAGTGACAACAGGTAGGGCAACAATTCTTGTGAACTGTAGAATCTCTAAGTATTTTTGAGTGTTGAGGTCATATCGCTCTTGGAGAATTCTGGCTGGAACTGCTAAACTTGGAACTTTAAACTTGGGTACAGGGATGAATGGACTGTTCCTTCCTTGTACAGAACAAAGGTGTCCACTGGGTTCCTTGCCCTAAACACGAGTTAACATTCTTTCCTATGGACACTGTAGAGCCAGGCTGCACTGAAAGAGATAACGTGATGGGGAATTTTTCTAGAAAAAAAGGGTAGATTAGGAGCAGTCCACCATGTTTTGAGGGCTGTATACGAGAACATATAGTTTATGGTTTTTAACCCTGACCCTTTTGTGGCCTCCCTTTCCTGTCTCAGAGTCAGTTCCTTTCAAGACCCTCTACTCTCATTCTATCATCTCTTAGACTTATATAGATGATCCTGTGAAGTCTGAGTCCCTCAATTGGCTTACAAGGCTTCTTACCTGTGAACAGATATTTATGGGACCACTAGGGGCTGACTACTTTCGAGTAGAGACTGGTACCCATGAAAGCTGATCACATGGCCCAGAGTAAAGTTAGCCTTGGAAATCCGATTCCAGTTGTATATATCCCATGGTGCTAGAAAGATAAGTTCTCCCTTCCTTGGACAGGAAAAGTCTATCATAGTCAGAATCAGAAAAGTGTGTGATCAGTGTCTCTAAAGGGACTAAGATATGCTTTTTTCTGAGTCAGTAAGGTGAGCTTCTTAGACAACCCTGGAAGAAACATAGGCATGTGATTACAGAGCCAAGTCCTGCCAAGCATCTTCTCTCTTCCAGCTTGTCTTGCCTGTGACACTGTCTCTTATATGGGATCTTTCTGACTCTGGCTCTCAAAACTCCTCAACTACCTCTCAGCAGGGTACAAGGAAAGTAGTTTAGGATTCCAAAGTATGATTGGGTTTATGGTGGGGCTTCCTCACCTGAGACATATATATCCAGATGGTCACTGGGTTCTGACCAAATCTGTGGATTTGCCTTGTAGTATCCATAACACTTGAATGTTCCACTACTGTTTGGAGTCACAGGACCCACAGAAAACAGGGCATGAAACTGCCCAACATATGTCTTCTGTGACTTCATGATCATGGAGTGCTTCTGTTCTCCTTCCTTGGTCACAATGAATCTGTCATATTCCTCTTGTGAAAAACACTTGAGGGTCACACTCTCTCCTGGGGTCACCATAGGTCTCGGTAAGGCTGATAGGATTGGTCTTTTGTCAAAGAATCCTTGGAGAGAGAAAAGGGGACAGAGTTTTAAACATGCTCAGCAAAGACCAACATGTCAAACAAGGCTGAACTGCAGGAGAGGAACATCGAGTGAGCAGACACCTCCACCTGAAGTTAGAAATTGGGGTGATACCTCTTGGTATCCTCTTACCTGTCACTACCAGCTCCATCTTGTCACTGTGCACTGACCAGCCAGCAGTGGTCACATAAAAACAGAAATATTGGCCTCCATCATGCTTTCCAACAGAACTTATATGGAACACAGCTTTCTCCCCACGATTTGTTGAGGTTTGTGTGTGCAGGGGCTGGGTATATTCAAATTTCTGAATATAAAGAAGGTACTTCCATGCATCTGAAATCCCCTTACATGAGATGGACACTTGCATTCCCTTATAGACCAGAGTGCCTGGCTCAGCTTTGATAGTGGGCTTTGGTAAGGATCCTACAAAGAATCAGAAAATGGTGTCCTAGGGCATTATCCATCTGATGCTAGCCCTTAGATCCTGAACATTCCCAATATACCAAAGATTAGCCCATACCTGTGGCTCTCCATTCTTAGTGCTCGTAGTGAAGAGAAATATCCTAGGGCAGTTGAGTACACACTTACCGGTCAGCGCGGGGATCCTGGATCTGGTACTCAGTCCTGGAAGAAAGGTCCCTTTTCAGAATTTCTCCTGAGTTCTGAACAAGATCTTTCCTCCAGAAAACCTCCTGTACCACTGGAATTTTCTGCTGGGATTGTCTTGAGCTGGGAGATAGGGTCCCTCCTGGATCATAGTATTTCTTCCCATTCTTTATTTCTTACCCAAACAGAGCAGGAACATGAAGGTGAAAGCCATGACATCTCTTAGTGGTTACAACTGTGTGTATGGAGAAGGCCACAATGCCTGTCAAGATGGACTGGAACACAGATTATATTCTTTGGAGACTTGGTGCTCTCCCATTAAATGGTTACACTCCAGGATCTTCACAGGAAGAGGAACTGCCCTTCTCAGTGGCCTGACTCTCATTTCCCTAAATCTGTAGCTTGGGCAGGCTCTAGAATCTCTGTACTCATTTCTTTAATCTTCTCTCTTAACTCTATTCATCTCCACCCTATCAGTTCTTGTCAGAATAATATCCCAGAGGAAATAACAATAGACCTGGTGAGTTCATTGCCAGTTCATATACATATTTGTTTGGCTAAGTATACATCCTTCCATCTCAGGAGCTCCCTTTAAAGTCTCCTTCATGGTTTTAGCCAATCCAACTAGAGTAGGGACTCTTTTTCTTAGCAACTTCACACATCACCATCTTTCTAGGACCAATCATCAGAATTATTCTTATCTCTTCCATGTTTCTGATCACTGGGGCAGAATCCTCCCAGCTGGAATCAGGACTAGTTTCTCTTTAACTCTTGGCTCATGTTATCTTGGGCAGTGACATCTCATCTCTGGGGTTCCTCATTTGGAGCTCTCTGTGAGCATTTCATTTAGCAAATTGTTTATGGAGTCATGTTATTTTGAGCTATCACTTGATTCCTGGCCAAGCTATAACTTGGAATGGCATGAGAGGTTCAAGATGTTGTACAATGCAAGTGCCCCTTGAGTGTTCATCTCTGCTCTGAGAATGTATAGATGGCCTGCTATAATATGTGTGAAATTTGTAGGCCATACGTGTCCTGGGCAGGAAAAGAGAATCAGAAGTCCTTTGAATGGAAGAAGATCCATTTCACAGATGATTTAGGAGACTGGTGAATATGATCAATGAATACTGTTTGAAGTTATCAAAGAACTGGCTCTTGAAAAGAAAGATTTGCTATCACCTTGTGTCTTATTCTAGAGATGAAACTTAAAGTCTTAGCATTCTTGGGGTTTTGTGTTGTTTTGTTTTTGGTTGGTTTTGGTTGTTTGTTTATTTTTTTTAGACAGAGTTTCTCTCTGTAGTCCTTGCTCTAGAGACCCGGCTGATAGACCTTGAACTGAGAGATCCACCTGCCTCTGCTCCCTGAATACTGCTATTAAGTGTATGCAGTACCACCACACTGCCTTGTTTTTGTTTTTTAGACAAGTTGCCTGAGGACATGCTATATAGAGCAGAGTAGCCTCAAAATTACAAAAATCCAATTCACTCAAACTCTGGACTGTGGGGATTATAGGTGTGAGCCATCAGGCCCTAGAGCATTCTACCATTCTAAGCAAATGTTCTGTCATTGAGCCTCACCTCACCTGTACTGTATCCCATGATTCAGTTTGTTTTATTCTCAAGTTTGTCTCAACAAACTTCAGACATTTTTGTTTGTTTTATATTTTCTTTATTCCTGTATTTTTATGTTTTATTTGCATAAAAGCATTACAAAGTGGGGAATAAAGGTATTGGTGAGCTGAGTATATTTAATACAATAATTTTTTTTTAATTTATCACATCTCCATATTGTCTGGACATTTGGAGCCAAAATGATTCTGAGATCTTTAGGACAGAAAATATAAGATATTTGATCACATCCTATGGTAAGTATTTAAAATAAAAAATATGCAGGAGACATATTGCCATTAAAATGACAAAGACTATGGCAGCCAATATTTGAAGGAAGTGATTTATCTTACATTTCAAAAGCAATCTTATCAATGTGTTCACAGAAAACTATGTGATTCTTTTTTCTAAGTAAGTCATTTTGCTTTATAGTGAAGAGAGCCTACCTCAGAATATGTTATTAGGCTTCTACAGACAAGCAGATAAAATTTAAAAATAAAATTTCAGGTTAAGCATGAGTCACATTTTCTCATTCTTGACCCCAAATTACCACTTCCTAGCATATTGTTTCAAACAAAAGAAAGAAAGAAAGAAAGAAAGAAAGAAAGAAAGAAAGAAAGAAAGGAAGAAAGAAAGGACACATGGGAAAACATAACAAATTAGTTACTAATACCAAATAATTAAAATTTATCAGTCCATCACTAGTGCCTTAAAAGAAACACATGTTTATGAGCAAAACACTTGCCAAACAACAAAAAGAAGACTAATTTGAAAGATGTTGCTTTAGTATTAAAATTAGTGATTGTTGTTAAGTCAGAAACTGCTGTTGTCCTCTCCTTGACTGCTGGTATCCTGGATAGTTATGACAACACTTACTTCTTATATGACAATTGCCTGTTTTCATTACACACTATTCTCATAAAGAGAACAATATATGTAGTTTTACAGCTAGAATATCTGGCAGTTAGGGCCAAGAATTTGACTGACATCTTTAAGGTTATCTTGAGATAAATCAGATGCATTTAGTTTTGATGAAATTACTTGTATCTGGACCTCTGTGAAAGCCCCTTCACCTGAAAAATGACAACAATAACAACAACAACAACAACAACAACAAAAATTCCCAAAACATTAAAAAAAAGACAAAACAATGGAAATCTTCAGGTACTAGATTGCTCATGATTATATATCTATCAGCAAGTTCTCAAGAAATTGGTTAGCCAAAGATGGGGATACAGCTCAGTGGTTGGGCATCTGCCTTGTTTGTGCAAGCCTGTAACCTAAGACTTTACAACTGTAGAAAAGAAAACTCACACATTTTGCAACTCAGGTTGATGCTGATATTTTTCTTTTCTTTATGGAGTCTTGAAGATAGTTGCTATAATCCAAGACTGGGCTTTCCTATAGTTAATTGTTAGTTTAAAATTATTATTAAATATAGCTCAGTATTAGGTTAGTAATTAAGAAGAGATAGTACAGTAAAATCTTGGGGCTCTCCAAACAGAGCAAAGCAAGAATAAAATCATGACTAGTTGAGCTTCTTCATGGAGAAGGCAGACTGGGTGGTAACTTTTAGGAATCATGACACTTTTTTGCCACACTTTATTACAGTTTCCCATGTTGTGGTAGCCTCCAGTGACAAAATTATTTTGTTGCTACATTAAAACTGAATTTATCTACTATGAAATGTAATGTATCTGATATGAAATCCATAAGAGAGGTTGCAATCCATGGGTTGAGAACACCTGAGTCTAATAATTTGATTTTTATTGTTAGAGATACATAACTTCCCCCATTATTGTTTTTTCCCAAGTGTGAAAAGCTACAGATGATTTACCCATTATTTGTACCTTAGTAAATTATGTCTTCCTGAGTCCAGGGAAAGAAAGAGTTGGTGACACCAGTAAATCTCTGGTCTGGAATCAAATGGATTTGTCATATCTACAGTGAGCAGGGGGTGATACTTCATGGGTGATGGAAGGAACAATCTTACACTAACAAGAGGTCACTGCAAAAGGACTTCATTTTATGTGACCTGCACTTGGGTGATCAGGATGTCTCTACTGTTCTGCAAGATCTCTGCAACGTCACCCTGTATCATCCTGGAAACATTTCAAGGCTTAGAAGATGACTAGTTATGGTATGGAACAAGTTCTGTGTAAATGAACAGGATTAAAAAATCAAAACACCCAGGAGAAGGCTCTGAGAGAGTAGAAACAGCCCTCAGTTACACTCACTGGAAGTGACTAGCTATGAAAGGCAGAAATTCTATACAGAGCTATTTCTAGAAATAGAGAAATGAGACAGATAGATGATGCATAGTGTGTAGTGAGATATGATTTACAGTGGTTTCAGTAGAAGGTCTGTTGTGTGTCTCTGACACAAACCATAGTAAAGAAAGAAAGGAAGAAAGAGAGAGAGAGAGAGAGAGAGAGAGAGAGAGAGAGAGAGAGAGAAAGGAAAGAAAAAAGAAACTTTCACCTGGAGTTTTCCTGTTTGAAGAAATAGCCACATGATACAGAACAAATGTGAGATCATCAGGCAGGATGGACAGGAATGATCAGTGTCTGGTATGAATTGGAATGTTGTTTATGCTCAGGTTTACTGTGGAAGGAGAGTAGCTATGTCATTTAGAAATAGGCCTGGGAGATACACTATAAGCACCTTTTTCTGAGAGAAACTGAGCATAAACCCTCACACCAGGGGTCTTTGAGTCCCTTCAGTTTAGAAGAGAAGATATTCAAGTCAGAGTAGGCTCTGACTGGGGGAACACTGCCTTCTGCTTCAAAAATAAGTTAGTGTCCTTGGGGCACTTTATTTTCACTTTACAAATCACCACAATTTAGATTTGTTAATTTAAAAAAAAAAACATTTTACTGCCACCTGCTGGACATGTCTCATATGAAAGACACCAAGGTCTTCGTTTCCAATTCCTCACTCTCATCCCCATTCTTGACGAGGATTACATGTAGTGTTCTGTTCCTTTATGACTCCATTCCCTGTGACTCCACAGGATTTTTAAGAAAATCAGTAAGATTGATAAGCTCACAGCCAAATTAACTAAATTATGGAGAAATAAGATCCAAATAAATAAAATTAGAGACAAAATGGTGGAGGCATCACAACTGACACTAAGTAAATCCACTGAATGACAAGTACATACTTTAAACATCTGTACTCTACTAAGAAAAATCTAAAAACAAAAAATAAATTTCTCAATATATACCACCTACAAAAGTTAAATCAAGTCCAGATAATCTATTCAAACAAACCCATAGCCCCAGGTGAAGTGAAAACCGTCATTAAAATACTTACAGGCAGTAGGAGTGAAAACTTGTACAGCCACCATGAAAATTAGTATGATGGTTTCTTGAAAAGTTGGAAATCATTCTACCTCAAGATCTATCTATACAACTCCTGGGCATATGTCCAAATGATGCTTCATTCTACCACAATGACACACGTTCAACCATATTCATTGCTGCCCTATTTGTAAAAGACAGAAACTGGAAACAACCTAGATGACCCTCTACATACAGGTGGATAAAGAAATTCTGCTATATTTATGCAATGTGTTTTTAAATGGAGATTCATGGGAAGAAATATAAAAAAGTATTATCCTGAATCAGGTAACCCAGATCCAGAAAGATAAATATGGTATATATTCATATACATGTGGATATTATCCATGAAATAAATGATGACCAAGCTATGTTCCATATAACCAGAGAACTTAGATATAGAAGAAGGGCCTGCCCCTCCCTGGGTCCTTTGGCTGGGGCAGACACCTAACTGGTCTACTCCCATGGAGACACCATATCCTGAAGCATGCTAGAGGAGCCACTGCACTCAGAGCAACAGATAAGAACACTCTCCCACTACCCTATGCCCCCAAGCTATAACTGGGAGCCTGGAGCACTCAGGACTCATCAACCACCCAAACCCTGCCCCTATGGAATACCACTTTCTTCCTCCAGCTCGCTTGGTCCCTTTGGTTGGGGCAGACACCTAGCTGGTCTACTCCACTGGAGACACCATGTCCTGAGACACCCTAGAGGAGCCACTGCACTATGAGCAGCAGACACCTAGCTTGTCTGCTACCATATCCTGAGTTATTCTAGAGGAGCCACTAAACTAAGAGAAGCAAACACCTAGCTGGTCTGCTCCCATGAGGACACCATATCTTGAGCCATTATAGAAGAGCCACTAAACTAAGAGGAGCAAACACCTAGCTGGTCTGCTCCTGTGAGGACAACGTATCCCAAGCCATCCTAAAGGAACCACTGCACTCAGAGAAGCAGGATTTCAGGAACCCAAAGGAAGCCTGAGTCCCAGGAGTTTTTTCACCCAGGAGCTCAGGATCACAAAATCACACAGACATCTGGACCCTGAAAAGTTCTGGTGCAAGCAAGATATATGGAAAGACAGGCTCCAGTCAGAGACAGTGAGTGGAGGCAGTAATAGAGTTAACCACATGGTGAAAGGGAAGAGCAAGAACATAAGCAACAGACACCAAATTTACTCGGCATCATGAGAACCCAGTTCTCCCACCATAGCAAGCCTTGGACATGCAATTAAAATGGAAAAGCAGAATTCAGAATTAAAATCACTTATCATGATGATGATAGAGGACTTTAAGAAAACAAAAATAACTCCCTTGAGGTACAGGAGAACACAGGTAAACAGGTAGAAGCCCTTAAAAAGGAAACACTAAAATCCTTTAAAGAGTTGCAAGAAAACACAACCAAACAGGTGAAGAAATTAAACAAAACTGTCCAGTATCTAAAAATGGGAGTAGAAACAATAAAGAAATTTCAAAGAAAGACTATCCTGGAGACTGAAAACTTAGAAAAGAGATCAGGAGTCATAGATGCAAGCAAAACTAACAGAATACAAGTGATAAAATAGAGAATCTCATGTGCAGAAGATACCATAGAAAACATTGATACAACTGTCAAATAAAATGCAAAAGGCAAAAAGCTCCTAACCCAAAACATCCAGGAAATCCAAGACACAATGAGAAGGCCAAACCTAAGGATAATAGGTATAGATAGATGAGGGTGAAGATTCACAACTTAAAGGGCCAGTAAATATCTTCAACAAAATTATAAAGGAAAACTTCCCTAAGCTAGAGAAAGAGATGTTCATGAATATACAAGAAGCCTACAGAATGCCAAATAGAGTAGACCAGAAAAGAAATACATAATAATCAAAACATCAAATGTACAAAACAAAGAAAAATACTAAAAGCAGTAAGGAAAAAAAGGCACAGTAACATATAAAGGGAGGCCTATAACAATTACACCAGACTTCTCACCAGAGACTATAAAAGCCAGAAGATCCTGGACTGATATCATACAGACCCTAAGAGAACACAAGTGCCAGCACAGACTACTATACCCAGGAAAACTCTCAATCACTATTGATGGAGAAACCAAGATGGTCTATGAGAAAACCAAATTTACACAATATCTTCTCACAAATATAGCACTTGAAAGAATAATTGATGGAAAACTCCAACACAAGGAAAGAAACTACAACCTAGAAAAAGCAAGGAAGTACTCTTCCAGCAACCCCAAAAGAAGAGAGCTATACCAACATAATTCCACTTCCAATAACAAAAATAACAGGAAGCTACATTCATTTTTCCTTAATACCTCTTAATATCAATGGACTTAATTCTCCAATAAAAAGATGTAGACTATCAGACTAGATACATAAACAGGACTCAGAATTTTGCTGCATACACGAAACGCACCTCAGTGACAAAGACAGACACTACCTCACAGTAAAAGGATGGAAAATAATCTTCCAAGAAAATGGTCCCAAGAAACAAGCTGGAGTGGCCATTCTAATATCAAATAAAAATCGACTTTCAACCAAAAGTAATCAAAAAAGATAAGAACTTCATACTCATCAAAGGAAAAATCTACCAAGATAAACTCTCAATTCTGAACATCAATGCTCCAAATGCAAGGGCACGCACATACATAAAGGAAACTTTACTAAAGCTCAAAACACACATTGCACCTCACAATATTACTAGGGGATTTCAATACCTCACTCTCAACAACGGATAGAACATGGAAACAGAAAGTAAAAAGAGATGCAATGAAATTAACAGAATTTATGAAACAAGTGGATTTAATTGATATCTGTAGAACACTTCATCCTAAAACAAAAGAATACACCTTTTTCTCAGCACCTCATGGAACCTTCTCTAAAACAGACCACATAATTGGTCACAAAGCAGGCCTCAACAGATACAAAAGATTGAAATAATCCCTTGCACCCTATCGGATCACCATGGACTAAGTCTGGTCTTTAATAATGACAAAAACAATGGAAAGCCCATTCATTATTCAGTAGAAACTGAACAATGCTCTACTCAATGATGACTTGATAAAGGAAGAAAGAAAGAAATTAAAGATTTTTTAGAATTTAATGAAAATGAGGACACATCATACCAAAACTTGTGGGACTCCATGAAAGCAGTGCTAAGAGCAAAACTCAAAGCTCTGAGTGCCTACAAAAAGAGACTGGAAAGAGCATACATTAATAACTTGAAAGCACACCTGAAAGCTCTAGAACAAAAAGAAGCAAATACACCCAAGAGGAGTAGTAGGCAGGAAATAACCAAACTCATGGCTGAAATCAACCAAATAGAAACAAAAAGAACTATACAAAATATCAACAAAACCAGGAGCTGGTTCTTTGAGAAAATCAACAAGATAGACAAACCCTTAGCCAGACTAGCCAAAGGGCACAGAGACAGTACTCAAATTAATAAAATCAGAACTGAAAAGGGAAACATAACAACAGAAACTGAGGAAATTTTAAAAAATCACCAGATCCTACTACAAAGGCCTATGCTCAACAAAACAGAAAAATCTGAATAAAGTGGACAATTTTGTCGACAGATACCAATTACCAAAGTTAAATCAGGAGCAAATAAATCACCGAAACAGTCCCATAACCCCAAAAGAAAAACCCAGGACCAAATGGTTTTATTCCAAAATTCTATCAGACCTTCAAGTAAGACCTAATACCAATTCTCTTCAAGCTATTCCACAAAATAGAAACAGAAAGAACACTACACAATTTGTTCTATGAAGCTACAATTACACTCATACCTAAACCACACAAAGACAGAACAAAGAAAGAAAATTTCAGACCAGCCTCCCTTATGAATATTGTTGCAAAAATACTCAATAAAACTCTCTCAAACAAAATCAAAGAACACATCAAAACAATCATCCATCATGATCAAGTAGGCTTTATCCCAGGAATGCAGGGATAGTTCAATATTTGGAAATCCATCAACGTAGTCCACTATATAAACAAATTAAAAAAAAACATATGATCATCTCACTAGACGCTGAAAAACCATTTGACAAATATCAACATCCCTTCATGGTAAACAGTCTTGGAAAGACCAGGAATACAAGGTCTATACCAAAACATAGTAAAAGCAATATACAGCAAACCAGTAGCCAACATCAAACTAAATGAAGAGAAAATTGAAGCAATCCCATCAAGATCAGGGACTAGTCAAGGCTGCCCACTCTCACACTACCTATTCAATATAGTACTGGAAGTCCTAGCCAGAGCAATTAGACAAAAGGAAGTCAAAGGGATACAAATAAAAAGAAAGAAGTCAAAATTTCACTATTTGCAGATGATATGATTGTATACCTAAAACTTTCACCAGAGAACTCCTAAACCTGATAAACAACTTCAGCAAAGTGACTGGATATAAAATCAACTGAAACAAATCAATACTCATGGATTGGCAGGATTAATATAGCAAAAATGGCCACCTTGCCAAATGCAATCTACAGATTCAATGCAATCCTCATTAAAACCCCAACTCAATTCTCAACAGAGTTAAAAAGAAAAATTCTCAAATTCATTTGGAATAACAAAAAAACCCAGGAGAGCAAAAATATTCTCAACAATAAAAGAACTTCTGGGTGAATCACCATACCTGACCTCAAACTGTACTACAAAGCAGTAGTGATAGAAAATGCATGATATTGGTACAGAGAGAGGCAGGAAGATCAATGGAATAGAATTGAAGATCCAGAAATGAACCCACACACCTATGGTCACTTGATCTTTGACAAAGGAGCTAAAACCATCCAGTGGAAAAGGGACAGCATTTTCAACAAATGGGGCTGGCTCAACTGGAGGTCAGCATGTAGAAGAATGCAAATCAATTCATTCTTATCTCCTTGTACAAAGCTCAAGTCCAAGTGGATAAAGGACCTTCACATAAAACCAGATACACTGAAACTAATAGAAGAGAAGGTGGGGAAGACACTCGAATACCTATGCACAGGGGAAAAGTTCCTGAACAGAACACCAATGGCTTATGCTATAAGATCAAGAATTGACAAATGGGACCTCATAAAATTGCAAAGCTTCTGTAAGGCAAAGGACATTGTCAATAAAACAAAACAGCAACCAACAGATTGGGGAAAGATCTTTACCATCCTACATTCAATAGAGGACTAATATCCAATGTATACAAAGAACTCAAGAAATTAGACTCCAGACCACCAAATAACCATATTAAAAATGGGGTACAGAGGTAAACAAAGAATTGTCTATTGAGGAAACTCGAATGGCTGAGAAGCACCTAAAGAAATGTTCAGTATCCTCAGCCATCAGGGAAATGCAAATCAAAACAACCCTGAGATTCCATCTCACACCAGTCAGAATGACTAAGATCAAAAACTAAGGTGATAGTAATGGCTAAGGTGATAGTAGATGCTGGCGAGGATGTGGAGAAAGAGGAACACTCCTCCATTGTTGGAGGGATTGCAAAATGGTGCAACCACTCTGGAAATCAGTCTGGCAGTTCCTCAGAATATTAGACATAGCATTACCTGAGGACCCAGCTATACCACTTCTGAGCATATACCCACAAGATGCACCAACATATAATGAGGACATATGCTCCACTATGTTCATAGCAGCCTTATTTATAACAGCCAGAAGCTGGAAAGAGCCCAGATGTCTATCAACAAAGGAATAAATACAAAAAACGTTGTATATTTACACAATGGAATATTACTCAGCTATTAAAAACAATGAATTTGAGAAATTCTTGGGTAAATCGAACAAACTAGAAAATATCATGCTGAGTGAGGTAAACTAATCACAAAAGAACGCACGTTGTATGCACTCACTGATTTGTGGATATTAGCCCAACAGCTCGAAATACTCAAGGTACAACTCATAGACCACATGAAGCTCATGAAGAAGGAAGACCAAAGTGTTGGTACTTTGGTTCTTCTTAGAAGGTGGAACAAAATACTCATGAGAGCAAATATGGAGTCAAAATGTGGAACAGAAACTGAAGGAAGGGCCATCCAGAGTCTGCTCCACCTGGGTATCCATCTCACGTGCATTCACCAAAGGTAGATGCTGATGTGAATGCCAAGAAGTGCATGCTGACAAGAGCCTGATATAGCTGTCTCCTTAGAGGTCTGCCAGAGTCTGATATATTTAGAGGCGGATGCTCACAGCTAACCATTAAACTGATCAAGGGGTTCCCAATGGAGGAATTAGAGATAAGACTGAAAGAGCTGAAATGGTTTGTGGCCCCATGAGGAGAGCAACAATACCAACCAACCAGAGCTTCCCAGGGTCTAAACCACCAGCCTGGGAGTACATAGGGAGGGACCCATGGCTTCAGCTGTATATGTAGGGAAAGATGGTCTTATTGGGCGTTAGTGGGTGAGGAGATTCTTGGTCCCATGAAGACTAGACACCGAATGGGGTGGGAATTTCAGGGTGGAAAGGTGGAAGTGTGGTGTATGTGGGGGCACATCCTCATAGAAGCAGGAGGAGGAGGATGCAATAAGGGGATTCCCGGGCAGGAGGGAATATGGGGTAAAGAGGTAAAATCTGAAATGTAAATAAAATATCCAATAAAAAAGAAAAAAGGGGGGGCTAGGCATAACACGTGTCTCTCTCTGGGATGAAGAAATAGAATAACTTTTACTGGAAGACAGGAGCTACATAATGAGGGTGGAGATGGACAATCAGTGCGAAAGTGGAAGGGAGAGTCCTGAAGGAAGGAATGGGAAGAGAGACAGGTAGAATTGAAGGGCGTTCAAGGGACTGTATGCAAACCTAGTGTAGTGGTTTATATTATATAAAGGTGAGCATAATGAAGTCTCCAAAATGAGGTACATGGAACCCCAACTGATCATCTCTTGTTACCAAATGAATCTTCCAGTGCTAGGACTGGGTTCTACCCAATGGACTTGTTGGCCAAAAGGATCCCATGAAAATCCTCAAATGTGCTGGGCTATTGACAATAGGTTGCTCTCCTTAAACTGACAGTAAGGCCCAGTTGCAGAAAACAGCATCACCAGAACTCATGAAACACAGAGACGTATAACTAGAGCCTGCATAGAATACCCTTTCCTCCATATTCTAGTGTCTTTGGCATGGAAAGGTAGTCTGAACACCACCAAAGTAGGAAAATAAACACAAACCCAACAAGAAAAACTTTGGACTACAATCCAGAGAATATGCTAGGTCAATGGGGGCACAAACTTTGTGGAAGCAACCAATGGAACTCACTGCTTTGGTAACCAAGAACCAGAGAGTAGACAGCCCAGAGACCTAGGTTAAACCAAAAACTACTGGTCTAAAAATAAGAAGGTTAAAAAGAGAATATATTGAGTTTATTATGTATAGAATAGCAATAGGTACTTAACTTGGGAACAACATTCTAATAAAGCAGTATATCATTCCCTGTAGTATCATAATCTTTGATTTTAATTTTTTCAGAGTCCTCAAAAACTGCTTTGGATCATTTATGTCAGGCATACTTTTCAATCTTTTAAAAGTAAAATATGTAAATATCAATGTATCTAATACCCTAAGTAAAATAGTAAATATTAGTAAATAGTAGCTCAGAGACTTTAAATCTTCTCCTTTGGGCCACACAAATGAGAAATTTTAAATTAACAAAAGTGAGGATATTATAATCTGAACATTGATCATATCACTTTGTCTACATGTGTGACAATGTTCTAAGTGAATTAAATGAATGATTTGTTCAATAAGGGACTATGTTGTGATCTGTGTTATTGCTACTGTCTTCATTACATTGATGAGGAAGTTCAATTAGAGCAATGGATAGTAAGGACTTTTATTCAAGATCACATTTCTAATGTGAGGATTCGTCCTCAAAGCATAATTTGTCAGCATCTTTGCCCTGGGTCGTCAGCACTATACTTGTTCTGGATATCTTAAGCAGGAGACAGACAACATCACAAAAATGAATAACCTTTGGATTCACATGCCGCCTTTAAAATAGATTGAAATGATAGATATGGGTCAGTACTGAGTGAATGGAGTATTTCTGAATTGAAAATTTATTATATTGCATATGTCACAACAAGGAAATATTTAGAGAAAATGATAATAGAATAGAGTTTTGTCACACAGTAAAACAAGAAAGGTCTATGAAGTACAGAAATTATGGTGTGCAATTTTCACAATTTCATAATTCCTCACAGAAGTCATGTATTCCATGTAGCCAGGGCGCCTTCCCTTTCTCCACACAGCTCTGTAGCAACAGCTTTGCATCATACTCCATCCCAAAACAGTGTCTGTTAAATGATTTTACTGAGAGAAATAAATGAGCAGAGGAAATAAAAACTGTGTTGATGACAGTTGTGTTAGCTAGATTGTGACAGTGAATTCATAATATAGCCAGGTATAAAATCATTAAATTGTATATCTCAAACACATACACTTTTAGTTAACAATGTTTTACCAAAGATCAAGAAAAGGTCTGTTTTCTTTTTCAATTTTTCTATTTTTGACTACTAATTTTATTTGCATACTATTAAGTACAATTTTAAGGTTATATGTGAAATATTTTATCAATTTTTTATTAATCATTCTATTCATTTACATTTCAAATGATATCCCCCTACTCAATTTCCCTTCCACAAAACCTCCATCCTACTCACCAACTCTCACCTCACCACTCTAGCATCTCCATATGCTGGGGCATCAAGCCTCCACAAGACCAAGGCTCACCCTCCCATTGAAGTCTAATGTGTGCTTTCTGCTTTAGTAATGTTTCTTTTATAAATGTGGGTGCCCTTGCATTTGGGGCACAGATGTTTAGAATGAGCATTTATCTTGGTGGATTTCTCCTTTGATGTATATGTAGTGTCCTTCCCCATTTTTTGATAACTTTTGGTTGAATGTTGATTTTATTGGATATTAGAATGTCTACTCTAGCTTGTTGTGGGGGACCATTTGCCTAAAAAAAAAAAATTCCAGCCTTTTACTCTAAGGTAGTATCTGTCTTTTTAACTCTGGTGTGTTTCTAGTATGCAGCAAAATACTGGGTCCTGTTTACATATCCAGTCTGTTAGTGTATGTCTTTTTATTGAGGAGTTAAGCCCATTGATGTTGAGAGATATTAAAGACCAATCATTGTTGCTTCCTGTTATTTTTGTTGTTAGAGGTGAAATTATGTTTATGTGTTTCTCTTCTTTTGGGTTTGTTGTGAAAAGATTAATTTCTTGGGTTTTCCTGGGTGTAGTTTTCCTCCTGGTGTTGGAATTTTCCTTCTATTATCCTCTGTAGGGAAAGGTTAGTGGAAAGATATAGTCATGGAATGTCTTGGATTTTCCACCTATGGTAATTGAGATTTTTGCTGGGTAAATTTGAGATTTTGGGCTGGCATTTTTGTTCTCTTGGGGTTTGTATGACATCTGACTAATATCTTATAGCTTTTAGAGTCTCTGTTGAGAAGTCTGGTGTGATTCTGATAGTTCTGTCTTTATATGTTACTTGACCTTTTTCCCTTATCACTTTTAATACTCTTTCTTTGTTCTGTGCATTTGATGTTTTCATTACTATGTGTAGGAAGGAATTTCTTTAGTGTTCTAATCTATTTGGCATTCTGTAAGCTTCTTGTATGTTTACGGGCATCTCTTTAGGTTAGGGAAGTTTTCTTCTATCATTTTATTGAAGATGTTTATTGGCCCTTTGAGTAGGGAATCTTTATTCTCATTTATACCTATTATTCTTAGGTTTGGTCTTTTCATTTTGTTCTAGATTTCTTGGATGTTTTGAGTTAGGAGCTTTTTGGTTTTTTATTTTCTTTGACTGTTGTGCCAATATCTTCTATGGTATCTTCTATGCCTGAAATTCTTCCTTCTATTTCTGTGGGTGATGCTTGCATTTGTGACTCCTGATCTCTTTACTAGTTTTTTTGTCTTCAGGGTTGTCTCCTTTTGTGATTTTCTTTAATGTTTCTATTTCCATATTTAGTTCCTAGAATGTTTTGTTCATTTTCTTCACCTGTTTGATTGTGTTTTCCTATATTTCTTCAAGAAATTTATGTGTTTCCTATTTAATGACTTCTACTTGTTTACCTGTATTCTCCTGTATTTCTTTAAGGGAGTTATTTATGTCTTCCTTAAGGTCCTCTGTCATCTTCATGAGATGGCATTTTAGATAAGAATCTTGCTGATGAGGTGTGTGGGGTATGCAGAGCTTGCTGTGATAGGAGAACTGGGTTCTAATGTTGTCAAGTAGCATTAGTTTCTGTTGCTTTTGATCTTCTGCTTACATCTCACCATCTGGTTCTCACTGATGTTAACTGACCTTGCTATTTCTGACTAGCCTTTCCCTCCTGTGAGCCTCTGATCCTGAGTATGTCAGAACTCCTTGGGGTCAAGCTGTCTCTGGGTGTGGATATGTTGGGTGGGGAGCCATAGCACAGAATCCGATCTCAGATGCAGGTGCAAACCAGAAGGAATGTTTGTCTTTAGCTGGGTGGGATTTCCTGTGTTCCCTGAACTTCAGTGATCCAAGTTAAGCCAGGAGTTGGGGTAAAAGTTAGGGCCTCACCTGTGATCTTAGACGTGTCATAACTCCTAGGGTTCAAGCTGTCTTGGGGTGAGGGCAGGGTGGGGGGAAGCCCTGTTATCAAATTTTAACACTACTTCTAGACTGCAGCTTCCTTAAAAATTAAACTATGACCCCTCCACTTTCTTTCTTCCAATCATACCCATGTTTCTCTTCCCCAATCCACTCAAACTAATGCCCTCTTCTCTTTTAATTATTAGACATATAAGAAAAAAAGAAAGGAAGAAAGAAAAAAGAAAGGAAGAAAGGAAAAGAAAAATGAAAGATGATAGGTGAATAGATTATAGATAGATAGATAGATAGATAGATAGATAGATAGATAGATAGATAGATAGACAGACAGATGCATGCATACATGCATACATACATACATACATACATACATACATACATACATACATACATAAAAACAAACTGCTGAGTCCATTTAGTGTTATTTGTACATGATTTCGGGGCTCACCACCATTTAGTATTACATAAAAATTAGAGTCTGTCTCAGGAAAAAACTGATTTTTCTTCTCTCAGCAACTCTTAGTTGCCTGTTGTTCTTTATCTATGGGAGGTGCCCTTGAGATTTCTCCTTCTACATTACTGGTGTTGTCCATGCTGAGATCCACACAAAATTGTTGAGATATTTTGGGTCTAGCTTTCCTATCGTTTCTAGGAACCATCATCTCACCAAAGATTTCCAGGTCCTATGGTGCTTACAATATTCCTACCTCCTCTTTCTCAATGTTCCCTGAGCCTTAGGGGCAGGATTATTGTTGCAGATATTCCAGATGCTGCTAGGTATCCCCATTCAGTTTTTCTCTGCAATTTGTCCAGTTGCTGACTTTTGTGATGCTTCTGCAAAGAGAAGCTTAGTTACTGACAGGTGAGAATTACACTTATCTCTTAATTTGCCCATTGTTTTAAAACTAAAAATAAACCAAGAAAATACAATAATTACATTGATAACACAATTTACTGGGTTCTGAGTGAACATTGTTCCATGTAGTTGTGAGATGTTTAATAACTTAACAAATGGTAATGTCTGTTGAATTTATGGACTGAACATTCTGCATTGGGAAACAGTTCATGCCTGTGAAGAACTAATTCTCTTTTTTGTGATAATTTGTTGACTGTGGTTCTCTGCCTAAGCATTGAACTTCAAGAAATTTTTTTTCCTAAATCACCAGTATATTCACCAATATTGCATTTTAAGTCTTATTCTGGAAATAAACAAGCTATTTTTAGACAGTTCTAGGATAAACTGTTTTACGGAAGATTTCCTGTTATCCTGGCTTTCATGTTCCACAGATGCAAGAGCTGTGATGTAGATATGTCTATTGGGGCTAGAATCCCCATGATCTATTGATATCTGAATTGTGTCCAGTTGTGGTTTTCTGTGAGTGTCCACTTGTTATAAAAAGAAGCATTTTTTTAATGAGGGATTAATAATCTGAAACCATATACACAAAAATAATAAGGGCAGACTAGACTCAGCAGATTTTATTTATAGTATTTTTACATACATATGTTCATATATACATAAAAATATATGTATGGGTGTTTGTAGTTATATATGTGTGTACAAAACAATAATGAGCAAAAAAGAGGGTTTATGATCTTGAAAGTAGGGCAGGACACGGAGAGGTTGTACAAATCCATGTCTTGTAGTGGCTGACCTGAGGAAGTGGAGGGGAAAATAATATTTTTATTAAAAATCTGTTTTAAAAAGTAGATCTCCAATCCAAGTACTAACCAGGACTGGCCCTGCTTAGCTTAAGCAAATGAGATAGGCATGTTCAGATGGCCTAAGACAATCAGCCAAGGACAAGGAAATGTGCTTCAGGTAGGAATCTGACTTTAGGCTAGAAGAAAGAAGTAACTTCAGGCAGGAATCTAAATCTTCGGCTAGAACAAAGAAAGTCATTTCAGGCAGGGATCTAAATTTTAGGCTAGAACAAAGAAGTAGGCTTCAGGTATGAAAATGACTTTAGGCTAGGACAGGGAAGAAGCCTCTGATATTTTGGTCATCCCCATAAGCCCTTAGAAACAGTGATCACGCAGGACTTTGTTTGTTGACTTGCTTGTTCTTTGACTATTTGTGTTTATTGTCTTGCTTGTTCCTTGACTATTTACATCTATTGTATGGCTAGTTCCTCAACCTAGAACTGACCTTAATACATGCATGTAATTAAAATGACATAAAAGCAAAGAAAATCATTTCTAAATTTTGAGGAGTACATGCTAAATGCGTTTGAGTTTGATGTAGTCTATGACTTAAAAGAACAAGTTTAAATTGGCTTTCTATTTGTGGGAATTATATAATGTAGCAAGAGATAGAGGCTGTTAGTAGAATAACTGTCCTGATAAGTGATGACATGGATCTGTAGATTTGTGGTGGATATTCCTACCACAAATATGTACATTATAGAAGAGTATAAGAGCTAGAAAATTGAAAAAAAAGAACAGTCAAATTATGTCTTCTGTGCATAACAGTCATTGCAAATATGAACAATCTAACTTTCACTTGAACTATAAAATATTGGGCCTTTCAGCAGTCGATTATGGGTCAGGTCAAGACTCATCATGATGTCTGGCCATGATCTACTAACTAATGATGACTTCTGGTCAAAAGAGACGCATTGTCTTTTGTTGTGTACCAACCATTAAGCCCACCAATTTTCTACAGTTCCAAACCCATGGTCAGCCTCGGTTAAAATCAGTATGACATACCAAATCAAAAAGACACAGTTGAGGGGATAAGATTTGTAGGGATAAAATAAGAGTTGCTATGCATAGTAGGGAGATAAAAGAGGATAGGGTGAAAATAACCAGAATGCCTTATATACATGAATGTCATTGCTAAAGAAGACATGCATTTAATAAAAATGAAAAGTAACTTTAAGAAAAGTAAAATTTGATCTAGAAATAGGAGTTTTATAAATAAATCTAAATTCTGTGCTTTCATGAATTTGTTGAATAGAAACTTCACCTTTTCTCAGGTTCAGATACCTCTAAGATCCTTGTGATAGTGTTTCATAGGCAGAGTTATAAGGAGGTGAATCCCTATTGGAAATGTTATTATGTACATGGCAAGTCTCAGTTTCTATGTGACTATAAATATAGTTTATGTCCTATCTCAAAGCAACACCAATCGTCAGTGTTAACAAGATCCTGTCATGCCGGTGTGTTGCTGTAAAAACTCATACAAACTTCAGAATAATAGATAAAATTTTTGAAGAAGAGTATCCTCTCCCTCATGAAATCCCCTGAACCTTTTTTTCTTAGTTAGCAACAGTGGTTTCTATAAATTCTCATTGTGGTTAACTGCCAGTGTGCTTTCTTACCACATACATTTTTTTCACATCTCTCAAATAAGATCTTAATTCATTGTAGAGTTGATAACTTCCCAAGAAGTGTGAGAACAGCTGTTAAGGAAGGCTTCAGACATGAACTTCTGATTTAGAGCAAATAAATCTTGAGACCCTAAAAGTCATGGTCCTTTAGCCAGTGTTACAACCTTGTGCCTATGGAAACTGAGTAAAAATGTTCTACCTATCTAAACCTGTTGTTTCACATAGAAAGTGGTAGAGGGAATGGTGGAGACTATTAAGGCTTATAGTGACCTGAAATCCTGGCCCATGAGAAATCAGTTACTTAATTTTCATGGAAGTGTTTGACACAGATATTCAGAACTTACTAAATGGGAGAATATGCCCTGGATGAACTGGAGAGCAAATTCCTAACGGACCATCCTAAGCATGATTGAAGTAACTCAATATCTGTCCAGCAAATGAGATATTTCTTTTAGTCAAGATTGTTATTTTTGTATGTTATAGAGTATCTCACAATGTAGCAGAGACTTGCATTGAACTCACAACAATCATTCTGTCTCAAATTTTGAGAACCGAGGTTACATCCATGAGCTACTACTATACCTAATTCATCTCACTCCACTCTTCAGTCCTAAACTGCATAAAGATCTTGGTTCATTACCAATGATTTCTTGGATCAGTTTTAAGGGCACATATAAACCACACAAATTTCAAAATACAAACACAATAAGAAGATGTACAATCAATGCAACTTACATTAAATGCTGTAGAAGAAACAAAAGTATTTTTAACTTGATAATTAAATGAGCCTTAACACATGTGCTAACACCTGTTTGATATCCAGATCCTGCCCCAACTTTATCTCTTACTAACATAATAACATCATAGAGAACTGCATCTAATTTCCATATATGTCTCTGAAAATGTCCAGAACCAGACTTCCAAATGAAGACTGTTATTTCCAATATTGGATTAATTTCTAGACCAGCCCATGATTGACTATGAATAACTGGTCACATTCAAGAATAATACAAGAGTCATTATAACCTCTTTTTTGATTCTCTGTTCCACAAGGTCAAAAAACTTGAGGTAAAGTAGCTTGACCCAGGGGTATAGGCAAGCAATGATGAGTCAGGAACATATGTCCAATACAGCTTCCCAGTCACCATTGTCAGGGCACTCAGCAAGCTCACAGGTCAGCATCATTCTTTGGCCTGGCATCAGCATGTCTCACCTGTCAGTCTGGCATGTCAGTTATGGAGGTCAATCAACTAGCTTTTGTTCTAGTGCCCTGAGTTATCACAGAACCTTGGTATTCTAAAAATAGCTTGTAAGAACTGAAGAAATGAGTCAGGCTTTAAGCAGAAGCAAGAGAGTAGTGGGCTTGACTATTGCTAGTATAACAGCTTTAAATACATTAATTGTTAGCACCACTGCTTCTGCAATTGCTGTGACACAAGAAGTTAAGACAGCTACCTTTGTTAATCATTTAGCAAAAAAATGTTACTAAGTGTTTAATATACAAGAGGATTTAGATAGGCATTTGGAAGAATTGATTGATGCTCTTTACCTTATTCAAATTACTGGAAAGAGGTTCAAAAATTAAGGGTAAAAAGCCGTCTTGAGTGTCATGCCAAATACCACTGAATTCATGTTAGTTCTAAAATTTACAGTAGTAGTCATTATAATTAGGAAGGAGTTTAATGACACATGCAGTGTATTTAGCATAATTCTAACACCTCTTGGAATGTTTTAATGACACATAGGGAGCTTATTAATTTCAAGAATGCTGCTCTGCTGAGCACTGATGCAGTAGATACTACAGATTAAATTACCCATGACCTGAGGTCAGTATTTCTATTTTGGTCAAGCTTCAAAAATGCAATATATAGCTTGATCATGCTAACCCTTTTTGTCCTGGGAATACTTTTATTCCTTCCCATTGTGTTAAAGCTTTTCTTCAATAACATCAACATGGCAGCCAAGTACATGGCCTGAACCTGAAACTGCACCCCCAGATAGAGCTATTAAATTAACAGGCTGGCAAGCCAAGGACAGGTAAGATTCTGCATAGAGCTTTACCAACCTGAGACAGAAGTGCATTGCTTTGGATAATACATATTCCATGACAGGTAAGAAAGGTATTCTTGTCAAAATGACTTAAGATAGGCTCAGTCTTGTTAATGAAATAAAAAAGGGGGAGAGGAGGAGAACCTCTGGGGCTGCTTGGCAAGAATCTGACATGGGGCAAGGGCAAGGAAATGAGCTGCTTGGCAGGAATATGACATTGGCTAAGGACAAGGAAGTAGGCTTCAGGCAGGAATCTGACATTAGACTAGAACAAAGAAGTAATTTCAGGTAGGAATCTAAATCTTAGCCTAGATCAAAGAAGCAATTTTAGGCAGGAATCTAAATATTAGGCTAGAACAAAGAAGTAATTTCAGACAGGAATCTAAATTTTGGCCTAGAACAAGGAAGTTGACTTCAGACATGTCAATGACTTTGGGCTAGGACAGGCAAGTAGGCTCAGATATTTTGGTCATCCTGATAAGCCCTTAGAAACAGTGACCACAGGAGTATTCATGTAATTGGGTTTAATGCCTTGCTTGTTCTTTGACTATTTGTGTTTATTGTCTTGCTTGTTCCTTGACTATTTACATCTATTGTATTGCTAGACCCTTAACCTAGAACTAACCTTAATACATGCATGTAATTAAAATGGTATAAAAGCAAAAGGAAGGAGAGGGATGAGATGGGGGTTCTAGGGAGAGAAAATAGGGAATGGGAATGACATCTGAAATGTAAATAAATAAAATATCCAATAAAAAATTTAAAAAAGAGACCACGCTCATGGCAAAAAGCTGAAGATTGAGGCTACCTTTTTTCTTCCTACCACAGAGTTAATATTCATCTCTCATCACAATTCTGCAGTGTTGCAAAGTGTGTCTGTAAGAAAAAAATCTTAACCTGTGTTTTTGGATTTAGCTATTCCATGTTAGAGACTCATTTTGTCAGTTTACTTAATATTTTTCTCTAAATGTGTGTTTGGGTTAAAAAATAGTCTGTATCATGCAAAAAGAAATGCAGTTATTAACCTGATTTGGGCTAAGTAAATTACATAAAAAACAATAGAAAATTAATGCTTTAGATATGCAAAGGATGAGTAAAAAAGGAACCATCAGGGAAATAAAAGATCATTTGTGGGAAAATATCTAAATTTAATGGGTGAATAGTTATCTTCACAAATGACCCTTACATCTTCTTGCTCTCAAATCATGTCACTCCCCTCAAGATTCCCAACTCTAGAGTTTATCCAACCTTTGCCCAGATTTAACTCTAGAACCATATCATCTTATAATATTCACCATACATAATAGGCATTGTTTCACCACTCCTAGATGTGTACTGCTCTTTCCATTGTTTACCTGCTGACTGCATCCTGTATCTTTCTTTCTCTGGCTGTGCTGAGCCTCAAATAGAAGAATTCCAAGAGCCACAAGAATCAAAACAGCCATTGTGATCCTGGTGAGATTCTCCACTGTGTGATATTTGAGAGATGAGCCTGGGTGATTCAGACACAGATGTCACTGTAGTCCAGAAACAGTGAATTATACAGGGTACCTGCCCACCTTGGAAAAGACTTGACTATCTGTTCAATTCTGACTACTCTGCTTACTTACCTGTTTGGGGATCTGATATGTTTATCGATGAGTTGGTGGTCTCAATATTTTCTAAGAACCATGAAAGAGGAACAGAATAAATAAAGTGCTTAAGAGAACAGGCTTTTAGTATTTCTTAGATTTCTTATTGTCTATAACTGCCAAGAGCCAAACCCATGAAATTACCTGTTGTTCTAAGAGAACCACATAAAATTACCTGTTGTTCTAAGAGAACCTCATGAAATTACCTACTGTTTTGAAAAACCTAGTCAGTTAAAGTACAAGGTTAAGAAAGGAAGTTCTCAGGTCTCAAGACACAGGAACTTAAAGCACATTTGGTATTTCCTGGGAGACAGTTTCGACAGTGGAATGGTCTTGGGCAATGAGGATATGATAGTTGGATAGCCTTAAGCAATGACCCTCGCCTAAATTTCCTGATTTTGCTGTATCTTTATAACCTACCACCTGAAATTAAAGTTTGAGAACTTGATCAAACCCTCAACTTTCTCTTATTCCTTGTGTCTATTGTCCTTTCATTCTTTTGCCCCCTTTCCTAGGATCTCATCAAATTATTTTTGGGCTGGGGCATATAACTGTATTACTCTCATCATGAAGATTTGGGATGAACCACTTAATTGTTGGCTAAGGCTTCATCTATCTGTTTTTCTTTCTTTCTTATATAACCCAGGGATGATATCACCTACAGTGGGCTGAGCTATCACCATCAATCATTAATCAAAAATTAGCCTGCAGACTTGTCTCCAAATGTTATGGTGACATTTTTTAACTCAGTTTTCCTTTCTCTAGATGACTCTGGCTTGTGTCAAATGGTCAAAAAGAACTAATCATCACAGAAATGTGTGTGTGTGTGTGTGTGTGTACTCTACAAATATGTATGGAATTGTCAAAGTCAGGTAAGTTGTTTAAAAATTAACAAACTATTTATACATTTGAGGTTGGACCAATGGCTCAGTGGATAAAAGTGCTTAGTGCTGTGGTAGAGGACCTGAATTCAGTTCCCGACTGCAATGTAAGTGGATCAAAATTGCCTATAACTCTATGTCTGGAAGAATTAAATTCCTTTGGCCCAGTTAAGTACTGTGGTATGAACAATATACCACAGATAGATAGATAGATAGATAGATAGATAGATAGATAGATAGATAGAAATATAATTTAGAATAAACCAACATTTTTCTTAATATTAGAATCCATTTAGATGGACACACAATAACAACCAACTGGATGACATTAAGCAAATTAACAATAATAGTAACTATGGATATTTTCATATGCAAACATATTGTGGTTATTATAGATGAACATGCAAGTGCTTTTATCATGGAAGATGTACAGATAAATATAAAAACATAAAAAATGTTTGAGTATGAAGAAAAAGTTAAGATTAAAAGATTTTATCTTATTTTGGCTAATATTTTTTAAAACAGTGTGTCATGAGGAAGGGATTCCTGGACACATCTGGAGAGAAGAGTAGAAGGCTAAGAGGTTCTTCCTGCCAAACACTCATTACCAGTCATTTTGCATGGGAAATGCCTTCATTTCTCAAAATCTTCATCTTTAGTTTAGTATCTCAAAGCAAATAAAATTGGAAAAGACTTCCTTTAGGGGTGTGACAAGATTCACAACCCAATTATGAAGGACTTCCCATTAATGGGACTAGTGTTTATGAACTAATATAGGGGTGGAAAATACCCAGAGTCATGTACAGCATTCAAAATCAAGTCATAAAGGAATGAGCAAAGGTGTGACCATTATTTGAACCATACCTGTGAAACAGTGCCCAGAAAACAGCATCTGCACACCCACCTTTAAAACACTGCACACAAATGTGACTTCATCTGAGAGCCCTGGAAGAAATGCCAGGAAAAAACAAGGACCCAGGCAAGAGATGATGCTTAGGTTCTAAATCCCTACCCAGCTCTAGTTTATTCACTTGCATTTAATAATTTGTTAATTTTATTTAAAAGACCTCTCTATATAACTCTTGCTGTCTGGGAAGTTACTATGTAGACCAGACTGGCGTGGACCTCAGAGACCTGCCTCCATTTGCCTTGAAAGTGTTAGGATTAAAGGTGTGTACAGCCTTGCCTGGATTAATAAACATCAATTTAGAAAGACAACTTGTTCCTCCTCTACTCAATCCCCCTCCTCTGATCTCATACTTATTTTTGCATCATATATTTTCTCTAGTAATATATTATCATTCCACAGTCTTTTTAAAAAGATATATTTTATCTTACTTACTTATTTTGTGTATATGTGTTAGTATGTGAGTGTTGGCACACAAATAGTATGTTATTTGTATAGAATTAGGGAACCACCCCAGGTGTCAAGTAAGATATATTTATGTGTTTCACCTTATGTAGGTCCTAGGGAAATCCAAATTGAGGTCATTTCACTTTCAAGTAAGATTTTTACCCACTGAGCCATCTCTCCAGTGTACAACCAACAGTCTTACTCTGCTTTTCTTTTCCCATTCCACTGATTTCCTCAATAGAACACACAGTACTTCAATCCTTCATTAACTCCTAAAATAATTAAAGTTGAAGGGAGGTTTATTTTTAAGTGAAAATTATTATATGGATTCATAAATCCTACTAAAAAAAGACCAAAGTCATGAAAACCAATACATCATGGTTTCCTTGGAAATTATTGTTTCTACAAAATGGTTTTGAGTAAGCATGATAAAGTTGACATATTAAAAATTTCAAAAGAATATTTTAAGCAAAAAGATAAAGAGGACATGAACAAAACATTTGAGTTAATTCAAAGAGTGAAACAAGCAGGTGAATGAAATAAGGAAGTGAATACAAGATATGAAAGTGGAATTCGATACAGAAGGACAAATATAAAGAACTAAATAAATGTGGAAAAAGAAATTATATGAAAGAAAGAAAAATTTAAAGGAATACTAGAAGCAAAAAATTAACAAGTCAAATAAAATGATTGATGGAAAACTACAAGAATAGAATAGATCAAGTACAGGACAGAAATACTTCATAGCTTGAAGACAAGTAGATGAATCAGAGTATCCTTAAAATGACTAAGAAAGTTAATGAGAAAGTATAAACAAATTGTGGAAAGTATCCTGTTCACAGTGAAAAGACCATATCTTCAAATCATATTCAAAGGGTAAAAATTTTCATAGTAGTGATGTAAAAATTATTTCAATAAAGTCATCACAAACATTTGCTCAAATCTAGGGAAATCAAGAAAAAATACATTAGAATATCAAACAATAATATGGATGCTGAAAATATTTATACATCAAATACTCATATTACTCAATTACATATGAATGAACAAGAAACCCAGATTAGCTAAAATAAATTCCGAACAATTAAAGAACTCCCAGAGGTATCAACATTACTGACCTCATGTTGTACTAAAACTATTTGGTACTGGTATAGAAACAGATAGGTAGATCAATGGAATCAAATCAAAGCCCCAGAAATAAACCCACACACCAATGAACACATTTTTTTTTTACAAAGAAGGCAAAACCATACACTATAACAAAGAAAGCATCTTCAACAAGTGGTGCTGGTCAAACTGGATATCTGCATGTAGAAGAATGCAAATAGATCCATATCTGTTACCCTGTACAAAACTCAAGTCCAAGTGGATCAAAGACTTCAATATGAAACCTGATACACTAAATATAATAACACAGAAATTGAGGGATAGCTGTGAATTCATCAGTACAGGATAGAATTTCCTGAACAGAACACCAATAGCTCAGTCCCTAAGATTAACACTGATTAATGGTATCTCATGAAACTGAAAAGCTACTGTAAGGCAAAGAGCACTATCAGAAGGACAAAACAGCAGCCTACAGATTGGGAAAGGATCTTGACCAACCCTACATCTGACAGATGTACCCAAAATTTATGAACAACTCAAGAAGTTAGACACCAATGACCCAAATAACCCAAATAAAAATGAGGTATTGGACAACATCCAGAGGGAGCCTGACTCTCAGGTGCTCTGAAATGCCCAGAATCACAGAAGAGGCCAAAACATCTGCCCCAACACACAGAGTAACTGGGTCCCCCAGGATCCAGGAAAGCAGGAACCCCCATTTGAGAGCTGGCTCCACACCAAGTTCCACAACACCCAGAGGGACCCCAAATCTCAGGTGCCCTGAAACACCCAGTACCACAGGATCACAGAGGAAGTTTGACTCACAGTTGAGGCCACAACATCTGTCCCAACACTCAGAGTAAATGTGACCCACACCCACAGGAACCAGGGAAACACAAACCACCACCCAGCCAGAAGGACAGGTTCCTTCCAGCTTACACCTGTGCCCAGAGCAAACACAGGGCTCTGGCTCCCCACCCACCTCTGTGAAATCCAGAGAAAGCTTGATTCCCAAGAGTTCTGACACAACAGGATTTTGGGAGCTTGGTCACATCAGGATTTCAGGTTCTCAGAGGCAGATTGACTTCTAGGAGTTCTGACAAACCCAGGATCTCAGGATCACAGGAACCCAGAATCACAGGATCACAGAGACAGCTGGACTCTGAGGAGTTATGACACAACCAGGATTACAGGAGGAACAGGCTCCAGTCAGAGACAGCAGGGGCAGGTAACACTAGAGATAACCAGATGCTGAGAGGCAAGCACAAGAAACCAAGGCTACCACTGGACAAGGACAGGAAGACTGGAGCCATTACAAGGTCCCCTTTAATTACTGGAGGTCAGGCCTCTATCCCCACCTTGACAAGATTAGAATTACCATGACCCTTATAAACTTGGAGAAGGGAGGAGATGTCAGGGGCAGCCCTGCTGAAGGCCTAAAATCAGCCATAAGCCTAAAATCAGCAATAGGCCTGACATACATGCCTGCTAACACAAAGTCTTGGGTCTCCATGGAAAAACACTGAAACAGATGGCTATTAGCGATTGTAAACAGGCAGATTTTGTGACAATTTACCAGCCTGAGTAGTCATAGACCTTGTAAATAGGCAGCCTTGGCAGATAGTACCAACTTAGATAAGGACAAGTGAATCATAGGCAGAGTCATAGTGACCTGTTCCCTAAACCTTCACCCAGCTGATACCCTGTTCTGAAAGATATCTGTACTCCCCCTGAACACCTATGCTCCTGTGTCATCCCCTTCCTCACATCCTGCATTTCTGTGTTTATAACCCCTATTAAAAAGTAAAAATTATAACTTGATAATAATAAAAAACACACAAAAAGCACCAGCAAAAAGAAAGAAAGAAAGACAGAAAGAACAAAGAAAGAAAGAAAGAAAGAAAGAAAGAAAGAAAGAAAGAAAGAAAGACAGA
>JANHMN010000003.1:17814435-17898863 GCA_030674055.1 Rhabdomys pumilio
GAAAGAAAGAAAGAAAGAAAGAAAGAAAGAAAGAAAGAAAGAAAGAAGCCAAGGCTATTTGGCACTATCAAAACCCAGTTCTCCCACCACAGCAAGCCCTGGATACCCCATCACACCAGAAAAGCAAGAGTCAGATCTAAAATCACTTCTCATGATGCTGATAGAGGACATTAAGAAGGACATAAATAACTCCCTTAAAGAAATACAGGAGAACAGGCATAAACAGGTAGAAGCTCTTAAAGAGGAAACACAAAAGTCTCTTAAAGAATGAAAGGAAAACACAACCAAATAGATGGAGGAATTGAACAAAACCATCCAAAGCTCAGATTTCCCTAACCTAACTACACCCTAGAAAGAAGCAAGAATGTAATCTTTCAATAAACCCAAAGAAGATAGTCACACAAACATAACTCCACCTTCAATAACAAAAATAACAGGAAGCAACAATCATTTTTCCTTTATATCTCTTAATATCAATGGACTCAATTCTCCAATAAAAAGACGTAAACTATCAGACTGGATACATAAACAGGACCCAGAATTTTGCTGCATAAAGGAAACGTACCTCAGTGAAAAAGACAGACACTACCTCAGAGTAAAAGAGTGGAAAACAATCTTCCAAGCAAATGGTCCCAAGAAACAAGCTGGAGTAGCAATTCTAATATCAAAAAAAAAATTGACTTTCAACCAAAAATAATCAAAAAAAGATAAGGAAGAACATTTCATACTCATCAAAGGAAAAATCTACCAAGATGAACTCTCAATTTTGAACATCTATACTCCAAACACAAGGACAACCGTATACATAAAAGAAACTTTACTAAACCTCAAAGCATACATTGCACCTCATACAATAATAGTGGGGGACATCAACACCTCACTCTCAGCAATGGACAGATCATGGAAACAGAAACTAAACGGAGACACAATGAAACTAACAGAAGTTATGAACCAATTGGATTTAACAGATATCTACAGAACATTTCATCCTAAAACAAAAGAATACACTTTTTCTCAGCACCTTATGGTACCTTCTCCAAAATAGGCCATATAATTGGTCACAAAACAAGCCTCAAGAAATACAAAAAGACTGAAATAATCCATTACACCCTATGAGATCACCATGGACTAAGGTTAGTCAATAATGACAAAAACAATGGAAAGCCCACATACCTGTAGAAACTGAACAATGTTCTATTCAATGATGACTTGGTCAAGGAAGAAATAAAGAAATATAGCCAAGATTCAACTCAGAGACCACATGAAGCTCATGAAGAAGGAAGACCAAGTGTGGATGCCTAAGTCTTACTTAGAAGGAGTAACAAAATACCCAAGAGAGCAAATATAGAGACAAAGTGTGGGACAGAAACTGAAGGAGGGGCCATCTGGAGATTATTCCATCTGGGTATCCATCCCATGTGCAGTCACCAAAGGTAGATGCTGTTGTGGATGTCAGGAAGTGCATGCTGACAGAAGCCTGATATAGCTGTCTCCTAAGAGGTCTGCCAGAGTCTGACATATTCAGAGGCAGATGCTCACAGCTAACCATTGAACTGATCAAGGGGTTCCCAATGGAGGAGTTAGAGAGAAGACTGAAGAAGCTGAAAAGGTTTGTGGCCCCATGAGGAGAGCAACAATACCAACCAACCAGAGCTCCCCAGGGTCTAAACCACCAGCCTGGGAGCACATAGGGAGGGACACATGACTCCAGCTGTATATGTAGGGGAGAATGGCCTTGTCAGGCATAGGTGGGAGAGGAGATCCTTGGTCCCATGAAGTCTGGACACAGAATATGGGGCGGGGGGAATTTGAGGATGGGGAGGTTGGAGTGGGGGGTAGATGGGGTACATCCTCATAGAAGCAGGGGGAGGGGGATGGGATAGAGGGTTCCTGGGTGGGGAGGAATGGGGTAAGGGGATAAAAACTGAAATGAAAATATAATATCCAATAAAAAAATTTCAACATCTTTAATTGTTAGAGAAATGCAAATCAAATCTACTTTGAGATTTCATCCTATTCTCACCAGAATGGTTTATATCAATGAAATAAGTGTCAGCTCATACTTGTGAGGATGTGGAGCAAGGAAAATACTTTTTCATTGCTGGTCGGAATGCAATTGTATACAGGCACTATGAAAGATCATTCATGAGGTTGTTCAGGAAGATAAAAATTTATCTACCTCAAAATGGAGCTGTACTATTTTTTTTCATATATACAATTCTTCATCCATAACTGTGTATTCTATTTACTTTTTCTAGAGTGTTCTATTTGTCCTCTTGAGTCACTTACTCTGAGCATAACCTCTGTAGTTCTATGGTTTATATCTTGGTTATCATTGACTTAGAAGCTAATGTCCACATATAAATGAATACACATCAGGTTTGTCTTTGTGTGCTTGGGTTACCTCACTCAGTGTGGTTTTTTTCTAGTTCCAGCTAATTTCTTATCACTTGCATAATTTCACCTTTTTAACAGCTGTGTAATATTCTATTGTGTAACCATACCACATTTCCATTATCCACTTATTTGTTGAGAAACAGCTAGATTGTTTCCAATTTCTAGATGTTGTAAATAGAGTAGCAATGAGCATGGCTAAGCAAGTATGCCAGCATTAGGATCAAGCACCCTTTAGATATACAAACAGAGTGGTATATCTGATCTTGAGGTAGATTCCCATCCTCCTGAAGAACCATGTTCATTTTATTTTATTGATATTCTTTAGGATCCTGTTTATTTTATTTTGTTTTTTGTTTTTCTCTTTGATTTTTTTCTATTTATTCACTTTGCATCCATTCAATGCCCCTCCTCTCAGTCACCCCCTCCCACACTCCTTCCCATGCTTCCCTTTTCCTCTGAGAGAGTAGAGAGTCTCCCCTGTGTATCTCTCCACCCAGCAATTCAAGTCTCTTTAGGGCTAGGTGTATCCTCTCCCACTCAGGCCAGAGAAGGCAGCCCAACTAGAAGAACATATCTCACATACAAACAACAGCTTTTGGGATAGCCCCTGATCCAGTTGTTTGGGACTCACATGAGGGCCAAGTTGCACATCTGTTACATATGAGCAGGGAGGCCTAGATCCAGCCAGTGTCTGTTCTTTGGTTGATGGTTCTGTCTCTGAGAGCCCCAAGGGTTCAGGTTTGTTGACTTTGTCATTCTTCCTGTGGAGCTTCTATTAGAGGCCACAATATTTCCCCTAGCTCCTCTATAAGTGTCCCAAGGCTTCAGTTATTGTTTGGCTATGGATGTCTGCATTCCTCTGAGTCAACTGCACGTATTTATTTTCTAATGAAAGACATAAATGGTGTAAATTCAAATGGGAGAAGAGTTAGGAAAGAATTGGAATATGGAGAGAGAGAAAAAGAGAGAGAGTGAGGAGAGAAAGAGAGCAATCTGTAATCAGAATACATTATGTGAGAAAAATCTAGTTTTAATGAAAGAAAAATACATACTAAAAAAGATAAACATTTCATGAAGCAAAGAAGAAACAGTGAAGAAATGAAAAGTAGGAAACCATCAGGTACTACAGAATCAACAAAACAAAGAAATCAATACACATCCTTCAATAACAATTAAAGTAATAATGAATACTAATCCCACAATCAAACATACAGATTGGCAGATAGGGTCACAAAACAGAATTGATCTTTTTGTCTCCATAGAAACCGACCTCATCATCAAAGGCAAATGAAACCTAAGGGTGAAACGATGGGCAAAAACTCTTAAAACACAAAAAACTATAAAAAGCAAGCATATGTCACTATCCAAAATTTGATAAAAAAATAGACTTCAAGTTAAAAGTAACCAGAAGAGATAATTTTTTAAAGAAAAAAAATCTACTTTATACTGATTAAAGGAAGAGTCAATTAAGAGTATAGTACTATTGCAACCATGTATGCATCACAAAACAGGATCATGAATTAGACACTTCTATGTGCAAAAACAGATTAATCCCAACACAATAAAAGTAGGTGACATGAATATATCTCTTGTACCAACAGACAGATCACACCTATGAAACACAAAGAAAGAAACACTTGAGTTCAATGATATTGTGTGTAAATCAAATAGACCTACCATACTTCTGCTGAAAGTTCCGTTCAAACCCTGCAAAATGTTCACTCTGCTCAGTAGTTCATGAGACATCTTCTAAGATGGGTCATATGACAAAAACAAATGACAATATGGGAGACTTAGAAATAACTGTTTTGTGTTCTATCTGTTCCTGATGAGGCCAAAGGTATAGAAACCAACCACAAGAGAAACTACAGAACACATGTAAATTCATGGAGACCAAACAGCACATTATCAAATGAAGAATGGTTAGTTTATGAAACTAAACATTGTTGAGGGGGCTAAGTGGATAAAAACTAGAAATACAATGGAGTCCACTTTCTCCATTCTAATTCAATTCAGTGTTTGATATCTTACCTAGAGCTATATGTCAGAAGAAAGGAATAAAAGAAATTCAGATTTTTTTCAGGTGATATAAGTTTTCTTTCATAATGAATCATTTTATATAGATACACAAAACCAAAAATGTATGCTTAGCATGAAAAGAGAAATTAAAGTTTCTACAAGGGAAAGTAAACTGAGAAGAAGAAGAAAGTGAGAAAGTAGCAGATAGTGATGTATGGGGTGAATATACCCAAAGTATATAATGAATTTTCGTGAAGATATTTTTATGAACCGCAGTACCATGTCCAATGGTTGTACATCAGTTAAAATCATATCATTTGAACAAACAAAACAAAGTAAAAAAGCATTTTAAAATAGCTGTTTCTATGAAGACATTCTCACCTGAAAATTTTAGCTCTGCAGGGTTACTGGGTACTGACCATACATGGGGATTGCTCTTGTCATACCCATAACACCTGAACTTCCCCTTGTGGCTGGGGATAATAGGGCCCATAGGAAACAATGCCTGCATGTGCCCATTTGGATGTCTGTGTGCATCATGGGTCCAGGAGAGCTTGCTTTCTCCCTCCTCAGTCAGAATAAAGGTGTCAAACCCCAAGAATGACACACATTGGAAGGTCATGTTCACTCCTGGAGTCACCACAGAACTTGGCAAGACTGAAAGGCTTGGTTTACTATAAACTCCTAGGAGAGAAGAAGGCAGGATGACAAAAGGTTCACATAGCCCAGATGTCCCTTCCCTGTGTCTGTACTGTGGGAGGGAGTTGGATCCCTGGGTATCCTCTTACCTGTCACCACCAACTCCAGCATGTCACTGTACTCTGAAAAACAAGCAGTACTCTCATAGTAACAGTGATATTGTCCTGCATGGAACTCTGTTGTAAATGAGATGAGGAACTTGGCCTTGCTCCCAGGCTTCAGCACGGTCTGTCTGTATATGGGTTTTGTCATTCCTTTTTTATTAAGATAGTACTCCTGTGCATCAAAGATCCCTTGACATAAGATGGTCACAGACTTCCCCCAAGAGATCATAGAACCTGGCTCAGCCCAAAGGATGGGTGGTGGGAGTTTTCCTGAAAAAAATTCAAAGGTTGGGTCCCATGATATCACTCCTCTTATTGCACTTGGGCCCTTCCAGACTCCACCAGGATCAACTCTTTATCCCTCCCCCCATTCTCTATCTTCAAGTATAAGACAGTATTTATTGTCCCTTATAAGGATAATGGAGTTGGGGCAGCTGGAAAGTTACTCACCTTTTTGTACTTGGATACTGGAACTCAGACTCAGGCCTGGAAGAGAGTTTAATATAAGATATTTGCCTTTCAAATTATCAACATGTTGCATTCTCCCAAGAGCTCCCTGCAGTCCTGAGGTCTCCTCAGAGATATGGATCTTAATATCAAACAAGGAAATTCTCAGATTACAATGTTCTTTCTGCTTCTTCAAATCTCACCAGTATAAAACAGGATGGTAAGGATGGTGATCATGATATTTCCTCCTGCAGGCTCGAATCCACAGACAAATGAGACCATAGTGTGTGGCAGAACTCAAAGACACACAAGATTTGCCCACTGCAGGGCCTATGCTTTGTATCATGAGGTTTCTTACTTCAGAAAGAGGAAATATCTCCTCCAACATGGTAGGCTTTCATTTCTCCTGGCTTGTGGCTAGATTAAGTACCAAACTCATTTCTGACAGTAACAGTTCCACAAACGCACATCTAATGCCTGCTTTAGTTGGTTTCAATCCCATGACATTAAGAAATAACTACAAATAGAACTTGTTTCTTCCTGAGCCAATCAGTTCTCAGTAAATGAGACTAAAGGCTGGTCAATCCCTCTCAGAGCATCCCCTAAGGCATCCTTTCTCATTCTCTATTATATCCACCACACAGCACTGTGTGGTCCTTGCCATGGCCAGTCACCTACACAGAATGAGATATAATTATAGAGAGACATAAATTGATGCCACGGGCAGATGCAAAACAGAGATATATCCAGTGCCTGATCCTTTAGTTTATATGGAATCATTCTGAAAGTCTCATATCTATTACTTATACATAATAGGTTAAATATTTACTCTCACGGATATCTGGCCAATTTAAGAGGTGTTCTTCCCTGTCGGGCCTGACATGAGGTCTAATCTCCATTCCACCTTCACTCTTCAGTCATGTACACAGGTGGGAGTGATAAACAGGCCCCAGTCCCTAGAGAGATTTACATACTAATGAGGTACCTGAAGGCCAGAGGGTGGAGCCAATTAATCATTCCTCCCCAGCCCCTCCCCCCACTTCACCTCCCTATTTAACTCAGGTCCGCCCTGGGTTTTGGGAGCATACATCCAGATCCATCCACCATCTGCCATTCCAATAAACTGGTTTTGGAAACCCAAGGACTTCCTCTTGTGTTGGGGCCACACTGAGAGGAACTGTGGAGAGGCCTTTAGTGAACAGCTGGGCCTAACTTCCAGGTGGAGGAACCCGGGGCGTTCTCAGCCAACTACACACAGCATAGCATGAAAGACCCTGCAGTTCCCCAGCCATATTTTTTCCTACACTTCCCTTCTATCATATATGCTATCTGCCACTGTCTAGTCTGCAGTCAATCATAGATGAGATGAGACATTGGGGAGAATTGAATGGTTATTCCTCTCTTTTCTAAGTTGACCACAAGAAATGGTAGGACCATACAAGATGTAAGGCTGCAGGAAAAGGGTATTTGAAATCTTGCAAAACATATTTGATTCAACAAAGGTGATTAACTTTCCTCTCAGGAGGTATTTAAGTTTAAACAGGACAAAAACTTAAAATGCTTGTGAGCATTTGAAAAACACAGCTTCAGTATATTCCAGTGCAGTATGCTGAATGGTAATGCATACATCAATTTTAACTCTATTATAAATGTTAAAGGACAAGAGTATTATATAAACAGTAACTGCAGCAAAGTCTTCATGAATTGAAGTTTTATAAACTACCTAAAATGCATTAGAGGCACAGCATCAAATAGGACTTTATTCTTGGAAATTAAGTCCAATAATTGAAAGGTTGGAGTGCAGGAAAACAAAATGTTTCTGTACAGTAAATGAAAAAGTCATCTGGATAAAAAAAAAAAAAAAAAGTCCCCACAGAATGGGAGAAAATCTGGTAGGATATTTGTACCTAGAATAAACAAAGAAGTAAAAAAACCAATACATTGAAAAAAACAAATAGCCCAATTGAAAGTTGGCTATAAGAAGGGGATGGAAACCCCATAGGAAGATCAGCGGTGTCAACTAACTTGGACCCCAGGTGTTCCCAAAGACTAAGCCACCAAACAGGCAGCATATGCAGGCTGGTTGAAGGCCCTCGCACATATATAGAAGAAGACTGCCTGATCTGACCTCTGTGGGAGATGAGCCTAATCCTCAAAAGACTTGAGGCCACAGGGAAGGGGAAGGCCTGGAGGCAAGGAGAAAGAAAAATAGAATGGGGTTATGGGAGGGGTAAGAGGGCTATGGGAGGGGGTAATAGCTGTAATGTAAATAAAATAAATGTTTAAAGTGGGCTGCAAATCTGAAACAAATTCTCAAAAGAAGAAATACAAATGGATAATAATTATTTAAAAGTTTTCAGCATCATCAGATATCATGAAAATGCAAATGAAAACTACCTTGAGTCTTCTGGTCTGTGCCCAAGCGCTGAGCAGATCTTGGGCTTCAGCTCTAACCCCAGCAGCAACACCCACCCCAAACAGTTCTGACACAATCAAGATAATAAGAAAGGCAGGCTCCACTCAGAGAGAGAACAGGTAGCACTAAAGATAACCAGATGGTGAAAGGCAAGCGCAAGAACATAAGCATCAGCAACCCAGGGCACTTTGCATCATCAGAACCTAGATCTCTCACAATAGAAAGTCATGAATAGTACTGGAATTCCTAGCTAGAGCAATTAGACAACAAAAGGGTGCCAAAGGGATATGAATTGGAAAGGAAGAAGTCAAGATTTCACTATTTGCAGATGATATGATAGTATACTTAAGTGACCCCAAAACTTCCACCAGAGAACTCCTAAACCTGATAAACAACTTCAGTAAGTGGCTGGATATAAAATCAACTCAAACAAATCAGTAGTCTTCCTCTACTCAAAGGATAAACAGGCTGAGAAAGAAATTAGGGAAATGACACCCTTCACAATAGTCACAAATAATATAAAATATCTTGAAATGAATCTAACCAAGCAAGTGAAAGATTTGTATGACAAGAACTTCAAGTCCCTGAAGAAAAAATATCAAAGAAAATCTCAGAAGATGGAAATATCTCCCATGTTCATGGATTGGAAAGATTAATATAGTAAAAATGACTATCTTACTGAGAGCAATCTACATATTTAATGCAATCCCCATCAAAATTCCCACTCAATTTCTCACATAGATAGAAAGAGCAATTCTCAAATTCATTTAGAATAACAAAAACCCAGGATAGTGAAAACTATTCTCAACAATAAAAAAACTTCTGGGGGAATCACCATCCCTGACCTCAAGCTGTACTACAAAGCAATAGTGATAAATACTGCATGGTATTGGTACAGATACAGGCAGGAAGATCAGTGGAATAGAATTGAAGATCCAGAAATGAATCCACACACCTATGGTCACTTGATTTTTGACAAAGGAGCTAAAACCATCCAGTGGATAAAAGACAGCATTTTCAACAAATGTTGCTGGTTCAATTAAAGGTCAGCATGTAGAAGAATGCAAATCGATCCATATTTATCTCCTGTACAAAGCTCAAAGATGTGGGGTAGCTACACCCATAGAGACGTGGAAAACCCAGAGGAATGTCTTGTCCTAACTTCCCATAGTTGGTAAGCTTAGCTAACTTATCACCTTGAAGCTGGGCTTGAGGTCCTGTGTTTCACTTACTGGAGTTCTTGAGGAATGTGGTGGACCGTGTTCTGGGATTGCATTGTAAGGCAAGCACCTGAGGAAAGCTGTTGTGATGGCTAAAGACAAGAGTCAGAGGTTGTTCCTGGGGGATTCACCAGGAAGACCTGCTTTGGGTGTTCTTCAATGCTCTATATGGTGAGGACGTGGTGAAGGAAGATGCCTTCTACAGCTGGGAAAGCAGGAAGGACCCTGCTGAAGAGCAACGCAAGGGTGTGGCCCTTAAATCTGTCACAGCATTCTTCAATTGGCTTCGTGAGGCTGAGGATGAGGAGTCTGATCACAACTGATGGCGGGTGGGGCAGGGGATTTGGAGTCATGGACACGTGGATGGCCCATCCAGTCAGCAGCAGTGGCAGCAGTGGCAGTGGGTGCCTGTAGTGCGATGTGTCTTGAGCTAATAAAGTGGCTGATGATGCAGGATGGTTTGGGGCTGCCTTCCTCCCCTCCCCCACCTCTGGGATGCTGCCAAGTGTCTCTCTCCTACCCCCAGGGCACAGAGATATAAAGTCTTGAAATTTGGTGTGTCTTTGAGGGGGGAGGGGCACTTCTGCCTGCCTCTAGGGTCCTTTTTTTATTTTCTGAAATCACTCTCGGGACTGCCGTCCTCATCCTTGCTGCTGGAGGCATATGCCCCAGCCCTTGCACCACCCCTGCTGCTGCCTGGGCAGGAGAAAAGGGAGACACCGTGCCCGTAATTATTAAACATGAATTCAATTAAGAAAAAAAAAGTTCCCTGCCAGAAAAAGGTTCAGATGTTTTAATGCAGAATTTTACCAGACATTCAAAGGATAAATAATGCCAAAACTTCCCAAACTATTCCACAAAATAGAAATAGAAGAAACATGGCCAAACTTATTCTATGAGGCCACACTCGCCCTTATACTTAACCACACAAAGATTCAACGAAGAAAGAGAATTTCAAAATAATTTCTCTTATGAACATTGATCTAAAAATACTCAATAAAATACAAACTGAATCCAAGGACACATCAAAAAAACATCATTCAAGTAGGCTTCATGTCGGAGATGCAGGGATAATTCAAACTACAAAAAAATCTATCAACGTAATCTAACATATAAACAAACTGAAAGAAAAAATTACATGAACATCTCATTAGATGTTGAAAAGGCCTTTGAAAAAGTCCAATACCCCTTCATGTTAAAAGTATTAGAAAGATCGAGGATACATGGCACATACCTAAACATAATCAAAGCAGTATATGGCAAGTCAATAGCTAATAACAAATAAAATGGGGATAAACTTAAGGCAATTCCACTAAAATCAGGGATAAGAAAAGGCTTCCCTCTCTCTCACCATCTTTTCAATACAGTCATTGGAGTTCAAGCCAGAGCAATATGAGAACTAAGGAGATCAAGAGTATACAAATTGGAAAGGAAGAAGTCAAAGTATTGTTATTTGCAGATGATGTAATATATATATATATATATATATATATATATATATATATATATATGACACCCAAAATTCTTTTTTTCTTTTTTTTAATTAATCACTCTATTAGTTTACATCTCAAATGATATCCCACTTCTCGGTTAACCCCTCAACCAACCCCCCATCCCATGATTGCCAACTTCCCAGTTACCCTTCCACCAACTACCCCCATCCTATATCCACCCTCCACCTCCGCTTTGCCTGTATGAGAGTGCTCCTCCACCCACCCACATTCTCCCACCCCACCCATCTAGTATCCACCTACACTGGGGCATCAAACCTCCCTAGGAGCAAGAGCCTCTTCTCTCATTGGTGTCAGGAAAGGCCATTCTCTGCTACATAAGTATCTGGAGCCATGGTTCACTCCAGGTACACTCCTTGGCCAGTAGGAGAGCTGGGTGTTCAGCCCACCCTATGTTGTTATTCCAATAGGGTTGCAATCCCCTCTGCTCCTCCAGTTCTTCCACCAGCTTCCTTAGACTTCCAAAATTCTATCAGAGATCTCCTACAGCTGGTAGACAACTTGAGCAAAGTGGCTGGATATAAAATTAACTCAAAAAAAAAAAAAAACCAACAACCCTCCTTCATACAAATGATAAATGGGCAGAGAAAAATTAGGGAAATAACATCCTTCACAATACTCATAAATAATATAAAATACCTTGGTGTAATACTAACCAAGAAAGTGAAAGCTCTGTATGACAAGAACTTCAAGTCCCATGAAAAAAAGATAGAGGATTTTTCCCCAGAAGATGGAAAGATCTCTGATGATCATGGATAGGTAAGATTAACATAATGAAAATGGGCATCTTACCAAAAGCAATCTACAGATTCAATGCCATTCCCCATCAAAATTTCAACACATTTTTTCACAGACATGAAAAGAGCAATTTTTAACTTCATATGGAAAAGCAAAAATTCCAGGATGCCAAAACAATCTTAAACAATAAAAGAACCTCTGGAGCAATCAAAATCTTTAGTAACCCTAGAACAGATATAGGGATAATATCCAAAATATTAAAAGGACACAAAAAGTTAGACTCCCAAAAAAACAGATAACCCAATTTAAAAACTGGGTGAGAAGCTAAACAAAGAATTTTCAACAGAGGAATCTCAAATGTCCTGAAGCACTTGAAGAAATGTTCAACATCCTTAGACATTCAGGGAAATAAAAATCAAAATGACCCTGAGATTCTACCTTACATCAATGAGAATGACTGAGATCAAACCCCCAAGGGATAGCACATGCTGTTGTGGATGTGGAGTAAAAGGAGCTGGCCTCTGTTTCTGGTGGGAATGCAAACTGGTACAACCACTCTGGAAATCAATCTGGCAGTTCCTCAGAAAACTGGAAATAATTCTATTTCAAGGTACCACTTGGGCATTTACCCAAAAAATGCTCCAACATAGCAAATGACGTGTTCCACTATGCTCATAGCAGTCTTACTCATAATAGCCAAAAACTAGAAGCAACACAAATGTCTCTTAACCAAAGAATGGATACAGAAAATGTGGTTCATTTACACAATGGAATACTATTTAGCTATTAAAAACAAGGACATAATGAATTTTCCAGACAAATAGATGGAACTAGAAAATATCCTGAGTGAGGTAATGCAGACACAAAAGGGCTTGCAAGGTATGTACACACTGATAAGTGGATATTTACCAAATGTATACAATACTCATGATACAACCCACATACCACAAGAAGTTTAACAAGAAGGAAGGCCCAAGTGAGGATGCCTCAGTTTCACTTAGAAGGGGAACAAAATAACCACAGGAGGCAGAGTGAAGTAAGGATGTGGGTGTGAGAGAAGATGAAGAAAAGAAAAATGAGGGCAGGATCAGGTATGGGGAAAGACAAGAGAAGAAGCCCAGAGGGGCATAAGAATGAATAGAAAATGCAGATGCTAGGTTTGGGAGAGGGGAAATCTAGAAAGCCCCAGAGAACTGCGGTGTGGGAAGCTCCTGGGACTCAATGGGAATGCCCTTAGCTGAAATGTCCAACAGTGGGGAGATTCACCTCCAATGGACAGGGCCCACAGGGGCAGTATGGAGTCACCAACTCACCCTCAAAATTTTTGATCCAGAATTGTTCTTGACTAAAAGAAATACAGGGGGCTGGAGAAATGGCTCAGTGGTTAGAAACACTGACTGCTCTTCCAGATGTCCTGAGTTCAATTCCCAGCAACCACATGGTAGCTCACAACCATTTGTAATGGGACTCCATGCCCTCTTCTGGTGTGTCTGAAGACAGCGACAGTATACTTGAATACATAAAATAACTATTTCTTGAAATAAATAGATAGATAGAAGATAGATAGATAGATAGATAGATAGATAGATAGATGATAAATAGATGATAGATAGATGATAGATAGATAGATAGATAGATAGATAGATAGATAGATAGATAGATAGATGCAGGGGAAATGGAGCAGAAACTAAAGGAAAGGACATCCAATAACCAATGCAACTTGGGATTTATCCCATAAGTGGGCACCGAACCCTGATTCTATTACTGATGCTATGTTGTACATGTAGACTGGAGTCTATCATGGCTGTCTTCTGAGAGACTGTACCAGCTGCTGACTGAGACAGATGCAAATACTTACAGCCAATCATTTGACAAAGGTCAGGGACTCCTATGGAAGAGCTAGGGGAAGGATTGAAGTAGCTTTGGGATGGCAACCCCATAGGAAGAACAACAGTATCAACTAACTACAAACCTTGGGAGATACCAGAGACTAAGCCACCAACCAAAGAGCAAACATGGGCTGGTCCATGGCCCCCAACACTTATGTAGCAGAGGACTGTCTTGTCTGGTCTCAGTGGGAGAGAATTCATCTAATTACATAGGGACTTGATGCCCTAGGGAAGGGAAATACCCAGGGGTGGGTAGATGGGTGAGGAGAATCCTCACAGAGATAAAGAAAGGATGGAGTGAAGAACTCTGGAAGAGGGGTCTGGAAGGAGGGGCAACATTTGAAATGTAAATAAATAAAATGATTAATAAAAAAAGAAAATAGAAAGATCTCTTACATTTATGGATCAGTAGAATTAACATAGAGAAAAATGGCCATCTTACCAAAAACAATTTACAGATTTGATGTATTCTCATCAAAATTTCAGCATATTTTTTACAGACCTTGAAAGAGAATTTCTCAACCTTTTGCAGGGAAAAGAAAACAAAACAGGATAACCAAAAAAATTTTTGAACAATAAAAAAACCTCTGGAGGAATTACCATCCCTGACCACAAACAGTACTATAGAGCAATAGTGATATAAAAATCACATGGTATTGGTACGGAAACAGATGGTTGATCAATGGGATATGATTAAAGACCCAGAAATAATCCTACATGTCTATTGATTCTTGATTTTTACAAAGAAGTCACAACCATACAGTGGAAAAAAGAAAGCATCTTCAACAAAAGATGCTGCTCTAACTGGGGTTCTTAGTATAGAAGAATGCAAATTGATACATATTTATCACCCTGCACAAAGGTCAAGTCCAAGTAGATTAAAGACTTCAAAATAAAACTAAATATATTGAATCTAATAAAAGAGAAAGTGGAAAATAGCCATGAACTGACTGGCACAGAGGAAAAATTCCTGAACAGAATATTAATGGCTCGGGTTCTAAGATCAACAATTGATAAATGAGACCTCTTGCAACTCAAAGGCTTCTGTAAAGTATAGGACACCATCAATAATACGAAACGGCAGACTACAAATTGGGAAAAGATCTTTACTAACCCTAGAACTGATAGAGGTTCTAAACATGTAAAGAATTCAAGAAGTTAGAATCCCAAAGGCAACCCAATTTAAATATTGGGTACAGAGCTAAACAGAATTCTCAACAGAGGAATCTTGAATGCACTGAAGCACTTGGAGAAATGTGGAACATCCTTAGTCATCAGAGAAATGCAAATTAAGATGACCTTGAGATCCCACATTACATCAATCAGAATGGCTAAGACCAGAAACTCAAGTGACAGCATGTGCTGTTGAAGATGTGGAGAAATGAACACTCCTCTGTTGCTAGTGGGACTGAAAACTGGTACAACCACTTAGGAAATCCATCTGGCAGCTCCTCAGAAAGTTAGAAATAGTTCTATCTCAAGGCCCAGCAATATACTCCACTCCTGAGGATATACCCAAAAGATTCTTCACCGTAACAGAAGGACACATGCTTTACCATGTTCATAGCAGTCTTATTCATAATAGCCAGAAGCTGGAAGCCATGCAGATGTCCATCAGCCAAAGATTAGATACAGAAAATATGGTTCATTTACACAATGGAATACTATCCAGCTATTAAAAACAAGGACATCATGAAGTTTGCAGCACTTGAGTGAAGTAACCCAGATGTAAAAGAACATGCACAATATGTACTCACTGATAAATGAATATTAGCCATAAATACTCATGATACACCCCACAGACACAAATGGCTAAACAAGAAGGAAAACCCAGTAAGGATGTTAAATCCCAGTTAGAAGGGAAACAAAATAGCCAGGGACGGCATAGGGAGGGAGGGATCTACCTGGTGGCAGAGAGGGAGGAGAGGGAATAGGGGCAGGATCAAGTATGAGAAGAGACCAGAGTTTGCTGGATCCAGCATGGCTGTATAAGGGGTGGTGTGACACAGTTCCTGCCCCTGGAGCATTGCCAGGCCACTGATTCCCATGATTCTCATATGTGCTAATGACTGCTGTTGTCCTGAAAGTGATCTACTGTCTCTTCTATTTTAGTTTCAATCTCTCTTTCTAGAGAATACACTTCTCCCATTACTCAGAGCTGATCAAGCCATAATATATGAAACACATTCAGTTCTTGAAAATGAGAAATGAAAGTGGTGAAATGAAAGGCTGTGAAGGATGAGGAACAGGCCTTCCACTTGGCCTTTGGGGACGTGCTAAAGGATTTAGACAACATAACCACAGAGGCCATAAAAACCTACAAGGTCTTTTGTAAAAATAGTTTGTAGAAATTGCCAAACTTGGCCTTGAATTTGCAATTATGAGGAGATACGTGAACCCCTTTGTCCAATGACTGCTGCGTGAATTAGCCAGGGTAAACTTGGAAACATTGAGGATAGGGTGTTAACGTAGTCTCAAGAAGAAAATGCATGGATAGGAAAAGAAACCTATAAACTACAAGCAAATGAAAGAGGGTTTCTTTTATAGGATAAAAGCTTGTATATGATTTAGGAATAAATAGTGTTAGAAGGAAAATATGTGAGGCTCTGGAATTGCTAGAAGGAGGAAAGAAAGACTAGAGGATTAAAAGATACGAGTAAGCATATAAAGTTAGTATTTCATTCTCGGGGCTACTTGAAGAATTGGAGATGACAATACCTAAAGAGACATTAGAGAAAGCTAGCTGCTTTACTTGTATAAATTTTAAAACTTTGTACGAAATTATTTTAACCATAGTAGTCTGTCACCTTTCTGTTTTTACATGAAAATAGTTACTAAAGATCGTTGTCTTCTGTACCAGGAAATGGCAAGAGCTGTCTCCAGCTACCCATGAAGAACAGGCTGTGTGAAACTATGAGGAAATGTCCTTTTGCTTTGGGTTTAGTTTTTGTTTTAAGGAAGCGGTAGTTGGGACTATTGATTCAGGACTCATAACTTATGTAAATTTCAGAATTTCTTAAAAATTATTAACACCTCTTACACAGTATGGCCGGCGACGTTAGCTAGCGCTCACTCAACTCTCTAACGGGAAAGCAGCGGACTACAAGAGACTGAACTGTATCTGCCTCTATTTCCAACAGACTCATGTTCAACTTTCGCTTACGAAAATAGCCGGGAATATTAGTCCTTTAAAAAAAAAAGTTAATATAAAATTATAGCAAAAAAAACCAACCAACCAAACAAAAATGAACCTGAACTTTAGTAACACGGATGGAACAATCCGCAGCGGAGGCAGGAGAGGCGGGAGAAGACATTTAATTTAGTTGATTTTCTGTGGTTGTTGGTTGTTTGCTAGTCTCACGGTGATGGAAGATGCACAGTTTTTTCGAAGGGATAGAGAAACTGGCGGAGGTCTGGTGTTCCAGACAGCAGTCTTACGCAAGCCAGGGATCTGGGGACCTTCGTACCATCCCAAGATCTTAGTGGGCTGTCCTTTTGAAGGATGTGCAGTGCTCAATCATAAGTGTGACAAAGACTGACAAGCGGGAAGCTTATGTACTCAGTGAAAGTATCATGTTTGTTCCAAGAGACGTTTCATTTTGAAGACATGTGGTACCACCCTCTTACTGAAAGCACTGGTTCCCCTGTTGAAGCTTGCTCAGGATTACAGGAGGTTTGACGCAATTCAAAGTTTCTTTTTATTCTCATAAGAATTTCATGAAGCTTCACCAAGGGTACCCACACCGGAATTTCCAGGAAGAAATCCAGTTTCTTAATGCAGTTTTCCCAAAAGGAGCAGCGTATTGTATGGGATGAATGAATTCTGACTGTTGGTACTTGTATACTTTGGATTTCCCAGAGAGCCAAGATCAAGCAGCCAGATCAAACCCTGGAAATTCTGATGAGTGAGCTTGACCCAAGCAGTTATGGACCAGTTCTACATGAAAGATGGTGTTACTGCAAAGGCTGTCACTCATGAGAGTGGAATTCGTGACCTGATACCAGTTTCTGTCATTGATGCCACACTGTTCAATCCTTGTGGCTACTTGATGAGTGAAATGAAATCGGATGGAACATGTTGGACTATTCACATCACCCCAGAACCAGAATTTTCTTATGTTAGCTTTGAAACAAACCTAAGTCAGACCTCCTATGACAACCTGATCAGGAAAGTTATGGAAGTCTTCAAGCCAGGAAAATTTGTGACCACCTTGTTTGTTAATCAGAGTTCTAAATGTCGCACAGTGCTTTCTTCACCCCAAGAAGATTGACGACTTTAAACGTCTTGATTGCCAGAGTGCTATGTTCAACAATTACAGTTTTGGTTTTTACCAGTTTTGCTAAGAAACAGCAACAACAGCAGAGTTGATTAGGAAAAATGAAGAAGAAAAAACGCAAAACGAGAAGACACACAGGAGGTGGTGGCGGGTTTCTAGATGTTGATCCTGGGGGCCATGCTGACCAGGACCACCACCCTGTAGTTGCAGAAAGCCCTGGGTGTAATGATGGTGTAATCATTTTGAAGTGTGTGCATTATTATACCAAGGAGTTAGCTATCTTGCATGAATGCTCTCTTCTGTGTTTAGGTGTTCTATGCCACTCTTGCTGTGGAACTGAAGTGCGTGTGGAAAGGAACTTTGACTGTATGAATCTTTACGACACTTGTGAAAATGATTTGATTTGGTTTATGCACAGCGTAATATTTCTGCTGGCATCATCTAAAATCCCCCACAGGCAAGGCTTTCATCCCCATTAGATGCCGCCTCAGCTGACCATCTGCGACTGTTCTATTAAATTGCCAGAGTTTTTACATCATTACCTCCACTTTCTAGAGCATATTCTCTACTGAGGTTATTCAGAACCAATTTTTACTTCATACAGGTGATTTATGCAATGGCAATTAAAGTTTTTCTTCCACACATTGAGTCTTTGTAAGAAAATGATTCCAGTTGCTTGTTTTGTGTTCTACTGTTTTAATAGTTGCTCCTGCATTTATAGTCCTATGGTTTTTTCACCACCCCTGATGAAGCAATACACGGTTACACTGTGGTCTTACTATAATCTTTCACCCCAGATGAGTTTGGAAAATGGTCCCTTGCTCAATTTTTTCCCTAAGACATAAGAATGTGGCCTCCTTATTGGCATGAACTTTTGTGGAAGATAAATGACAAAACTGAATTTGTCAAATGAAAAGAATTTAGTCTCTGGGGTGAATAGCAAGGAGAAACCATTAAAAAAAGAAAACTCCATGGAAATGATGTGCACTTTAATTAGCTTTAATGGAGTGCCTACCATGCCTTCACTAACTTACTAAGAAGTGATAGGAATGTCCTCTAAGTCAAAGCAGAAAGTTGATCCTAAACATTCTGACCTCAGTAAGTACCGCCATTGCCACCAATCTTTCCTAAAGGAGAATCTGTGGTTTCCATTCACTTGTTCTGACGTGGGCTGTTCTCTGTGGTCTTCCTTTCACCATGGTATTCAGATCACATGAATGGCTTGACCAGAGGGAGGACTCTTCAGGTTACTCAGCCAGATAGTGAATGTCTGAGTGGATGAACAATATTCTGAATCTACTTAATGGCACTAGAAATATGGGCATTTGCAAAAACTATGGGATTTAAACAGAAAAGAACAAACCGGGCTAAGCTCCCTGTTTATTGCCCCTCCTCTTTTCTTGGTAGTTTCTGGACTGACGCAGGGATGTTTTGTTCCTTCTGTATTTATAATGAAACACTCTTTTTTAGTGTTTCGAAACGTAGAATCGACTTGGTTTGAAATCAAGTGGTTGGAACACTGCCTGATTTTTACTTTATACACAGTGTTGAGTGAAAGCTTCATTGGGGGAAGCTTTCAGTCAGCTTTATCAGTCTGATTCTGTAATGAGCACAGCACCTGTTTTGAACTGCTATGTGGAGGACCAGTGCTTATTTAAGCTGGATTTTGTAACCCAGTAGATTTTGGATTGAGGTATGATTTCCCCATCTTTTAAAACTGAGAATTCTAATGTTGGAAGTTTCAGAAGTTTGTGTGGAACAAAGCCTAGAGAAGAGACTGTAGGTGGACTGGTGATCTAGTGTAATTACAGGTGGAGAAGTTTTGGTGCTATGATTTCTCCTTGTTGGTGCTGGACTTTTAATCAGCTGAACTGTATTTCTGTAAGCTTCAATAAAAGTTTGCATAATTTTCTAGCAAAAAAGTTATTAACAGTGATTAAAGCCTTGATGATGTAACTTTGATAAATAAACGACTGGGTTCAGGCTTTCTGATAAGAAAGGAGAAGTAGGAAGAATCCTAGAGAAAAGAGAAAGCACTTGAACTGACAGCTTGCATCCACTATTGATTCCAAGTCATCCTTGAATTAGTGTTGCTCCCATTTCCCCCTCTCTCAAAACCCTCCTCATGCTGAGGCTGGACATTGGCAGGATATAGGTCCTAAAGTCCAGGAGAATGAATGGAAAGATGCATCTGCTAGAGTTTGGGGTTGAGGGTAGGAGAAATCTCTAGGAAGTCCCAGAGATCTGATATGGTGGGGTGCTCCCAAAATTCAATGCAGGTGACTTTAACTAAAATGCCCAACAGTGTGGAGATGAAACTTGAAGAAACCACCTCCGATAGATAGACAGGATCCCCAGTGGAGGGATCAGAACACCAACCCACATATAAAACTTTCAACCCAAAATTGTTCCTGTCTAAAAGAAATACAGGGACAAAAAATGAAGCAGAGACTGAAAAAAATAGTCGACCAGTGACCAGCCCAACTTGAGATCCATCCATAGACAGGCACCAATCCCTGACACTATTACTGATGCTATGTTGTGCTTGGGGACAGGTGTATAGACTGGCTGTCCTCTGAGAGGTTCTACCCAGCAGCTGACTGAGACAGATGCAGATACTCACAACCAAGCACTGGAGGGAGGTTGAGGACCTGTATGGAAGAGTTTGGAGAAGGATTGGAGGATAGCAACCCCACAGGGAGATCAACAGTGTCAGCTAACCTGACTCCCTGGGAGCTCTGAGAGACTGAAGCACCAACAAAAAAGCATACATGTGCTAGTCCGAGGCCCCTGGCACATATATAGCAAATATCGTCAAACCTCGGTGGAAGATGTGCCTAATCCTGTAGAAACATGATGCCCCAGGGTAGAAGGGCAAAGGGAGTGAGGATGGGGAAAACTCTGTGATGGAGGACCAGGAGGGGGCAGCATTTGGATGTAAATAAATATTTAATTAATAAAAATGATAAAAACAAAACCAAACAAAAGCAATTGGGGAATTATGAACATGTAATATTTTCATAAATGATAAGACAAACTGCAAAAGACCACTTTAATCATCACCTAGAAACAAAACTATGTTAATAAATGAAAATAAAGAAGTTATTGAGAAAACAACTGAAGTAATAAATAAAATATTTTTCAAAATTATTCTACATACAAAACTTTACATTAAAAGACTTGTGTTTTGATTGGCTGACTCAAACAAAGAAATGGTATTTTCTAATTTTTTTGAAGACTTCTAATTTGTGATTTTATTCATAATAAATACAAATGATGCATACCTTTACTCCGGCACCTGACAGAGAGAGAGAGACAATGGGGTCTCTCAGAGTTCCAGGACAGTCAAAACAATACAGTGAAATCTGTTTTTTATAAAATGAGAACCCAAGAATTAGTGAAGAGAAAAGTGAAAGTTATAGGGTATTGGTGAAACATAAATGAGGTGGGAATAAGAGGGAGAAGGGAAAATAATGTAACAGTAGTAGGGACCAGGAAAGTAAGAGGAGAAGAACGTGAAGGAGGTGGAGACCAAAGGTACAGAAATATGGCTACAAAATCAACAAAAACAAACTTAGATGAGGCATGCTGTTAAAGTAAAATGGAGAAAGAAAGTGAAAATTTACAACCAAAAAAAAATTGAAGAAATCTCACATACTATCTGTGAATTTATTTAAGGTTTCAATGCACCTAAAGAGCTCCTAGTACCTTTGCCCACTAAGGTTCAGCTGTTTTTCCAAGTACTCCCCTCCCCAAATAAAAGGCCAAACCCTAAATATATTTCTCACCCTGAGGTCCAGATAATAAAGGACCTCCTGCCCTACCAGAGATACACCTTCTCACAGGTTGAAACTGGGCCCAGGAGAAGATCCTGAACTCCAGCCCATCCAACCCATCCATACCCAGAGTCAGCTTGACTCTCAGGAGTTCTGACACACACAGACTCACAGGTGAGTCCCCAGCTGACCACAATACCTGGCCTAACTGGGACCAGAGTACACAGAGCATCCTGCCCTGCTGGATACACATCTTTCTTCTGGTTCATAACCGCACCAGGGAGCACATCATATGCTCAAGCACCCTCAATCCCCCACATAAAGAGTCAACTTGACTCCCCAGGAAGTCTGCAACAGCCAGGTTCAGAAATCAGGTGCTCCAGACATCCTCCCACACCCAGAGACAGCCTGATCCAAGGAGGCTTAACATGACCAGGCTCACAGGAGAGACAGGTTCCAGTCAGAGGCAGCAAGGGCAGTTAATAACAGAGGGAAACAGATGGTGAAAGGCAATTGCAAGAACATAAACAATAGAAATCAATGCCATGTGGCAACATCAGAATCCAATTCTCCCATCACATCAATCCCTGGATACCCTAACACATCTGTAAAGCATAATTCTGATCTAAAATTCAATCTCATGAGGATGACAGAGGACCTTAAGGAAGACATAAATAACTCCCTTAAAGAAAACAGGAGAACACAGGTAAAAAGGTAGAAGCCTTTAAAGAAGAAATATGTAACTCCCTTAAAGAAATAAAGGAAAACACAATCAAACAGGTAAATGAATTTAACAGAACAATCCAGGATCTAAAAATGGAAATATCAACATTGAAGAACTCACAAAGGGAGACAGCTCTGGAGATGGAAAACCTAAGAAAAATATCAGAAGTCACAGATTCAAGCATTACCAACAAAATACAAGAGATAGAAGAGAGAATCTCAGGTGTAGAAGATACCTTAGAGATATTGACACAAAGTCAAAGGAAATATAAAGTGAAAAGCTCCTAGCCCAAAAAAAAAAAAAAATCCAGGAAATTCAAGAAACAATAAAAAGACCAAACCTAAGAATAAAGAGTATAGAAGAGAATCAAGATTCCCAATTCAAAGGGCCAGTAAATATCTTCAACAAAATCCTAGAAGAAAAAATCCCTAGCATAAAGAAAAAGATGCCCATAGACTTACAAGAAGCCTACAGAATGCCAAGTCAATTGAAATTTATTCTGACACATGATAATCAAAACAACAAAAGCACAGAGCTAAGAAAGTATTAAAAGCGATAAGGGGAAAAGGTCAAGAAATATATAAAGGCAGGTCAATCAGAATTACAGCAGACTTTCTTTATAGTGTCTCAACAGAAACTATAAAGGCCAGAGATCTAGAGTAGATATTAGAAGAACCTAAGAGAACAAAAATGCCAGCCCAGGATACTATACCAAGCAAAACTCTCAATTATCGTAGATGGCGAAACCAAGATATTCCATGACAAAAACAAATTTAAACCATATTTTCTTTTACTAAACAAGCCCTTTGTAGGATAATAGAAGGAAAACTCAAACACAATGAGGAAAACTACACCCAAGAAAAACCAAAAACTTAAGCTATTCAAAACAAACTCCAAAGAACCACACAAACACAGTTCCACCTCTAACAGCAGAATAACAGAAAGCAACAATCATTAGTCCTTAATATCTCTCAGTATCAATGAACTCAGTTCCCCCAAGAAAAAGACACAGGCTAACAGACCGGATACATAAACAGGATCCAGCATTTTGCTGCATACAGGAATCACACATACACCAGTGACAAAGACAGACACTAACTCAGAGTAAAAGGCTGGAAAAAACCTCCAAGCAAATGGTCCCAAAAAACAAGTTGGAGGAGGCATTCTAATATCAAATAAAACCAACTTTCAACTAAAAGTTATGAAAAAAGATGGGGAAGGAGACTTCATACTCATCAAAGGAAAAATCCACCAAGATGAACTACCAATTCTGAACATTTATGCCCCAAATACAAGGACACCCACATTTATAAAAGAAACATTACTAAAGCTCAAAGCACACAGTGCACCTCACACAATAATGCTGGGAGACTTCAACACTGCACTCTTACCAATGGACAGATCATGAAAACAAATGAATTTAACAGATTTAACAGAACTAAAATATATATATATATACCTTCTTGTCAGCACCTAATGGAACCTTCTCCAAAACTGACCATATAATCAGACACAAAACAAGTCTCAACAGTTAAAAGAAGATTGAATTAATGCCATGCATTCTACCAGATCACCATTGACAAAGGCTGTTCTTCAATAACAACAGAAACAACAGAAACCCCACATACTCGAGGAAACTGAACAACTCTTTACTCAAGGGCAACTTGGTCAGGGAAGAAATAAACAAAGAAATCAAAGACTTTCTAGAATTTATAAAAATGAAGACACAGCATACCTAAACTTATTGGACACAATGAAAGCAATGCTAAGAGGAAAAGTCTTATCTCAGAATACCTTCATAAAGAAATTGGAGAGATCCGACACTAGCAGCTCAACAGCACATCTGAAAACTCTAAAACAAAAAGAAGTAAACACACCCTAGAGGAGTAGACTCAAATTCAAGGCTTAAATCAACCAAATAGAAACAAAGAATCAACAAAACTAGGAACTGCTTCTGTGAGAAAATCAACAACATAGATAAACCCTTTGCCAAAATAACTAGAGGGCACAGAGACAGTATTCAAATAAATAAAATCAGAAAAGAAAAGAGAGACATACAACAAAAACTGAGGAAATTAAAACAATCATCAGATCCTGCTACAAAAGGATATGCTCAACAGAACTGAAAAATGTGCATGAATAGATGGTTTGTTAGATAGAAACGAGGTACCAACGTTAAATTAGAATCAGATAACCCCAAAGGAAATAGAAGCAGTCATTAAAAGTCTCCCAACCAAAAAGAGCCCAGGGCCAGATGCTTTTAATGCAGAATTCTATCAGACCTTCAAAGGAGACCTAATACCAATATTTCTCAAACTAATCCACAGAATAGAAACAGAAGGAACACTACCTAGTTCTTTCTATGAAGCCACAGTTATGCTGATACCTAAACCACCCAAAGACCCAACAATGAAAGAGAACTTCAGACAAAAATATTCAATAAAATTCACGAAAATCGGAGGCCTGGTGAATTGGGGTGGGTTTGGGACATCTTCTTGGAGATGGAGGAGAAGGAATGGGATGAGAAACTGTCAGAGGGTGAACTGGGATGGGGATAAGGACTGGACTGTAAACAAAAAGATTAAAGGTAATTTTTTAATGGGGTAAATAGCTAAACAAAAAATTCACAACTGAGGAATATCGAATGGCCAAGAAGCACCTAAAGAAATTTCCTTAGTCATCAGGAAAATGCAAATCAAAACAACACTGAGAATCCTTCTCACAAAAACTCAAGTGACAAAGACGCTGGCAAGGTTGTGGAGTAAGAGGAACACTCTTCCATTGCTGGTAGGATTGCAAACTGGCACAAGCACTTTGGGAATCAATTTGACAATTCCTCAGAAAACTGGAAATAGTTCTACATAAAGAACTAGCTGTACCACTCACTACTGGGCATATACCCAAAAGATGTTCCAATACATAACAAGGGCATATTCTCCACTATATTCATAGCAGCCTTATTAATAATAGCCAAAGCTGGAAACAACCCAGATATCCCTCAATGGAAGAATGAATACAGAAAATGTGGTACATTTACACAATGGAGTACTACTCAGCTGTTATAAAATGATAACTTTGTGAATTTTGCAGGCAAATTCATGAAACTAGAAAATAATCATCCTGAGTGAGGTAACCCAGACCCAAAAGGACACTCATGGTATGTACTCACTTATAACTGTATATTAGCCCAAAAGCTCAGAATACCCACGATACAACTCACAGACCATATGAAGCTAAACAAGAAGGAAGACCAAAGTGTGGATACTTCAGTCCTACTTAGTAGGCATAACAGTAATCATGGGAGGTAGAAGGAGGGAGGGACCCGAGAGGGAGACAGGAAGGTGAGGGAAAAGGTGGGTAGGGCAGGATCAGGTATGGGAAGAGACAAGTGAGAAGTCCAGATGGTCAGGAGAATGAATAGAAATACATAGAAATGGGGGTGGGGAGATGGGGGAAACCACTGGAAAGGCCCAGATGCCAAGGAAGAGATTCCCTGGATCCAAAAGGGATGACATTAGCCAAAATGCCCAACAAGGGGGAGATAGGACCTGAAGAGACAACCTCCATTAGATAGGCATGACCCCCAGTCGTAAGATTGTCCACAGAGACAAAATGGAGCAGAAACTGAAAGAAAGTCCATCCAGAGACCACCCCACCTAGGGATCCATCCCATCTGCAGACACCAAGCTCTGAAACTATTGCTGATGCCAAGAAGTGCTCCCAGACAGGAACCTAGTATGGCTGTCCTCTGAGAGACTCCACCAACATCTGACTAAGACAGATGCAGATACTCACAGCCAACCATCAAACTGAGCCCAGAGACCCCAATGGAAGAGTTAGGGGAAGAACTGAAAGAGCTAAAGAGAACTGCAACTCCATAGGAAAAAACCAGTATCAACTAACCAGAAACCCCAGAGCCCCCAGGGACTAAACCATCAACCAAGGAGCATACATGAAGGGTCTATGGCTTCAGCTACTTATGTAGCATAGGATGGCCTTATCTGGCATCAGTGGGAGGGAAGGCCCTTGGTCCTGTGGAAGCTTGTTGTCTCAGTATAGGGGGATGCTAGAGGGGTGAGACTGGAGTGGGGGGTGGTTGAGCAGTCTCATAGAGACAAAGAAGGGGGGATGGGTTGGGCTGGTTGTAGAGGCGAGACTGGGAAGTGGGACAACTTTGAAATGTAAATAAATAAAATAACCAATAAATAAAAATAAATTTAAAAAGTCACTTTTCTGTGTTCAGTGACAAGAAGGGTCACTAAAACTTCCCATAACCTTTTTTTTTTTCAGTTTAATTTGTGCTGTCATTCTCTTAGGTAATAATTTAGTTTATGAATTTTAGAATTGAATGCACTTGGCAGCAGTGCAGTATACCAGACCAGAGTGAGAATGCAAATATTTTCTATCACTTCAGATGTTTTTAAAAAACTACTTTATCTATATTTCTTTGTAAATGAATGGAATTATAAATGGTGTTGAGTCAACCAACATGGGTGCTGGGAATTGAACTTGGTTCCTCTGGGAGAGTAGTGAGTTTCTTAAGCACTTAGCTACCTCTACTGCCTTTTCTTTAGTGTTTTAAATTTTATTATCTTTTTATTTGACTTTTTGTCTGTATGAATGTATATATGTATGTGCACCATATATGTGCAATGCCCACTGAGGTAAGAAGAGGGCATCAGATCCTCTGCGACAGGAATTGGTTGTGAGTCACTATGTCAGTGCTGGGAATTGAATCCTGAAACTCTGTAAGAGAATAAAGTGCTCATAACCTGACTCTACTTAATCTCTTTTAAACTCACGTTGCCACTTTCTCCTGAGTCATCCTATAACAACAGTGATTATTTTCGTGTATGGTCTTGGATAGCCAGTTAGGAGATAAAGGGAAGAAAGGCAATGACAGTGATTCTGGTGCTCAGCCTTCTCACCCAGGACCAAATATAAGACCATTATGACTCAACCACAGGGAAGAGGGAGTGTCGTGCTAAAGGCATTGTGAGGAAACATGGTGAAGCAGCAGGTGAGATACATGTTAGGTACAGGACAATGCTGTTTTTTCTAGTTGAGAAGGGAGAGGTGATGAAGTGAAAACTCAACTTCTGAACTGCCCAGGTCACTTAAAAAGGTAAGAAAGGACAGATTCTTATTCTGACCCATGTGCCGCAACACCCTGGTTTCTAGGCTTTTAGTCTCTGTTCATAACTCCTCTTATTCTCCTATGTTTCTAGAAATTTATTTCTTTTACTTTTGAGATTACAATATATTCTATTACTCCCACTTTATTTTCCCTCTTTAAGCACTTCTGTGTTTATGTAATACAATGACTTGAGTTTATCATTGTTTTTGTTGTTAAAACTCTCAAGTCTATACTGTCTACACTCCATAAGTACACAACACTCATTATCCTCCTGATCTCTTGAGACTTCCCAATTTTAGAATATCCAATACATACATTACATATACATATACATATACATATACCATATATATATATATATATATATATATATATATATATATATATATATATATATATACCTGTTTAAAGAATAAGTCTGGAGATACTCACCTGTGACTATCGTGTCTAGAGGGTCACTTGGCTCTGACCACACATGAGTATGTAGACTGGGAGAACTGTAACATCTGTAGGTCCCAGCATATGCAACAGTCATGGGAGATATGGAGATGTTGGCCTGGGAGCCACCAGCGTAAGACTGTCCAACAAGATACATGTAGACTTCTTCTACCCCTTCTCTATACACAACCAGAATGAAGGTTTCAAACATTGTTTCAGAACAGCATTGCAATATCACCATGTCTCTTGATTTAATCTGAAGAGGTGGTAGGGCCAATAGGGCGGGCTTTCTGTAGACTTTTAAAAACGAAGAGATTGTGAGTTTGGGAGTCACCCTTCCCCGTGCCACCTCATGGAAACTGGAATAACAGAGGTTCTCCCACCTCATGTTTTTCCTGCCAATCATTCTCTCCTGTAGCTATGTCTCCCTATCCACGCACTTGTCCATTTCTTTCCAGGTTTTAGTCAATTCTTTAATACTTTCAGACTCCACTCAACAGGAGTCGTCCCACACAAGTAGCTGTAGTATTCATTTAACCCTACAGATTTACGTTATCAATGATGGATGAAGGTAGAAAACATGAAATGCTGGGCTTCAGGCTGCCCTTTAAATCCATTTCATGTTCTTTTGGAAAAAAGTAGAATCCTTAGCAGGCTATGTCTTAGAAGTAAGACAGCTGACAGGAGCTTTCCTGTCTCCCTCCTGATCCTGGACTGCTTCAACTGGTCTGTCTGGAGCTTGTCTATGATCCCAGCTCAAACAGGGCAGCCATGATTATGAATCCATGAACCACCACCTCCTCTCAGCCTAAGGACATCATCAGTACCCTGGCCACACTGGTCTTTTAGCATCAATTATCTTCCTGCTTGTCTTTGAGTTGGGTATATTTTTAGATACTAACTACTGATGTTAGAAATGATCACAAATACGGCATAGGAAAAGAATATATGTGTGATATCTTACAGTTCTGGAGGTGAGAAGTCCGAAATGAGCCCAATGGTACTAGTTTTATGGTTTAAGGTCTGCATTTCTTTCAAAGGGGCAGGAGGAGAATATGTTTCTTTTTCTTTTCCAGGTTTTATAAACCTCCAGCACTCTGTGACTTGAGGACACTTTATTTTCAGAACCAGAAGAATGGAGTATGTCTCAAGCTGCCTTGCTCTGACCTTCACTATCCTCCTTCTTCTCCTTTATGAGATATTGTAGCTACTCTGGCCTATGTGGACTATCCTGGTCATTTTTTTTTCATTTTAAAGTCAACTCATTAAAACGTGAATTGCATCTTCAACCTCTTTCCCCCTTCCATACGGGAGTTGTTGTACACAAACTCTGGTAAAAACTCACCAGCATCTCAGGTGAACATTAGTGTCTTCTGAGTGCGCTATCCCTCATAACCTACTCATCTCATTTTAAGCCCCATCTCTTACAGATTTCTCCATCACAAACGTACCCATCTTTGGAATCAAGAGTTTTACACATGAATTTTAGGTAGGGGTTAAACAACCAAACCATCAAACTACATGGAAAATATTCATAGGATCTTGGGGTGAGAATATGAATTTCATTAGGGGAACACTGTTCTGACTGCCTTAGCATCCACTCCCCTGTCGTGATTTCTGACAATATGTTTGGGAGGTCAGGATCAAAGCCCTGACATCTGTAAGTTCACACATGTGCTGTGGTTACAGGGTACATATCAAAGCTGTGTTGAAATATGATGTCTTGGAACTCCAGGATGTGGACTGCATCTTTCTTGACCAAATGGAACATTTCAAACTCAAGCTGAGATTGACACTGCATTGTCACATGCCCTCCAATGTAAACCAGGGGACTTGGCCAGACAGACAGGATGCACTTGTTAGAAACCTCTGTGAAGAGAGAATGGCCTGGTCTTAGAAATAAGGAGGCAGCAGCACCTCCTTATTTTTGTGCTCATTGTCTCTCCTTGTATATATTTCTAAGGTTTCTTCCAAACCAATTACCCAGAACTACCTGATGATACTATACCTACTGAAACTTTTGAGCAAATACTGCTTAAGACATCCAATGCATTATGAAAATAAATTACATATAGAAATGTATAGAATGAGATGGCATCATATTGCCTCAAAATAAAAGCATTAATTATTTGAGTCTAAGTTGGAATAATCTGGAAGCCCAGGACATAGTACAAAGTTCCTCCACATCTTCTGATACAATAATATCTGACTTTCATATGCTCCATCATCATGGGTGTTTTGGGGAACTTGCATTCACATCTGGTCTTGAAAGGGACTACTGTTCCAAGCATAGTGCCCTTCATCCATTATATAAATGACATCATTTTTCCTAAACGCTAAGGAAGAACTCTTACAGTCTCTGACAGTCTTCAGTACTGATTGAGTCAACCAAGGAAAGAGTCTCTGGGGTTCTGGTACAGTATCAGAGAGCATATTTCCAGGTCTCCCACTTTCCTGTTTATAAGAGATGTCACCCATAGGTCTTCCTATTAATGTATACAGCAGCCCAGTCACTCTGCAGTTTTCCTTCCTGTAAGAGAAAAATCTTTCTATATAACATTAGAAGTACTGTATGATTTGAGGTCAGACTTACCCACTTGTGCCCATGTCCTCTGGAACAGGGAGAATCTTGGAGAGAAAGACCCAGGATAGATGATACATCTCCTTCCAATAACTTGGCTCTCTGTACCCCTGACTCTACTGGGCTCTGTAAGTGAGATGTCAGAGCCCACTCAGTGAAGATGAACTCATGCCCCAATATCCACCATCCTATGGAAGGATACTCACTACTATGGAAAGATACGGCCTCCCAGGCTGATATTTGCCTCCTCTGTTGACAGGAGGCAGCACCACAACTATACAAGATTTCCTAGGAGCCCAACTTATCTGTTTTATCAGTGGACCACAGCTTGAGACAAAGCAGATGTTTGTGCCTTCTTTACATGTCATATGTGGCTCACAAATCATGATGGCTTTCAGAAAATTCTCAAGACTCCAAGTCTTGCTTTGCATACTTTTACCATTGATGTACTGGAATATGTCTTAACCCCAATTCTACTTATCCAGAACAATCAAATGTAGTTATATCAAAATAGTATCTATAGGTGTTTTTATAGAAGATTAAAATCTTCTTCCTATGTAGTATATGCACATCAAATGAGTAATAATCACAACATACATCAACATGAGATTTATGCTGTTATTTATAGAGTGGTTAATGTTATAATAATTTAATTTCCAACTAAACTGATTATGCAGTTACGTTCAGTGATAAAAATCATAAAATCCCACTTTTGGAGTTCATAGCATGTATGTTTGCATACAGCAGCATCTGAAATTTGTTTTATGACACGAGGATCCACTCCTTATTCTTTTTCTTCTTCTCTTCTTCCTGTCTCTACCCTCTCTTTTCTCTCTGTTTATCACTTTATGTTACGTAGTTTCCCATTACCCACTAGCACAATTCTGTCAGATGAAAATGCAAGTAATCTATTTCGAATAGTACAGGGGGAAAAAATGCCAGAACACTTAAGGAAAAAGAATCCCCCCAAAAAAGCACATGTCATATCCAAGACTTAAGATCAACAATGTTTTAACATCAATTCTCCCTTTTTTCCTTTTAAATATTTACTTTGGAGGAGTTCTGCAATGCTGGGGAGATGGCATAGTGACTAAGAGCAATTTTCACTCTTAAACAGAACCTGGTGTCAGTTCGCAGTACTGTAATGATGCCTCACAACTTATTATTCTGGTTAATCTGGCTAAGGGTTTATGTATCTTGTTGATTTTCTCAAAAAGCCAGCTCCTACTTTTTTTGTTGATTCTTTGTACAGTTCTCTTTGTTTCTACTTGGTTGATTTCAGCCCTGAGTTTGATTATTTCCTGCCACCCTCTCCTCTTGGGTGTATTTGCTTCTTTTTGTTTGTAGAGCTTTCACATATGCTGTTAAGCTGCTAGTGTATGCTCTCTCGGTTTCTTTTTGGAGGCACTCAGAGCTGAGTTTTCCTCTTAACATTGCTTTCATTGTGTCCCATAAGTTTGGATGTGTTGTGCCTTCATTCTCATTAAAATCTAAAAAGTCTTTAATTTTTTTTCTTTTTTTCTTCCCTGACCAAGTCATCCTTGAGAAAAGAGTTATTCAGCTTCCATGTGTGGGGGGGCTTTCTGTTGTTTCTGACATTATTGAAGGCCAGCCTTAGTCTGTGGTGATCTGAAGAATGCATGGGATTATTTCAATCATCTTGATTCTGTTGAGGCTTGCTTTGCGACCAATTATAAAGTCAATTTTAGAGAAAGTTCCATCAGGTGCTGAGAAGAAAGTGTATTCTTTTGTTTGATGAAATGTTCTAGAAATATCTGTTAAATCCATTGGGTTCATAACTTCGGTTACTTTCACTGTGTCTCTGTCCAATCTATTTAGAGTTCTATTTTTCTTGTCCAATCTATTTAGAGTTCTACGGGCTTTTGTTTCTATGATCTGGACATTGATGAGAGTGGGTAATTGAAGTCTCCCACTGTTATTGTGTGAGGTGCAATGTGTGCTTTAAAGTTTAGTAAAGGTTCTTTTATGTATGTGGGTACCCTTGCATTTCAAGTTTAGATGTTCAGAATTAAGAGTTCATCTTGATAGATTTTTCCTTTGATGAGTATGACATGTCCTTCCTCATCTTTTTTGATAACTTTTGGTTGAAAGTTGATTTTCTTCAATATTAGAATGGCTACTCCAGCTTGTTTCTTGGTACCATTTTCTTGGAAAAAAATTTCCAGCCTTTAACTCTGAGCTAGTGTCTGCCTTTGTCACTCAGGTGCATTTCCTGTATGCGGCAAAATGCTGGGTCCTGTTTACATATGCAGTCTGTTAGTCTGTGTCTTTTTATTGGGGAATTGAGTCCATTGACGGTAAGAGATATTAAGGAATAGTGACTGTTGCTTTCAGTTATTTTTGTTGTTACAGGTGGAATTATGTTGATATAGCTCTCTTCTTTTGGGTTTGTTGAAAGAAGATTACTTTCTTGCTTTTTCTAGGTTGTAGTTTCCCTCCTGTGTTGGAGTTTTTCATCTATTATCCTTTGTAATGCTTTATTTGTGGAAAGATATTGTTTAAATTTGGTATTGTCATGGAATATGTTAGTTTCTCCCTCTATGGTAATTGAGATATTTGTTGGGTATAATAGCCTGGGTGTGCATTTGTGCTCTCTTAGGGTCTGCATGACATCTGCCCAGGATCTCCTGGCTTTTAGAGTTTCTGTTGAGAAGTCTGGTGTAAGTCTGATAGGTCTGCCTTTATATGTTACCTGACCTTTTTCCCTTACTGCTTTTAATACTCTTTCTTTGTTTTGTCCATTTGGTGTTTTGATTATTATTTGATGGAAGGAATTTTTTTCTTGTCCAATCTATTTAGAGTTCTACGGGATTCTTGTATGTTCATGGGTGTCTCTTTTTTTTAGATTAGTGATATTTTGTTTTTTAATTTTGTTAAAAATTATTTACTGGCCCTTTAAGTTCAAATCTTCACTCTCTTCTATACCTATTATCCTTAGGTTTCATCCTTTCATTGTGTCCTGGATTTCCTGAATGTTTTGGGTTAGGAGCTTTTAGCATTTTGCATTTTCTTTGACCATTGTGTCAATGTTTTCTATGGTCTCTTCTGCACCTGAGATTCTCTCTTTTATCTCTTGTAGTCTGTTGGTGAAGCTTACTTGCATCTATGACTCCTGATCTTTTTCCTTGGTTTTCTATCTCCAATTTTTCTCTTTGTGATTTTTTTTATTGTTTCTATTTCTAATTTTAGATTCTGGATGGTTTTGTTCAATTCCTTTACCTGTTTCATTGTGTTTTCCTATATGTCTTTAAGAGATTTATGTGTTTTCTATTTAAGGACTTCTACCTGTTGATGTGTATTCTCATGTATTTTTAAGGGAGTTATTTATGTACTCCTCAAAGTCCTCTACTATCATCATGATATGTGATTTTAAATCAGAATCTTGCTTTTATCCAGAACTTGCTATTCTTGGAGACTTGGATTTTGATGATGCCCAGTAGCTTTGGTTTCTGTTACTTATGTTCTTACACTTGCCTCTCACCATCTGGTTATATCTGGTGTTAACCAGTCTTGCTGTCTCTGACTTTAGCTAGCTTGTTTCTCCTGTAAGCCTGTGAGCCTGTGATCTGACATGTGTCAACATTCCTGGGATACCTGCTCTCTCTGGGCAGGATTTGAATATGGAGAGTTGTGACATAGGGTTAAGTCCAAGGTGCAGATGAAAACTGGAAGCATCTCAGTTCCATGAGGTTCCATTTAGTAATTGTTGATCTTACCACCTGAGCATTGGTTTTCTGTTCAGAATGTTATCTCCTGTGCCAATGAGTTCAAAGGTATTTCCCATTTTCCCTACAATTAGGTTTGGCATATCTGTTTTTAAGGTAATACCTGTCTATTTAGATTTGAGTTTTGTGCAGGGTGATAAATATGGATCTATTTGCATTCTCCCACACACAAACAACCAGTTACACCAGCACCATTTGTTGAAGATGTTTTCTTTTATTCCAGTGTATGTTTTTTGCTTCTTTGTCAAAAATTAAGTGTCCATAGATGTGTGGGTTTATTTCTAGGTCTTCTGCTTGATTCCATTGATCAACCTATTTGTTTCTATACCAATATTGTACTGGCTGATTTTGTGTGTCAACTTAACACAAGATGGAGTTGTCACAGACAAAGGAGCCTCCATTAAGGAAATACCTCTATGATATCCAGCTGTAAGGCATTTTCTCAATCACTAGATCAAGGGGGAAGGTCCAACCCATTATGGGTAGTGCCATCCCTGGCTGGTAGTCCTGGGTTCTGTAATAAAGCAAGCTGAGCAAGCCAGGGGAAGCAATCCAGTAAGCAGCACCTCTCACACACTATATGACCTCTGCATCAGCTCCTGCTTCCAGGTTCCTGCCCTGTGTGAGTTCCTGTCCTGACTTCCTTTGGTGATGAATAGCAATGTGGAAATGTAAGCTGAATAAACCCTTTCCTCCATAACTTATTTCTTGGTCATGATGTTTTGTGCAGGAATACAAACCCTGACTAAGACAAATACCATACAATTTTTATTACTATTACTCTGTAATACAGCTTGAATTCAGGGATGGTAATACCTCCAGAAGTTCTTTTATTTGTAGAGAATTATTTTAGCTATCTTGGCTTTTTTGTCTCTCCACACAAAGTTGAGAACTGCTCTTTAAATGGCTGTAAAAAATTGCATTGAAGTGTTGATGGAAATTGCATGGAATCTGTAGAATGCTTTCAGTAAGATAGTCATTTTTACTATGTTAATCCTACCAATCCATGAGACTTGGAAATATTTTTATCTTAGAATATTTTCTTCAGTTTCTTTCTTTAGAGACTTGAAGCTCTTGTTGTATAGGTTTTTTCACTTGGTTCATTAGAGTTACACCAATAGATTTCGTGTTATTTGTGGCTACTGTGGTGGTTGTTGTTCCTCAGACTTCCTTTCATCCTGATTATCATTTGCATACAGGAGGGCTATTGGGGTTTGGGGGGTTAAGTTTGTAACCAACCAATTTGCTGAAGATGTTTATCAGCTGTAAGAGTTCTTTGGTAGAGTTTTGGGCTTACTTATGTATATTATTATGTATATTATTATATCATCTGCAAATGGCTATTCTTTGACTTTTTTCTTCCCAATTTGTACTACCTTGGTCTAATTTAGGTGACTTATTGCTCTAGCTAGACCTTCAAGTACTATACTAAATACATACAGAGAGACTGGACAGCCTTGCCTTATCCTGCATTCCACTGGAATTGCCTTGAGTTTTCCTCTATTTAATTTGATGTTGTCTATTGGCTTGCTGTATATTGCCTTTTTTATTTTTAGGTGTATGCCTTGTATTCCCTTTGTTTGTTTGTTTGTTTGTTTGTTTGTTTGTTTGTTTTTTCGAGACAGGGTTTCTCTGTGTAGCCCTGGCTGTCCTGGAACTCACTCTGTAGACCAGGCTGGCCTTGAACTCAGAAATCCGCCTGCCTGTGCATCCCAAGTGCTGGGATTAAAGGCGTGCACCATCACCGCCCAGCTTGTATTCCTAATATCTCTAAGACTTTTAATACGAAGGAGTGTTGAATTTTGTCAAAGGCTTTTTCAGTATTTAATAAAATGATCATGTGGATTTTTATTTTAATTTGTTTCTATGGTAGATTACATAGAGGATTTTATATATTGAACCCTTCATTCCACCCCTGGAATGAAGCCTACTTGATCGATCATAGTGGATGTTTTTATTTTCAATCATTCTTGTATTGGGTTTGCAAGTGTTTTCTTGTATATTTTAGCATCACTAATGTTAGGGAAGATTGGTCTGAAATTCTCTTTCTTTGTTAAGTCTTTAAGTGGTTTAGGAGTCAGGGTGGCACTGTATTCATTGTGCCCCATAAGTTTGCATATGTTGTGCCTTCATTTTCATTGAATTCCAAAAACCTTTTATCTCTTTTTTATTTCTTCTTTGACCCAGTGACCGAAAACTAGAGAATTTTTCAGTTTCTATGAGTTTGTGGGCATTCTCTTGGTTCTTTTGTTGTTGAAGCCCAATTTTCATCCATGGTTATTTGATGAGATACTACACATTATTTCAATCTTCTTGTATTTGTTGTGGCTTGCTTTGTGACAGAGTACTTGGACAGCTTTGGGGAAGTTCTATGAGGTGCTGGGAAGAACATATATTCTTTTGTGTTTGGGTGAAATATTATGTAGATATTTATTAGGTTCATTTGATTTATAACCTCTGTTGGTTTCATTATTTATCTGCTTATTTTCTCTTTTGATGGCATGTTTATTGGTGAGAATGGTATATTGACATCTCCCACTAATAATGTGTGGGACATGATGTGTGATTTAAGCTTAAGTGATGTTTATTTTATTAATGTGTGTGTCCTTGGATTTGGGTAATAGATGTTCAGAATTGAGACATCATCTTGATGGATGTTTCTTTTTGTAAGTATGAACTGTCCTTTCCTGTACTTTTTATTGCTTTTAGTTGAAAGTCTACCTTTTAGATTAGAATGGCTACTCCAGCTTCGTTTTTGGTCCACTTTCTTCAGAAGTCTTATGTGGTCTTATGTGGTAGCAGAACTGGGCTCTAATGATGCCATATTGCCCTGACTTTGGTGATGGTATTTTTACACTGGCCTTTAGCCATATTTTGTCTCTGGTGTTGGCTGGCATAGTAGGCCTTGATAGTAGCAGGCCTTTGGAACTGCAAGTAGAGCTGGTAGTTCCTAATGACAGAAGGACTCTGGTTGTCTTAGGCCTTCAGGGAAGCAGGCAAAGCTGCTTGTTCTGGTTCTCCTAGGTGGCAGTTAGCTTCCAATGAGGCAGTCTGAGCTGCAACCAGGGAAGTAGAGTGCAGATCCAGGACTGAAGGTAGAAATGTAGATCAGAAGATGGAGCACAGAGGGAAAGGTAGAACCTCCCAGCTGGTCAGCTTGCTGCTGGCCCAGTAACTGGGGCGTTAGAGTGTGGGCATCTCACCTGCTTGTCCTAGATCGCAGCAGGCCTCCAGGGAGAAAGGCTGAGCTGTGGCCTAGGAAGTGGAATACAAATTCAAGAGTGCAGGTACGGATGTGCATTGTTTCTGAGTGCCCTTGTTAAAAACCTAAAACGTCTCCCTGGTAGATTTTTCTTCTTTAATGAGTATGCAGTGTCCTTCCCTATCCTGATTACTTTTTATTTGATGTCTATTTTGCTAGATACTAAAATGGCTACATTAGCTTTCTTCTTAGTTCTATTTGCTTGGAATGTCCTTTTTTACAATCTTTACCCAAAAGTAATATCTACACTTGATGCTTAAGGGTGAATCCTTCAGCCCTATCCATTCTGTGTGTCTATATCTTTTTATTAAAGAATTGAGAGCATTGGTGTTGAGAGATATCAATGACTAATGATTATTGATTTGTTATTTTGTTGGGGTGGGTGTGATTCTTTTATTTAATTTTGCTGTTCCAAAATTACTTACTCTCTGTATCTTCATGGTTATAGTTAGAGGCTGTAAGTTTTAGTTTCCACTTTATCAACTTCTGCAGTGATGAATTGTTGACAAATGTTATTGAAATGTGGTGTTATCATGTACTGGGTTATTTTATCTATCTTTGGTGACTGAAAATTTTGCTGGGTAAATTCTACCAGAGAACTCTTACATCTGATAAACAACTTCAGCAAACTTACTGAATATAAGATCAACTCTAATAAATCAGTAGCCCTCCATTATACGAATGATAAGTGGGCTGAGAAAGAAATTAGGGAAGAAACACTCCTCACAATAGTGAATAATAGTGTAAAATGTATTGGTGTAGCTAACCAAGCAAGTGAAGAATCTACATGACAAGAACTTCAAATTCACGAAGAAGGAAACTGAGGAAACTATCAGAAGATGGAAAGATCTCTTGTGCGAATAGATCGCTATGATTAACACAGTGGAAATGGACATCACAGCAAAAGCAATGTACAGATTCAATGAAGTGTGCACCAACATTCCAACACAGTTTTTTATGGACCTTGAAAAAGCAAGTATCAACCCCTTATGGAAAAACAAAAAACTCAGGATAGCCACAACAATTCTGAACAATAAAAGGAAAGAATCACTGCTTCTGATCTCAAGCTTTATTGTAAAGCAATAGTGGTAAAACCACATGGTACTGGAGCAAAAACAAAAAGGTTGGTCAATGAAATAGCATCAAAGACCCAGAAGTAAACCCATACATCTAGAAACACTTGATTTTTGATAAAGAAGCCAGAATCATACAATGGGAAGAGGAAGCATTTTCAACAAATGGTGCTGGCCTAAGTGGCAGTCTACATGTAGAAGAATACAAATTGACCCATATTTGTTATCCTGCACAAAGCTCAAGTCCACGTAGATCAAGGACCTTGACATAAAACAGGATACACTAAATCTAATAGAAGAGAAACTGGGAAACATCCTTGAACTCATTGATACAGGAGATAACTTTCTGAACAGAATACCAATGACTCGGGTTCTAAGATCAACAGTTGTTAAGTGGGATGTCATGAAACTGAGAAGCTTCTGTACAGCAAAGGATGCTGTAAATGGCACAAAACAGCTGTCTACAGTTTGGAAAAAGATCTTCATTAACCCTACATCTGACAGAGGGCTAATATCCAAAATATATTTTGAAAAATTCCAACAGACCAAATACCCCTAAACTGGAAACTTCTGTTTGTATCATGTGATACAGACTCACCTGATGGTTTTCTGAAACAGACTTAAGTGATGAATTGCTGAGGCAAGGCCCATGAGAGGACATGCAATATTTAGAGAGAGTATAAGTAGGACTCAACAGGCAGTGACAAAGAGCTTACATAGCTAGTTGTGCAATTCTTCATGTCTTTGCTGATCCTCAGTTTATTGAAAGAGTCATGACAGAGAACTATTGACATTCTGGCTAGTCCTGCTTGCTCCTGCTGCCAATTTAGCAGAGGTCTGGAGGTTTCTGCTGGATCTTAACACTGTTGCTGATTCATGTTTGGTGACACTTTTGAACTGGACTGAGGGTTCCAGTGGCTGTGATGCAGGGAAGTCCTTCACAATGGACACATGACAACAGGCCCCAGTAACACAAGAAAGTTCGATTCCAAGAGTGTTATTGACATGGCGGATGGTAGAGGGTCTAGATGTGCACCCCCCACTTAAGCCAGGGGAACGTGACTTAAATATGGAGAGAGAAAGAAGGAGGGACTAGGAAAAGAATACTTAATTAGCTACACCCTCTGGCCTTTAGGTAACTCATTAATATGGAAAACTCTTGAGGCTGAAGCCTGTAGTCATGCCCTCTAACCTGTGCTCTTTGGGAGGGGCTGATCCTATGTGACTGAACTGCACAAGTTAAATGAAGGTCTTAGACTGCATGTCAGAATCCTGCGTTTTGGGGGTGTGGCCAAACACTTGTCATTGCCCCATTGGAGTCGGGGTTTGAGGCCTATACCACACCAAAATCCAAGACACTCTACATGGCCCCACACTGGACTGTTGATATCCTGGTGCTACTGAACTGGACTGCTAGTATCCTGACAGAGACTGAAATCACTCCCAAAGAAATACTTCTAAACAAGTCCACATCTGATTGTCCTATTTACCATCTTTTCTCTGCTACCTTTGGATTGCAAGCTAGAAGGGGGAGTCAAAGTGTTTGAGAACACTTACTAAAGTTTTGAAAATGTAAGCCTCCACAACCCACTTAAAAATGGGATACAGAGCTAAACAGAGAATTCTCAGCAGAGAAATCTCAGCTGGCAGAGAAGCACTCAATGCTCAACATCCTTAGCCAGCAGGAAAATGTAAATCAAAACAACCCTGAAATTTCATCTTACACCAGCAAATATGGCTAAGGTAAAAAACTCTAACAACAGCACATGCTGGTGATAATACGAAGCAAGGGAAAAAGTCCTCCATTACTGACTGGATTGCAAACTTGGTCTAGGACTCTGGAAATCAATCTGTCAGTTTCTCAAACATTGGAAATAATTCTACCTGAAGACCTAGCTATAAAACTCCTGAGCATATACCCAAAAGATGCTCCACCATACCACAAAGACACAGGCTCCACCAAGTTCACCAGAGCTTTATTCATAATATCCAGAAACTGGAAACAACACAAATGTCCCTCAATGAAGAATGGATACAGAAAATGTGGTTCATTTACACAATGGAGTACTACTTAGCTATTAAAACAAGGATATCATGAAATTTTCAGGAAAAAATGGATAGAACTAGAAAATATCATCCTGAGTGAGGTAATGCAGACCCCAAAGGATATACATGGTATATACTTACTGATAAGTGAATATTCACCATTAAGTACAGAATATCCAGGGAGCATCCCACGGATTCAAAGAAGCTAAACAAGAAGGAAGGTCCAAGCCAGTACGCTTGAATCCCACTTAGAAAGAGGAACAAAACAATTATGGGAGGCATAGGGATTGAGGTACATGAGTGGGAAAGAGGAAAAGGAGAGGAATAGGGGAGCAGAATCAGGTGTGGGGAGAGACCCAGAGAGCCAGAAGAATGAATAGATATCTGAAGCTGCTAGGGTTGGGGTGGAGGGAATTTCTAGGTATTCCCAGAAATCTGAGATGGAGGAGGCTTTCAAGAGTCAATGCTGGTGACCTTAGCTGAGATGTCTAACAATGGATAACCTGAAGAGGCAACTTCCTGTAGCCAGGCAGGGCCCCCAGTGGAGCTATAAAGACACCAACCCACCCACAAACTTTTGACCTAAAATTTGTCCTGTCTAAAAAAAAAAATTCAAGGAAAAAGATGGAACAAAGACTGAAGGAATGGCCAACCAATAACTGGCCCAACTTGAGACCATCCCATGGACAGGCACCAAGCAACACTATTAATGATACTCTGTCATGCTTACAGACAGGATGTTAGCATAACTGATCTCTGAGAGGCTCTATCTAGCAGCTGACTGAAACAGATGCAGACAACCATATCCAAACTTTGGACAGAGGTTGAGAACCCCTATGGGATAATTAGGGGATGGGTTGAAGGCCATGAAGGGGTTAGGAATCTCATAGGAAGACCAACAAAGTCAACTAACCTAGACCTTTGGGGGGCTCTCAGGACAGAGCCACCAACCAAAAAGCATCCATGGGCTTGACTGAGGCACCTAGCACATATGTTAGTAGAGTGGTGCCTCATCTGACCTCAGCGGGTGAGGTTGCACCTGGTCCCGCAGAGACTTGATGATCCAGGGTATGGGGATACCCAGGGGGACCCCACCCCTCAGAGCATCAGAGGAAGGGATTATGTGAAAAAGGGTCTTGGATGGGGAGCAGCATTTTGAATGTTAGCAAATAAATTAATTAATTAATTTAAAAATATTTTCTGTACCTTTGAGCTGGAATTCATCTCCTTCTATTCCTATATTTCTTTGATTTGTCCTTTTCATTCTATCCCAGATTCCCTGTACACTTTGTGTTAGAAAATTTTTAGATTTAACATTTGCTTTAACTGATACAATCAGTACTTCTATAGTACTTTTAATGCCAAAGATTTTCTCCTCAATCTTTTTTTATTCTGTTGGTGATAATTGTCTCTGTAGTTCTGTTTGTATTCCTAAATTTTTCATTTCCAAAATTCCTTCAGTTTGGATTTTCTTTATTGATTCTGTTTCCATTTTCAGGTCTTAATTCTTTTCTTCATACTGTTTATGTTTTCCTGGATTTCCTTATGGGATTTATTCATTGCTTGTTTAAGGGCCTCTATCATCTTCGTACAAGTGGTTTTAAGATCTTTTTAATATGCATCAGCTATGTTGCTAATTTCTGGGTATGATGTGATAGGATAGTTGGCTCTATTGGAGATATATTGCCTGGGTTCTTATAAATTGTGATTTTAGGCTTTTTTCTATGTACCTGGTATTGGGATGACTATAGGTCTGGTCCTAATTTCTGGATTTGTCTTTATTGTATTGTTGTTTATTCTTTGGTTTCTGTTTTCTCTCTGGATTTTCAGAATGTGGTGGTTGTGTGTTGCCAGGTAGAATTTTGGGGGCCTGAATGTTGTGATCACAATGGGTTCCAGATCAAATGTGTTTCTTAGTGAGTGGAACTTAGGAATGGGTGTAGGCTACATGTTTGAATGGGGTCACATAATGGATACAAGCAGAATGTTCAACCAAGTTCTGCCTATTCTGTCTCCTTGGAATTGGGAGAGACAATGAAGGGACTTTACCCAAAAGCTTCTGCTACAGAGGTGGTGATGAGGCTGAGGGAATTTGATCTGGAAGGGCAGGATAGATGTGGATATGCCTTCAGGCTACTTGTTGACCTGGCAACAGAGGCCCTTAGGTTAGCAGGGGTTGTCCACTGGGTTGCAGTCCAGTATAAAGCAGTAAGTGGAGAAAGGTGGCTGGATGAGGAAGTAACACAGATGTTACTCACCAGAGATGGAGACAGAAACAGTGAAGGCTTCCACATTGGTTCTGCTGCAGAGCTGGGGAGGAGGCTGGGGTTTGGATATGAGGAAAGAAGAAAGGGAATATCTGCAGTCAGCCTAGCTGGTTTCCTCAAAGGCATGGCTTATAGGCAAGCCAGGGGTGCTTGCTGTAGTTAGAGAATGCTATAAAGAAAAAAGTGGAGAATGGATATTAGATGGGGAAGATCTGTGGCATCTGCAGGAAATATGGGCAGTGAATGAGGTAGGATGAGGCTGGTATTCTGTTTCAGACATAGGGATGGGATTGTGGGATTATATTTGGAGGGGAGGAGTGAGTGGTGAATGTCTTCAGTTAGCTTTCCATTTTCCCTGGGTTTGTGTACTTGGTGTGCTCACAGGGATGCTGTCCATTAAGTTTTAATTTAGTCTCAGACAAGTTCTTAGGACAAGAACAGAAAGCAGACACATCATTTTCTAGAATATCAAAGGAATGCTCTTCATCTAGGTTGCTGCTAAAGTCCTTGTTTATCTCTGAAATAATCTTCAGGCCCCTATGTTGTGTATTGCTTTCATCATTGTCTTCCAGGGCTCCCACTAGGATGGCCCAATAATCTCTGCTTACAGCATTCAACTTCTTTTCTTTTCCAAAGCTACGAAGTCTTCCACGTTTCTCTGAAAAGCAACTTGGCCATGCTTGTCACAGCAATATCTCACTCTCAATACTGACTCCTGTTATTTACTTTTCTATTGTTATGACAAAACAGCATGACCATGGCAATTTATGACAGAAATTGTTTATTTGCATTTACATTTCCAGAGGATTAGAGTCCATGATAAAAGAGCAAAGGCATGATGGTAAGAGCAGAAAAAAGCTGCCAATTCACATCTTGAATCATAAACACAAGAAGGAAAGAGTTGTTGTGTAGCAAGACTTTCTGGGAGACACAACAAACATGCCTACTCACTCTAGATAGCAAGCCACCAAAGAACAGATAACCATCAACGTCCAATTTTCTAAACCAATGAGCTTTATTATGGTTATTTACAGTAGCAGAAATGACTTAGAGTCAGCTGCATGATCAAAGTTTATGCAAGTATGAGTGACAACTTAAAAATAGCACACTACAGAGCCTTTAGACAAGCTCAAGAGGTTCTAGAGTGTCTTTTTCAAGTGACTCTGATCTAAACCTCTTCCAGGCAGCACAGTTGGTTTTCTAATTCCAGAAAGCTGGCTTGATCTAAGATTCTTCTTCAAAACTTGCCTTGTTTAAGAGTGACTCTCTTACAAGTTGATATTCGCCAGAAAGTACAGGAAACTCACACTATACTATACAAACCCAAAGAAGTTAACAAAGATGGAAGGCCCAGGAAAGGATGCTTGAATCTCACAAGAGGGAATAGTCATACGAGGCAGATGAAGGTTGTTAACTTTGTAGTAGAGGGGATCAGAGAGGAATATGGGATTTTAGAATCAGGTATGGGGAAACACATGTGGAAGGACAGATGGACATAGGAACAGAGGGCCCTCAAACAGTGAATGGAAATATGCAGCTGGCAGGGGAGGGAGGGTGGTGCATCGCTATGATGTGTCAGAGACCTAGGTTGTGGGAGCCTTTCAGGAATCAATGCAGGTGACCTCATCAGATACATGTAAAGTGGGGATATAAATTTTGAAGAGGGCACATTCTATAGCCAGGCAAGCCTCCCAGTGGAGGGGTATAGACACCAACTCACACACAAAAGTTTCAACCCACAATTTGTCTTATCTCTAAGAAATGCAGGAACAAAGATGGAGCAGAGACTGAAGGAATGTTCAATCAGTAACTGGCCCAACTTAAGACCCATCCCATGGGTAAGCACCAGTTCCTGACACTATTAATGATACTCTGTTATGCTTGGAGACAGACGCCTAGCATAACTTTCCTCTGAGAGGCTCCACACAGAAGCTGACTGACACAGATGCAGAAACTCACAACCAAACATTATATGGAGCTTGGGGCCTCTTGTGAAAGAGTTGGGTGAAGGATTGAGGGCCCCAGAGTGAATAGAAACTCCACAGGAAGACCAACATAATGAACTAACCTGAACTTTTGAGGACCCTCAGAGACTGATTCATGAACTAAAAAGTATACATGGCTGGACTGAGGCCCTTGGCACATATGTATCAGATGTGCAGCCTACTTTCCAACAACTGGAATGGGGCTGACACTAATGCTGTTGCCTCTCTGAGGAATCCACTCCCCTAGCTGACTGCCTTTTCAGAACTCAGTGGAAGTGGATGAGCCTTTCCATGCAGAGACTTGATGTGCCAGGGTGGGGGGATACTCATGATCAGCCCTACCCTCTCAGAGGAGAAAAGGAGAGGGAGCAGTAATAAGGATGTCGAATGAATGAATGAATGAATGAATGAATGAATGGAAAAATAAATTAATAAATAAAAATAATTTTTAAAAAGGGAGCAACTCTCAAGAACTTTTCTTGTTTGTTTTTGAAAGAAAGGGACCTGGTGAATTTGGTCAGTTTCAAAGGCTTCTTAGAGATATTTTGAGTTGCTTACCTTTTGGGTTAAGGAGAGTCCATGCTGGTTGGAATATTTCAGTCACATTTGAAATGGATACAGAAGAGTGAGCTAGAAATGATAAGTCTTTAAACTACCAAAGCCTGCCCCCACTAACACAATTCCTTCAACAAGGCCAAACCCCTAAGTCCCTCCAAACAGCTCCACCAAATGAGGAACAAGTTCTGAAATGCCTGGGGTTATGAAGGTCATCTCATCCAAGCCACAAAACTGTCTCAATTTAGTTGGTGCCGAGTTCTCTTCACAGATCTCTCAGACATTTCCCCTGTACCCAAAGGTGGTGTTGTCTTCAGGGTCCTCAACAGTGTTCATACACTTATGCCATAAATTTTTTTTCCATGATTTTCTCTACTCATTTGATTCATCTCCAAGATCTCTACCGCAATAAATGATACAGTCTTCTCTGGTTTACCCCCTCACTTCATCTTGGGGTGTTTTCTGGCTATTTTGAGCCTCAAAGAGCAGAATCCCAAGAACCACCAGAACCAAAGCAGCCACAGCCATCCTGACGATATTCTCCACTGTGTGATCTCGTGAGTCTGAATCTGGAAATTCGTCAACCAGGACAATGAAATTAATACAGTCCCAAATTGAAAAAAAAGTCGAAGAGATAGATGCCTATATCAATGAGACAATATTATGTAGTAAATATAAGTTCATAAAAATCATTGTTTTAATTATTAAATTAGTTGAATAATCACTAATACTTCCCTAAGCATATTCAACTTTTATCAATAATTTCAAAGTATTATATTAATTATTTATATACAGTATATTCATTAATATATACAGCATAGGCTGATAACACAGTTCAGTCACTGAAGTTATTCCTGCATGAGCATGAGAAAGAGAATACTTAGGGTTAAAGATTAAGTAGAGATGGGAGCTGGGGGAAAACGGGGTTAGGGGTAGGTTAAGCAAAACTTAGAATATATGAAGGCATTTTAAGGAAATCTATTAGGTTTTTATATACTATACTTAAAAGGTAGTTTAAACAAAAGCATCCTTATGGGTGGACAATGCTGCTTTTAGAAATTATGGGTTATTTTTGTTGTTGTTGTTGTTTTTCGAGACAGGGTTTCTCTGTGTAGCCCTGGCTGTCTTGGCACTCACTCTGTAGACCAGGCTGGCCTCGAACTCAGAAATCCGCCTGCCTCTGCCTCCCAAGTGCTGGGATTAAAGGCGTGCGCCACCACCGCCCGGGGAAATTATGGGCTATTAACTGAAAATATTATCACCAGGCACACTATATCTCCCTATGTGCTTTTGGTCAGGGACACCCAATAAGTACCCAAACAAATATAAGAGCTAATGTTCTTGGTTTTCCATTGTACCTAGATTTTAAGCATCTCTTTTTAAAGACGCCACTCATTTGGATAGCAGGACATAGAGAAAGCAATCTTAAACTGACTCGGAAGCTCTCTCCCTGCTGGCTAGCTTAGAAAGATCCATAAAGTGTTATGCATGCTTCAGGGTGAGAAATGACATCAATGGTCTTATCTAGCTCTTATTCCATGTATCCTGTAATAGTGACCTCTTTGGTAATGTTGCCTACTGGTGCAGCATTGACATGGCAGTTATGTGTGTAATCAGCTTTGTAATTGAACATAAGGCCTAATGTACAGAAAGGATTTCATGGATAGTACTGTAAATATGGACAAAAGGCCAGGACTGTGGAGATAATAGGTCCTAGGTGTGGGAAAGTCACTGTTGTTCTTTTGCTAAATGGTCAAACTGTCAAATTGAATTCTATCTGTATATATTTATACCCACAGATTTGTGTTACTCTCAACACTGGTCAAAGACATATCTTTCCTCAGTGGGTGGTGATTAATGGAGAGATTCCAAACGGCTCAATGTGTGAAATTTAACCATGAGTGCTCATCTATGAATGAAACATCCATATCAACCTCCTTACAGTCAAGTCTTGGGAAACATTATAGAAGAGGGGATGGAAAGACTATAACAGTCAGAAGACAGGGATATGAGCTGTGAAATGCTGACTCTGGTATTACATCAACTGTCCCACACATCAGCTCACAGTAACTGTAGTTACCTGAATAAGACCTGCACAAGATTAGTCCAGTCAATTTAAAAAGAAAAAAGCAAATGTTGGGAAGGGACCCTCAAAGATTCACCCCTAGATGAGGAGCTATTGGCATTGATGGCTGCTGGCAGTGGGTGAGTCAATCTCTAGTGGGTGGTCCCATATACATACACATAGGGATATTAATAATAATCTTTTTCCATTTTTATTCAATATTTTATTTATTTACATTTCAGATGCCATCTTCCTTCCTCATTCTTCACCCACTAATCCCCTATCTCATCCCTCCTCATGTTTTATTTTTGCCTTTATACTGAAATTATATTCAAGTATTAAGGTCATTTCTAGGTTGAGGAACTAGCAACACAATGGATGCAAATAGTCAAGGAACAAGCAAGACAATAAACCCAGATAGTCAAAGAACATGCAAGACAATAAACAGAGTCCCATAATCACTCCCGTGATCACTATTTCTAAGGGTTTCTCAGGATGACCAAAATATGTGAGCCTACGTCCCTGTCCTAGCCCAGAGTCATTTTCATGCCTGAAGCCTGTTTCTTTGTTCTAGCTTAAGATTTAGATTTCCACCTATAATTACTTTTCAATTACTTTTTAAAAGAAGATCTGAAATTGGGAGAGAGGAGAGTGAAGAAGAGAGAGTTGGAAGGAGATAGTAATGGAAGAAGAATATGATCAACATACATTGCATTTTATAAATGCATGAGAGTTTCAAAGAATAAACAAGGCCTACACAAAATCAGGCCAGCTAAAATTCTAGCACAAATAGGTAGTTGATATTTAAATCCCCTTTCTTATTATTGAGGAGTTATTGGCAATGGGAAGATGATAAGAGAGGAAAAATCACCATCTTTTGAAGGTGTGGACAGTAATAATTTTTTTCCATGCTCAAGCTGACCCACACCTATGCACATACAGACAGGAGGAATTGAATTAGTGAGTTTTAAAACGGATGAAGTTGGGAGTGGCATGTTTGAGGAGAGTTTGGAGGGCAAAGAATGGGAGTAGATATGATCATATTTGATTCTATACACATATGAAATTATAAAAAAATAAAAAACAATCAGATACTATTTTAAAACAGCTCCCTCAAACAAAGATCATATCTAAATACAAAACAAAAATGTGTGTGTGTGTGTTGTGGTTGGCCCCTATAATTCCAACACTGGGGAGGCAAAGACAAGCCCTGGTACTCACTGGCTAACCTGCCTTGACTACTTGGCAAGCTCCACACCAGGGGAGAGCCTGCATCCAAAACCAAGTATATGGCTCCTGAGTATGTGTGTCTGTCTGTTTTACATGACTCTATATCAGGCATGTCTCCCCTGCCTATCATTCTCACTCACTTTCACTTCTTAAACTCCAATCTTTCAGTCTCCTATCTTTCCAGAGACTTCACCCTTCATTCTACTCATGGGCTTCACAGCTTGGTCTTTTAAGAATCTGGGTCTCTTACAGGGCCAGGGATCCTCTGTGTTTAGGATAACCACAGGTCATAGGTAAATGGCCACATGGAGGCTATGTTATATTCACACCTTGTGTACTGACCAATGGAGGAGTTGTTTGCAGGTACCAATATGACATCAGCCTGAGAGAGCTTAGCCTACAGCTGATGGCTAGGGCAGGATCAGATGTAATGTTTTCCTTCACTTAATAGAACAAATTTATCACAGGAAGTGTCACCCTGACATTGAAGGGTTGGAGTCTGTGCCCTGCTGGGTCAAAATGGAGAGCTTCCTAGATGGTCTCAGATGGAAAGTGGGCCAGGTATTGAGAATAGAGTCATGCCAAACACCTTCCTCTCCATCCTTCCTTGCAGATCTTGTCTTAAGTACCCTTCAACTTTATTGTACTCCCTTGGCAACAGGGCTCATGACAGCAAGTTTATAGATTTCAAATAAATGTCACAGATATGATTGTCTCACCTGAAAAAATGAGCTGTAGGGTATCACTGGGAACTGACCACACCTGGGAGGTTCTCTTGTAGTAGCCATAACACCTGAAGGCCCATCTGTGTTTGGAAGTCACTGGGCCCACAGGAAACAGAGCCATAAAATGCCCATTGGGTTGTTTCTGTGAGTCCTGAATCCTGGACACATTTTCTTCTCCTTCCTTAGTCAGGGCATACCTTTCATATCCCTGGTGTGAACTACATTGGAGGGTCACATTCCCTCCTGAGGTGACCAGGGAGCTTGGCATGGCTGAGATGCTGGGTTTGCTGTAGAATCCTAAAGGAGGGGGCAAGCATGTTGAATGGAAAACATATTCTACATTGACTAATGACTCGGCTGTGAGAGGAAAATGCCCTGAGATCAGAATACCTTACTCAGGGCATAGTTTGGGTCTGGGACCCTAAAGTTCTCTTACCTGTCACCACCATCTCTAGAATGTTACTGTGTCCTGACCAGCCAGAAGGGTTGTAATAGTAGCAGTAATAGAATCCTGCATGGTACTCTGTCATGAATGAAATAGAGAAGTTCGCCTTGTTCCCAGGTTCAAGTAAGGTCTGTGTCTTACAGGCTTTTGAATTTTCCTTTTTACACAGATTGTACTTTTGGGCATCCTGAGTACCATTGCACCAGATAGTAACAGACTGTCCCTTGGTGACCACAGAGCCTGGCTCAGTCCAAAGGGTGGGTATGGGAAGTGTGCCTACAAGGAAACAAAATAAAAATCTGTCCCAGGGTGTTCCTCTCTTATGTTCCACCCCAAAGCCCCAGGACCCTTAAAGTATCCCCAGTATCAACCCACATATGCTATTGTCCAAATGAAGCACTCACCAATGGTCTTCTGATCTCAATGTGGAAACAGAATCTGATAAGACAGGGGAACTGACTCACCTGCCACAACTGTGTTCCTGGGGTCCAGACTCAGTCCTAAAAGAGACCTCTCGTGAGATTTTCTTCATGAAGCTTGAGTAGATCATCTCTTCTACAAAGCCACCCAATAACATGGGATCCATTGATGATCTAAAGCTTGGTTAAGGCCTGAGGTCTCTCCTAGACCTCTCCTAGGTGTTCCCTCTACCCTCCAGATCTCACCAGGGTAGAACAGCACTGTGAATGCAGTAATCATCATGTCTCCTTCCAGGGGTCTTGAATGTGCAAATAAATGAGACTACAGTGACCATCAGGACAAATAAACACAGAGGCTGACCACTGCAAGTACTGTACTTTATGTTATGGACTGTCACGCCAAGAAGAGGAAGTCTTATGCAATTGGCTCACTGATAGAATACTTAACTAAAAAAAAAAAAAAAAGTCCTAGGTTGCGTACACAGAATTGAAAATAAATAAAAGGAAGTGTCCTCCTCAAGAGTGCTATATAATGTCTACTGCTGACACCAAAAAGATTAACAGGGTCTTTCTTAGCTCTAGTTCTCTTCATATTTCCAAGATCAGTAAACAGCTTCAAACAAACCTCATCTTTTCCTGAGAAACTGTTCCCAGGTGAGTGTGACTGAGGAGTAAGAGCCTCCACATGGGTTTTCCCCTTCATCCTGTCCATATCGACAGTAGTATGGTGCCTTCATCATCCTCATTATATCTTCAGCTATAAAGGTGTAGTGCAGAATATGAAAAACTGATGTTGCCGTGTGGATTCACAGCAGCAGAGAGAAACATCAAGCATCTGTCTGTATGGCTCACATAGAGCTGATTCTGGGATTATTATAGGATTTTTACATGCCTGACAAAGTGTCACCTCTCCCAAACACCTTTTAAATTCAAGGCTTGTTCTTGTCTTTCACTACCCATGCAATCAATCACTGTCCCTTAGCACTCAATATGGGAGTGTCAGTTCCAGGGCCGTACCAAGTATCCTTGCTAATGCCTACAAGTTCCTTATTTGGCCTCAGGGATCTCACTGGAAGAAGATAGGCATTTTAAATGTGAGGAAACCCTCTATAGCATTCTATACTACAGGAAAGTAGAAAAAAGAAAAGCTAACACTCAGTAGAAATTTAAATGAACTAAGTCCTTAGGATACAGACTCACTAGAGGAAGAGACCCAGACATTACCAGATGCCAAGGATAATTTCAGCATGGTTACTCAGTAAAGAGAAGTGAAACTTATGCAAGGTTCTGAGGCCTCATCTCCCTCTTGCAAAATGTGTGTGTTCTGAAGTTTTACAGTTAAGAAAATAGAAAGATCTTAAAATTGTTATGAGTTCTTTGTGAATTTCATGCAATTTATTTTGATCATGTTTACCTCTCCCCAGCTCTTCCTAGAGGCACACCATTCCCTAATGATCAACTCGAGTCCTTTGTGTTTTGTTTTTGAAAATCTATCATGTCCAATTTAGTCTTGGGTGTATGACCTTCCACTAGAGCATGGTAGACTTACCAGGGGCTAAACTTTTTATGCCTTTCTTGACAAGCTGCCAATTATCAATAGTTCCATAGCTGGGGTTGGAAATTTGTCCCATTTTCCCCAACTCTGCTGGGAATTGGTCTAATTTGAGCTTGTACAGTTCTTTATTTCCCAAATCAATTTAATTTCATCTACTTAATCATTCATTCATCAAGTGTTTACAATTACATGGCAAGTAGAAAACCTGTTGAAAAATACATTGCAGTAGATAAATAGTCAAATACATATTCAAAGTATAGATTTATGTATAATAAAATTATATTAAATGTATTTACATATAGCTAAGTAGATATGTATACAGGTGTATGAAAAATAGTGAATCCATATATAACTACAAACATATGATAGAATAATGATTACTTTTTAACATGTTGGGATTTTTTGGTTATTTCTATTTTTGGTTCATTTTCTGCAACTAATAGATATTGAACTTTTAATACTGATATTTTATTTTATTATGTATTGGTTATTTTACTTATCTACATTTCAAATGTTGTCCCCCTTCCAGGTCTCCCCTCCACAAACCACTCATGCCTTCCCCCCTCACCTTTGTCTCTAAGAGGATGCTCACACACACACACACACACACACACACACACACACACACACACACTCCTGCTTCACCCCTTGAAAATTCTCCTATGCTGGGACAACAAGCCTCCACAGGACCAAGGGCCTCCCCTACCAATGATGCCAGATAAGGCAATCCACTGCTACCCATCACATGATGTCAGATAAGGCAATCTACAGCTACACAATCACTCTTTGGTTGGTGGTTTAGTCTCTGAGAGCTCTAAGGAGAACAGTTAGTTGATATTGTTATTATTTCTATGGGGTTGCAATCCCCTTCAGGTCCTTCAGTCCTTCCCCTAGCTCTTCCATTGGAGTCTCAAGGATCAGTGTGATGGTCGGCTGTGAGTATCTGCATCTGTACTAGTCAGGCTCTGGCAGAGCCTCTCATGGGACAGCTATACCAGACTCCTGTCAGCAAGCACTTCTCGGCATCAGCAATAATGTCAGGGTCTGGTGTCTGCAGATGGGATGAATCCCAGGGTGGGGTGGTCTCTGGATTGTCTGTCCTTCAGTCTCTGGTCCACTCTTTGTCCCTGTGTTTCCTTTGAACAGGAACAATTCTGGATTAAAAATTTTGAGATGTGTAGGTGGTCTCATCCCTCAACTGGAGGCCATGCTTATCCACTAGCAGTGGTCTCTACAGGTTCTGTCTCCCATTTGTTGACTATTTCTGCTAATGTCAACTCCTCTGGGTCCTGGGAACCTCTTGCTTCCCTGGCATCTGGGACTTTCTAGTGGCTACACCCAGTCCCTCACCTCCCACTGCTACATACATATTTCTGTTTATTTTTCTGACCCTCTGGACTTCTGTCCTGTCTCTTCCCATACCTGATCCTGCCCCCCTTTTCCTCTCCCCCTCCTCTCTTCTTCCCAGGTCCCTCTCTCCCTGTACCTCCCATGATTATTTTCTTCTAAGTAGGATTGAAGCATCCACACTTTGGTCTTCTTTCTTGTTTAGATTCATTTGGTCTGTGAATTGTATTGTGAATATATTGAGATTTTGGACTAAAGTCCACTTATCAGTGAGTACTGATTTAATCCTTAAATCTGTGTCTTTTGTGACTGGGTTACCTCACTCAGCATGATATTTTCTAGTTCCATCCATTTGTCTGCAAATTTCATGAGGTCATTGTTTTTAATAGCTGAATAGTAGTCCATTGTGAAAATGTACCATATTTTCTGTATCCATTCTTTAAGTTCTCTGCTTTTATACTGAGGAGGTTAGAAGGTATTTGATAGTCTCTGGCTGCCTCGGGGAGGTGACTTTGAAAGACATAAGTCAGTTAGTGACTGCACAATGTGTGTCTGGGAGGAATAGATGTTGCTGTTCTGGCGCTGAGTTCTCCCTCTAAAAATTACATAGGTTTGTGAGGGAGGAGACTAGCTTAGCTGACCATGAGTGGGCAAAATGAGGCACTGTGTGATATGTCAGAAAGAGCAAGGCCTATGGAAGTATTAAGCATGAGAGAGTGCAATGGTTCTTACAAGAAGTTCTGGGGTGGTAAGAGAAATGAGTTAGTGTGGTTACTGGAGCTTAGATGAGGGCAGGAGGTAGATGGAGTGATGATACTAACATGTCAACTTGAGTCTCATTGAACCTGGACAAAACTGACCTTGGAGAGAACAACATGAGTAGTTCAGGATGGAATGTTTTTAAAGTTTGTGCTAAAATGAAAAGAGAAACTGAGTCTACTCTCTGTCTGACTTGATCAGAGAATCAAACGTGGCCACCACAGATGGGACCAGGAGGAGGTTTCAAACCTATTTTTCCTGCAGAGAGAAGTTAACCTTTTTCATGATGAATCTTGTGCTTTAGTTACTGGTAATTTCCTTCCTCTTGCTTCCTCATTACTATAATAGACAGAGGCTTCTCCACATTCTCTAACTTCCTCCTGATTTCTTTGTAGTAACTCTTTTCTCCTGACCACAAGAGACACTGATAGATCAACATAGCAAATTCTGTCCCAGTTCTCAGGACCCTAATACTCTATGGAAGAAATTTCTTGTTTCCATGTAAGATATGAGGGATAACATTTACCAATATTTGTTCTCAGACAGGTAAGAGCTTCGCTCAGGATAGTTTTAGGGCAAGGTTCTCTCTTACAGGAATAGTGTGAGGTGCAGACAGGCCAGAAACCTGGAAGTGCTTAAATCTGCATTGCAATCCTCAAAATAAGTAGAAGGGTTAATAAAATCTAAGGATACATAAAAAATCTTTATAGATTTTTGCAAAATAATTTAAATACTGAAGACTAGCTGGAATGAAATAGCTTGCATGAGTAGATGCTGCTGCTTTCAGAAGTCATAGATTATTAAATAAAAACCAGAGAGCCAGGTGTGGGATAGTTCAACTCCAATTATTGAGGAGGGAGGTTCCTTGGAAGCCCAAAGCTCAGAAAACAACATTATTTGCTGCCATCGACCTTGGTTGACTACCAAAACTAGATGGTAAGACACGAATGAAGAAGACTCTATACACTTTAGTTGAAAGCACAAAAAGAAGAGGAACACTCCTCCATCGTTGGTGGGATTGCAAGCTGGCACAGCCACTCTGGAAATCAGTCTGGCGGTTCCTCAGAAAATTGGACATAGTATTACCTGAGGACCCAGCTATACCACTCCTGGGCATATACCCAGAAGACGCTCCAACATATAACAAGGACATATGCTCCACTATGTTCATAGCAGCCTTATTTATAATAACCAGAAGCTGGAAAGAACCCAGAAGAACTCTGTCCTTCAACAGAGGAATGGATACAAAAAACGTGGTACATTTACACAATGGAGTACGACTCAGCTATTAAAAATAATGAATTCGAGAAATTCTTAGGTAAATGGATGCCTCAGTCCTACTTAGAAAAAGTAACAAAAATACTTAAAGGAACAAATATGGAGACAAAGTGTGGGACAGAAACTGAAAGAGGGCAGTCTGGAAACCATTCCACCTGGGTATCCATCCCATGTACAGTCACCAAAAGTAGACACTGATGTGGATGGCAGGAAGCGCATGATGACAAGAGCCTGATATAGCTGTCTCCTTAGAGGTCTGTCAGAGTCTGACACATTCAGAGGCAGATGCTCACAGCTAACCACTGATCTGATCAAGGGTTTCCCAATGAAGATGTTAGAGAAAAGACTGAAGGAGATGAAAGGGTTTGTGGCTCCATGAGGAGAGCAACAATACCAACCAACCAGAGCTCCCCAGAGTCTAAACCACCAGCCGGGGAGCACATAGGGAGGGACCCATGACTCCATCTATACATGTAAGGGAAGATGGCCTTGTCGGACATAGGTGTGAGAGGAGATCCTTGGTCCCGTGAAGGCTGAACACCGAGTGGGGGAGAATTCAAGGGTGGGGAGGTGGGAGTGGGGGGTAGGTGGGGCCACATCCTCATAGAAGCATGAGGAAGGGGGATGGGATAGGAGGTTCCTGGGTGGTGTGGGGAGTAGAGGAAAGAGGATAAAATCTGAAATGTAAATAGAATATCCAATAAAAAATAAAATACTAAAATACCAAAAAAAAAAAAGAAAGAAAAAAGAAAAAAAAAGACAATGCTGGAATGATTTGGAAGCTTCCTTTCTTGATAATAAATATTTTCTCCAAATTTTAAGGATCATGAGCCTGACATTTTATTCTTATTTTGCCAATGTTTCTTTGTAGACTGACAATTAAATTATGTACTCAGTATTTACTGTGACCTACTATGTGTTTGTTCATTGGCTTATTTGTAGAAGTATGAGCAGCCATTTTGAAGCTGTAATTTCCACTTGTTTACCTGTCCACTTTCATTACCTTCATTCATCTGTAGATTCAATTGAAAACTGCAAACATTTTAACTATTTAGATGTTTCTATTCAAAATAATTGGCTTATTATTGGCTTTATTCACCTTTTTTTAGATATCCACACTCTATTCTTTCTTTCCTTTTTTCTTTTTTTAAAATTGAATCTTTTACTTATTAACATTTCAAATGTTATCCACTATTCCAGTTTCCCCTCTGCAAACCCTGTCTCCCATTCCTCCTTACCCTACTTCTATGAGGGTGCTCCCCCACCCTCCTACCCACTCCCACCTCACCACCCTAGCATTCATCTACACTGAGGCATCAAGCCTTCACAGGGCCAAGGGCCTCCCCTCCCATTGATGCCAGATAAGGCCCCTTCAGTTCCTTCAGTCCTTCTCCTAAGTTCTTCGTTGGGATCCCTGTGCTTAGTCCAATGGTTGGCTGCGAGCATCTACATCTGTATTGGTCAGCATCTGGCAGAGCCTCTCAGGAGAAAGCTGTATCAGGTTCCTGTCAGCAAGCACTTCTTGGCATCCTCAGTAGTGTCTGGGTTTGGGGTTTACATGTGAGATAGATTCCCATGTGGGGCAGTCTCTGTATGACCTTTCCTTCCGTCTCTGCTCCACTCTTTGTCCCTGTATTTCCTTTAGACAGGAGCAGTTCTGAGTTAAAATTTAGAAATGAGTAGCCCAATCCCTCAATGGGCAGAGGGGGTATGGAGTACATACAACTGGATATGGTCTCTAAGGGTTCTCCTTCCCCTTTGTGGAGTATTTCAACAAATGTCATCCCCCTGAGGTCCTGGGAGGCTCTTGCTTTTCTGGCATCTAGGACTTTCTGGTGGCTACACCCAGTTCCTCATCCCCGATTGCTACACACCTTTGTTCTATTTCCTTGCCCTCTGTACATCTCCTTCATCTCTTCCAATGCCTGACTCTCCTCCCTCTTTTCTCTTCCTCCCAAGTCCCTCCCACCCTCTACTTCCCTCCATTATTTTAATCCCCCTTCTAAGTAAGAGTGAGGCATCCACTCTTTGGCCTTCCTTCCTCTTCTCGTTCATGGAGCCATGAGTTGTCTTGTGAGGTGTTCCACACTCTTTGCCTAATATCCACTTATCAGCGAGTACATATCATGTGTGGTCTTTTGTGACTGAATTACCTCACTCAGGATGATTATTTTCTAGATCCATTCATTTGCCTGTGAATTTCATGAAGTCGTTGTTTTCAATAGCTGAATAGAATTCCATTGTGTAAGTATACCACATTTTCTGTATCCATTCCTCTGTTGAAAGACATCTGGGCTGTTTCCAGCTTTTTGGCTATTTTAAATATGACTGCTATGAACATAGTGGGGCATGTGTCCTTATTACATGTTGGAGAATTTTCTGGGTGTATTCCTAGGAGTGGTATAGCTAGGTCCTCAGGCAGTATTATGTCCAATTTTTTGAAGAACCACCAGACTGATTTCCAGAGTGTGTGTACCACTTTGAAATCCCACCAACACTGGAGGAGTGTTTCTCCTTCTCCACATTCTCACCAGCATCTGCTGTCACCTGAGTTTTGGATCTTAGCCATTCTGACTGGTGTGAGATGGAATCTCAGGGTCACTTTGATTTGCATTTACCTGATGAGTAAGGATGTTAAACATTTCTTTAGGTGCTTCTCAGCCATTCCAGTTTCCTCAGTTGAGAATTTTGTTTAACTCTGTTCCTCATTTTTAATAGGGTTATTTGGTCCTCTGGAGTCTAACTTCTTGAATTTTTAGTATATATTAAATATTAGCCATCTATCTGATGTAAAGTTGGTAAAGGTCTTTTTTCAATCTGTTGGTTGCCATTTTGTCCTATTGACAGTGTCCTTTGCCTTACAGAAGCTTTGAAATTTTATGAGATCCCAATTTGCTGATTCTTGATCTTAGAGCATAAGACACTAGTGTTCTATTCAGGAACTTTCCCCCTGTGCCCATGTGTTCCAGACTTTTCCCCACTTTCTCCTCTATTGGTTTCAGTGTATCTGGTTTTATGTGGAGGTCCTTGATCCACTTGCACTTGAGCTTTGTATGGGGAGATAATAATAGATCAATTTACATTCTTCTACATGCTTACCTCCAGTTGAACCAGCACCATTTGTTGAAAATGCTGTCTTTTTGCCACTGGATAGTTTCAGCTCCTTCGTCAAAGATCAAGTGACCATAGGTATGTGGATTCATTTCTGGGTCTTCAATTCTATTCTATTGATCTACCTGCCTGTCACTGTACCAATATAATTCAGCTTTTATCACTATTGCTTTATAATACAGTCAGGGATGGTGATTCCCCCAGAAGTTCTTTCACTGTTGAGAATAGTTTTCTGCTATCCTTGGTTTTTTGTTATTCCAAATGAATTTGCAAATTTCTCTGTCTAAATCTATGAAGAATTGAGTTGGGATTTTGGTGGGGATAGCATTGACTTTGTAGACTGCTTTCAGCAAGATGGTAATTTTTACTATATTAATCCTGCAAATCTATGAGCATGGGAGATCTTTTCAACTTCTGAGGTCTTCTTCAATTTCTTTCTTCAGAGACTCGAAGTTCTTGTCATATGGACCTTTCTACTTGCTTGCTTAGAGTCACACCAAGATATTTTATATTATTTGTGGATATTGTGAACGGTGTCATTTCACCAATTTCTTTCTCAGCCCATTTATTCTTTGAGTATAAGAAGGCTACTTATTTGTTTGAGTTGATTTTATATCCAGCCACTTTGATGAAGTTATCAACTGTACGAGTACTCTGATGGAATTTGGGGGATCACTTAAGTATACTATCATATCATCTGCAAATAGTGATATTTTGACTTCTTTTCCAATCTGTATACCTTTGAACTCCTTTTATTGCCTAATTGCTCTAGCTCAAACATCAAGTACTACACTGAATAGGTAGAGTGAGAGTGGGCAGCCTTGTCTAGTCCCTGATTTTAGTGGGATTGCTTCAAGTTTCTCTACATTTAGTTTGATTTTGGCTACTGGTTTATTGTATATTGCTTTTACTATGTTTAGGTATGGGACGCCAAGTCTTTTAACAGGAAGGGATATAGAATTTTGTCAAATGCTTTTTAATATATAATGAAATGATTGTGTGGTTTTTTCCTTTGAGTTTGTTTATGTAGTGAATTACATTGATAAATTTCTGTATATTGAACCACCCCTGCATCCCTGGGACAAAGCCTACTTGATCATGATGAATGATTGTTTTGATGTGTTCTTGGATTTGGCTTGCAAGAATTTTATTGAGTATGTTTGCATCAATATTTATAAGGGAAATTGTTCTGAAGTTCTCTTTCTTTGTTGGGTCCTTGTGTAGTTTTGGTATCACTGTAACTATGGCTTCATAGAACAAATTGGGTAGTGTTCTTTCTGTTTCTATTTTGTGGAATAGTTTGAGGAGTATAGGTATTAGGTTTTCTTTAAAAGTCTGATAGAATTCTGCATTAAAACCATCTGGTCTTTGGCTTTTTTTGGTTGAGGGGGGGATACTTTTAATGACTCCTTCTATTTCTTTAGGGATTATGGGACTGTTTAGATGGTTTATCTGATCCTGATTTAATTTTGGTACCTGGTATCTGTCTAGAAAATTGTTCATTGCATCCAGATTTTCCAGGTTTTTTGAGTATAGATTTTTGTAATAGGATCTGATGATTTTTTTAATTTCCTCAGTTTCTATTGTTGTATCTCTCTTTTCATTTCTGATTTCTATACATCATTTACATCTAAAATCATTTCTATACATCTTGCAGAAAACTCACTTTATCTTTAAGGACCTACACAGGCAGGAAGTTAAGAGATGAAAAAGGATTCAAGAAGCAAGAAAAACCCATGAAGGGGGTTCAGGAAAACTCCTGACTATAAAATCACATGTTCAAGAAAATCTTCAGCATAAATGTCTAACTCCAAAGAGAGAATGGAAAATGATTGATGGATAGAAATTTAGATAGGATGGATGATGGATGGATGGATGGATGGATGGATGGATGGATGGATGGATATATGAGTAGATGAACTGATTTATAAGTGGATGGATGAATGAATGCTCAGCCCATAAGCAGAACAGAATAGGAACCAAAAAGCTTCCTGACTTGACTAGACTCTAAAAATCTCATGTTTCTTATGTGACAATTTTTTCTTCCTAACTCTCATGCAAAGAAAAAAAACATACATTTTACTTATGGCACATATTATTGCACCTATCATGTTAAGTAAAAGAAGACAGAAAGACAAATACCACATTTTTGCTCACTTATAAAATCAAGAAAAATATCATCATAAATATGGCATTTGTATTATTAAAAAAGAAATGAATGGAAAGGGGTATAATGAGAGTAGTGGGGCAAATAAGATGAAAGTATGTTATATGTGTGGATTCAAGTGTCATAACAAAATCCATTGTATGTATCATTAATATATGACAATTAAATTTATTCTATTATCTAATATACTTATATATCACATGGGTATTAAACACATTGAGATCTCACTTCTGTTTTGTATTCTGTTTCCTAAGGTGGCTTCCTACCCACTCCAGGAAACAAAGACAGAGACTGTGGCCACCAAGTATTCCTATTTTGAGCTGAGAGCCCTTTTCTACAGACCAAAATACACTGAGACTCTATGGGGCACGCACTTACGAGAAGAGCTTTTTGCACTGCCCAGATAGGTCTGTTGTATTTCTGGCTTCTTAACTACAATACTAGGCCCCTTGTGATCCATTTATGGTACAGAATAGAATCTCAGTGTACACATCAGAGTGACCTTGTAGCCTCATCTCCAGCAACTTTGAGTCACCCAACATGTCCTCCTTTTTCTTTTCTGAGGGACCTCCTCTTTTCTCCCATGGTCCTCATGTCCACAATGCTTACAATTTCAGGATGGTCACTAGGATGTGAGATCTTCTTCCATGGGGTCTCTGCCCAATAGTCTGCTATCCCTCCTATCTCATTTCCCTCAAGTCTGGAGACATTGCTCAGTAGGTGAACCTTCACTTCACTTTATCCCAGAGGTCTAGAGGTCTGTGAACCCTTCTAGGCAGAGGGTATCTCTCCTTCAAGGAGCCCAGAGAAGCTCTTTGAATATCCTCCTCTACCTCTCTTGAGGAAACTGGTAAGTGTGGAGTCAAGTGAATGTTTCTCTCTCGTGATTACTTTAACCCCACCAAGTCCTCTAGTGTAGCACAACACTGAGAACTGTGCAGATGTCGCTGCAATGAGGGCACTAAGAATGTCCTCATTAGACTTGGGAGCTCCCTGAATCTTGGTACATTCCAAGGTTCAGTCTCAACATGAGGAGTGTCCTGAGTGAGGGGGGAATAGGAGCAGCGCTGATTCAATAATGACTCAGTTAGTAGTAGATGCAAGCTATCCGTTCAGGAACTCTCTGTTTCCTGAAGATTCTCATCATTCATCCTTATTCTCCTTCCTAAATACATTCAGAGAACCTGAACCAGTCTTTTTATTGTTTTTTAATTACATCATTGTTAATAAGTTTCAAAAAACTCTTAAATGTACATAAATTCTATGAATCCTAAATTACTAGTCCCAACTTCCATTTTCTTAGAGCAGAAACTTAGCACAAAGCAAAACCACATTTCCTTATAGGTTTACACAGCCTGTTCTTCATGGGTCGCTCTTGCAGTTTCCTGGTACAGCAGACGGCAGTCTTTAGTAACTATTCTCATGTAAAAACAGAAAGATGACAGACTACTAAAATTAAAATGTTTCCTTACAAAGTTTTAAAATGTATGTAAGTACAGAGGTTAACTCTAATATCTTTCTAGGCATTATCTCCAATTCTTCGAATAGCTTTAACTTTCTCTACGCTTCTATATCATCTTTCAGTTCTCAAATCTTCATTTCTTCATCCCAGCAATTCCATAGCCTGTGTACTCTCTTTTAATAATATTTGTTTCTAAATCATATATAAATTCCTATTTTTCTATCCATACCTTCTCTTCATGAGACTACTTTAACTCTCTATCCTTGATGTCCCCAAGTTCACCCTGGCTAATTAATGCAGCACTCATTGGATGAGAGGGTACATCTATTTCCTCACACTTCCAAATTCAAGGCCAAGTCTGGCAATGAATTATTTCTACAAAGGACCATGCAGGCTTTTATGGCCCTTGTGGTTATATGTGGAACTCACTATATAAGCCAGGCTGTTCCTGCCTCTGCCTCCCAACTGCTGCAATTAAAGACGGGCACCGTTACACCTGACACTTTGCTGTATTTTAAGTGTTTCTTCACATACATTACCAATATACACATTTCTGTTCTTTTATTTAATGATTTTTTTTTCCTTTATTGATTTTTGTCTGGACCCTTTCCCATGGCCCTAAAGGCCAAACGGAAGGCCTGTTCTACATCCTCCACAGCCTCATGGCCGTCTCCATCCCTCATACCTAAGAACTGCACGTGTTTCATTTACTGATGTTTCATCCATTGGCACGATGAGTAATGGGAGAAGTATATCCCCCAGAAAGGAAGACTGAAAGTAGAGTAGTAAATACATCAGATCAGCCTCAGGGCAACAACAACCAGCGTCATACGTGGGAATCATGAGAATCAGCGGCCTGGTGATGCTCCAGGGGCAGGAATTGTGTCACGCCCCTCCTTACGCACCATGACAGACCGAGCAAGTACATATGTCAAGTGGATGGAGGTTGGAGAAAGGTCAAAACCAAGTAGGTTTTGCTTTTATGCCGTGTCTCTGCTCCTCCTCCTTTCCTTCTTACATCAAAAAAAAAGAAAAAAGAAAAAAAGAAAAGAAAAAAATTCTTTTGTTTAATTTCTGTCCTGCCTTCCCCAGCAGCCTTGTTACTTGCATTGACCACGCTGGATGAGACATGGTTCTACCCAGTGTTTGTGAACTGGCTGGAGTTGTAAGTTCAGGGGTCTTATCTGTCCACACTACTGTCTCTTCTAAGAGCCACTCTGCCACCTGGGCACTTCTGACCAAATGACTTTGGGAGATCCCATGGAGATCATGTTGAAAACTAATAAATGACACAGATATGAAGAGGAGATAGATATTATGATACAGGCTGATATCATAGAATAATATGAAGAAAAAAGAGCAGGGTTGGAAAGCAGATTCCCAGAGAAATTAAGAATGAGGTGCAACAAAAACAGGAACACTTGGTGCACATAAAACACGTTGAAGCTGGACACCTACCTCTGAGCCTGAATAGAGGCTTCCAGAAAAAAAGCACAGCCTGACTGGTTCAGAACATCCAGACATCTGCATCTGGGGATGCCTTCTTTAGTGACTTGAAAATGGTTCATTGTGTTCTCACAGTAGGGGAAAGGGCTGTGCATCATGGAGAACAACACAGAAAACTATGGCCTAACGGATGACTCCCGCAAGAGTATTTATTCATTCATTCATTCATTCATTCACTCAAAAGGTTCTATGGAACTCACTATATAAGCCAGGCTGGCCCAGATATCCACCTGCCTCCACCTCCCAAGTGCTGCAATTAAAGACATGCACCATTACCAGGAGTTGGCGGGGGAACCTATAGACCTGGGATGTGAGAGGCTCCCAGGACTCAATGGGATTGCCTTAGCCAAAATACACAAAAGTAGGGAGATGGAACCTGAAGAAATCACACCCAGTAGATAGACAAGCTCCCCAATAGAAAGATGGGGCCATCCATCCATCTCAAAATTTTTGACCCAGAATTGTTCCTATCTAAAAGAAATGCAGGGACAAAAATGGAGCAGAATCTGAAGGAAAGGCTGTCCAGTTACTGGTCCAACTTAGGATCCATCCCATGGGCAGGCACCAAACCCTGACACTATAATACTGATGCTATGTTGTGCTTACAGGTAGGACTCTAGCATGGCTTTCCTCTGAGAGGCTCTATCAGCAGTTGACTGATAGATACTTAGGATCAACCACTGTACTGAGGTCAGGGACCCCTATAGAAGAGTTAGGAGAAAGACTGAAGGAGCTGAAGGGAATAGCAACCCCACAGAAAGACCCATAGTATCAACTAACCTGGACCTCTAGGAGCTTCCAGAGACTAAACCACCAACCAAAGAGCATACATAAGCAGGTTTGTGGCTCCTGGCACATATGTAACAGAGGACTGCCTTGTCTGGCTTCAGTAGGAGGAAGATTCACCTTATCCTGTAAGGACTTGATGCCCTAAGAAAGAGAGATGCTGGTGGGATGAGTTAGGGATAGGTGACTGATAGGGTGGGTGGGTGGATGGGTGGGTAGTGTAGCATGCTCTCAGAGGCAAAGAAGATGTGGGATGTTGTGAAGAACTCTGAGAGGGGGGACTGGCAAGGGAGGCAACATTTGGAATGTAAATAAATACAATAACGTAATAAAATTAAAAAAAGAAAACCACAAAGCTGGAAACCATAATGTATACTCAAAGGAATCAAAGGTGAAAAGAGAGAAAAAAAGAACAAAAGAAAGAAAGAAAGAAAGAAAGAAAGAAAGAGGAGAGAGAGAGAGAGAGAGAGAGAGAGAGAGAGAGAGAGAGAGCCTTGACAAAGCATTATGAAAAAAAACTCCAGAGCCTCCCACTCTGGAAATGGGTTACATCTATTTGGAGTGTTGGCCGAAAGAACTCCATGGAAACCCTCAAACAACCAAGTCTATTTCCAAAGCCATTGGTTGCTCTCTAGAAATTGACTGCAGTGTATTAGCTCAGAACACCACACCTTCAAAATTAATTGAACATGGAGAAGCTGAGCTAATGATGACCTAGAGCCTTCACCCATACTGACAAGTGTTCAAAATACTAAAAGGTACAGTGCACACTACAAAAGAAGAAAGATAAACACAAACCTGGTTACAAACCTTTGGATCTGCAATGGTACCTGACTGCAAGAAAGGCTAGTGCGATAGTGATACAAAGCTTCTGGGACTAACCAACCAATATGTAATTGGCACTTGAAGAAATGGTGCCTGTAGCTGACACTGTACAGAGTGCCATGAACCTGAGACTAGACATACAAGAGATAAAAAGGAAACCCAAATACTAATGTTCTACTAAAGGACATAGAAATTAAATGATTTCTAGCAAAAAAAAAAAAAAGTGTCAAATCCCCTAGACCTGGAGTTAGAGATGGTTGTGTGCCAACATGTGTGTGCTGATAACCAAACCTAGGGCTTCTACAAGAGCAGCCAGTGCTCTTAACCATCGAGCTATCTCTCCTGTGCTGGTTGTTTTCATGTGTATATGTCAGTAGGTCTGCCTCTGCATCCTGCAGTGACATCATCTAATTTTCTCTTTGTGAGAGAGTTTCTTAATGAGCATTTTTCAAGAATGGGTTGTTTGTTTTAACAATCAAGTTTGGGGGTTGGGAGGGTGTTTGTTGTTGGTGATGGTTCTCTGGGTATTTTTGTTTTCTTTTCTCTTCTTATAATAAGATAAAACAAAAAAACACATAAAAGAATTACATCAAAAAAAATCACATCAAAGTTAAACAAGGCAAGCCAACAGAAAAAAAAAGAGCCCAAGAGAGAGCAGAAAAATGAGATAGCCACTTGTTCACATGCTCAAGAGTTTCATAAATACTCTAAACGGAAGAATATATACATTAGATAGATAGATAGATAGATAGATAGATAGATAGATAGATAGATAGATAGATAGATAGATAATCTGGTGCAGACCCGTGCAGTTCCTGTGCTTGCTGCTTCAGTCTCTGTAAGTTCATAGCAGTGTTTTTCTTTTTTAATTAATATTTTAAGTTTATTTTTGAAACTTTCACAGATGTGAAAAATCAATGCTTGGAAATGGTCCACCTCTCCAATTCCTCTTTCAAACTCCCTTCCAGTCCTACCATTGTAGGATTTGGCTCACATTCAACATCATGCCTTTTGGGATAGATTCAGCTACTTTTTTGAAACAGGGTCTCACTATGTGGCCCTGGCTGGCCTAGAACATACATAAGGCTGGCCTAGAACTCACAAAGACAACCTGCCTCTGTCTCCTAAGAAGCAGGATTAAAGATGTGTGCTACCATGTCCTGGTATGTCCTATTTTAAGTTATTACTGTTGTCCCTGTTGCTGTTAATCTATCTCTGAGTCTAATTAGTGCTGAACATATGTGCATGGGTATGGGATCACTGAATCTGAACCTGGGTAAGGGGTGTAGAGCGGAGATACTAATAAGTGTAATCTCACGGTGATTCAGTGTTCTTTTGCTTCATGTGCATGAATATACTTGTGTGCACGTGTGTGTGTGTATTTGCATCTGTGAATCTCCCAGTGTATCCTTGTATATAGGTGTGTGTAGATAGAACACCTCCCTCTACCCACCATCAGCCTACCTGTCCCTTTCCCTGCTCCTTTTTCTTCCATTTCTGATCAATACACACCATCAAAAAAACACTGACCCAAAGTTCAATCATCAGTGAACATGTTCAGGTAAACCAGTGGGAGGTGGTAGTAATGTTGAGTGTTTGTAGGATGGCTACACACACGGTGTCACACAGAGTCCTGATAGTTCATACTTGAGTGTGCACAGTCTTGGTCAATTAAACATATATTTTAAAGAAAAGGGAATCATATGCACCCTTTTGTAGCCTTCATTTCTCCACTCATCTCTGAACAACTGAAAACAGAGTTTGAGTCCTCACAGTCTGTATGTCCAAGACCCACATGGGCTGTAGATGCTCCATCTTCAAAAATACCCATGATGCACTCCATAAGGTCTGGCATAGAGAAGGGACTCAGCTTTCAACTGCATGAGTACATCCCAGTCAGAGTCATCAAGGAGATCCAAGGAAGTCTATAGGGTTCACTGGTCTCATTACACAACTGGGGGTGTAAAGGCAGCTGGACAATTACAGTGCTACTCATTAAATAATATGGGATGTGCGTGGGTCTGAAGAAACAGCTAGAGCTGTAACTGTGTCTCTGAAAACAGATGAGTGGGTGTAACTGGGGCTCTGAAAGTTACTGCAATATAGTCTTTCTAAGGGCTGATACTACCACATATACAATTCATCTCCTGGATGGGGAACAGGGACCTAGCTTTCCACACCAAGCTTATCCCAAGAGAAGGTCTTGGTGGTTTCTTCAGACTTTTCCAATAGTGACCATGTATGTCTCCAGGTGTGTCCAGGCTCAGCGTCTGATGATGGCTGCATATGTGCTGGACTCAGTCATGATATCTGTGCTCTGTGGGGTCACAGCTCCAACTCCCCTCTGTGTGAGGGAGTGACGGTCCAACTGGGCATATGTCACCTCCTGAAGGTCTCCTGCAACCGAAGTCTGGGAGAGAGGAGCCTAGGAGAGTTAAGGTAGCTGAGGCTAGGAGAGGAGCTGTGGAGTGAGAAGCTAACTCGCTCTATGAGTCATAGCTGTGTTCTTCTGTGTTTCTCTACCAATGGTCTTGGGATTGGATTACATGGCCCAGATACATGGCAAAAGTAACCTCTGCCCTCTCTTGTTTTGGATGCTCTCTCTGGGGAAAGTTAGATGCTATGGAGAGCCTTGTTGCCTGTAGCCATTAGAATGTGCCACTCAGCACAAGGATCCTCTATCCACTATGTCTGAGGTAACAGTAGCTGCAGTCAACACTTTTTTTAATTCTTCTGCCCCTAGATTCCTATCCAAGAGATTGAAGACATGTTACTAAGCTCCTAATTTGGAAGCAGTTTTGTCAGCACTAGAAGCTGAATACAAATACCTACCCAGGTTTCTGTCTGTCTGTCCTCGGGAAGCCTGTCATCTGCGACTATGTCTATAGAAAAGACACCACAGGATAAGTACTCACTGGTGGACACTAGAAGACAATTATTACCACATTATATCATACCTCCACCCCCTAGAATGTTTCTAGATGTTTTTTGTCCAAATTGGTTCCAAATATACCGGATGACCCTTTCATTGCTCCTCAGATCCCTTACCTGGGGTCGTCCCCAGGCCATTAGGAGCTAGGTTGAGCCTGAGCAGAAAGGATAGATGACCATTAGAGACTGGTTGGAGGCAAAGTACTGGGCAGTGGGATGGGAATCATTCCAGGGGTCTCACCTCTCCTGTGGTCTCTGCTGCTGTCTCTTGTTTGGGAGTCCTGAGAATAGTCAGTAGTCCACATTTAGGAGGGATTTCTTGTTCCCAGCATGCCCAACAGCCCCTGAAAGCCAGCTCCCACCACAGATACCTACCCTGCTTTTTCTGACGGTGACTTAGGAAGCAGAACAGAAAGAGGGCAAGACAAAGGAGGAAAATCACAGAGACCACAGTAAGGATATAAATGCCATACATCTTCAGCCAAGACGTATCTAGGAAAGATAGGAACCAAGTTACCATCAGCATACATTTATTGAGTACCTTTGGATTAGCACACATATGCTGGGTAGCATTCATGAGCATGTAACTATGTAAATTTTTTTAACTATGTAAATTTTTACATGAGACTGTGACTATGTAAAATTTTACGTGTACAAGGATCTTGAAACATGTAATCAGTATCCTTGTGTTACCTGTCGTAAGTGTTGACCTGCTTTGTGCTCTGCGGCATGCTAGCCATTGACAGCACTATTTTAAGAACTGAGAAGTCAGATGTGGCTAATGACATCCATTTGGGTTCCCACAGCTAAGAGCACTAACTTCATGATTGACATCAAGTAAACCAGCATTGTCCACTACACCCTGTAGAGCCTTGTAGAGACTGACAACCAACAAGAAAAGAAACAGGACTCCCTCAGCAAACCCACCTTGGACTCTTTTCATCTGAGGTTAAGAATCCCCATCTTGCTTGTTCCTTAGGGTAGCCTCTAACAGAAACAAACTCAGTCCCAATGCTGTCCTGTTGCCTGATGCCCTGAAGACAGTATCTAGTGCCCATCTCATTCTCTTCCTAAAATATACCCTTCTTCACTATAGAGGTGACCACACAAGATGGAGTCCACCTGCTCTCTCTTCATGTATGGTACCCACTCCCCTCCCTTGTTCCTGAGGCAGAATTGTAGGACCGTAATCTACAATGTTCTTTAATGAAAGTCAGACAAAGTCTCTGTAGAGGCTGTTCCCTCAACCTCTTGCCTATGTCCAACTCAAAACCATACATGCTATTCTGTCTTTCCCACATACCATATCACAACTTAAATTAGACATGTCATATGCATGCACATGATACATTTATAATTATATATTACATATGCAAATGGAGTCACCCATGATGTACAATGATATTACAGTTAACCATGGACTTGTGGTAAGATTATAACTGAGCTAAACTTTCTATGCCCTAGTGGCATTGTACCTGCCATGGAGTCTTGGTTGTCTGAAGCATTTGGTATAACATTTCTTCAGGACTACAGTCTAAAAGTTGCTTACTCTATATTCCATATGGCCAGGTGTGCAAAGGACTGTGTCTTATAAGCTGCTATAAATACCATCTTGTTCACACAATGACAAATTCTCAGAACACAGATGTCACATGACCATTTTGCCTATGGACACAAGTTCCAGAACAAAGCAGCATTAAGTGACCCATGGCTGCACATTCACACACAGCTAATGTGGTATGAATAGAGCTCAATGAGTAAAACATTTGATACACAAGAGTGAGAATCAGAGTTTGTATTCCCAGAGCCCACAGAAAGAGTTAACTGGATGTGAATGCCTATCTATAATCTCAATGCAAAAAGAAAAAGACCAAAAATCCCTGAGCAAACTGGCTACCCAGACTAGCTGAAACAGTAAATTCTGGGGTCAGAGATTATACCTCAATGTGGAAGGTGGAGAACACTTAAATAATAAGTTTGGCATCAGTTGTGGACTTACACACATATACATACATATGTATTTACCTGCACCCACATACATGCCAACACAGTGAACACACCTATGTACATAACACACATATCTAGGTAAGTTAAAAAAATAGTAAGGAAATATAAAATAAAATTATATGCCAACTGTAGAAAGAATATCTTGGGTATTGTATGAATGCATCATCTGTCAATTATAAAACGTATGGCCGGGCTAGAGATGTGTGACAGAAATTAACTGTAATGTGCTATTTTCTTTCTGGCTCCAAGCTCCTGGAATAACAACTCAGACTCAAATATATATTTACAAGTACTGAGACCATAAAGCTAGGCTCATTCCCTCACTAGCTAACGATTTAGAATAACCCATTTGTACTAATCTAAATTCTGCCACATGGCTGGTTGCCATTCATCTGTCCTCACATCTTCTCTGGTGACTCTGCACCTGTCTCTAGAACAGAATTCTTTCTGCCTCAAGGATGTTCTATCTTTTCCTATAGGCCATAGTTTTATTAAAATGATCTTATTTATTTATTTATTTATTTATTTATTTATTTATTGTATATAAATACATTGTAGCTGTCTTCAGGCACACCAGAATGCATTGGATCCATTACAGATGGTTGTGAGCTACCATGTGGTTGCTTGGAATTGAACTCAGGACTTCTGAAAAAGCAGTCAGTGCTCTTAACTGCTGAGCACCTTCATAAAGAAATTGGGCAGATCACACACGAGCAGTTTAACAGCACATCTGAAATCTCTAGGACAAAATGAAGGGAATACAACCAAGAGGAGTAGGATTTAGTGCAGAATTCTATCAGACCTTCAAAAAAGACCTAATACCAATACTTCTCAAACTATTCTACAAAATAGAAACAGAATAATTATTATTAATAATAATTATTATTATTAAAAGACCATTCTCAACAGTAAAAGAACTTCTAGGGAAATCATCGTCCTTAACCTCAAGCTGAGCAATAGTGATAAGAAAAACTGCACAGTATTGGTACAGAAACAGACAGGTGGATTAATAAAATAGAATTGAAGACCCAGAAATAAGCCCACACATCTATAGTCACATCATTTTTTGACAAATAAGCCAAAACCACCCAGTGGAAAACAGAAAGAACTTTCAACAAATGGTGCTGGTCCAACTGGCAGTCTATGTAGAAGAATGCAAATTGATCCATTCTTATCTCCTTGTACAAAGATTAAGTCCAAGTGGATTAAGAACCTCTACATAAAACCAGATACACTGAAAGTAATAGAAGAGAAAGTGGGGGAAAGCCTCAAACACATCAGCACAGGGAAAAATTTCTTCAATAGAACACCACTGGCTCAGGTTCTAAGATGAACAATTGACAAAAGGGACCTCATAAAATTGAAAAGCCTCTGTAAGGCAAAGGACACTGTCCATAGCACAAAACAATAACCTAGAGATTTGGAAAAAGGCTTTACCAAGCCTACATCTGATAGAGGGCAAATATCTAATATATATATTTAAAAAAAAAAAACTCAAAAAGTTAGACTCCAGCGAACCAAATAACCATATTTTTAAAACGAGGTACAGAGCTAAACAAAGAATTCTCAACTGAGGAATATCGAATGGCAGAAAAGCACCTAAAGAAATGTTCAGCATCTTTATTAATCAAGGAAATGCAAATCAAAATGACCCTGAGATTCCACATTATAACAATCAGAATGGCTAAGATCAGTTTTACACTAACATAGCCTAGAAGACTCGGGACCACATCTCCTCCCGGATAGGTTGTGGCCACAGTGCGGCAGCACCTAGGGAGTAGTACAGCCCAACAGCCTGAGACGGGTGGAGGGAGAAAAGCTTATTCAACATCACACAGCACCCCAGATTGAGTATCGTTCACAGGTCACACCCTTCCTGTGCACTTTGCTCTCAGGGCTTTCCATTTTGTCTGGTACAGACACTGAGAAAGTTCCCTTATTTTTCATAGAGACTAAACTGGCTCAAGTTGGGCCCTAAAGGTCTTGCTCACACAATGTGTACAATGAGACACAGACCACAAGGGGGTAGCATAGAGCTATGCAAACAGTGGTCTGGATGTCCTTGTGGAGACTGCTTCGGCTTCTTTCCAGAGTCTTCAGAACTTGGTGTCTTTGACTAAAAGTTAATTTTCTTCATACTTAAAATAGTAGGAGGCTGGAGAGATGGCCCAGAGGTTGAGAGAACGAGAACTGACTGCCTTTCCAGAAACCCTGAGTTCAATTACCAGCAACCACGTGGTGGCTCATAACCATACATAATTAGATCTTCCCACATACAGGCATACATGCAGACAGAACAGTGTGAATATAATAAATCTTAAAACAAAAACAAAAAAATAGTAGGATCCCTGGGCATGAGCATGCTGGCATACTCCGTTAATCCCAGAACTCAGGAGGTTTGGGCAGGAGGATCTCTGTGAGTTCAAGGTTAGCCTGGTCTATGTAGCAAGTTATAGGTCAGCCAGAATTATGTAGAAACAGTCTCAAAAACAAAATAATAAAATAAAATAACATAAATAGTATCAATGACATCCTGATGCCTGGTTCCAAAGATAAGCAAAAGGCTGCTTGAGACATCAACCCAACATATCGATAAACTCTAATAAACTACTGCACCAGCAAAGAGGCAGGGTGAAGGATTGAGAGCTTATGAGAGGGGCTTTGTAGACCTCTTCTCCATCCTAAGTATTGATCCAAAGTGAGTGAATTGTCAATCACTCAATCACAGACTATGAGAAACACCTGAAAGGACAGGACATGGAAAACAGGAAACCTGACAGAGTCCCTTCTCAATTCCTCCTCCTGGGGGTGGGGGGGTTGTTGGAGAGGGGAACCCTTCCTTCTGTTCTTTCCTCATTTGCTCTGCTTGTCCTCACAGAATCAGTACTAAGTAACTCCGGAAAACACCCCCAGAATAATGGTCCTGACCTACCCACCAGCCATTCATGAATCATATTACCTGTCTAGTAAGGTGGGACCTTACTAGAGATTATTTCCTGCAGCCATGACTTGGTAGTAGGACAGGATAATTTACTGTGGCCAGTGAAAAGACATAAATCACCTTGAGAGCACACTGTCCCTGCCACTGCTGAGGCTCACTTGCTACCCAGTAAGAAACGACAGCTCTGTACTCTACCCCTCAGACTGTAGCTGTATTCAAGTCATTCATGGTGTCTGGTAAGAGTAAAGCTTCAGGGAATCTGAAGTGTTAGATTAAGGGGAACATGTGATGATGGAGGTGGGGGAAAGGAGCCTTGGGGTTAAGAAAAAAACAAAGGAAATGGAGGCAGGGAATAACACCTATGTCTAGAATCCAAGGTTCTAAGAACAAACCTGAGGTCATTGTTGGACCTGGGGCAGGAACCTGGGTGACATTTTTGATCACCTTTAGTTCCAGCTTCTCACTGCGTTTGGACCAGGTGTTTTCTTTTGCATAAATACAGTAATAATGTCCAGTGATGGTTTTATTCACTGGCCCAATGTAGAATCTATCCTTCCTCATAGAAGGCTCAGTGTCCTTTTCCATAAAGATGTTGCCGTCCTTCTCCAGGCGGACTCTGTCATAGTTACCAGAGTTTGAGCACACAACAGTTACAAACTTCCCTTGGGAGATCACAGGACCTGGCTCAACGCAGATGGTGACATCAGACGGAGATCCTAGAAAAGAGCAAAGCAGGAATCTCAGGATACACAGCGAGGACAGTGCCATAACAGAAAACCAATTTAGGCACACCATTCCGTTTTCTTACCAAATTTAGAGTTCTGTAGACATGATCAAACTCCAGCATTATAATATTTCCACTTTCTGTGGCAATAAGGACTTTTTTGAGCACATGTTGTGTCTGGTAAAGATCGATCCAAGGCAACCGCAAAACAACAGTCTAGACATGTCTGCTGCAGAGCTGACTGACCCCACCCCCTCACCCCGATTACTCCAGAGACCTCTGCATTCTCTACCTTCATCTCCACCTTCTTTGCATTCTGTTATTGAAGCTTTAGAAGCCTACCTACTTCAAAGTATCTAGACGTAGGGGTACCCCCATAAAATCATAGATATATATACTTAGGTCAAGAGACAAATTTAAAGCATGTGAATTTACCTTTTTGTGAAGATAACATGGATCAATTACCACACCTGTCCTTATCAGTTTGCAAGCTTACAAATGTGTCCATGCTAACCATAACATACAACGAGCCTCATGTCCTTATTTATGAGTGAGTGAGATTATGTGCCCTTAGACCAACATCCTCTAGTCTGCTCTTCTCCCTTGACTCATTCTTTCGCCATTTTCAATATCTTCTAGAGATGCCTTCTATGATCCCATGTTTTGATTTATATAAGAACACAGTTTCTTCCATTTGAAGGTAAAGGATGGGAGAGAAAACTGATGTTGAAAAAAGAGTTGTCCAACATAATGGCAGCAAGACAGCAATCAATGTGAGGAGCTGAGCATATATGAATCTCGAGAGACAGGTGAGATCAGAGATCCACCCCCCTGGGATGACAGGAAAGAGGTACTTCCACTGAGATCCAAGAGACAAGAGTAAATTCCTTGCACAAAGCAAACAGGGATGAGAAGAATGAAACGTTGATATAACAGGGAAGCTACACGCGACACATCAAAAATATGGCCACTTAAAGATGCCCTGAACAAAAACATCATTTGACATCCCACATCCCGGTTTGGCTGAGGGATCTCATGGGGTGCCATTCCTAGATAAAGAGTTGCAAGTATTTAATGACTGCTAAGAGAGGAATTTGTTTTCCCCAGAGATGAGCCTCTTAGTTGGTTATACAAAATCATTCAGCAATCTCTGAAAGCATATACATATAAGCAACACCAAGCATTAAACAGCAGGTTGTGTTGTGTGTATCAATAATAAAATAAAAAGACCATGAATTTGAAAGGGATCATAAAAGGGAAGGACGTAGAAGGGGTTAGGGGTTATAGAGATGGGGAAAATTATGCAATTATATTTTAATTAAAAATAAGTTTGAAAAATTAAGGTGGGTGATGCCTAGTTCACAGGGCCAGAAAAGACTGTTGAAATAAACATATGAAGCCTCTGGGATAAAACATAAATAAAGACCTCTGGATAAAGTAATAATAATCAAAACACTAAATATACAGAACAAAGAATAATATTAAAAGCTGGAAGGGAAAAGGCCAAATAACCGACGAAGGCAGGCCTATTGGAATTACACCAGACTTCTCAATGAAGACTCTAAAAGAAAGAAGAGCCTTGACTGTTTCTAAGAGACCATGGATGCCAGTCCAATCTACTACACCCACAAAAACTTTCAATCACTATAAATGGAGAGATCAGGATATTCCGTGACAACGTCAAATTTAAACAACTCCAGCCTGACAGAAAGTACTAGAGAAAAAACTCTAACCCAAGAAGGTTAACTAGACCCATGAAAACAGAGGCAATAAAAAATATCACACCAGCCAAACCTAAAAAGAGGACACACACACACACACACACACACACACACACACACACACACACACAACAGGACCAAATAATTGGAGTTAGCAATAATTGGTCATTAATATCTCTAAATATCAATGGACTCAATTCCCCCAATAAAAAGGCACAGGCTAACAAAGTGAGTGTGAAAGCAGGATCCATCCTTCTCCTCCACACAAGAAATATGTCTGAACATCAAATATAGACATTACTTCAGAGTAAAGGGTTGGAAAACGATTTTCCAAGCAAATAGACCCAACAAGCAATTGTAGCTATTAGAATTGTAGTTATTCTTTTTTGTTTCTTTGTTTGTTTTGTTTTGTTTTTTTGTTGTTGTTTTTTTGTTTTTCGAGACAGGGTTTCTCTGTATAGCCCTAGCTGTCCTGGAACTCACTCTGTAGACCAGGCTGGTCTTGAACTCAGAAATCCACCTGCCTCTGCCTCCCAAGTTCGGGATTAAAGGTGTGCGCCACCACTGCCCGGCTTGTAGTTATTCTAATGTCTAACAAAATACACTTTCTACCAGCATTAATCAGATGAGATGAGGAAGGATGTGGGTCTCCTCGATCTCATGAATCGTCGGCTAATATGATCCACAAGGGCAGTGGCAGCAGAGACAGTAGGGATGAGGCAGGTTTCAGAATCCCCGTGAGTACTTACAATGAGTTACCACACTGGGACCAGCTATCAGAAGGCAAATCAACTTTATTTAGGGCTTATAAAGTTTGGGGAGACTGAGCCAGAATGGACAAAGGTCATTAGCTGAGGACTTAGGGTTCCAAAATGCCTCATTAACATGGGGAAGCATTTCAGGAATCTAAGGTGCTAGCTGATATGTTCTTATGAGGAGAAAGAAAATTGATCCTGTCATCTAACTAAAGTCACAACATTCCTCATATAGAAGCATGTGAGCCTCATATAGGGCCTTAGAATTCCCCAGACAAGGTCAGAAAAGGAGAAGCCTCACTTGAAGGGAGTTTCCCATATGGCTCTGAGGCCAGAGGGTATTCATTCATTGTGAACTTCAACCTCAATTTGCAAAGTTTTCCCACAGAAGGGCCCTTTCATACTCAGCAAAATCACATTTGGCAAAGAAACATTACTAAACTTAAATCACACAGCAAACCTCACATGTTAACAGTGGAAGACTTCAGTCTCCCACTCTCACCAATGGACAGTTCCTCCCTCCGTATTTTTTATGAAGGCACTTTTTGCTATGAACTTTCCTCTCAGCCCTACATCCATTGTGTCCCATAAGTTTGGGTATGTTGTGCATTCATTTTCACTGGATTCTAGGAAGTCTTTAATTCTGTCTTTGTTTCTGTCTTGACACCAAAGTCATTCAGTAGGGAATTGTTCAGTTTCCCTAGTTTGTAGGCTTTCTGTTGTTTCTGTTTTTGTTGAAATTTAGCTTTATCCCATGGTGGTCTAATAAAAGGGGGTGGGGTAAGCACAGTCAAAACTTCTGGTATCCCGCCTTTCAGAGGGGACAAGCCTGTGGCCCTTCTCTATGGCTCCCCAGGGTGGATTCTAGTGAAAAGAGACAGTTCATGGTGTTAAGGCACTTATTGTTATGGAGGAAAGTTGATGAGTAAAACTGAACCCACTTCTCAGGGTGGGTCTGAGGTTAAATACCTTTTGCAGGGAGGAGTGTCTGAGAAGGAAAACTTAATTGTCTAAGCCCTTCAGGCCTTTAGGTACCTCATTAAAATGGAAATCTGGCTTGTGACCTGTGGTCACATACTCTACCTATGAAGGGCCTTGAGGTATTGTCCTTACATGATTGATGGCCACAAATCTATGGAGCACTGCAACCTCCTGTCAGGAGCCTAGTGTCTAGGAACCAAGCAAAACACCTGCCATCCCTTTAAGGTCACCAAGGTTTTTAGCCTTAACTTAACCAATAACCAGGCTGCCTTTCACGGTCCTACACTAAGGTTTATTAATCTTAAAGAATTCCACAAAGCTTTATGTAGAGTTCATCAAATTAAAGGTCAATATGAACTGTTATATCTAAAATGATTTGAGTCAGAGCCAATCAATAGGCAGCACTTCCTACTTCTGCATGTGAGCTCACTGTGGTATTTGTGGGAGATTATATATATATATATATATACATATATATATATATATATATATGTAAAGATGTTTGTTGCCATGGCTCACTCCTGAATTCTGAGCTATAGTCCTTATCAATCAGTATTAGAGTGTGCCTTCAATGAAACATCCCTGTCTTGGAGTTCATGTGGTTTGTGGCGTATCTCTCAGACCCCAACAGAACCCACTCCCCTAGCTGGGTTGTCCTGTCTGGCCTCAATGGGAAAGGATATGCCTAGTCCTGCAATGACTTGAAGTGCTATGGTGGGTTGGTTCCACAAAAGGGATCGCTCTCTTTGAAGAGGTGAAGGGAAAGGGAGATAAGGGAAGAGGTCATGTGATGGGAGCACTGGGAGGAGGAGGAAGAGTGCAATCCGGATTTTAAGTGAATAAGTAAGTTAATTGATTAATGGGGGGAAATGATTATTGATCATGACCAGGTAGGCTTCACCCCAGGGATAGTTCAACATACAGAAATCTGTCAATGTAAGCAAACTGGGGAGAGGGGGGACCACATGATCTGAAAAGCCTTTGAAAAAAATCCAACACATCTTCATGTTTAAAGTCTTGGAAAGGTCAGGAATACAAGGGACATACCTAAACATAATGAAGACAATTTGCTGCAAGCCTATATATAGCCGGCATCAAATTATATGAGAGAAATTCTAAACAATTTCACTAAAATCAGGGACAAGACATGGCTGTCCTCTCCATATGTACACAATATGGGATGTGGAGTTATAGCTAGAGCAATAAGACAACTAAAGGAGCTAAAAGAGATAGGAAAAAAAGGAAAGGAAGAAGCTAAAGTGACTCTATTTTCCAGATGATATGATAGTATACATAAGCAATCCCAAAAATTCTACCAGAGACCTCCTACAGTTGATGAACACCTTCAGCAAAGTGGCTAGACACAAGACTCATTCAAAACAAACAAACAAAAAAATCAGTAACCCTTCTATATACAAATAACAAGTGGGATGAGAAAGAAACCATGGAAACAATACCTTTCAAAATAGCCACAAATACTATATCTTGCAATATCTCTAACCAAGTAAGTGAAAGCATTGTATGGCAAGAATGTCAAGTCTCTGAAAAAAAATTGAAGATGTCAGAAGATGGAAGGATCTCCCATGCTCAGAGATTGGTAGGATTAACAGAATAAAAATGACCTTCTTACCAAAAGCAATCTAAAAATTCAACATAATTCCTACCAAAATTCCAAAACAATTCTTTACAGACTTTGAAAGAACAATACTGAACTCTTTATTGGAGAAACATAAGAACAAAACATAGCTAAAGCGATTCTATGCAACAACAAAAAAAAAACTTATAGAGATATCACCGTCTTTGATCTCAAGCTGTACTACAGAGCTGTGGTAATAAAAACTGCATGGTATTGGCATAAAAACAGACATATTATTTTTTATCAGTGGAATCAAATCAAAGAAACAGAAGAAAAATCCATTCACCTATGCACATCTAATTTTTTATAAAGGAGCCAGAAATATACAATGGAAAAAAAGGAATGCATCTTCAACAATCAGTGCTGATCTAACTGAATATTGGCACATAGAAGAATGCAAATAAATACATATTTATCACCCTGCACAAAATCCAAGCCCAAATGAATCAAATACCTAAACATAAAAGTAGACGTATTAAACTCAATAGAACAGAAAATGGGGAATAGCCTTGAAGGCACTGGCACAGGAAACAAATTCCTGAACAAAACACCAATAGCACAGGCACTGAGATAACAATAAATTTTGACTTCATGAAACTGAAAGCTTCTGTAAGGCAAAAGACACCATCAATGGGACAAAACTGGAGCCCACAGGATGGGAAAGGGTTTTCACTACTTCCATATCTGACAGAGAACTGATATCCAAAATAATTAAAGAAGACAAGAAAGCAGGCATCGATAAATTAAATAATCCAATTAGAAAAGGGGTTACCGATCTAATCAGAGAATTCTCAACAGAGAAATATCAAATTGCTGAGAAACACTGACAGAACTGTTCCACATCCCTAGCCATCAGGGAAATGCAAATCAAAACAACTTTGAGATTCTAGCTTATACATGTCAGAATGGCTAAGCTCAAAAACCCAGGTGACAAGGCAAGGATGTGGAGCAAGGGAAAAACTCCTCCACTGCTGGTGGGAGTGCAAATTTATACAGTCACTATGTTTATAGCAAGCAGCTTTATTTATAATAGCCAGAAACTGGAACCAACCTAGATAGTGTTCAACTGATGAATGGGGAAAAAAATGTGGTACAATAACAATAAAGTATTAATCAATGGTTAAAAAATAATAGCTTCTTGAAATTTGTATGCTAGATAGATAGAACTAGAAAAAAAATCATCCTGAGTGAGGTAACCCAGGCCTAGAAAGACAAACATGTTATATAGTCACTTATAAGTGGATATTAGCTGTAAAGTAAAAGACAATCATTTAGGGCTCACAGATCCAGAAAGTCTAAATAACACGGGGATCTGCATGACCAGTGGTGTGGGGGAATGAAAGGATCTCCCTGGAGACAGGAAATAGATTTCACAGGTTGACTGGGAGCAATTGAAAACAGGAGGTATCAGGTGGGAGAGAGGGGGAAAATACTGGGAGAAGGTTTCTATGGCAGATCTGCCAGGATTTGCCCCTGGAAGATACAGATTTAAAATAGATACGAGATTAGGATTCTAGTTGCTGTGCCCAGAGATTAGTCACCATTGTTTCTGGGGGGAAAAAACTGAGAGAAATGAATGGAATTGAGGGGAGGGCATTTCAGAGACAAGGTAAAACCCTAGTGCAATAGAAACTCCATGGAATCTACTTGAGTAAACCTAACAAAGACTATTAATGTGGCACACAGAGCCTGAACCAGCCATATTTTATAAACAGGCATGGCCTCTGGTAGAAGGACTGAAATATCAACCCAGCTATAAAACCTCACCTACAGTTTGTCTTGCCTGAAAAGTGTGTTGGGACTGGAGACTAGCAAGATCATTATCAAAGAGACCAGAGAGACTTCATCCAGCAACTGATGAAAGCAGATTCAGAGTTCCACAGCCAAATAGCAGAGAGAGCTTGGGGAATCCTTTGTAGAAGGGAGAGGAAATATTGGAGGAAGCAGAGGACTCAGGGACACCACAGGAACATGGAACACAGAAAAAACTGGCTGAGACTCATGGAGTCTAGCAGAGATCGTGGAGCCTGTAGGGTCTGATTTAGCTTAGAGAGAGGGGGGAGGGAGGGAAGGAGGAAGGAAGAAGGAGGGAGGGAAGAAAAGTATATATGAGATATGTGATATATAGATATTGACTCTGAGTAACTTGATGTTCTTGTGGCACTCCTAACAGTGGTAACAAGGGCTTTCCCCCTGATTCTTTGCCTGCTTGTGGATCCCTTTTCTTCCTACTGGGTTGCCTTTTCCAGCCTTGTTGTGTTGTCTGGTCTTATTGCTACTCATTGTGCTGTGTTTGTTTGATGTCCCTGGGAGGCCTGCTCTTTTCTTAGGGGAGGTAGTCTGGGGTGTCAGGGAAAGAGAAGACTCAGGGAAGGAAAAGAGGAGAAACTACAGTCAGAATGAGATAAAAATTTTACAAAGTAAAATAAGGAAAGAGGTGGTAGATGGTGCCCATTTCACAGAACCAGAAAAGACTATTTGGAGAATTAGAGGAAATTGGGGGGGGGGACATGTAAAGCCTCTTGGAAAACAAAAACAAACATTTATGGATGAAAATTTTAAATTGTAGTAAGTAGAAAGATATTTGTGCTTTGGTATGGCAAGGAGCAATCTTTGTGGCGCCAAGAAGGGTGAGAGCCACAGGCAGTGTAGACAAGTAGAGTAGGCATGAGGGAAGGCAACAAAGAGTAAGGAAGGGAGGACTTTAGAGAAGTGTAAGCATAAATATATGCAAAGAGGTTGGTTAAGGCTAGGTGTGGTGGTGATATACATTCAATCTAAACAATCAGGATGCAGAAGCAGTGTCAGCCTGGTCTGTAATAGCAAGTTCCAGGCTATTCAGGGATACATAGTGAGAATCTGTTTCAAAACAAACTAATTAAACTAACTAATAGTCTTAGAAATTAACTGGAGGGGGATGGATCAGGGTCTTGGTGACATAACACATCCAAGAAGATGGACAAGTGAGATCAAATGTGGATGTTCATATTCTACCTATGGGGACTGTGAAGAACTTCCTAAGGCGATCCTAAAAGAGTTCTAGATTGCGGGGAGAAATTTCTCAGGTGCAGGCTTGGACACACTGAATGAAACTGTCTTTGCAGACAGCCTGTTCTAAATATATCTCAACCCACATTCTTCACAGCACAACTCTCAGCAAAGAAGAGAAAGAATCAGCATAAATTGGGTAGATGAATAGATAAAGAAAATGTGGTGCACAAGAATGTTAGAACCATTCTGACCATCCTTCAGAAAGAAATGCTGCTGTTAATGACAACCAGAATGAATCTGGAGGTATTCAGTGCAATAAGCCAGTAACAAAATGACAGATACCATAGTATCTCCCTTATGTATGGAATATAAGGTATTCATCTCAGAAATGGATAGAATGAGAGTAGATCAGTTACCTGAGAAGTAGAGAGATGGTGGATGGAAGAAGGGAAGATGCTAGTCAAAGGTACAAAATTCCACTTAGGAGAAATGCATTTCTAGAGAACTACCAAGCAGACAGTGACAGGTTGTTTCTTTCAAAATTCCAATAATGGTAGATATGTAACATTAAACCTTAAAAAGAAATGAGTGTCCAAAAAGCCTTACATGCAACTTAGTAGGAAAATGGATGGAACTAGAAAATATTATCCTGAGGTAACTCAGACCCAAAAGATATGCATGGTATGTACCCACAAATAAGTGAATATTCAAAAAAAAAAAAAAAAAAAAAAGTACAGAATATCCAGGATACAATCCATGGAACCCAAAAAGATTAACAAGCAGAAGAACCCAGGTGAGGATGCCTTAATCTCACTTGGAAGGGAAGAAAGGAAAGAGAGGAGAGGGAGGGGGAGACATAGGTGGAAAAGGGGAACATGGTCAGGCACTGGGTAGGAGTGGGATGACTAAAGCCCTGAGGGACAGCAGAAAGAATAGAAACAGGGAACCTCAGGAGGTAGGAGGTAGGGGAACCCTTCAACATGTACCATAGACCTGGGAGGCAAGAGACTCTCAGGACTGGAAGCGACCATAGATGAAATGCCCTACAGTGGGGAGGTGTGTAGCAGTCAGCGAGGGGCAACTGGGAGAAGCCACTAGAAAATGGCAGATGCCAGGTACCCAAAAGATTCCCAGGACTCAACATGGAGTACATTAGCCAAAATACCCCAACAAAGGGGAGATAGAACGTGTAGAGATCATATCCAGTGGATAGGCACAGTCCATGGTTGAGGGATGGGGCCACCCACCCAACTCAAAAATATTGATCCAGTATTCCTTCTAATGCAGGGACAAAATGTGGAGCAGAGACTGAAGGAAAAGCCATCCAGAGATTTCCTCACCTAGAGATCCATCCCATCTGCAGACAGCAAATCCAGACACTATTGCTGACACCAAGAAGTGTTTGCTGACAGGAGTCTAGTAAAGCTGTCCCCTGAGAGGCTCTGCCAGAGCCTGACCAATACAGATGCAGATACATGCAGCTAAACATTGGACTGAGCACTGGAACCCCAATGGAGAGGCTAGGGGAAGGACTGAAGGAGCTGAAGAAGTTTGCAACCCCATAAGAAGAACAACAATATCAACCAACCAGACTCCTCAAAGCTCACAGAGACTAAATCACCAACCAAAGAGTACACATGGGGGGGACACATGGCTCCAGCTGGATATGTATCAGAGGACTGTCTTATTGGGCATCACTGGGAGGGGAGCCCCTTAGTCCTGTGGAGGCTTCCATCATATGGGCATGCTAGGGCACTGAGGCAGAAGTGGGTGGAAGGGTAGGGGAGCACCCTCATAAAGGCAGGGGAGGGGAAGGGATAGGGGTTTGTAGAGGAAAAACCGAGAAGAGGGGTCACATTTGAAATGTAAATAAATAAAATAACCAATAAAAAATACAAGTAAATTAAATTTAAAAAAAAAAAACAAAAAACAAAACAAAAACCAAAAACCTCTTGCCCATAATTGTTTCTGTCTGAAAGAACTGCAGGGACAAAAATGGAGAAAAGCCTGAGGAAAAGGAGGTACAGAGACAGGCCCAATTTGGGATCCAACTCAAGGGGAGGCCCCAAGGCCTAACACTATTACTGAGAGTATGGTATGCTCACAAAATGGACCCTAACATGACTGCCCTTCAAAAGCAACAACAAGCAGCTGAAAGAGTCCAATGCAGATATTTACATCCAACCAATGAACAGAAGCTGCTGGCCCCTGGGATTGAATTAGGGGAAAGCTGGAAGAAGCTGAGGAGGAGAGTGACCCTGTAGGAAGAGTGGCAGTCTCAACTAATCTGGACACCCAAGATTTCTCAGACACTGGGCCACCAACCTGGCAGCATATGAGTCCCCCAACACATATACAGCAGAGAACTTCCAGGTCTGGACTCAGTCAGAGAAGATGCACCTAACCCTCAAGAGACTGGAGGTCCCAGGGAGTGGGGAGGTCTGGGGATGGGAGTGAGGGGGTGACAGCATCCTCATACAGACGTGGGGGTAGGTAGGGGAGAATTGGAACAGTCATAGGGTAGGCTGGGAGGAAGATAAAATCTGGACCATTCAAAAAAAAAGATTAGCCGGGCGGTGGTGGCGCACGCCTTTAATCCCAGCACTTGGGAGGCAGAGGCAGGCGGATTTCTGAGTTCGAGGCTAGCCTGGTCTACAGAGTGAGTTCCAGGACAGCCAGGACTACACAGAGAAACCCTGTCTCGAAAACACACACACACACACACACACACACACACACACACACACACACACA